>JAWWEV010000134.1:49847807-49903829 GCA_035583235.1 Hafferia zeledoni | reverse complement strand
CATCCGAGATCTGACGGGATGGGATGGCAGGGAGGCTTGAACTGCCAGGGGACGGTCCCTACTGAGACTCGAACTCATGACCTTGGGATTCAGAGTCCAGAGTGCTCTCCTTTACATCATGGGACCCCACCAGTCCTCTAAGAGATACTAAATATGCAGTACCCAATATTTACACCAAGTTTACCTTCCTATCAGAGCCCTGCTTGAGAAATTCCTTCATTAGGCAAAACAATATGATTAAGCTAACAATGCTAATGCTACACGATCATAGCCACTTTTACTTTGCCTAAACCACAGTCACAACACACTGTTCCACTGTACAAGGTTTACCGTGCCCATCGTTGCCAACAGCATCACCCAGCACCTGACACACATATCCCCACTTCTCTATTCCATTCCTGATATCTACTGCCTATAATTGATTAGAAGAGACTTACAAAGAACAATGTATTTTTGAAAGGACTCTCTACTGTTGTAAGAGGCCTCTCTTTCTGTTAGCAGATTGAATAAGACATTATCTCATTGCTGTCAGTAGAATGGTACTCCTGCCTCATGATCATGACAGAAGCAATGCAAGCTCCTCTCAGACTAAACAGATACTTCTATACACCCAATGCTGAGATTTCACAGGTAAATGACAATGGCCATGACCTAGTCATTCCTGTGCACTACATTTCCATGAATTCACCCTCTTCAAGTAACCAAAAGAATAATTTCTGCTAATTTAACTTTTATGTGCTAATTTAACTTTAATTATGTAGTCATGGATGAAGCTTCCCTAATTTTGTCATTATTTTAAATTAATAAATGAACAAACAAACACACACTTGGTAATCAAAGTACAGTTCATTTAATCTAACTAATAACTGAAACTTACAGTACTCCATACAATTTTCAGTAAGAACAAGTGTTTTATCAAGGGAATTTTCTTGGTCAGTGCAAGGCAACACTAGTTTGCATCTCATTTTCCCTTATTTCACAGCTCAAGGAGTTGTGTTCATTCTCTTTTCAAATTTATTTAGGTATTACAGTGAAGTTACTTCAAAAGCTCAACTGCAGATCCAGTTACCTACTCTTGGAGAAGGAGCTCACTTTAAATTCCTCTAGGAAGGAGACGTGTGTGTGTGTGTCACTTGATCCCTTACAAGTGCATTGAACAGGTGAAGACCATGGAAGGGGTGGGAAGTACACCCAGGAAGGTGAAGGGGAGTCTGACTTGCAAGCTGAAGGTAGTGTGGCACGGTACCACAGAAGCCTTGGGGAAGTATTTTTATTTTTTTCTAAATTAAAAAATATTTCACATCGTTTTCACCAAAAACCCTGCAATAAATCCCAAAAGCAAAACAACCAACAATCCACAATTCTTACGATAAAACGTTTTCCTATTATATTTCCTTAAAAACACTATTTCTGCCTCAGTAGAGAGATCATAAGGTGCCAAGGAGGCACAATCTCTTGGTATTGAATAATCTGGACACACAGTAATGAAAAGCACCAAATAATTCCCAAAGGAAATTTTCAATCCACTTTTACAAGATGGGGAAAAATAAAACAGTAGTGATGGCTAAAGTGTGTGAAGGAAACAACATGCAAAATGCAATAAAAATTAATATTGTTATAATGGTATCCTACTATTTTACTTTGCAGACCTTGTGTGCAGGAATGAGGTTAATCAAAATCGAGTCCAGCAGCTCCTGAGTTACTCCATCGCCTTCCATGATGATAGAACTCATCAAATCCAACATATGCATTTGTACCTTCTGGTTGTGGCTATTACTAAGATCACAAAGAATATCATCAATATTAAATTTTCAGACCCTGACAAATATTAACAGTACGGTCAAGAAACAATGTCTAACACTGACCAGCCTGCCCTCCCTTACACTCTCCACATCTCAAACCTCAAAACTATTCTACGTGCCTTTCCTCTCTTACAGGGAAGCTCAAAAATGTACAACAACCTTTAAGTGACTCAAAATAAAAAGACAGTAACAACCATGGAAATTACAATGCAGATAAATGAATCAGAATGAAGTATAGTGTAAAATGGACAACAAACGTTAAAACACATCTACTTTCAGATGCATCCCCCTCCATACTGTCAGTAATTTACACTCATTTGCTTTCCCTGTATGTCTTTGTTTGGAGAAATAAAGACTTGTTCTGTTCATACATATTTACCTGCAGACTATGCTAGGATTCAATCTACCCCCAAAACTGATGAAATTTTGACAGTTTAATATAATGGAAGCAATTTAACTTACTTGATAACTGAAAAAAGAGTCCTAAAAAGCTGAATAAAAATTTCATTGCAATCTTCCAACTCAAAGCAGATGTTGTAAGATTTAACCCAAGCTAAATTCTAAAACAAAAAATAGGATATTCAGGCTATTACAACTTCACATTAAGTCACACAAATATAATCACGTTAGTTACAGGTTTTTTCTATTGAAGGAAAAGTAATATACAATAGATTGTAAATCCTTTGGGGAAAGGGACTGGATATTTGCTTGGCACATAAAGAGCTCCTAGTACCAAGGGGCTTGGCAAGATATATCCAGAAAAAACTACACACAGAATAATCTGATTTGTTATGTATAAAAGCCAACTGACAGAAATTGTTAATATACTAAGTACCTATTTCTAGACTTTTTTCTTCATGCTATGAAATACAATTTTATATATCAACAAATGCACAATGAACCACTCCGGGTTCTTGTCAAGAGTACAGTTTTACAATGTTTTTAAAGCAAAAATACTTCTCCCACCATCAATATAAGCACGTCTGCATCCTAATCAGCATTTGACATTTTCTCTCTTGAAATGAAAAGCAATGTATAAAATTTTAAAGTAAAGGCTAAATGTTAATGAATACCAATTGTTTTTACATGTCCTCAACTATAGATCGATGAACTTACTAAATGCAAACAGAATTATAATTATTAAAAGAAGCAACTCATTGAACTTTAATGAAACTGGCATGATTTACAAAATAAAAGAAATTTCCCAGGCATTCTGGCACATCTAGAGAAACACTGAACACATTTTCTAGGCTTACAGAGCAAATACCATCTACTGAAAGTCACAACTATCGTGTTACCTCTAACAAGTAAAAGTATCTGTTAAATTGAGGGCTCTTCGTGTCCTCCAATCCTTTTAACTGTCTTGTAATAAACAAGAATATGTCCTGTCAAAAAACAGTAAAGTGTTTACAAGCTTGATTCAGCAGAGAATAAAAAACACAAGCATTTAATAGTGACATTACCCACATTTTCAAACTCATGATACAAGAACATTAAATTACCTTTCTCAGGCACTGACAAAGCTATCCCCAACACTGGTCATGTCATCCAGTGTTCCTTTACATGTCTGGCCCTTAGTCATTACACTGACTCACAGGATTAAAATATGTGTTTAGTAAAACTGCACATCAGTATAAATGGGAGTGAAAACAATTTTTTGTTTATTTGGGGGGAGTGTTGGTTGGTTGGTTTGGTTTGGTTTTATGGGGGGTGGTGGGTGGTTTTTATTTCCCCCAGTTAGAGAATGAGGTAGGAACAAAGCCTTTCTTTTAGAAAGCGTTTTTACCTTAAGTTTGTCATGGGAAGTATATGGAGCTTCAGGAGCGTAGATACGAAAGATATCAGCCAAGCAACAAGCTACAAGGAGGCGCACATCTTTATTGGGATTCCTGAGGAAGAATTCAGATGCAAGGTGCAAGGCTAGTGGGAGATACTGCTGCTTCTCATCTTCTGAGTCCTGGTCCATATCCATGAAGGTTTTTACCACCATCTGAAAGACACAGGAAAAAAATTTTGAGTGCTTTCCACTTTTGTTCCTAATTACTCAACAACACTTTTAAAAGGATGCAGGGCTACCAATATGTGTTCTGCTGCATACCTACAGTTAGCACTACAGTTTGCTTGTTAGGAAAAGTACCAGAAAAAGAGATACTGATACTAAAAGGTGTATTGAACGTGGTATTTTAAATTAAGACACTGAAAACCACTATGCAGCTCTGTTCATTTTGTCAGTCTTGACCTGAGTTACAGCACAGAAACTGCTGCACACCAGCAAGGTTGGAGATGGCAGCGTCTCCTCCTCAAAGCAGCCCCACTGTGATCCAAAGCAAGGACTCACCTCAGCAAAAGCATTCCAAGGGCCTGCAAATCATCTGGCCTAACAGAGGGTCACAGTACAGTTCCTTTAAGAGCTATGTCAAGACTTGAGAGGAGCCTAACAGGCCACTCTAAACACACTGCCTGTATCGAGGCACAGAGCACAAGAAGTACTTTACATATGCACAGCCATTCTGTCTGGTTTAAACAAACTGTAATACCAGACAGTAATTTAATACCTCATGTAAAGTCTAATGCTGCAGATCTTTTCTTTCTGCTTACTCAGAACTGCATCATAGGCTTATCAATATAATGCCAAAAATTAATTACACAGTTTCCTTGTTTCTTCTAGCACTGCTAAAAAGAAATGCCACCAAAATTGTGTATTTTTAGTTATTATACAACCCCAGTTAACAGAAACTTCTGAACATAATGATTTAGCAAAAGTGAAAGTGAAAATTTACTTTGAAGAAGTACAGAGTTAAAATTTAACTTTTGGAATAGAGTTTGTTAAAGGATGAGAATGACTTCTATGATGCCAGCACAGAATAACCAGATGTGCTAGAGAGTCCCAGTATGACCTTAGCGAAATTGGTCTTTGTGTTCCATTCCTCCTTGCCACCTGAGCATCCTTGCAGTTAAAATTGTGAGGGACAGTCATCCTGCATACTGGTAGCACTTGGTGTGCCCACTACACACACACTGTACACAGTACACACACTAAAGAAAACACAGAATGATAAATCTTGACGAGTCAAATTCACCTCTAGAATAGTAGCAGTAAAAAACACAAAAGACTGAGCTCATATAACTAATAAACATGTCTCTAACCAGAATTTATCCTGTCGTTCAAATGATACTGAGGTTGTTTCTCTGCAATTGAGTATGTCCCTGTGTCCAACATGAAAATGCTCTTTCTGTTTCACCTTCTTCCTGAGTTTTTAAATAGTTTCAAACTCAGTAGATCTTCTAAATTAAATGTTTGACAGAAACCTTTCCTAGAGTACATTACCTCAAACTCCTCTTTAGTTTTTACAAATGTACAAGTACAATCCATCTTGAAGCAACTTACCAAAAAACAAAATTCAAGAAAAGAAGAGAGAGGAGAAAACACCCATACAACAACAAATAGAAAAAAAAGAGAACTTTACAGCCACAGCCCATAAAGATACAAATTGTATCTGCATTGGTCTGTTTCACGAGAGATACTCTTAAACCATGCTTTGTGCTAAAAGCACAACTCCATCCTTCTATTGACAGCACGGCAGCTGAGGGGACTTGGTCTGTTCAGTCTGGAGGAGACTGAGGGGAGATCTCACTGCAGGTACAACTTCCTTGCGAGGGGAAGAGGAGGGGCAGGCACTGATCTGTTCTCAGTGGTGACCAGTGACAGGACCTGAGGGAACAGCCTGAAGCTGAGTCAGGGGGGTTTAGGCTGGATATCAGGAAAACGTTCTTCACTCAGAGGCTGATTGGGCAAGAAGCATTTTGCCAATGCTATTGGGCACATGGTGTGATTTTTGGGGTTGTCCCATGCAGGGACAGGAGCTGTCTCAATCACCCTGATGGGTCCCGTTCAACTTGGTATATTCTGTGGTCACCTGTCCTCTTCAAGAATTAAAAAAAATCTGATAACATGCTATTCAAAACCTACGAGACTCTTTCAATCAGGAAGGTTAAAAAAAACAACAATAAAAGAACAACCCAACAGCAAAAAACCCAGTCCCAACCAATTTAAAAAACCCAACCCCATCATCAAATCAAACAACATGATAGAAAAAAACCCAATCATCAAAAAAACCCACATCACACACTCTCTGTGAGTGGCAGGACAAGGAATAAAGGCCTTGAGTTGCAGCATAGGATTCAGATAACTATTACAGAAGGCTTTAAAAAAAACAGTAGAAAGGTCTAAAAGACCTGTGGATCCTACCCTATAGATCAATCATAAACTGTATCTGTAACCATATGAATTAATCCCAAAGCTCTTGCCAGTCATTTTACCAGTTTTATAGATTACCTATATAAGCAAATTTTTGACCTTCCCATAAGATCAATCTCCCTTCTCCATATCGTCATACATCAGATTGTTCTTTAAATTCTCATATTCATATGACAATATGCATAAATCTTTCATATATCCCTTCTCTGGTATGTCCAAAACCAGGCAAATAAAGCAGCACAGTGCTGTGAAAACTCACACAACTTTCCCATTCCATTAACAAAATGTTAGGATATTCTGGGATTAAAGTAAAGAAACTGGTCTCTGACACCATCTTGCCTGTTTGAAAACACAGCAAGCCTTACAGACTTTCCTATGTTGCTCTTGCATTCAGAAGGAACTGCTGTCAAACACCCCCAAAACCTCATTCTGTGTCCCTGCAAAGCCCTCCCTGCTATTTCCTTTCTATTACAGAACACCACGTGGACACTGACTGGGCCCTGGGAAGCTACAACTGCTATTTACGGTTCTGATCTATGTTTCTCTTATTGTTTCTTTAGTCCCATATTTGCTTCTATTTGTGTGTTGCATTTTGTTTTCTAGGTCTTCAGTGCGTGCCATTCTGTTCATGGCACACACAAAAAATGAAGGGAACACTGTCTATCATGCTCTTTATCTGGGATTCCAGATAGAAATAATATGTATGAGCTATACAAAATATGCAACATAATGCAAATAATAAAAGTAATATATAAACAAACTACACAGGGCTATACAACAGTTAAAGCATGATGTAAGTTCTTGCTAGTGGCAAGACACACCAGATTTGGAGGGGAAAGGAATTCATACAGACTTGCATTTAAGTACAATCCATAAACTTGTTGGACTGGCCTCGTAATCCAACAAAGTAATTCCAATAATGATTATATTCAGTTAACTATATCCAAAATGCTATAACCTGGGAGTAGTATCTATAGCCAAGCAACTACTGGCACTGATTAAGGTATTGCACAACAGAATTATCTCCAAATGCCTGCTAATATAAACAGGAGACTGATTGTTAAAACAGAAGACAAGAAAAAATAGTCCAGACATTAAATACAATACATGGTTGGCTCTTCACAGTTGCTGGAAAGCCAAGAACTCACTGAAAACTTCCCCAGTTACAGGACTGGCACTCTTGCCCTGTAGCACAACTGCAAAATTAGTTATCAAGCAACCATCAAGACAGCAAGTCTTCAGAAGTACAAGATACTGTTGTTCAATGAAATCACTTATTCATAACAGAACAACATACCCTCAAGTACAACACACTGATCAATAACAGTTCTCTCCCCAGCCTTCTGTGGTCTTGTTTTCTCTACCAGAGAAACAACCTTTCCTCCCTCGACCCATGTTTATACCACATCTAAAGTACAGTCTTGGTCTAGCTCACAAACACATCCATAATACAAAGAAACAAAAGTTACTTCATGTGTTAAGATCTGACAAAGAAAAGTTGCTTCTAATCATCTGGGATTGGTATTACTTGGGATATACAGAAGCAATAGAAACATCAACATGTAAAATTCAGCATCCTTACTCAGCCCTTCCCAAATATCTTCCCTAAATAGTATTGCACATAGGGCCTATTCTTTGTACATTTCCTGTAAATCCATTTCTTGTTACAAATTATGAGCTTTCTCAGAGAAATTAAATTTTAAAAAGGCAGCATTCAAGTTGCACAATACCTAACAAATACTGGTAACATCTTAAAAAGTTTTAACATCTTATGAAGAACTGCTCATAATTGGTTTAGAAATATTTTCATAGTTAAAAATTTTCTAGCCACACCACTGCAATATCAGTGTTAACTGTGACAGTTAGAAATGGATCTACTAAAAGGATTTTCTAATGAAACTGAAAACCTAGAATAAACTCTACAGATACAAAAAGACTAAAGGTTCAATTAAGTTAAGGTTTTAAATTTCCAAACTGGAAACAACTTCTTATCATGCTAAGGTAGTTTTTTATTCCTGGAAAAAGTGACCAACCTGTAACAGGAACCCACTACTTTTACCAATTGCAGTACTATTGTCTAACCGAAGTCTTGCTGTACAGTCGAAACAACACTAATATTCACTTACATAAAAACCTACAGACTTAGCAGCTTGCACCAAAAAACCCCATCACTGCAGCAAAAAGCAGCAAACAGAAAACTATAATTCAAACATATTAATCTAACACCATCAATTCTTTTCCAAACAGTTAAGCACTCAATTTAAACACTAATTGCTAGCAAATGTAAACAAAATATAGCTATGCACATGTATGATTGAATTCGTTCTGTATTGCTTCTGAGTTAATGCATCTGCATTTGCTGCATCTCCCTAAGTTCTCACATACTCGTGCTGGACTTAGCTTGCAAAAACAAAACTGTTAAAACTACTCTAAAAATTTTCATTATTGCCATTTTTACCATACCTTGAAATTCTGACTAACATATCAAGATTTTATTCTCCTAGGATCTGCAAACAGGTAAGTGAAATAATATGATTCTAACCCTGAAGAAATGCAAATGGCTTCATTCCAACTTGCAAGAACAGCTAAACGATGACTGTGAAGTCACTCTTAGCATGTTACAAATATATTGCAAATTAAAGATGAACCTTTCAGGGAGGTGTTTATCCAATTGTATCAAACACACAGTGTGCAAACCAGTCACTCTGGGTTATCCTTTCACCCACTGGAGAGAAATGCACAGACCCTGACTGAGTTCAAGCACAGATGTCTGTGATGACACCCACAGGTCTCACCTCAGCTTTGCCCCATCTCTGAGCTGACCGTGAGAGCAGCTCAGTGTGACCAGATGCCTGAAACCAGGTGAGATGAACAACACTTGCAGCTTCTTGTGATACTGTCAGCCTTTCAGCTGCATTGAAACACACACCAGAGGCTGCCAAAGCACTGCCCACAGACTGCCCACACCTCACAGGCAGCTCACACACAGCCTGTTTCCACAGACACTCAGCATGGCAGCCCTCATGTGACTCGGCTGCGTGTGGCTCTGGTGCCAGACCTGAGCCTCAGATGGAAACACTAACTTCTGCTGTTCAGATTCTGTACATTTGGGCACAGGATGTGTTGCATCAGCGGCTGCTGAAACATACTGATGATTCCACTACTGTAGGGATGGATGAGAGCTACATAAACACAGAGAGGACAGGGTAATCCGCAGAAAGAGAGAGAAGACAAAAACTAGTGCTTGCAGAGAGGCAGATCTACACAAGCCTTGCTGTCGCTGGCAGGACAAACACAAACCTCCGAGCCAGTCACAGCAGGGGGAAGGTGTGTGCAGCTCACATGTATTTTACCCTTCTTACAAAACCTTATTCAGAAGATCCCAAAGTAGTAACATTTGACCACTCCTGGCTCATCAAAAGACTAGGGAAAGATACTCAATATTTAAAGATTCACTTTGCAATCATCCAAAGAAGGAATTTAGCAATTGAGAGAATTTGACATCATTTGTTGTAACAGGAATAATATTAGAAGTTAACTTCAGTACTAAGGTTAAATACAAAAGATATTTGGAAGCACAACATAGCCAAACGGATGTGAGCCTGGATGACAAGAGCTTGGACAACTCCACGAGAGATGCAGAGGAAAGGCTAAAATTACAGTACACCCATACACAGAGATTTTCAACTACCATCAGAACATTTTTACATTTTGCCTCACATGATTTCAGCAGCATTATAAGTAATTCCTGCCATTAACTACTGACAATAAATTATATCCTTTCCCTAAGAGCTCAGTGTAAAACACAGCTAAATCCAGATACTTCTCTGAAAAAAATACTTCTACATGGTGAAGTTGAGGATGAGAAGTTTTGGTCTCCCTCAGATAAAATCCTACCTATCGGCCAGATGCACCAAACATGAAAAAGAGACATTATTGTGTGGGTAGAAACAAAAAGATATCAAACCATTCGAATCAGGAGGACCAGATGATTGTTATTCTTCCAGAATCTTTAAACACCTGACAATTAAAATCACAAATTTAACACTACAGGTTTTCTTGGCTTTAAAAAAACCAAACCAAACCAAAACCCAAAGGCCCCCAAACACAGCCCCTAAAAATCCTAGCAAACCACACACGCCCCCCCACACCACCACCTGCCCCCAAACTAACGCCAAACAAGGAAAATACCAACTAGCCAGAAATTATCAAATATTAACATAACAATCAAGAAAGGAGATCTTGCTAATACATCCAACAGGCTGACATCAACAGAATTTCATAATACAAACCAAATTTGAAGGGTAAATAAACACAGAAGTTAAGAAAAACAGGGTAACAAAAAAGAAATTCCTTTGCTAACCCTCATCTCGTAACAGCTCATGCCTTCAACAAGATAAACAACATTTTACACAAGATCGACCATGACAAGGAATTTATCCAAGTGTCAAGAACAGCATCACACTGAGCCACACAGAAAATGAGAATGCTGGAAGAGAGAAAGATTAGTCCAACATTGTCTCCTTAGCCCCTCAGTGCTAAACTGAAAGGACCTCTTGGATCTGAATGATTTTTAAGTGAAGAATGGTAGGAATGAATGGTAATGACACAGTTACAGACTGGCAGTAATGGGCAGGAGATTATACTAGAACAGAAACACCAAAAATTCATCACTGCTAAATGGTCATATGCTTAGCACTTACATCTAAGAACTTAGGCTACTTAGAGCTTATCAGCTGGAAACAACAGGAGAGGGGAAAGACGGACTTTTACTAAGCAGTTGTAAGGAAATTATGAGCCAGCAACAGGCTATGCTGATGAAAACAATGAAAATGCAATTGCAGGATATGACAGAAGAAGGAAAGGAAAAAACAGCAATACAACTCACAAAAAGGTAAAAATACTAAATGCTGATTTGAAACACATTACTGAGGCCTAATTACCCTCAAGGATTTAAAAAACCCCATACAAACAAAAAAACAATAAAAAGAATAAAAAATGGAAAAGGTAGAGAAGATGGCTAATGAAGGAGTCACAAAAGCCTTTTCTTGTAAGAAGATGTTTACCAGACTCTACTGATCAATATACTGAAAGAACAGCCAAAGGTCTATCCTTGGGCCAGCCTTGTTAAGTATCTGTATCAATGATTTGGACAAGGGGATCAAGTACACCCCTTGGTAAGTTTGCAGACAACACCAAGATGGGTGAGAGTATTGATCTGCTGGAGGGTAAGATGGCTCTGCAGAGGGATCTGGACAAGCTGGATTGATGGGCTGAGGCCGTTTGTATGAGGTTCAACATGGTGAAGTGCTGGGTCCTGCACTTGGGTCACACAACCCCATGGAAAGCCACAGGCTGAAGGAAGAGCAGCTGGAAAGCTGCCCATCAGAAAAGGACCAGGGAGTGCTGGTTGACAGCTGGCTAAACATGAGCCAGTGTGTGCCCAGGTGGCCAAGAAGGTCAGTGGCATCCTGGACTGTACCAGAAACAGTGTGGCCAGCAGGGCCAGGGCAGTGATCATCTCTCTGTACTTGGCATTGGTGAGGCTGCACCTTGAGTTCTGTGTTCAGTTCTGGGCCACTCCCTTCAAGGAAGACACTGAGGTGCTTCCAGAGAAGGGCAATAGATCTGGTGAAGAGTCTGAAGCACGAGTTACAGAGACTGGCTGACAGCACTGGGCTTGTTTACCCTGAAGGAAGAGGAGGTTGAGGGGAGACCTTATCACTCTCTATACCTGAAAAGAGGTTGTAATGAGCTGAGGGTCACTTTTCTCCCAGGTAACAAGAAATAGGACAAGAAGCAGCAGCCACAAGTTGTGCCAGGGGAGGTTTAGATTGGATATTAGGAAAAATATCCTTATTGAATGCATGGTCAAGCAGGAAACACCATCCCTGAATGTGTTTTTAAGTGTGTAGATGGGGTATAATCTAGTGGTGAACACAACAGTTCACCACTGATTGCACTGGTTGGACTCAGTGATCTCAGATGCCCTCTATGACCTCAATGGCTCCACGATGAGGAGTGCCATTCAGGCACTCACACACTCACTGGAAAAAGACTGCAAGTAGAAGTGGGCAGAAATGAGCCAGCAGCTTCAGAACTGGGGCTGCTTTCTGACCACAGAAGCACGTGCCATGGAGAAGCATCTGCTTGCAGGGTTCACTTCACTGCAAACAACTCCTTTTCAGAGCCCATCCAGGGAACCACCAGCCAGTCAGTCTCACTGCCCAGCAAGATCATGTAGCAGACCCTCTTGAAACCTATGCTGAGACACATGGAAAACAAGGAAGTGACTGGTGACAGCCAACATGGCTTCACCAAGGGAATACCTCATAGTTTTAATGGCATTCTATGATAGGGTTACAGCGTTGGTGGATCAGGGAAGAGCAGATGATGTCATCTACCTGGACTTGTGTTGAGCCTTTCACACTGCCTGCAAAACATTCTTGTCCCTAAACTGGAGCAGAGTGTTCCTCAGGGTTGGTACCAGAACCGGTGCTGTTTAACAGCTTTGTTGGGGACACAGACAGTGGGATTAAGGGCACCCTCAGCAAGTTTGCCAACAACACCAAGCAGTGTGGTGCAGTCAACATGCTGGAGGGAAGGGATGTCATCCAGAGGGCCCTTACAGGCTTGAGACGTGGGCCAGTGTGAATCGTATGAAGTTCAGCAGGGTCAAGTGCAAGGTCCTACATCTGGGTTGCAGCAATTCCAGGAGCAAATACAGGCTGTGTGGAGAATGAATTGACAGCAGCACTGAGGAGAAAGACTTGGTGTTGACAGGTGAGCATGACCCAGGAAAGGCGCACTTGCAGCCCAGAAAGCCAAGCATACCCTGGGCTGCATCAACAGCGTGGAGAGCAGGTTGAGGGAGGTGATTCTGCCCCTCCACTCCACTGTGGTGAGACCCCACTTGGAGTGCTGCATCCAGTTCTGTGGTCCTCAGCACAGGAAAGACATGGACCTGTTGGAGTGAGTCCAGGGAAGGCCACCAAGTTGATCAGAGGGCTGGAACACCTGTCTTGTAAAGACAGGCTAAGAGAGTTGGGGCTGTTCAGCCTAGAGACGAGAAGGCTCCAGGGAGACCTTATGGCACCCTTCTAGTACCTAAAGAGTGCCTACAAGAGAGCTGGAGAGGGACTTTTCACAAGGGCATGTAGAGACAGGACAAGAGGGAATGGCTTTAAATCGAGAAAGGATAAGTTTAGATGAGACATTAGGAAGAAAATTCTTTACTGTGAGGGTGGTGAGGCACTGGAACAGGTTGCCAAAGAAGCTGTGAATGGCCACATCCCTAGAAGTTGTCAAGGCCACACTGAACTGGGCTCTGAGTAACCTGGTCTAGTGGAAGGTGTCCCTCATGGCAGGAGGTTGCAACTAAGTGATCTCTAAGGTCCCTTCCAACCCAAGCCACTCTATGATTCTATGACATGAGAATCACAGAACCAGTGAATTGGAAAGGAACTGATATATTTTTGTGAAGTTCTGCTGCTGTCACTAGTAAAATGAAAAATAGCACTCCTGTCTGGTACATAAATAACCTGTGAAAATTAAGTTTTATTGCCTGATTTTCACTATAAGTTCTTATTGCCTGATTTTCACTATAAGTTCTTCAATCTGTACTCTCTGACAAGACATTTAGCTGGCTTTGAATAACTTGGAGAGGGGGAAGAAGAAGAAAAGTTGAATGAAAGATTATATAAAACATTCTAAACTCTTCTGCGTGAATACTATTCGTTCCCTTCTTTATATCCTGCTCACCAAGTGAAGCCAATGACCAGGGTTTCCAGACGTGATTACAAATGAATCACAGGACATGTAAAGCTGATGCAGGAACAGCAATGGTCGCCTGCTCAGTGAAACCCCTCTGACCAGGCAGTTTAACTGGCTGTCCTTCCCCTGAGGACTAAATAACCTACATTAGGCTTTTCTTGAGAGCTCTGGACAAATGACAACATAAGCAAAGAAGTCACAGGTCTGTAGCTTAGCATTATCTTCACACTGGCAAAACAGCATATTCTGTATTATTTTCCTCATATCTAACAACTCCAACTATTTTCCAAGAGCCCAGATACTAAATTTATCTGACATATGAAAGCAGGAAGACAGACTACTATGTGTAATAGAACCAGTATACTGAGCAGTGAGTTCAGGGATAATTTGAGGTAACTTCCTTGGTACACCTTTTAAAGGAACTACATAATGAGTGCAAGTATCACATACATCCAGCATCCTAATCAAAACAGGACAAGTAATCTTACCCATTTTTGAGAGGTTGTACAATTGCCCACATCTTACATCTTTATAACCAACACAGCAGAACTCCAGTTCTGTTGTAAAGCCAGAAGATGCCTCACAGTAACATAAATGCAACAGATGCAGGAGGAAAAGGCAAATAAAATGCGAAGAATCAGATGCCTTAATCCAAAATGCTTTTCACAGCACAAATTAGAACATGTTTTTTAAACAGTGGTGGAATATTTTGCCCTGTAAAATCAGTCATGTAACGTTGGCATCAGCAACTTGTCTGCACTGATGCAAGGAAAGGTTCCAAAAAGGTATGCTTCCCAAGAGTACCACAGCGCAAAAGAAAGTTACTTGCGTCCTTCCTGCCCAGCAGAAGATAATCATAATGTTGTTACCTCTGCATGTAATGATTCTTTTACTCTTTAGCTGTGAACAAGCCTATGGGAAAAATTACTCATAACGTGCAAAGAAAATACTACATGCCCTTTCTGATCACTGCATCTTTGGCAAAAAACAACATTTTGCTCAGAACTGACTATTTTAGACAATATTATTGATTTTAAATTTTTATTGCAGTAGGATTTGGAAGATTCAAACCCATTTTTGTACACTCTCAGTTCCTTCATTACTACATGTAATGTGTTTTCTCCCTCAAGCCAAACGATTCTTCAAAGCAAAGTCTATTTCTTTTATCTTTAAGCAGGTACTGTCATGCTTCATGTAAGCATATCCCAAAGTTCACTTATATCCCCATTATTTCAACCATATGGGATCTTTATCCTCTCTCCTTTCTTTTGAAATGAGAACTGTTAGTAGCTGTTAAAATAAATTTAAAAAAAAAACAAACCAAACAACAAAACACCCCAATTGAAATGAGAACTGTTAGTAGCTGTTAAAATAAATTTTTAAAAAAAACAAACCAAACAACAAAACACCCCAATTTACAACCAGCTTTAATGGCCTGCAATTTAACAGACCTTCCCTTGTAACTGGCTGGCTGGACCTCTTGTCTTTGTTACAGCTCTGTACACTCTGACAGGGTAAAACATACCCAAAGAAGACAACACACAGACAGAAATTCAGCCCTGTGTTCCAAGCAGGAGTCACAGCAGTACACAGCTCAAACCTGTATCAAAGCTGTTGGTTTTGGTTCCACATGACATGGAGATCCAGTTTAACCACTTGCACCACCATCCCTCTCCTCCCTTTGCCATTACTCACCCTGCCCTGCCTCTGGCCATGCTGTGCTGCCACCTCAGACTTTGCACCGGACCCAACACTTGCTGAGTAGCTGCATAGGTCGATTTAACTTACTCCTCCTTGGAAAAAGTCCTGGATAGTTTTCTGACAGGTACAGTTAGATCACAGACAGATCTGATACATTCCAGAGACTGCAGAAGGGAAGGCAGATACAATTCAACAGCCAAGACTACAAAGGGAAGAACTACTTAAGTCTTTCAGTGCACAAACTCTTAACAAACAACCTCATAGTGACACAAAGAGCTCAGTTGGTTAAAACTTGATTGTAATAATGCCAAGGTCATGGGATCAATCCCCTGCGTGGGCCATTGACTTAAGAGTTGGACTCTATGATCCTTGTGGGTCCCTTCCAACTCAGAACAGTCTGTGTGGAATTCTCAACCTTAATAGTGGCAAGCACAAGAACTCTGAAACAGGCAGCTATCCAAATTCTATTAAGTCTCCAGAAAATTTGCCTTTACCTCTATACAGCACAAACTGCCCTAAGAAGCAATCACTGATCATTTTAAATTCAAGGTCTCAGAAATACGACTTGAGAGAGCAGAGCTTCCCCATTTACCTTTCTAGGTCATTGTTTTCTTTGCCTTCCAGGTTATAACTCTCATCACATCCCCACCTCATGCCTTTGGAGGCAGAGGTTTATTACAATTTCAGTGTTGAACAGAGCACATCCATACAGTATTCAAACAAGCACACATATCTGATTTATACAAGGGATGCATAATATCCATAGTGTTTACCATCTGCTGCCTTACTCAGCATTATATTCTGTAAGATTTTTCGACCAAAGTTGTTCAGCCAAAGATTTCACTGAGCTGCTTCAACTTTTCCATAAGTATTCCCTGATTTGGTGCTCTACACCTGCATAAAGTCAGTAAATAGTTTTGCTTTCTCTCACTATTCCTCACCTTGCTTTTATCAACATTGATCTGAAAAGCTTCCACTGGATTCACCCCACTCAAATAGGAATTCTGTGAAATTTTCCCTGGTTGTCATGAACAAAACCAACTCACTTCATCACGTTTCCCAAAAAGCTAAAAGGTTCTCAAGTGTGCACAGCACTAACATCAGGCCACTGTATGGTTTGTCCATAATAAAAATTATTTCTTGATATCTACTTTTTGTTTACAATCAGCTTATGATGCATGACAGTACTTGGCTACTCAATCCAAGAGTTTTCTAAGTTATTTCAGTGCAAGAAACATTGACAAATATTGTTATTTTGGCCTTATCAATATTGAATTTCTTAAGGTATTTTGTTATCCCAGTTTAAATTGTTTCACACAGACTATAATACTGTGGATCAAATCACAAATTTAACAATGTATGTATACTTCTCAAATAATTAATTGAGAGTGCACGTATTTATCAACACATGATCTCTTCTTACTAATCCTACTCACAATCTCTTACACAGCCATGATTTAAGAGTAGTGCCACAGCACCAATCTTTATTTTATTATTTTAAAGTAATTCAGTCTTCAGCAGTATTTATTACCAATTTGTCATGAAGTTCTTTACAATCTTTCTGCCAAAGACTAACATTGTTTAAATACTCTAAGAAGGTTCATAAATTAAAACACTGAAAGTCACCCAAGTTCTCAGGAATGTCACTTCCATGTGCACAGATACATAAGACTATTTGTGGAAGGACTAAAAAGAGTAGATTTTTTAAAACATTCTAAAGATAGTTCAAGACATCATCAGTTAGAAGCATTTCATTAAATAGTCCTTTTCCCGTAGGTACACTGGCAAGTGTTACATATGGCTGGGGCAAAAGCAAAAACTTCTTAAAGCCAGACTCCTTACGGTGAAGTAATTTCTATTTCCACATGAAGTTTCCCAAGTACTTTGATAAAAACCTCCAGATGTGAGAGAGAGGATTCTTTATGACCAGCTCATTGCTGTGAGATAATTCATTTCCTCTTCCAAAGAGGTGGTGCAGGACAAGAACAACAATGGCATTTGCATTTCTACTGTGAACTGACTGTACGGATTCATTTTGAAGTGAGTATTTAAGATCAGCTCTCACAACACAATCATGGGCTGGAGTTCCAAATTAAACCACAGCTAGAGAGCTAATGCTGCCAGCCATGCTGATGCTTTAAAGGCTAAATCCATGTCCTTTTCTACACCACGGTGCAGGTGCATTCCATGGTTCCTCACTCACTCATCCAGAAGCTGGGCATGTATAAAGCACACCGTGCTTCTTCCTGCTTATGTTTCAACACAACCAATAAACAAGGCAAAACAAATTACTTTTTTTTAACAAAATCAAGTTTTTCTATTTCAGCAATCTTGTAAATTGTGCTGAGTTGAAAACTTGCTATACCTATTGAAGCAGAAAATTACGTGGCATACTTGTACCTCAACCTCTGATTGCAGAGTTTGTGACAGTAAGAGAATACAGAAATAGAAGTTTCTTTCACAGAACTTGTTCGAGGCCCAGCAACTACACATAGTACCATCATACTCAGTAGCACAAGAAGGTACTGTGGTCAACACAGAAATACTCTTTAGTAGCTATGACATTAATTTTTCATGTTTCTTCAGGAGCCAGACTGCACTTCACCTCAGCACTTAAAATCAAAGGGCAAATAATGTGAAACTCTAGCACTAACACATCTAGTGACAAAACTGCACTGAAGGCTTTTGCCTGTGTTGCTGCCCTCCAGCACAGTCTGGCACAGGACTGTCACATTAATGATGATGACACAGAACGCAGAAGCTGCAAGTTTCCATTTCCATGTGAAAGGCTGCAAAAAATCAGAACTGTAAAACTGTAAAAAATCTTCATCTTCCACAATCTAAACTAACAGTACCAATTATCATCAGCAACAACAACAGAGCCCCTAACCAAGAGCACATCAAATCAGAGCAAGTTCCTCAGAAGGCACAGACATGGGCATTCCTCTCAGTGCAGCAAACCTCAGCCAGCAGCCACTGAACCTACCAAACCAGACACTGCTGCAAAGGACTTCTGCTCAGATTAATTATCCTTCTACAATGAACCATTATTTTACCAGAAAATTTTTGCTACTTCTTGAGCACTATTATCTGCATTAGAAACACAAAAACCCCCCACAGCTTTGCCTTTAGGCAGGTACAAAGCTCAAAACTAAGGCACTACAGAATGGACTGAATCTGGTGGTTTCATTTTATTTTAAAGTAGTCCCATTAAAAACAAAGTTTCCGGGAATTCGTAAAGCACAAGAAAAAATTGGTGCATAAAGAATTGGACCAGAAACATATCTGGAGTGGTTTCCTAGCTGTAAATCTTATTTAATTCTTTACTAAGAAAGAAGAAAATTCTCTTTGATACGTGTATGGAAATTATTGTATTGGTAGAATTCATTTAGTAAACCTACATTATTTTACTGTGAATAATGACAAATAACCTTAAGTAGCAGACTGATTTCTGATACAAGTGAAATGAATAAAAATATTTTTAAGAAACTTTCCATTTTAAAATTGTCACTAAAATGGAGTGGGAGACTAAAGGAAAAAGACACTGTTATTGCTGACACAAGGATAGAAAAGTCAAATCCACAGTACTCAGCTACAGGATGATGACAGACATAATGATTATGTGTAGGATATTCAGCTTCTGAGAAATTAGCCTGCAAAATTAATACAATAAATCTGTGCATTTTATTACCCAGTAAGTTGCACAGAATAATATTAAAATTATTCAATAAATTCATATTACCATCATAATTGCCAACATTAAAAGTATAGAAATATTTCAAAATTAATGCATTATTTACAGGCAGTATTTTGGTGGACTTTGCATGACAGCACTGAAAATGTTGGATTTAATGTTTTTACTGTTCATTTTATGACACAGTATGTCATCCCAGAATGTAAACTTTTCAGTAATGTGCATTTGTATGACCAAGTAAAAAACAAAAATGAAAAGACAAAGGCAGGAGAACAAGGAAAAGAAAGGAAGACAGAAAAAAAACCAGTTTTTTCGGTTCATGTCTCTATCTCATACCTATTTTTATTTGATGTGTCTTGACATTTACACCCAATCATCAGTAACAGGACTGTGTTTTCACCTGTTTCTAACTTTGCTAAACCTCTTATGAAATTTGCAAGCAATACAGCTACCTTCAGCTGACTGAAAATTATCCCCCATCCAAAATATGCACTCCGTTTATAAAACCATGACACTCTTTTTACCTAAATGAAGAAAAACACAATCAAATCACTGCTTTTACAGAGCTCTACTACACCTTTCTGGATTAGCAATACTGTTTGAGAAGAAAATCTATGAAACCCACAGTGGTGGTGACTTCATTGATTTTATGCAGTTATTTTAATTTTAGGCTAATAAAAGTCTTGTCTGGGAATTTTCTAATACCTTGAGAACTTAAGTAACTCCTGGTTTCTGCCACAGGTTTCTGCAACTGTTTTGCCTATCAGTTCCATCAAATGCCTTCCTTGTGGATAGCTAGAGAGTGACCAGAACTGTTGTACCTGTCCCTCAACATTCCTCATACGTAATCACACAGGGTTATACCCGCTGATTTTGTGACGATAAGAAGCAGACAGTGTATCAGATATAAAGCATTAATGCAAGGCATTTTTTAAAAAAAGAATGTTCTTAATACATGCATGATGTTTATTAAGAGGTTCCAGTAAGGAGCCCTCTTGTATGCAAACTTCACTTGTGAAATACATAAATAAAGATCACCAATGCCCCAGAAATCACAGAGAGCACTGAGATTTCCTTTCTCTGCCAGAAACAGACTTCAGATAAAGACTAACACATGTAGTGACAGCATAACTACTGTCACTACAGTCATCAGGTATCCACCATTAGGCAGATTCCCCACACCATTCTCAGTGAATCTACTCCCATCACCTGCATCGTGCTGTGTTTTCTCATTTTAACCTCTACATTCACTCCTGCTTTACTCTGAAGCTCTCCAGTTAGTGTAACAATTCCATTATCTGTGAATAAATTTTCTGGGACAAAAAGAAATCATATAACAATGTAAAGAAGAAAAATCAAGCAGACTCCTCAAAGTTAAAGGCTGGAAACTCGTTAACATTTTTTATTAAAAAATACACTATTTATGTATTTAATGTTTAATTTATATATTTAATTACACCAGTCAAGTCCAGTCTTAGAATTTATCACACTGAATTTAGCTGAAAACAACATTTGACTAAAGGACATAGCTGGAATCTGCAACCTGAAACTATGAAATTTAACTTCAATAGCTGCCAGCAACTTCCTCAAAGAACAGGAATCACACAAAAATCACACAAAATTTTCTAAATGCCCAACACACTTAAAAAAGCACTTGAGGCACAGTAGCTGTGTATTTGCAAAACGTTTTGGGATGTTCATTCAGAAAAATCACTGATCCTCTCCATGACAAAATCTGAGAAATTTCCACGCCAAGAGTACAAAACCACACAGAAGGTGAGACTAAACAAGGTTCTTGGGGTTATGCCCCTAAAATTACTTTAGTGACCAGTTTAATACTTAATTAGAAATAAAACAGTTAAAAATTAGAAATAAAAACAAATTAATAAGTTTGTTAATTAGAAATGAAACAGTTTGTTACCTATTGAATTTTACAGTTTCTGAGTCTCATAGTACAGATATTTAAACTCACTCAATAATTCTGGCACTACAACAGCACTGCTGACCAGTAACTTCTGCCTTCAATTGAAACAGCTGGGAAATGCAGCTGATTCCCATTATAAAATTAGACACCTGGAACGATGCCAACCTGCACCCCAAGCATGAACATAAGTTTGGTATCCAGTGGCAGAGGATTTGATTTCCCAAACATCTGCATCTGTGACAAAGACAGTGCCAAAGAGAAATCTGAAAAGCTTACCAAGAAGGCAGCAAACCTCAGTCTAACAAACTGTGAGTGCCCAGAACACACAGGAAAGCCCACACCTCATCAGGGGCACCCGACTGAAGTGGCCTGAAGCCAAAATAACGCTTCATTTAAAAATGATCTTTGGTTTTCTGACTCAAACTACAGACTCAACTTCACTTGCTCAGCTGCAGTTATCTCAGAACAGCAGTGCACATGAACGTGCTGGAGATTCAAAAAGCAGCTAACACATAAAATATAATTAAAAAAATATGGGGAAAATTGAAAAAAAGGAGGGAAAACGTTACCTATAAAAGGACACAACAGATCTCTCTGACATACAAACTCGTCAGAATGACAACTAGCTGACCAGGTAACAGTCAAAATACACCCCTTGGCCTTTCTTAAGCATACATGAGACACACACGTAAGCACAAAATTTAACTTTTTGTATCTAAAAACATTCTAGACTGTATAGTTATTGCCTTTTTGTCCTGAATCCCACATTAAAGGTACTATGTTTCTATTAATATTATATGAGATTTTAAATACATGAAGGTCCATTACTATTACCCTTCAGAAAACAGAACAGTATGAAACTTATTCGCATTCTGTAAAGTGCAAATTTTTTCTGGGTTTTTGTGTATTTTATTTTTTTTTAAAATCACTCTCATGATCACAGCATGCAGACCACATAAAGTTATACTGAACCTGTTCACAAAAAACGCCCTGTGGAATGTCCCTTGTTATGTTTGCTGTCTTATCTTTCCATCCTCAAAAGAAAAATACAACACTGCAATATTTTATTCTGATTGAACAGGTCTCGTTTTGTCTTTTTTTGCTTCGAAATCGAAACATTTTGCACTGCATCTTCATAGTGAGGAAGGAAGACTTCAGAAATGGACTGTGACCACAGACTGTGCAGTTTGCAACAGTGTTCAACAGCCTCGGGAGTTCACTGGACATCCTGAAAATGCTGCTGGCTCAGATTTATGATCAGGGAACAAAAGCTGTCAACTACCACCTTCAGTGCCTAAAACTCAGGCCTGAAGCTGAAGCCACTTAGCACCTTAAGGGAAAATGGCTGAGACCTAATACTGGACCATGAATTTTATGGGAAAGCAGTGCAGGAGGAGACAATAAACAGGTGCTGACCAAGTAACTTACCTTGAGGGAAACGCTTCAGTGTTTATATTCGATGGTTCAAAATACTGATACATTTATAATGAGATTAATCATAGAATTCTGTTCCAGATGTTGAGAGTTGAACAAATAACCGTTATCTGGACAGGGCTGAAATTCCTAACCAAGTAGAGGCCAAAAACTGTTACTTCCAGATACCTTTAATTAGGAACTGCCAATAGTGGTAAGTTCTGCCCTGTACTAAGGACCAAAACAATTATCAAAGGGAAACATCCAGCAAAGAAAACTGAACAACGGGAAAAAATGCTTCCTCCTGCTCACTTGGAACCATTGCCTTGCTCTGCTTTAACTTTAAGCATCTTTCTTCTGACAGAGCTCTGACTGCTCACACATACAGTTAAAACACGGTAAAATCATGGGGTAACATTCAAATCAGGTAGTGGCCACCTGCACACGGCTGACCCTCTGTCTACCAGACTTGGTTTGAATTTGCTTAAGAGGTGCTTTCAGGTCACAAGGCAGATGACTCTCCTGTGAATCAGGCACTGAGAGGGCAAGTGGTAGACAAGTAGTCTTCCCTCACTGAATACACTCTTCCATGTCAGTGTTTTGTATCCTGTATGCTTATCACTCCTCTAGGGTGAGAAAGCAGCATCTCCTCATCAGCAACCTCAGAGACCAAGAAACCCAGAACATCTTCCCGCTCCTTTTCATTATGATGGGTTTGCAAGCATTCTGGTCAGAATCAGGACAGTACAAGGACAGTTTATAGTAAAATTGGTATCAGCCTCCATCTAACTTCCCATAAATGTACCCAAATTTCTTTGTGTTGGACAAACCTCTGAACATTTGATCCACTGATCATGAATGGTATCAGTTACAATTTTTTTTTTATACACTATTAAAGACTTGACAGGTACTTAGAGATTTTGAATCAAGGCTCACTTAAGGTATCCAAAATTCATTTACTAACAAAAAGACTGAACTCAAAAATCCCACTATACTACTGAGAGGTCGATATATCCACACACTGATTTCTTAAGCACTACTTTGAAGTTTTCTGAATTGAAGAGTACAGGCAAAGTCTTACTTTAACAATAATACAAAAATGAAACAACTAAAACCAACAAGCCACAAACCCTGTAACATGAAGTGAAATCGAATTATTTCAAAGTGAGGATTTGTATAATCAGAACTATCCATATAACTTCATCCCAAAGTTTCTGGCAGCATTCCCATGCACCTATTTTCATAGAAGTTTCCATACACAAAGAAATTACCACTAGAAAGGCGGGCAAAATTCAGTTCTAAGGTTGGCTGAAGTTGGGCAACTACAGAATTTCAATGCATACAGCCATCACAAAAGTGCAAGCTCCTTGTAAATGCTGTCTCTTTAAAAAACAAACAAAATTAGTGACATCTTTCAACAGCAGCTGGATTTTTGGCCTATCCAGGAGTCCTTCACAATACGTTCCACACAACTCTCAGGTCCTGTGTGAAATATATTACTTAAATGATTTAAAGAAGGGTTTTCACTTTCTATGAATAATTCTGAAAGAGCTTCACGTGCAGGAGCAAAGTCATGGTCTACTCCTACTAGGAGCCCTGTGGAGTGTTAATAATGCTGGCTTTGGGATGACACAAGAAAAGATAGCACTACTTGCACTTTATCAGTTCATGCTTGCAGGGAGAAGGCTATTTATGGTGCCTTATCTGCTGGGGAATACAGGTTTTTTCCCATGTATGATTATCTGGAAATAAAAAATTCATCTCTATGGCTACGTGTGCACACACATTCCCCCACAGACAGACACACATCCCCTAAGTTTGCACATGTCTTTGTCTAAAGAACAATCAACCACAGCAGGCATTAGGAGGGGGAAACATTCAGAATGAGAGCTGGCAAGGAGACAAATCTGTTTGCAAGCACTGGCTGTGCTGCCCACTCTAGTCACAGCTCGAGTCACAGCACCAAACTCAGTAGTTTGGACTGCAGAACAGGAAAAGACCAGTCTAAACATTAAAGCCCAAATCTCATAACCATAATACTGGTACAGAACTGTGAGCCATCAGGCATAGCAAGGTCTCAAACACACTGAAACCTCAAATTCCTTCGTTGGAACAAGTGGGAAATACAGTAAGGGGAAAAACAAGGAAACCTATCAATTGTAGAGGAAGGTGAAGTGTCTTTAAGTACCTCTCTACTTATTACTAGAAGTCTGAATTCCAATATAAAATGAATTTATTTTTAAAGCAATCAGCTATTAGGATGAATGATATGATCTAGTACAGCAATCAGCTAAACATTAGAAAATTCATGCAGATTCCACATTCACGTTAGTTCATAATTGCTGACACCTGCAAAATACCCACATTTGTGTATGAACACAGCACTGATTTCCATTGTTTGTAACCACAGAACATTCTCCTCTGTTTCTTAGTTTCTTTTTTCAGACATGGAAGGCCAGTACATCATTCACTGCACTGACATTTGCAGCTCCCCAAAACAAGGGACACTTTTTTTTTTTTTACAGATACTGCCTGACAAATACAGGGGGTGAGGGGATGTTTGTAGAATTTCTTAGGGTGCAGTTTCATGGCTGTGTGAGCCAATCCAAATCTCTCAGATCCGTCCCTCCATTATTCCAGCACACATGTGACTGATCAGTGACACTACTGAAAAATCCCTTTTTCTGGCCAGGCTACTTTTCAGACTCATCTGCTTTTTGAAGCAGCTGTAAAAACAGACAGGGGAGGGTGAGTACCCCAGGGTGCAGTTCAGTGAAACCTGAAGCTGACTTGGTAAGGTCAGACCCAATGAACACAGCATTCCAAACTAAGCTGTCACTGTAAGAAACAGTTCTGCCACTACAAGATTGCCATATAGTTTCTGCCAATGCAAGGAGGGTGTAGTTGGTGACTGTGTAAGTCACACTGATCCAAATGAAAACTCAACTGGAAAAAGTAAATGCTTTTGAATAGGATCACTTCCACAATTCAGTATCCTGCAGGCAACAGAGACACCTGGGCTGGCATGTGGACAAGGATGGCCCACAAGCAGCAAGAGTACTTCTCTGGCTCCGTGCTGGCTTTGGTGTTTGTGCCTTCACACACCGGGGTTTGGTTCAGGGCAATGCTCCAACTTCTGCTGTAGCAACTCCATCCTTTCCAACATCACCACCTTCCTGCCTTCCCTACAGTCACTAACGTGCCCCTGTTTTAGACTTCTCTCAGTCTCCACATCCATTTGCTTCTATGACTTCCAGAGTGCTGCTGACTCAAACAAGGACAATGACACTGAACCGCTGTTCTCTCTGAGCAGCAATGGCAGCTGCAGTGAAGATGAGCAACTGTTTCCTTCAGCAGCAGCACCAAGTCAAGAGTACTCAGCCTAGTCAAGTACAAGAGTCAGGATGATAAGCGTTCAGAACACAATTCTGGCAGACTATAAAGAGAACTAGAACTGTTTTTCTATTTTTAGATAAACTAACTTGCTTTTGACTATGTTAAAATACCCACTATGCAGGTCAGCTTGCACTGCTAAACTGACTCTCAATATTCTGCAGAACTAACTCGTCATTACTTAGTGCTTGACCTTTTTACCTTTCTAAGGAAATTATTTTTGTCCATAGTTTCATTTTTGAGCAGAAAAATTATTAAAATGATACAAAGTAGTGGGAAAACTCTCAAAAAATCCCCTAAAGACACTAGCAATTAATATTGTCGTAGTTTCTACTATTTTGAAGTTCCTTTAAAATTAATTTTATGGGGATGTTGCACGTTGCCAGTCATTTAATCAAATGTTGAGAGGCACTAATTCAGATAGTACACAGAAACAAATGCATGCCAGCCCTTATACCGACTGAAGTCAGAGACTGAAGAGTCTCAAGACAGTGTGAATTAGGGCACACTCCACAGTAAGAATTTCCAGAGGCAGAGCCTGTGAAACAGAGCCCCTGACAGCGTATCTCACACCAGTTCCTCTGCTAGTGCAGAACTCCATCCTCACAGATGTACCTGAGTATCAGAAACCAATCTGCATCAGACATGGAGTGACACAGAGCTGCAACTCCAGGATGAGTATGCTTTAATCTACATAACACACACAACTCAGACCAGAATGCTCTCATTTGCACAAGAACGTCAATTAAGAACAGTAGGTAAAAGTGTCAAAATGAAACACAATTAAATGGCAGACTTTTTGATCTGTAATCTGAAGGTGATTTAACCTTTAAAGGGAAACACAAGCTAGGACTGAAAGACCACAAATTTCAAAAATTCCCACTTTCCCAGTTGAGGTTTAGAAACACAGACATTAAACTTGATTTTCACTCCCACTTCAAAGAGGTTTTTTTTAAAAAACTTATAAGGTTGTCTACTGACCTACTTGCAGTTCTATCAATGTGTATATATTCTATCAAAGATACAGATTCTGTACTAGGTGAACCCTCCCATTTCCTAAAGCAAAATTCTCATGACTTAATGGCAGTCTAGACTACCAGTTCCAAGTGGAACAAAGCTGAGATCTTATTTCTGGCTTTCCCACTCTCCCTCAGGCAGCAGAATTATGCCGACTTTCATAGTCTACATACATTTTCTAAGAAAAAAAGTCACAGCTCACAAATGCAACTCCTTTCTCCAGTGACTGCACATGAGCAAAAATAGCACTTCTTTTCTTGCCACTGAAATTCCACTGGCAATAGCAAAGCAGGAGCTTTGGAAAAGAGATGGATTAGAAGTTTTTCAGGAATAGTGACACATGCCAACTGTGTTTATAAAAGAGGATCGAACCAGGTATTTTAAAACATGTATTTTCAGAAAAAAAAGCTTTAAAGCTGCCTTGCCTTTCTTTGTTTTGCCTTTTAAGTGAATGAATGCTGACTCTGCAGCACTTCAGTGATGAGCAAGAACCACCTGTCAAAAACCAACCATATGGGGTCACCTTTTCCACCCCCTGGAATGCTGAATAGTTCCTACCATCAAAAGGAGTAAGCACTGAGCTTACTTTTACTTATTACTGCAACAGCTCAAGAATGAAACTTCCCTCCACAATACACTGTGCCATTGTGCAAACAAAGCAGCATAACCTGAATTACAACTCTTCTATATTTCATGTAAGCGAAGTTTTTAAACAAAAATTATTTCCTTTATGACTGACAGGAGTAAGGCCCACAAAAGGGCACTGCAGTCAGAATTAAGCAACTGAATATCAGGTTTTACACTTTTAAATCACAAGAAATGAACAATTTTGATATCCCTCAAAATATTCTTCTAAATAATATCCTAGTAAATCACGAATATATTTCGATTAAATTCCAATAATTAGTTTATTATGCAGAACCATTGCTACATTTTGGATAATTAAGTACATGCATATCTTTTCAAATAGTAGCAGAAGAAAAACACAGTTAAATAATAAAATTATATCAAAATAAGAGGATTTGCCATATTTTGGCTACTCTATCTACCAGAAGATAGAGTAAAAAATTTTAAGAGGAAATATGCAACCATGTTTTCTTTTCATTGAATTGGTATAATAAATAAAGTCAATTAGCATATTTTTTTTCAAGGAACAAGCTATTATAACAAACTTATTTTCACATCCACACTATGATATTTCCATAATGACCTAACTGCAACATTTCTTTATATTAAACACGTCCTAAGTTCAACTCTACTTTCACTGTACATATTTTGCTTAAGCATTTGTACCATCATCATGATTCTAAGCAGCAAAAAAACACCTGAAAAAGTAATTATGTAAAAAATACTACAGAAAACATCAATTAAAGAACTCTGTGTTCATCTTTTGATATTTTTAGCTACTTTTGAGTTAGCTGGGTTTTGTTGCGTTTTTTAGTTGGCTTTTTTCTTTCATTTTTGCTTTACCCTTTGTGTATTATCCTATATATAATCAATTTTCATCAAGATCATAGAATAGATTAGGCTGGAAAAGACCTCTGAGATCATCAAGTCCAACCCTGGGTCCAACTCCAGTCCCTTTACCAGATCATGGCTCTCAGTGCCACGGCCAATCTCAGTTTAAAAACCTCCAGGGGTGGTGAATCCACCTCCTCTCTGGGCAGGCCATTCCAATGCCTGATTACTCTCTCTGGAAAGAATTTTTTTCTGATATCCAACTTAAATTTCCCCCGGCAGAGCTCAAGCTCGTGCCCCCTTGTCCTATTGCTGAGTGCCTGGGAGATGATCAAGGAATATAGATATCATTTTCAATTGTTAAAAAACACCACTTAAAAGTTTAAAAACTAGTAATGTTTTCCAATACCATGCACAGCCCACTACCAGTTTGTGGGTTAAGAGAGCATTAATAACTTTTGGTGCTTTATTTCACCTGTTTATCTACTGTACTGCTCCTATGTGAGTTAGATTTTATCACAAGCAGCAAAATTATCCCTGGCTGGTTTCCAATGATCTCTTCCCCATCACTCTCTCTCATCCGAGTCAGCACCAACTCTCTCCCTGCTGCATCCTCCTCTCACCCTCCTGCAGTCCCTGCCCACTTCCCCCTGGGCGCCCTGCTGGGATTGCTGGGAGGGGGCAGCACATCCCCTGCAACACTTGGAACACCCCCGCAGTGATTAGGTGAGTCTATTCCAGTCAGCACACGGGCTGTCGCCTTTTGAAACTCTTGACAGTGCTCGTCCGTTCTCCTCCACGTAAACAGAATTCGTGTGTGTCTGTTCTGCACCAATTAGACAAATGTTCCATCTCTGAAACCTCTGCCCAACTGCGACCAAGTTCGGAACTAACGTAACTTCAGGGAAGATGAGTAACAAAGAAATTAAACTTAGTTCATTAGAAAAGCAAGCTAAAAACATTTTCATAGTAAGCACAACAGTCTTTGGATGGTCTTTCACTGATTTAACAGTTTTAAGATCAGTAAATTATGCAAAGCTTAAAAAAAATTGTAAACCTGCAGATGTCAAGCTATTCCCTGCTGGTCAAACACATTATTTCCACAAAGAGCCACAAGACAGACAGAGACTACAACTGCAGAGGAAAGGGAATTCTTTAATGACTGCAAGCAAATGCCAATACTACTAAGCACTAACCTACTTTTTTTTTTTTAAGCACATGCACTTTTCAAGTGCTGTAGACAGCAAAGAACAGAGTGGGGAGAAAACTCTAGAAATATCTGACTTCTCCAAACTCCTTTACAAAAATGTTTTTTTCCTCCTCCATCTTCAATATCCGTGTCTGTTCAAAAAAAGGTTGGCAAATAGAAAAGACAAGTATCTTTAATGTTTATGAATGTAATCTGGCAGTACAAAACTTTTTCTCTGTTTCAACAGTTTGGAAAGTTTTGATAAATCTCCTGGAGACAGATGTCATAACTTCTACCATTAGGTATTAAAATACAATACTAAAAACATAAGGCCCAAAATTGCTAATGACTACCAAACTGTGTTTCAGCAAAAGATGACAGGCTCCATTCATGGAAAACAATAGAGCACAATTAACATTAACATAACCTAACAACTAGAAAGAAACAGGAACTCACTTCAGAGTAATGTATTAAAAAGGCTGATCAGTCTTCACAGGAAATTTGAATGAATATTTTTCCCACTCTGGCTGCAAAACTGATCCTAACACTGCAGCTCTGACATCTCCATCAGACATGTATCTCCTGTCTCTCATAAATAAAACCAAGGTTTAGGATATCCCCATACTATCCAGGTATCAGAAAGTTTTCAATCGTCATTCCCGAGAAGAAACACACTTTGAGCCCATTTTATCTTTGTTTAACTTTAACAATACTTCATCATGCTTAAGACATGTTTGCAATAGCCAAATTCTGATGTCAGCCCAGCAGTGGGAATACAGTTCATTAGTTTTCTGCAGCTGCAAAGCCAACAAACACATATTGCTTTGACTGACACCAGGAACAAGCATGTGGTTTAGATTTCTAGGTAACAATGGTGATTAAGAAGATATTACAGTCTGGACAAAAATCATACATGGACACATTTAACACAGACTGGGGACTAGACAAAAGTTTGGGTTCTGTAAGTACCAAAATGGCTATAATATATATGGTGAACCAAGGATCTGCTAATTTTGTCTGTTGGTTTTCTTTTTCACATGAGAAAATGCACACAGGCATTAAGCTGATGAGGGAGAAAAGTAACCTCAGGTGTGTTTGATTTCCCTGCCTATCCATCATCTCCATATTACTGTCTCCAGCCCAGGGATAGCTCTTTCTCTTCATAGTGCTGTTGAGAGATTAACTCTTCCTTTATGAATATCTGAGCACAACTAAGGCTCCTGCTGTTTTGCAAACTTATGCATACAAATTCCTCCTAAGAATGCAGAGATATGTCAAGGATTGTGTATCCAAACTTTATTTAAAATATTTAAACTCACGAGAAGTCTCCCACATTATACCATAAAAATACACACTGACAGGCACACCCACGTAAGGTGATTTTCATGATTAAATCATGTCATACTAAAGGCAACATTAGTAGAGCTCTGCTCTGCTGCAGCCTTCCAGTATGCCCCTAAGAAACATTTGGTCTTCAACAGTTTGTTTCAGTTTCATGGTAAGGGAACAAACCCAGAAATCACTAATTTGCTATTTGTCGTTTGTGATTTTATATGCTGTTATCATAACAGCTCTTATTCATCTCTTATCTAAGGTAAATAATCCTCTAGTCACTCTTCACAATTCTAATGCTAATACAGTACCTGGTGATTACATGCACATACACACAAAAATGCCCCACCCAAAAAACCCACCACAACTTGATGCCATTACTTGGTTCAGTTCACAGAGAACCTTCTCCTGGAGTTAATCAAGGTTGTTGGTAGAGAAGCACATTGCCCAAAGGCTTTCTTATTTATTGAAGCTGGAATTCTACCACTGAAAGAAAACACTGCACAAAAGGAATATCCCACGCCATACTTTGAAAGAGTTAAGTCTGAAAACTTGCATGTGAGCCTCTCACCTCCTACAGTTTCTATACAATGCTTGTTAAACCGCCTATAGCACAATTTTCACAGAAAACGTTTGCTGTTTTCTGTGTTTTTAGGGACAGACAATGAGGTCTGGTTTGCAGAAGCTCCAGGAACTCAGAAATGCAATGAAACCAAAGGAACTTGTGGTCTGAACATGTAAAGTGCAACAGAATGCCCAGTCCCTTCAGAAGTCACAATTTAGAGATGCCAAATCAGGCATGTGAAGCCAGCTTGTATTTCTGGTGTTGGGGTTTTGTTTTTTCCCTTTCAGTAGCTCTTCAGCTCCCCATCTTTTAACTGTGACTAACATCATGCAGTCACCTCCAAAAAAAGGATTAGCATAAGAGTAAGATTAATAATTCTTTGAGGTTTGTAACAGAATAAATGAGAGCATAAAGACTTATGAACTAAAGTGTCCATTTTGGTCATCAGACATCAAAAGTTATCATTTCTAATTCAGCAACCTCTTTCCTCCTCCCTTTCAAATTGTGGCTTCCTTTTCTTTCACAATACATTTATCTTATTGTTGCTGGGAAACCATTAGAATGGTATTGTACATGTGAAATTGCCATTAATTACTGATGCACTTGTAAGAAAAGAAAATTATCAGATAAAAAACAAAGGGTGTCATCATCAATCAGTTTGAAATTCAGTAACATCTGGGTGAACTGAGTGAGCTTACATGGTCTATTCCTCTGAGGACCAACAAATTTGGGACATTTACAAAGCAATTGGTTAATATTTCATTGGGAAAAAATCAGAACACAATTTCTTGGTCTCTGACTAGTGGCCTGTCCTAGTTAATGAAAAACTTGATTGTTACAAGAGTCAAACTAATTAAAAAGATTAAACTATGAGCAAAATCAAATTAGAAATTTGGCTTTAGGCTTCTGTGGCTGGCAATAGCTCAAGAACATTGCAACTGCAGTCTGCAGTTAAATACAATTAATGGAAGTTTTTAAATTGTTAGAATAATTACCTGCAGAACATTTCTGTAACCTGGCTATATGATCGCCACGAAATTACTTATAATTCTTAAATATAAGCACGTAAATACATGCAAGTCAGGGGTCTAAGCCATGAAAATACCCCATGTCATGTCAGTTTTGCCAGCAAAGAGCAGTTATTAACTAATACAATCCAACATACGTAATATGTGTATAACTTTTCCCCTCAAACATACCAAATTCTAGTGTATGAGACAATAGAAAACAGATTTTCTTCTCCCAGATGATATTCTAATTTGTATTTTTTAGTCTTGTTCAAAATAACTACTTCGGTATAGCCAGGTCAGGCCACAGGTCCATGTAACGACACAATCTTAAGAGAGGGGCCATTAACTTACAAAGAAATATCAGGGTGAGCAAAGAGCAGCTTTTTTCCCTCTCACAGAACTACAGCCAACTTCAAAAGATTGAAGCAGCAACAGGCAACCCTTCTCAATTTTAACGTTATGTCACAGATACCTACAAACCACCTGTGTGTGATACAGTAAACTGTTATTATCAGCTACTTCCAGTGATAGGAAGCTGAAGATGCAGCAGGCCCAGCTGCAAAGAGGCCAATAACCAGAGGAACACGCAGAAAGACAATGGGAAGAAGGAGAGGGAGTGTTTGCTCCTCTCTGCCACAAATACGTATCAGATAACTAAGAAATTCCACGGACAAGATAAGGAAGACTCCAAGGCACACCAGGAGTGGAGTGCTAACTTCTCCAGCCAGGCCTTGGGGTGGCAGGAGGTGACTTGGACAGAGAATGAAAGGGTGTGGGGGGTGTGGAAATCCAAAGAAACTTTCACAGAAAATGCCTTCACAGGCTGTCCCCATGGGAAAAGGAACAAGACTGCTGGACTGATTGAAAAACAAAAGGAAATCACCCTCTCCACCCCCCCAAGAAAACCAAAACCCCACCAAACAAAAACCAGAATGATAACCCAGCTATGATAAAAAACTGCATCACCCTCAGTAAATTCCAACCTGTAAAACTTTATTTCACAGAAACAGGTCTAAACACTGCCTTAAACCCGTGTTAGAAAATCTCCATGCTGAAATTAATTTATCACTTCTTTTCCTTTGAAAAGCTTCAGAAACTTGGGGGGTTCTCACTTTTGTATATTCAGCATATGATTAAATGTGCTTTTTACGGATTTTATGAATCAGTGTTGCTCACACTGATATCTACAGGTAAAAGAAAATGCTGCACTATAAATATTGTCTGGTTTTCTACAGACTTGTCATACACTTTACTGAACTGTACAGCTTTTAGCACAAAACTGTATCTGAACTCAGCATCCTACAGCATTTCTTTTACTTTGCAAGGTCTATCAGGCGAGATGGTTTTGCAGAAACAGCACAGAATTCCCCATCCCTATCTCAAAAGAAAACATTTCCTAACTTTCACATTCAAATCAATTCTGAAGTTCCTTCAACATTCGAATGTAGGACTGCCACAGAAAGAAGTTGCTTTTTCCCCTATGCCAGCCCAATTATTTGTAAGCTCTCACAGTAAGTCACACAAGAAAACGGTTCGTGTTAAAATTAAAAATTAGTTTGGGCTTTTTTAACATTTGGCTGGGGTTTTTTTGTTCTGCTAAGTTTTAACCTGGATCTGTTGACCCATCCATTTTGGCATGCAGCAAAACAAAATGCTTTCAGAGACAGTACAGATGAGAGTTTGGGATAAGCACCTGGGAGCTCCACGTTTTTGGGTGCAGCTCTGGCTCTGCCTACAAAGGCTGTTTACATCAGTCTCTGAAAAAGTCAGTCCATGCATTTTGGATTGATGGCACTGGTTGTAGTGTATCTGACAATTAAATGCACTACTATTAATCTTATTCATAATGACTACAAGGCTTTACATAAATTACATCAAAATATTCTTTTGTGATCAAAGTTATATCTGAGATTTAATAGTTTACTGACAGTAATATACAAGTCTGAAGTTTAACAAGACAGAAAAATTCAGTCAATTTTGAAAACATTTCAGTAGTCATAGAGAAGCTTTGCAGCAAACCAGATGCCAAGTTTCTAAAACTTCTTTCAACCTTCAACCAGCTTATGGAAAGAACTATGACATTGTTAGTACAATTGCTCTTAACCTTCATTGAGTTGCTGGCTTGATTTGGAACTGAAGGAGCCTACTTGGATGCCTTAGAATTGTTTGTTTTCCCCTTCTATCACTTGGCTAAATAAAAAGTATCACCTCAAGCCTCACCCAAGCACCTGACTTACAGCCCTGAAACCAATCACTGTGCAAGCTGAACAGTTGCCCTGTAAAAAGGAAGACTGACCTGGTAGTCAAAAGTATGGAAAACTTCAACACTCTGCCTAGTTTGGTTAAACTTAACTGGATCTACTAAATGGACACTTGTCCCCAGGCCCAGCACACCAGTTAAAATCACTTCCTCAGCAGCTCCAGTTACACACCACACGCTGTCCCACCCCAAGGCACCAACCCATCAATGCCATCTAACACACCAGAAACTACCTCTGACTCCATTAATCACCTGAACTCGTGTTTCATTGGCCATGCATGTGCAATTCTGAGGCTTCTCCTGTCCACATCACTCAAGAGACGCATGTTGATTTTAAAATTCTCAACATTTTCATTTTCAGGACAGTAATAATGTTATCATACAGATATCTCAAAACCCTTGGAAAGTATCTGGCCTACATTTTACTACCCACAACCCCAAACAGAAGGAGGGAAAAGATACAAAAACATTCTTTTTAAAAGTCCTTGGCACAAAAGTTGCTGCTCAGGCACTCTGGGACAGGTGCCCAGAACGTCTCAAGTTCCACTTATAAGAAAAGCTTTCATTAGAAGAAGAGGTCTGGACACAAAAATACAGATGTGATGTCAGAAAATTTACTAATAAGGACACAAATTTGTAACCAAGTGAGTTGACCATGACCTCAGCAAGCTAAAGAACAAAAGTGTGCAGTAACTGCCCCAAAGCCTGGTGGCCAAAACACTAAGGTGCCTCTGCATTTTGTGTAAGAAACATTTTCTGTAAGAGCATCTTTAGCTCATATGCGAGTTTGTACATTCTGCTAAAGCTGAATTAACAAAGTTCTGGAAAGTTATCTTTTAACTGAACAAAACTTTTTCAAGCATTTCCATCTCTAACACTGCATCACTCTAATATTCCAGATACCAAAATGATCTTGCTTTTATAAATCAAGCCGATGTAAAGAAGAACAGATTACATAAAGATTAAACATGTGTATAAAAAAGCATAAAGAAAAAAATACTTGCTGGTTTACTGAGAACATACAGAACTTCCAATTTTCTTGCTGCTACAGTAAAGCAGTATCTGACCAAAAACCTTCCTCAAACTCAGATTAAACACTATCACTGCAGTAAGAAAAATCTTTCTGTCATTTCAGTGATGGTAAGTGCACTAGTGCAGTATTTGTTCCCATTTAGTCTAAAATCTTTTGGCTATCTGTATTCTTTAAGAGTAGTTAATTAAAAAAAGACAGAAAAAAATTTGGCATTTAGCCTGAAAATTATGTCCAGTACATACACATGCACACGTGAAATCAAACACATACATGATTCTGGAATTCTATTATTCCTATAATCTAGGAATGACACAGCTCACTACTCCAAGTCCTTCAACTGGGACAAAACTGTGCCATCTCAATGAGCACCTCAAACCCACACTCCTCCCCACTCCACAGACTCTGATCCAAGGTGCCTGTCTAAACAATCACAACTCCAAGATCTTCTCCTCTAACTGGCAATATTCCACTGGAGTTTTGAAAATACTGGCATAGACTTGTCCATTCTATGATTTTCAAAACTGTAAATGGACAACAAAGAAAGGACTGACACGTGCCTTGCTGCTTTGAAAGCAAAGCACAAAACTGACATTCTCTTCACCTTTATAGCTAAGACAACTTTTCATTGTACTAACTGACTACCCAAGACCCTGATTTCTATTTTTCCATCCTTGTAGGGTCACTGTTGTGATGGGAAACAGATCATCTGATGACAGAATATTTCCTATATCTAAAAATTATTACTACATATCCACTCTGGGCACTGGACCAAATCCCAGATTACAGAAACTTTCTGGTCCAAAGACCATAGTGGTAACAAACGAGTTGTGTCAATATTTGATCAATGCTCAACTTTATTCTCTATTTTCAGAATAGAGTTAAGAAATACTACTACTGTACCACAGCAGCTTTTCATTTTTTTTTCCCAGTGGACAAAGGAATTCACAAAATAAAACATAAAGATAAGCCTCACAGTCCCCCAGGATGCTGCCAAACAAGTAGAGAGGATGCTTTTGTAAAAATTCCTTTGGCATATGAAAATTTAGCAACTTACCAACCACCAGTTAAACTGAGTTTGAAAAAAACACTATGTATTAAATTGTAAAGTCTGAGGTAGGTTTTACATACAAAAGAATGTCAGAATTCCATCTACAAACTCCAGAAACTAACCTTTGTTTTTTGTGAACAGTGTTATATTTTTAGTCAAGAATATCCTTAACTAGATCTCCCATACTTGCTTAAAGTGCTGGAACCCACAAAAACTTTCCAGCTTGCCTAAAAATGTCGCGAACACATCCTGTAATTATTACCTCTGATTCCACTTCAGACCTCTCCCCAAAACAGTGGATGTGTTTCCTGTACAAATTAGCGTTCAATATATCAATTCTGGCATTGAGAGAACTTGCTAGAGAACAGTTGTGAAATACAAAAATAAGTCCTCTTCTTTTAAGGAAAAGCAAGGAAGTGGTATTCCCATAAAGGTCTGCAGGCAAGAAGGACACTCTGGGAGTTCTCCTTTCCAGGGATAAAATGTTTACCTTAACAAGCAAAAGTTGCAGGGAAGGGGAGGTGCTCACCTTTAACCGTTTGACCACCTCATCGTTGGTAATTTTGTCTGTAATCTCCTTCACTCCAGGAGGGTAGAAGATGATTTTACCGTCAGCAGCAGGTTTTGGTTGGGTAGCAGGGAAGTCCATCCTGGCGCTGCTGGTTATAAACTTTCCTTCTCCACAGTCCTCTACCGGCCTCTATCGGTCAGAAAACAAAAGTTCAGCAGAATGGAGACGACTTTCTAACCCTCTTTTTCCATTCCTCACCCTGAATTCGCTGAAGGCCCCGGTGCTCTCCCGGCCGGCCGCGCCTCCCGGCGCTGCCCCCGCCGCCCCCCGGGGGGAGCGCGGCCCTTTCCGCCGCCCGCGGCCCCGGCCCCGCCGCTGCGCACGCCGCCTCCTTTCACTGCGGGGCTGCTCCACACCAACACTCTTAGTTCGCAGCCGACGCTTTTACAATGAAATTTGGGGCCCGATCGAAGGATGCCCCGCGGCCGAGGGCCCCTTACGGCCCCATGGGTGGGCCGGGGGCGCCGTTCCCGGCCCCGGAGGGGCTTCGGAGCCCGCACAGCGGCCCCGGAGCCGGGAGACGAGGCCTAAACAGTTAGGCCTCAAAACTATCGGGAGGCAGAGAAGCCAACAGGAGAGGGGGAGGGAGGAAGGGAGGGAGGGAGGCGGCGGCGGGCGCAAACAAAACCCCCCCGCGGCCGCCCCGGGCCCCCCCGCGCCGCCGGGAGCCCCCCCGGGGACGGGGCCCGGACACTCGCCACTTTCCATTTGTTCCCGCAACTTCATGTCCCCTCATTCCCCGCCCCGCGCCCCCCCCCCCGCCCCGCCGCCCCGCACCCGGCCGGGCCCACAAAGAGCCCCCCCCGGCCCCGGCCCCGCGCACACACCCCGCGGCCGCGGGGCGCGCCCAGCGGGCACGGGGGGAGCGGGACCCGGAGCCGCCTTTACCTCATGCAGCTCCGGAAGGTGCAGCATTGAGCAGGCTCCGTGCCGGGCGGTGCTCGCCGCTGCGCCGCCACCCCGCCGGCCTCTGCCCGGGGGGCTCCCTCCTGCTCCGCGGCGCGGCGGCCCCTGCTCGGAGCGCGGCTGGGGGCGGGGAGCGGCTCGGTGGCGGCAGCGGCGGCGGCGGCGGCCGGAGAGGGGGAAGCTCGGGCGGAGCGTGCGCCGCGGGCACCCAGCGCCGCTCTCCGCCCGCCCGGGGAAGCGCAGCCCGGGAGGAGCCTCCGCGCCGTGCCCGCCCCTTCCCCTTCCCCTGCCCGGCCGGGCCCGCGGCGCCGCCCTGCCAGCACCCCCAGCCCGGGGCCGGGCCGAGGCCCTCAGTAAGTGTCGCGCCGCACCGAGCCCCGCGCAGCGCTGCCCCAGCCCCGCACCACAGCCCGCAGCCGGGCTGGGCCGGACAGGACAGGGCAGGGCGGGCTCCGCCGGGGACACGGCCGGCGCCCAGGGCGGTGCCCGCGGCCGGCCCTGCCAGGGGGCGAGCCGGCGGGTCCCGGGGCAGGGCGGGAGGACGAGAGGCGTGATGGGGCTTCCTCAACACGGGGCCGGGCCGGCCATGGCTGCGCGGGGTCCGGCCGGGCCCTCGGGCGGCTGCGGCCTGGGCGGCGGGAGAGGGGAGGGAACGCGGGGAGACGGTGTGCGGGGCACGGGGAGTGAGTGCGGGGCCCGGCGGGAGCGAACAACCCTGCCCTGCCTCTGGCAGACTGGGCAGAAAGCAACAGCCACGCTGCGCTTGTGCATCTTGAGGAGAAACTTGGATATGCGGACCAAAGGAGCCCTCGCCAGCCAATTGAGAAAATCTTTCCGTGCAAAATGTCTGTAATTTAATATGCATATTTCCAAGGGATGGGGTGTGTCTGGAAGGCCGCAAGTAGGAAAGTGGGATATGTGTCTGTTTTGAATCTGCGTTATGTGTAAAGTGTTCTCCAGATGCCCCTGCTGCTCACAGAAGGTGCGTGACGGCAGAAAGACCACTTTTAACTGATCAAGACTTATTTCAGGCCTTCAGCTGACTATTTTTGGGTATTCCAACCGGCTAAAAGTATCATTTTACTCAGTTTTGAAAATCTCTCCTGGGTTTTCTTTGGAGCAAATTGGAGGCAGGAGGGCAGGGCCAGTCTCCGTGAAGGGTCGGGTTTCCCCGCGGGGGTCGCGCGTGTGTGACAGGAGCCTTGCTGGGCACAGCGGAGGGGCTGGCAGGAAAGATGCAAGAGGGTGAGGGGACAGAAGAGGGGTAAGTGAGTAAGAGTATGGTGAAATATGCCAAATTTCAGCTTTACGTGGTGTGGGAGGAAAATGTACAAAGACTGAGGAGCTCTCTGGAACTTCTGGTGTAATAGCGTGTGGGTAGGAAATTCCTCTCCTCTGCCTGTGTTCCTTGTCTCCCTGCAGTGTTGTCCTGGGGGTGTTAAAGCCTTGAATGTCCGTAGCCTCTGTGAAGGCTGCTCAGAAAGATTATAGTGAAAATGACTGAGAGTTCCAAAGAACATTCTGAAGATCTCAGACACTGATACTGAAATTTGGAAGGGTGTCATCAGACCAGGCATTTAAATCTGGCTGTGAGTCCAGACGTAGATAAAATTATTCTCTCCAGGCTTAAAGATCAATGGATTTGGGCATTCACAGTGGACAGGTGACTGTAGGAGTGGAATACACTACTCAGTCTTAACAAGTTCGTCCTGATTTTATTAAATAAATAAAGCCAATACCAAACATGCAGTCATTTTTCCTGATCCAAACTAAAGGGGCCATTTAGATTTGCCTTAGATCTGAAGTACTCAGACTAGCTATCAGTTCTAATTTGTTGTCAAGCAAGTAAGATGTGCTGTCAGAACTAATATGCTTTGAACAAATTTAGGTTTTCTATCATCATATTTGATACATTAAGTACTTTGCTTCCCAAATCAAATTACTAATATAAACAATTCATTTGCTGTAGAGTCTTTATTTTTAATATACTTGTATTAACACAATAAATCAGAAACAAAACCTAGAAAATTATGCTGTAACTAAAAAAAGCATGTATCAAAAATCTGTATGAGCTGTCTTCAGTTTAAATAGAAAAATTATATGAGAAACAAATCTAAAGTGACTTTCACTGAGGTTTTTATCATGACCCAAGCAAAAAGCTAGAAAGATGTTAGGCAGGCTTCTCTTTGGACAGAATTGAAGTATTAGGAGTGTTGCATTCTCGAAGTTCCACCTAAGTCTCTGAATTTACTAGGTTTTAATGTTTATTTTCAAGTATTCTTTAATTGTTATTGAGACCTACTAAGTAATAACTTTTTGTAACCTTGTGGTTACAAGTTTTTCACAGCCTGATACCATCTTTACTTAGAAATGTTTATACAATGGGTTGTGAATTGGGAATAAGAATGAAGAGGTAAAAGGCTATGCTGCCACAACTTGATTTTAGTCTAAGTTAAGGACAAACAGTGCAAAGATTCTAGTATGCACTTCTAATAATTTCTTTTTTCCATCGAATAATAAGATAACATCCTGCATTGTAAGGCACATGTTCATTGAAACTAATATGTAGTTGGACATGGCAAATCAAAGGTTTCACTTGAAAGTGCCAGGCAAAGTTTGCTTATGCAATTAAAATCTTATTTCATCTTGAGCAAGTTGTAAATCCCTACACTGAAGTCCTCTTGGTTGTGGACCAAGATCTCTATCTTCTTGCAGTCTTCAGGTAAATAGCCAAGTTAGTTTAACACAGAAAAAATCTTGAAAAGCATCAGTGGAAAGCTGACTATCTAGGAGGCGTTCACACAAGACTTCTGCTTTCACAGGTAATGGTTAGTCAGCCCTGTGTTAGCCACATACATGGTGTTTTGAGTGAGTCTTAGACAATTCGTGATCAGCAAGTGGCTGAGAGGAGTAGGTGCAAATTCTGTATTCATGGGCTGACTGGGCAGTGTTCCATCTTTTCTCAGAAGAGAAGCTGTACTTCTACACCGATTGAAATTCTGAAGGGTGAAAACTGTGTGGTTCTGATACCACAACCAATTAAGGGAGGTATGAACCAACACTTAACTGCCAATTAGCTTGAATATATGCATGGCATTTTCAGAATGTGCAAACACAAAACTTCAGATAATCTGACCTGTGGTACTCCTAATCTGAATAGTCCTTAAATCTGCTCACAGATAGGATTACAGCTGCAAGTGTCTGGTTTGTTGCTTTTGCTTGTTTGACCTTCACCCTTCTAATTTCAGCAAGCAGCTGAGATCTGACTTGGACTCTGCTTCTTGTTCAGCTGTAGGCAGGTTCACATGATCCCATGAGTTTCACTGGATGACTGTCTAATAATATGACCGAGTCCTTTTAGTCTTTACCCAGATTTTATTGTTTCCATTGTTATTTTATTACCTTTATTCACATTTTTAATGTATGTACTCAGATCTACTTATTGTATGTTTGTTTATTAATATATTTTATACTACGATTGCCAGTGTGATTTATAAGCAGACTGAAATAAAGGGTGCTGAACACTTGTGGGGTGGCCTTGTGAGGTTCTTTCTCTTGTGACAGAAAAGGTTCAAGGAAAGAACCAAGAAAGGAAAATTGTGTTTTTACTGGGAGGGGAAGTAATTCAGCACAGGGTTTTCAGCACAAAACGGCTTTCGGGTGAAACATAAGTATGGAGTAATTACTTTAAGCACACAGAATCCTTTAATTCATGTTGATTAAATTAAGCTATGCTCCCATATTTCCAGGAACTGCTTAATGGTTGTCCCCAGATCTTTGTTAGAACAGTAAACACGGATAGTAACAATGACTAAGAACTAAACAGTCATATTAAAGCAAGTGTGTGTTCAGAACTGCAGAAGAAGCAATATCTGGCAGCCAGCTGGGCAGACAAGAAATCCTACCCGGTAGGTTAGGAAAGCACTTGTCTTCCTAATAATAGCTATGCTCTTGAAAGCTCCTGCTTTGCAGAACTAGGTGGTGGAGTGTGGTCCTTCAGTATTAAATTTTTTAAATCACAGTCAAATAGGTCAAGAGCGGGAAAATGCTTAATTACTTGTTTTCAGCTGTGGTATCTGGCCAGTTCTTCATATACAGTAGGTTGCTCTTTGTCAGGTTGCTTCCTAATTATGAATGCTGGGCTTCATTTCCTCTCCTTCTGAAAGCCTATTTTTTTTTTTTCAGTGATAAACATTGTATCCCACAATATACCAGTTCCTCTAAACTCAGTAAAAAGCAAACCCTGGAAAATAATTTTTTGCCCTCATTTTTACACACAAACTTTCTCTCATAGCCTTTTGACTGTGGTATTAGTCGGTTTCTGAATGTCTTTTCCCCTTTGTCCATCTGCTGAGTCTCTCACACGTGTCATTGCATGCAGCTTGTCCAGTTAAAATTATAGCCTCTAAGTTTGCTACCCTGGACCTTCAAAGTTATCTCTGACATTTCGAATTAAACTTTGCATTGTAACATATGTTTGATAACAACACCTAATTAACTGCCTGTTTTAATAATTGATGTATTTTACATCTGTAAATTGAGGTAGGTCAGAGGTGGGTTTCTTCTCAATGTGTGTTGCCATAATAAAAAAAAGCTCCAAAAGGTGTTCCATTCCAGAGGGTATTTGCAGTGAATTTACTCTAAGAATAGACCAGGGACTATTTTGTTCCAAACCCAGGGACTTGTGTGTCTCCCATGTTCTACATTGACAAGATAAAATCTGTAAAAGGGTGCAGGGGGACTTGTGTGTTTGATCTCATTAAGACAATGGGCTGGAGACACAAAGTGCTTCTGTGGAAGAGTCCCACAACTCACTGACTTTTCCTGGAGTACCACCAGTTCTGAATAAAGGGAAGGACCAAATACTGTATGGATGATAAACTCCCTTGAAACGGATCCCTAGCCATGGTTTGTCTACATGTTATTTTTGCTCAGGTTATGGTGAGGAGGGCTTTACCTGTGCTGTCTGAGAATATCCTTATTCTGAGTAATGCTTGGAGATAAGGCAGTTATCACAGAATCATAGAATAGTTTGGGTTGGAAAGGACCTTTAAAATGTCATCTTGTCAGTCCAGCCATGCCCCTGCAGTGAGCAGGGACATCTCCAACTAGATCAAGTTGCTCAGAGCCGTGTCTAATCTGACCTTAAATGTTTCCACAGATGGGGCATCCACAGCCTCTCTAGGCAACCTATTCCAGTGTTTCATCACCCTTGTTGTAAAAAATACCTTCCTTATATCTACTCTGAATCTACCCTCTTTTAAAACCAATACCCCTTGTCTTATCCCAACAGGCTCTGCTAAAAAGTCTGTCCCCATCTTGTAAATCCCATGTAAGTACTGAAAGGCTGCAATAATGTCTGCTGGGAGTCTACTCTTCTCCAGGTTGAACATCCTTAACTCAGCCTTTCCTCACAGGAGAGGTGCTCCAGCCCTCTGATCAGCTTCGTGGCCATCCTCTGGACTTGCTCCAACAGGTCCATATCCCTCTTATGCTGAGGACCCCAAAGCTGGACACAGCACTCCAGATGGGGCCACCTGAGAGCAGAGTAGAGGGGACGACTCCTCTCCCTCGCCTGCTGGCCACGCTGCTTTGGATGCAGCCTTGAACACAGTTGGCTTTCTGGGCTGTGAGAGGACATTGCTGGCTCCTGTCCAGCCTCTCATCCACCAGCACACCCAAGTCCTCCACGGGGCTGCTCTCGGCCTGTTGTTCCCCAATCTGTCTGTATATACTTGCCAGAGGCAGTTATGTTTGCCACAGACTTGTGGTATCCCGGGATGTTCAGAAATGACAAGAATTGTTACTGTACTTAACATTAAACCATTGTGTAAAAGTGTGTATTTGCAAATACACTTGTAATTTATAAACCACTGTATTGACAGAATGATTGTGCTTGTTTCCTTTGCTTGCAAGTGAAGCAAAATCAATTTATTGGCATCTGCATATTGGTGACTTCATGGAAGAATTTTTAGAAGCCTCTGTGATCTGTTGCTAGTTTTGAGCATTCAGAAACTGAAGTCACAGCAGCCTCCTGCATGTCATCCATCCACCTCCTTTCTAGCTGCTCTCAATTATGATGACTTGTCACCATTCACTCCATGATTACATTCTCAAGGTTATTTCCATCTCTGCTCCTGATGTGTCCAAAGCACATACATTTACACCTATTCATTTCTGACAACCAGGTCCTTTTCTCCAATAATATATTTAATACAAGCATTTATTATCCTTTCTGTCCAAAAGATATGCAAGAGTCTTTGCTTGCACCACATCTCAAAAGCTTCAATTTTCTGTCACTATCAACAATTTCTTAGAAGTCACATTCATAAGTGGCTACAGCAAAAACTTAAGCATTTAACCAGTGAAATCTTTCTACTTTCGTAGTGGGTTTTTTTCCAGGCTTTTATAAGGGAAGCCGCAGATGGATCAACTATTCTTCAAAATTTTCCAGTTTCTATTGGACAAGTTCTGATTGGAAAAATTTAATCCTAGGTAATTGAATTTATGAACAGTCTCCATAGCTAGACCATTAAGCATGAAGTTAGCTTATATGCTATTTTTATTAATTAAGTAAAATTATTTTATTTATAGCACACTCAAGAATGCCCTGTGTTTTTCATTAGCCTTTTATTGGCTCTCTAATACTTGCTGCACAACAGAAGTGGTTGTGACAGAGCGCTCTGTCACCAGCCAAAAGTCACTTAAAAGGAGCCCATTTCAAATCCAACTTTTCCATTCTGTAAGGTCCTTCCCAGTTGTTTTCTTTTGTTTGGTGCCAGCCAGGCTGCTACGAAATTTGCAGTTACCTGTAATTTTAATAGTAGCATATGATAATTTGTGTGCACTTTGTATTTTTTCAAATAACAAGGCAGATTTGGGGAAATTCTGAATGTATAGGCCTGCTTAGAGGAAATACCACTGGGAATATTGGGAAAGTTTGGCAATATATTTAGCTAATGGCAGCTACTTTCTGGAGGGAAGACAATATGAGTCTCTCCATTAGATAAAAACTGCCCTAGGATCTGTTAAAAAATGAGAATGTGTGGTACTGACAAGTTCTCTTTGAGAGGCTCCTTTGTGAAAAATATTGATTATATTTGTGATGCTGCTGTTCCTAATTCTTCCACAGATATAATGTCTGCTGGTCACAGTAAAGAAAAGAATGATATGAAACTTTACAGATTAATATGAACTTGGAATTTACCATTATGGTCAAAGAAAGAGGTTTGATGAATGGATGTGCAGCCTCAGAGCTGTACTGTAACGATGGGGTCATTTCATGTTGATGGATAGGGTATGTGGTATATTATTCAGAGGCTTAAAAGGGGTTGCATTTATCAAACTCAGGGAAGCATCAAAATGTGTGGGTATGACTCTGTGAGCAACAGAATCATTACAGTTTGCCTTTGAACAAAGTCAGGAAATATATTGATCATATAGGTTTATGCTGCTAGGGGAGCAACTAATGATGATTCTGTCAGTGTGTCCTGTGAATGGCTCGAGGGGATAATCATTAACACATTACACCACGATACCATTTGGGAACCTGAATATGAAAGTTGGAATTTCAAACCCTTGTAAAGGACTATTTGCATTTGAATTTACAAAATAAAATTACTTCGGTTTGTGACTCTCTGGTTACTTCATCCTTACAATTCTACTTCAGTTCGTGCCCTGGATGATTGCATCCATGCAGATCGTCAGCCAGCATGACAGAGTAGCCCACTGACAACATAATGATCCAGAGCAGGGAACACGGAGTATCAATGGAAGATGTTTCTAAACTCAGGATATATGGCAACAGAGAAGCTGAGTGAGGTTATTTGAGCCAGTACTTGAGTGGGTGTTTAAAAAAGCAGACAATGAATTGGTGTCTAAAGAGAGCACAGAACAGCAAGCATTGAGTAGACAAAGTGAGAAGTAGCTTAGACAAGGCAATAGCAAATAGAGAAATGAGAAAAACATCGTCTTGACAAACATGAGCGTGCTTAAGAACACAAAAACTGTTCACAATAGTCAGATTTCTAGCCAAAAATTCTCCAGGATGAAATATAAAGGAGCCTATGATGGTGGAGTGATCAATGAAGGTGATGATATTAAATGCCAGCAGAGGGATTACTGCTTGTAAAGTAAACTGGTATGCACCCACTTAAAATTTCACCAACATCTAATACCACTATTTATATCCTATCTGAATTTGGTGAGGCAGCTCATGTGTACTCTGAGTAATACACTGTAACTACACTGTATCAAGCACATAAAGACTTGGTTGCTTAAGTATATCTCTGTACTGTTCTTTTTATCTTCCAAACACTGCATATGTACACTTAATCACTTATACTTTCAGGGAACTGCCTGCTAAAATTGTAAACTTCATTTATCTAAGCCCTTTAATAAGGCAGGCAAAGACTTAGCCAGCATGTGAACATTTAAGTCACTACTTTAGATGTACTCAGTTTTTGTTTATGAAATGCCATTGATCTATATTTAATGGATAATTTCTAAACCTCCTTCAAGGCTGTGTGTGTATGTCCTGCCTGCTGGTTTGATGCTGCCATGGTTAGTCTTCTTGCTGAGCCTGGGGAAGAACATACATGTGGCAGTGGCTGCAGTTGCACTTGGGAGTGACACAACCTTCCATCCACAAAGGGATGAACCTGACAGTGTAGAGTTTTGAAAGGTAAATGAAACGAGCTTAAATTATGGAAGTGTTGTTTGTATTCTATTTCGTGCTTATAATAGGTTTAACCATAATCCAGATACAGATTTATTTATATAGAATCATAGAATCATAGAATTGATTGGGTTGGAAAAGACCTCCGAGATCATCGAATCCAACCCTTGGTCCATCTCTAGTCCATTTATGTGTCTTTTATTACTGCTGAATTTGAAAAGTAGAAGTATAACCAGCAACAATTAGAAAAGTCAAAAAATATGTGCCTTTAAAAGTCAGTAGAATCACAAACTGCATAATGCTGCTGAGGAAAATAATTATGAACATGTGTATGGATGTTGTGGTTTAACCCCAGCCTGCAACCAAGTTCCACACAGCTGCTCAATCACTCCCTCACAGTGGAATAGGAAAGAGAATTTGAAGGCTAAAGTGAGAAAACTCATGGGTTGAGATAAAGGCAGTTTAATAGGTAAAACAAAAGCACACACAAGCAAACCAAACCAAGGAATTCACTCACGATGTCCCATGGGCAGGCAGGTGTTCAGCCGTCCCCGGGAAAGCAGGGCTCCATCCCGTGTAATGGTGACTGGGAAGACAAACACCATCAGTCCAAATTTCCCCCTTCCTTCTTCTCCCCCGGCTTTAAATGACACTATGTGTGTGTGTGTACATATATATATATATATATATATATATATTTATGTATGTGTGTGTGTATGTATGTATATATGTATATATATATGACACTGTATGGTCTGGAATATTATTTTGGTCGGTGGGTGTCAGCTGTTCCATCTGTGTCCCCTCCCAACTCCTGGTGCACCCCCAGCCTCCTCACTGGCAGGCTGATATGAGAAGCAGAAAATGCCTGGGCTCTGTGTAAGCACTGCTCAGCAATAACAAAAACATCAACACAGCCCCATACCAGCCACTGTAAAGAAAATTAACTCTATCCCACCCCAAAACAACACAATGGATGAGGGGGAAACGGGCAATTTGTTTTGCTGCTTTTCATTTTCTACTCTTCAATACTATGTAGTATATATAATTTATTATTTGTACATGGAAAATAGTCAAGTTCATAATAAAAATTGATATAAAGATAAAAATCTTACTTAGTGTTGAGGTACACATCCTTCTCTCCTAACCATCACCACTGCACAGAAAAAGCAATACTCAGAAATTGAGGAACTACGTAGAAAATATTAATTACTCCCATCTCAATGCTCTTTTAGTGTGTTCTTTTCTTTCAGGTTTTGGGGAATGTAATCAGAGGAATAAAGCAGTTGAAAGAGTTCAATGTTTTATCATCTACTTGAAGAAGGTTTTCATGCTGTCTGTAACAACTTTTGGATTTATTGGTTTGGTTTTTTCATAAGTTGTCTATTAACGATGGGCACAGATCCAAATGACACCCCCTCTGCTCCATCCTGAATTGTGTGTGTGATTTAAGTCTGGTTGCAGATACCAATCTGATTGCCATGAGGTAGAGCAAGGTGGAGTGAAGCTTAAGACATGACTCCCTCGTTATTTGAACTTGGAATTGCCATGAATTTGACAGGTCCAAGCTAACTAATTTTTGCCTAGTCCTCAACTAAATTGGAAACCGTAGACTGTCCTGTTACAAGGAGTAACTGTCCTTTTATGTCTCTGAAACTGTAAGATGGTCCTTAGCTGCTTGCGGCTTTCTAAATTTGAGTTTCTTTTGTTGCTGGAGTTACTCACCGGGAAAGAATGTGGCCCCATTTCCAGTGAGAGAGGGTGTGAAATGCTAAAAAAAAGAAGTGATAGGTGGATTTTAAAGCGACAAAAAAAAAGCCACAAAAAGGTCAGAATGTTATAGGAAAGCAAAAGAAGTCCTTGTTCCCCTTTCAGCAACGACCAGATAGTCGTGGAGTCGGTTTCCTTTCTAAATAATTTGATTCTGTCATGTGACAGTTACAAAAAATCACATCCTAAACAAAGGATTTGCATTAAAAAAGAAGTAGTCTATGCATCTGGTTTTAAATGCACATCATTCACTCCCTGCTCCCTTCCCCCATCTCCTTGGCTTCTTGTTTCAGCATAAAACATGCACCATTCAAGTTATTCGAGTTTAGAAACTAGTTAGTGAAATTTCATTAATAAACGAGTGCTGGTGGGTTTAGACCATAAGAAGTTCCCTAATTTATTTTTACAAGCAGTTGGAGAAAAATGCAGATGTTCGTGGCAGATGCCAAGCACAGGGATTGCTGTAACTCCCAGCTTTGGTGTAACAAATAGTGAGTGAGGAAAAAGGACACGAAGCAGGATACCTGCAAGATATTTATCAGAGAATTTTGAAGCCACTGAGTTGTGGGATCGGAAAATTTTGTAAAATACACAGGTCTGCATAGGATCTGTACTTGAAAATAAGACCTCTAGGAAACTATTTTGGGAAAGAAATAAAGTAGATTTTTAGGTTATTTCAATCATATTAATTGAAGTTCAGTCATTCTGAGGTAAACAGGTTTGTAAATCACTTACGATTGGCAAGCAATTAACTGTTGGTAAATGAATTGTACGGGCAGTGGAGCAGAGTCTGCCTTGACAGGTAAAAGCATTTGTTCATTCAAGGGATATTAATAGATGACTGAAACATGCCTAAAATTTAGGCTTGTACTTAACATTAGATCTACTGAGAAATTCCATTCTGCGGCAAGATCTAACGTTTTAATATTTAAAAATTTCTGAATCAAAGCAAACAGGCATCCCAACATTTCCAGTAGAATGGAAGTACTGCTTTTTGTTTAAAGCCACTGAAAAGTTTTAATGATTTTTATCCAGCATTTTAGTAAGGTGAAATGGATGGATAAACTTTAATATCACAAGACCCATAAAATATGAAAATATATAAGCTAAATTTTTACCTCATAGTCAAAGGAAAATAATAACTGATAGCATTTTTCTACTTTTCTCCCAAATTGACTTTTTAAATGGTTTGTTTCCAAGTGTTTAGTTCTGCATGTCAGCATGAATTTGGTCACGTTTAGTAAACTTGGGAATTAATATATTTAAAGAAATGCATCTTTTGTTCTAAGGAAAACATTTATTTTAGGAGATACAGAGTACCTTAATGTGATAAAAGCCTACTATGGGCAAGGTAGTTTGTAGTTATTACATGCTATCTTGATGAGGCCAAACTGGTAGTAGTGTAAGATTATTTTAACCTTCTAATATGTATGACCGTCCTAACAAAAATAAACAAACCTCTTTTCCCTTCTACCTCTTCCTTAGTGAAGACAAAGTCCAACATAGAATGGTTTGGATTCAGTTGCTATCACTTATGCTAGGGATTTGACTCTAAGATATCCCAGGAGAAGGTCAGATACCCAAGAAAATAAAGTGCTGAAATGTCACTGCAAACTCTTGAACTATGTTAGTTCTGTCTTAACCTAGATAAATTTAGTCCAGTTCAAAATCAGTGGAATTTCATCTGCAACTATGCCTGTTCTCTTAACAACTAACTGCCTGAAGGCAGATACCTTGCAGATGGGAAGAATTTTGGTCCTGGGGCAGTTTTGTTCATGCAACTCTGGCTTTACCAATGAATGGAGGCCATCAATGATCCTGTTCCCTGGAAGCATCCTCTTTCATGATCAGCATACAATAGTTGTTTTGTTAAAAACAGTAAGTAAACTTTTACATCCTGGTCAAATTCCAGTTCAGATAAGAGCACCCTGCTTACAGAGTTTCTACAATTTCAGGTGGATGGTAACGGCCTTATAATGGTGTGGTAAAACAGCTGTTACTTTTTGTTTGATGTATAAAGTAAATCCCCCATATTTTTCTTGTTTTCTTTGGGTTTTTTTAACAAGACATGTTGGGGATGGTAGAACTTACAGAAGTGTCCACCATTGTTCATTTTTTCCCTGTCTCATTACTGCAATGATATAAATGAAGTCTGATTTTTAAAAATAATACAGAGATGCAGTTTTATTGATAGCCTTATTCTTAGGCCATGTCTTAAATACACTGATCTCTAAGATGTCTGATATTAAATTTGCCACAGGTTAGGATCAGTGCAGTTTTAAAAAATAAAGGCAGTGATATTCAACAGATAAAAACATAACAGTTACAATAAAAGTCAGCTTATTACTTTTTATTATATGCCAAAAAGGCATATTAAGCATTGTTTAGTCTACCTTTCTGCAGTTTAAACAGGTTAGGATGGATTTTTGGTAACTATTGAATTTGACAGCATAGCAGAGAACATCCAATATAGGAATCAGATTTACCACAAATCAAATCTGAAGTGTGAGCTTATTCCAAATTCTGAAGGTCCTTGTAGCAGTGAGGATTTTATCAGCTATATATGCATAACCTCATTCTATGTCTGCAGAGAAGATCCAATTAAGTGTAAGTCTTTAGTTCTTGTATTATAGCATTTATTGTCATATCTCTGCATCTTCTTTCCAAAAAGCTCAGCATCTTTGTAATTCATATAATTGAGCAGGTATAATAAGCAAATTCTATTTCTGTTCTGCAATGTATCTGAGTATCTCATTAAAGTACAAGTAGTTTAAATCAAGATTCATATTATGCTGCTTTAGAATGCCTGTAAAGAAGAATTTTAAAATTTACAAGTATTAACATTCTGTGGTAACCTTATAAACTCCTTTGATAGTTTACTGATTGATATGTGAACAAATGTACTGATTTCTTAAGTAAGTTCTTCAGTATTAATTTGTGATAATGCTGGAATTAATGTGACCTGTTAATCTAAAAATGTGATCTTATTGAAACCAGCAGAATTTTTGCTATTGTCTTCAGTGGGGCAAAAAGTGCCTCATGATGTAGATTTCTGCTGCTTCTAAATACTCTTTTCTCCCTGTTTAATACAATGGTGAAATAGAACTCTGTATAAAGGGAATTAAGGCATTATTTTAATATTAGTATAGTAAAACTGTACTATTTGGAATGAAAAAATGTGTGTGTGAAATAACTAACATTACTGCAGTGATAGCAACCTGTTTCTACAGTTAGCTATGGAATTGATAGCTTTATGGAACAGAAGATCAATATACTTCAAGTATAGAAGCCAGATATGGAGTTCCTTTACGGAGATAAAATACCAAAATTCACTATGCATTTGACTTAAATCTAGAGAGGGGTGGAGGAGATAAGCCAGTTATGTGAGTTCTTCTGCAAATATTTATTTTTATAAAACTTCTATTCTCGCCCCCACTCCTTTTTTTCTTAAGGAATTAAATTTCTAATTCAGAAAGCAAATTGTGGCAGAGGGAAGCGTTATCTTTTGTAGGAACACACACTCTAAGATCATGGTCAAAGTAATATTAACTAGAGACAAGTTAAACAAATCAGCATTCAGGTAAATCAATTAAAAAATAGGGGAGGAAGCTAACATTTTTTATTTCCTGCATGGTAAATGAAACCTAAAGCTGGCAACAGAGTGTGGAAGGCTCCATAGAAGAGGAAGAGTTACCACATGGAGGGACTGGATTAACTTCTATGAAAATGGTTTCTGCAGCAACTACATGAGGGCTCTTCATCTCTCCTTTCTGAAGGAAGGAAAAGCCTATGACAATTTGGGGCTCTGTTTATGTATATTAATGGATCAAAGTTCTGAATAATGATAAAAACTGTACCTTAAGTTCCTAGAAAGAAAATTTATTTCAAATGTGCTGCAGGCAGGCATTGATTTTTAAGGCCCACTAACTTCTCAGGCCTTTTCCTACAGTATTTATTATTGTATATTCAACATGTGCCTGTAAGTAAAAACAAGTCTTTAAAACTGAGAAAGGTAAACATGTCTTTGTTGCTCCACCAGAATGTTCTTCAAACCAAAAGTCTATCTGCAAATGGTTCTTGCAAATCAAAATCTAATTTTTTTTTAAAGTATAAAGACATTTTGAGTACAGAAGAAAGAAAATCACAATTTGCTGAGTAGATGTAAGCTCTATATAATCAGAAACATTATAAGGGACTGACTTCTCCTTGTGTTATGGTCCAGCTCTGGTAATACTGATTTATAACATAAGCGAGAACATAGTGAAGTATTTCTACTTTAAGAAGGCAGCATTATAGAATCTAAAATGGAAAATCTGTTCTGAAAGTATTCAGTGAAAACCAGACTAAACACTCGAGCCAAACAGCACAGATTACATGCTGTATGTTCAAGCCACTCCAAGTTAAAAATGAGCCAACTGGAGACATAAGGAGAGACAAAGGAATAATCATTTAAAAAACCCAAACCAAAACAGTAACATATATAATAGGTGATTATTGTGTTGTTTGAAAAAGTTGTGTGAAAACTGATAAAAAGGACACAAATACTTGAAAGAGCCTCTATTCCAGATACTATTATTTTCTAGACACGAAAATCGCTCCTATTTAAAGTGTTAACTGTGGTAGTGATAAATCTGCCAGTACCCAAATTAGTCTGGTATTTTCATGGTGTCAAATAGTGTAATATGTACAACTGGCAAAGAACAACATAGCTTCATGCATCAAGTGCCAGAAGCAACACCCCAAGCAGTGCAGTTTAATGGAGGATATCACACCAGAGCATACCGAAAACCTCTCTCTTCCTCTTTTTTGGCAACCTTTAAAATATAAAGACCCAGTCATTACACTGGAATTTACATGACCTATTTTTCCAAATGTATGATTAATGCATTACCAGCATCACACCCTTAAAGAACAACGATTTTGTTTCTGATACTTGTCCAGACACTGAACACATGAGGTAAGGAAACAGTTCCCGGTACCTCCATGAAACCATCACTTGACACCACACGCACACACAAATTCCGATCAAGGCTTTTCCTGCAGATTTTTGGATGCTCACAATAGCAGCATATTGAATATTTATATTCCTTTTGTGAATCATGGCAAGAGACATTTTTTGAGGCTTACCAGCACATCCCGTGGATGACTATGTATGGGCTTTATGTATTGTATTGGAAATGTAAATGTTTGCCGTTTATTTAAATACTGCACACTAGATAGCTACAAGATAGGTAATGAAATAGCAAAGTGATGGGCAAACTGGCAATACCTAAATCAATTTATTTCCTAAAATATTAAATGCTTTGAATGCTAATTTTCTAATACTGCTTTTATTGAGGAATGTATACAATCCTATATATAAAACCTATTTTCCTTTCTGCTGCTGTGCTACCAAATAGCCAGCACTTTGTGACTGTGATCCCTCCAACCCTAGACAAATGACTCCAAGCAGCCTTCTGCAGTTTTCACTAGCCAACTAGAGTGAGCTACCCATACTTCGTCCACCCTAGAACCACCTATTATTTTTGCACTTGCTTATTCATTATTGTAACTGAAGTTACATCCCTAGTGCAAACAGCTGCGCCCTGGTGGCAGAAGGAGCCTCTCCAGGCCCCTAAGGAAGCAGCAGTGGGAGTATGAGTGACTCAAACCCAAAGCTGGCCGTGACTTCTTGGTCTTTTTTGTGAAGCATCTAAGATTAGGTGCTAAATAAGCAGCGTTTTAGTAGTCGCTTAAGGCCACGTCTTCCACGTTCGCTCTTTGAAGGAAAACGGACAAATGAGGCTCAAGAATGCCCCCTACTTTGAACGGGATGAATCACAGCGTGAGAGACCTGCAGGCTGAGAGACAATTTTAGTCCCTTTGTGGAGAACCAGGCATAAGAATGCACGCATGTTTTGTCTCAAAGGTTCTGACTGTTGCGACAGGAAAGCTGTGACTGGAAGGGGACTGCGGAGCTGGGAGGTTGCTGAAGTTTGTTGTAAGGGTTTGTTTGCCAACACACTTGAGACCAACAGTGGGCTATTTGTTGGAGTTAAAATGATCATACAATAAAGCATAAGAGCTCCCTGACACGTGGATTGGTGTCTTTGTTCAGCCTTATGAGAATTTATAAAGAACATCACGCACGCTCCCGAGTGGTCGTGACAGCCCTCCCGGGCAAATGCTTCTCTCCTTTCACCAGAGTGTCACATTCCTGTTCCCAGGAGGATCGCAGTGGGACACCTCCAGCCACCTCCCTCCCGAGGCACTGCGCCCTGATGGGAGGAGGTTGCATACAGATGGCAGAGAGATGTCTCCAGACAAATTTCTCAGATCAAAGAACGCCTGTAAAACTACAGAAAAGTCCTCCCAGTGGAACCTCCTCATCTTGAGGGTTGGGATTTTTAAAAATATTTTATTACAAGAGCTCTTCTAAAACCCTTTTGCACCTTGTGTATCAACACAAGAAATGTGTTGATAAATTCAAAACTCTTGTTCAGATGCTTATTCCCTTTATGGTGGCTTCACAGTAGCTCTAATTTAAGAGCTGCTTATCATCATGTCACTCTGTCAAGAACATACCGCTTTTTTTCATCTTTCCATAATCTTCCATTGTCTATCTCCATCAAACGTCCATTGCTTGTTGCAGATAACGAAGCCCTCTCCTCCTAACCAGCTGCTCCTCTATTCTCCTGCTGCAGCTCTTGCACCGCCATCACTGATGATCCCACCAGTCACCCCTCACCGTCCTTAAAAACTCTCCATCTCCTCTGCCGCTTACATGGCACTGCCCCTTCAGCATCGGCCGGCAGACCCATGGCATCATTCGGGACTGTGGGACCGTCCTTTTCTCGACGTTAGGAAATCCTCAGAGTAGAACAGGGCAGCGGCACCAGAAACTAAACACTCCTGCGCCCTCGGGGTCTCCCTCAGTTCCTGCGCTCCCCCGTGTGCCGTACCCAGCAGCGCGGCCCCGCAGCCCAGCTCCGTCCTGCCGCGCTGGCTCCTCACCCCGGCGGGGCACAGCGAAGCTGGGTCGGCAGCCCAGTGGGAGGGATAAGCACAGGGACACGGGACCCGGGGCGGGACCGCGGGCACGGGCGGGAGCGCTGCCCTGGGCCGGCCGGGGCGGGACCGCGGGCACGGGCGGGAGCGCTGCCCTGGGCCGGCCGGGGCGGGACCGCGGGCACGGGCGGGAGCGCTGCCCTGGGCCGGCCGGGGCGGGACCGCGGGCACGGGCGGGAGC
>JAWWEV010000134.1:49822304-49840085 GCA_035583235.1 Hafferia zeledoni | reverse complement strand
GCTGAGACCTGTCTGGCATGGGAGACCCTACCGGCGGCACAAACCACCGCCAGCATAGCTCTCAACCTCATGAGGGCGCACAAGCTTCTCCCCCGCGACAAGGGGGTGTCCCCAGAGAAGGGGACACTAATACTGCCATAAGTATAACTCTTCTCCAGGAGGAAACTTGCCAGTGTTGGGGGGTTGCGGTTTTGGGGTTTTTTTGTTGTTTTCTTCTCTTGTGGTGTTGGGGAAGCAGTTTGCTCTGATCTGTTTACATATATAGATATAGATATAGATAGATAGATAGATAGATAGATAGATAGATAGATAGATAGATCGATCGATCAGTTAAGAACAGTTATCCTTCTTAAAGTTCCTTTTCTTAAATTTGATAAAGAGTGGCGTGATTATTGAGGAGGAAACCCCCTCCTCCTCTTGTGAATAAACATCTTGGTGTTTTTTCCCCTCAAACCAAGACAAATGCAAAAAGCAAACCAAAATTAATGAGAAAAGCCACCACCACCAAAGAACCAAACCCAAACTAACCTCTTTTATATGTATGGAGTTAACTTCCTGAAATTGTTCAGAGAAGTGTAAAAATATATACAGATCAGGCAGCTTTGTTCATATTGCTTGAATGTAACAATGTATCATGGTTGAAGACTTTCTCTGTCCTTAAAAAAACAATAGAAATAATTTTGATAATTTATTTGTCATTTTAACTTGATCTCAGTTAAACCAGAAGTGACTCATGCTGCTGCTTAATGCTTTTAGTAAATTTTCAGTAGTGGTTAGAATACTTTGCTGCTCTGTTTCCTTAAAAAGTAAGTTCTTGTAATGACTGTGAAAAATTGTATTGACTGCTGATTGTTTGTAGTATCTTTGATTTAAAGAGCTTTGTGAATACTTTGGTATCAACTATCTAACTCAAAAGTAGTTCAGTGTATTTCTTTCTTTCTTCTGTATGTTCTGTCTCTTGAATACCACTGGTTTCCAACAGGACTTGCAGTCAGTCCCCTCTAATTGAGAAGTTTTGCACATCCTGAAAAGGGGCAAGCTGCCAGTCATGGTTTCTAAGGTGACATCCCAGTGTTAAAGATGTACAACGTGTGTCAGCCCTTCAGCAGATCTTTATTCAGGATCTACATACACATTTTTGTATTACACTGAAAATGAAGCAAGCCTGAGACTTACATTGTTTTTTTAGAAATTTTACAACAGTCAGATGGTACCTGATACTGTTTTATAGTAGCTTTTGTCTGAATTGTAAAGGTGCAGCTATTTAACAACATATGGGAGTTCTTAGAAAGCCAGGGAGAATTTTGAGGTTTTACCATTGAAAACAAAGGCTGTTCAGCTGGACAAATTTAATGTAGCCTGAGTGCAAACATGACTCATGCCATTTAGTTTAATTCTAGAAAATACATTTGTAGCCTTATTTTTTATTTTTTTTTCCGAAGTCCTAGGTGAATTCTTTGCACAAGTTTGCTGACATAATTGTACAGGTTAGCAATGGGGTGGCTTGAGTATGACAAGTCTGTGTTAACAGTTATTTCCTAAAATAAATGAGAATTTAGATATTTTAAAACTACAGCTTGCAGGCTGAGCCACCAGAACAAGAAGTATTGCTCAATGTCTATTGCCATATATTATCGTTGTGCTTGGTAGTACTGACAGAAGATAGTGCCCAGGAATCTGTCCATATTGTGAGAAACAAAGGAGGTTCTGTCAAAATACCTGTCTGAGATACTGGCCATGGTAAATACCCTATTTAAATTATAAACTGGACAATGCTGATCGATCTTTTTGATAGGTTGCACCATTTCTACAATTTTACTAACACCTTAGATGGAGAGATGGGGTGAAGTGTGGATCTGTGCATTGCCTTAGCATGCTTGGATGTCCTGAGAGTCTCTCAGGTTTTGACCTGTGTGTGAGTTCTGAGGTGACTGATGTCTTTTTCCCTTCTGCCATCTTTCTCTTCTGTTATTAGTTGTGATAGACAGTTTAGGCCTTAATACTGAAGCAATGCATTGCAAATTTGCTGGTTTAGATTAATGCAGACTGAAGTGTGTGGGTTTGTTAGATCATTATTAGAGTAAAGCATCCTAATACATAGTGGGATACACAGCCTAATGCAGGAAATACATTGGGAAGGGAATATCCTGCAATGAAATAAGGCAGTCAGTTGTTTAAAGTCCTAATTAACAGAGCATGTTTTTCAGCAGCGGGTCGTTACAGGATAGGTCATTTTAAGAGAGCTGGATTAAAACATTGATGACACTTGGAGTGTTCTGCTTAATGTGTGTTGCTGCACAGTAATGTCAAGGTACATGAATAACTTTCTCCCTTTCAGGATTTTTTCTTTTGTCACTGAATCTATTTCCGTGAGGAACAGTCTCAATTCTTAGTGTTGACATTTGTGAAGTTAGGTCAACCTTTTTTACTGGCTAGAGGATGAATCAGTTAGAAGTGGAAGTTTAACACAGGACTGGCTGTAATTTGTTCTGATTGTTGAATAATTTTCATGATGGTAAAGAATGGTGTAAGGATGACTAATCAGAGTGTGAACCAAAAAAAGTTTGATTGAAAAAAGTAACTGCAATTGTCCCAGCTCAGTCTGGATAACCAGCATTTTTCACTGTGGTTTCTCCTTTATTTTTGGGAATCTGCGTCTTCCTTTTCCTGTGCACTGTTTTCCTTGTGCATTTCAGATTTCTTGACCTCTTCATTGTTTCAGACATCCGTCTGGTTTGTCTGTCTAAGGTCCTTACACATGTGGTAGAAGCTCCTGCAATCCTAGAGTTGTCTGTTTTGCTTTCATAAATTTCTGTGACTTGGGAATGTAACAACCTGCTTTCTTCTAAATGTTACTACTTCTCTTGGTTGCTGGAAGATAGAGAATAATGGAGAAGTGCTGTCTCAATCTGGCACTAATCTGGCATTGTCATTTGTGTGCCAGTGATCCAGGGCAGGAAGGGCTGAGTGAACATGGAAGTGCTGCCATTGATTTATCTGCACCTGTTGAATTGATCACCAATGGCAAAACAGTTGTTACAAATAGGTATTTTATGGCCTACTCAGTAACTGTTATCAATAAATAGTGACTCTTTGCCGTAACTCACTTCAGATTCTGAGCCTTACTGAGATTTGCTAGTCATCTGAATAATTATTCATAAAAAATACAGTTTATTCAGACATTGCTAGAACACAACAGATTTTTGGTGTTATTTGATCTAAAGAAAAAAGGGACACTATGACCTACTGTGTGCTTGTATTTCAGTTAATAATCACTCTCTTTTTCTATACAAGATTAAGGCAGTAATTGCAGTCATTATAGATGCCATAATGTTTTAACTATATATATTCAAAGGCTTCATGGCAGAAGTGTGGAGGGTGGACAGAAGCCTCTTTTGGCTTTATGGTTTATAAATAATGAAATTTTAACAATGAAAAAAGCCTCCGTACAGGCTAAGGCACTTCTGGATGTCATCTGGTTCAACCCATCAGCTCAAGCAGGGGAGCTTAAAGCAGCTTGCCTGAGCCCTGGAGCAGCCTGGGTTAGGCAGGGCTGGGGTTGGTCAGGTGTTGAGTAGCTGGGTGGAGACTCCAGAACCTCTCTGGGCAACCTGTGACAGTGTTTGAACATTGAAGGACCCCAGCTGTTTACTCCTGAAAGATCATGGGTGGAGGGAAGTCATGGAGCATTTCTGGAAGCTTTGGAGATGTTTGTTAGGTTTTCCAGCACTTTTATAGGAGGAGCAAAATTTCTGAACGTTAACAGAGTATAGGTGTTTTCTAAAATGTTAACTGGTCATCAGTAGCAGAGCAGTATTTGTGAACTGAATGCCTTGCGTTGCAAGCTTTAGTCTTCAGGATTTGTTTTAAAGCTGCATTTTGTTTATTCTCTCTTGCAGATGTAAATTCCATATCTAGTTATTTGGAAAACAAAGCTACTCTTTAGTTGTCAGGCACTTGAAAAGAAGAAAGGCAGAACTTTTAAGAAAATGCTTTCCTGTATGCTTATGTATTTTTTTTATCTTTTAGCTATCTAAATAGGAGACATGGACATGTGACTGTGTATTTTATTGAAATTTCTCTATTCTCTTTTTATTCCAGGTCTGCTGTTTCTGTTACGTCTGTCCCAGTTATGAGAGCTTTTTTTGTGATTTTTGAGCTTGGTGCTGTCAGCCTCATGTGAACAAACCAAAACAAAGAGCACGCTGTGTTTTAGAAAACAAAATGCCACGGAGAAGGAAGACTGGTGGGAGTCCTTCTCAGAAGAATGGCAATTCTGACAGAGCTGCTGTTGCTGTACTCCAGGGAGACCCAAGTCACTTACTGTCACAAGCAGTGCATTATGTCAACAAGGAGGAGCTTTTCAACAGCATGTCAGAGATGTTTTCTGTCCTAGATCCTAGTGTGGTTTACATGGTTCTGTCTGAATGTGATTTTAAAGGTAAATAATGTACAATTGGCATCACAGTTTTGTTTCATGTACAGACAGCTCTTAACTAGGGTGACTCCAGGAAGGTTGGTGTGGGTGTTGCAAGCATATTTGTGAGTTTACTTTGTAATGAGTAGGTGAGTCATAATATTTTGAAATTTTACACCCATGCAGGATTCTCCATGTTTGAGGACGTTTCAGGGAGGCTGGTAAATGGAGCAGTGTGCTCCATAAATAGAGGTACAGTTTAGAGTGGATTGTTCTGTGACACAGAGCAGGCAGGAGTGGAGTTGTGAGGAGAATCTGTTTTTTCCAGTTAGTTTCTGTGCCATATCTGCAGGATGCCTAAACTGTTTCTGCAGGAGGGATATTTTACGTTCTAGATCACAATTTTTTAATGATATGTGGTCCTGGCAGCATTTGCTTTTTCTTAAATACTTGAATTGAGGTTTTGTTTTATTTCACATTGTCATCTTATTATCTCCACTAATGAATAGTTTTTGCAGGATAAATTCTGTTTGTCATGTTTAATTCTCTGTAGCCTTGCTTGAACTGTGGTTTATTCTCTGGATTCTGGTAAGATACATACGTACCTCTCCTGGCAGACTATTTTCATGTTAAGTCCAGTCCTTTCCATTTTTTGTGGTTTTAAAATTCTTCTATGTGCCACTTCATTTGCTTATAATAAAAGTACTGGATGAGATGCTGGATAGCAACACCTGAAGAGTTATTTTTCAGGTGAATAAGTCATATATGGAGACTTCAATGGGCTTAGACTTTATGCTATCCTGTCTTTCAGGAAAACAAACTTAGCTTTGGGGCTCAGAAGGTACTTATGCTAGGTTTTCAGTTTGTTCACATTCATCACTGACAACCTATGCTCTTACTGGCTTTACCAAGAATTAGTGCAGATACTGAATTTTTCAGGACATTTAAAACTGAATGATAATGAACATATTTCATATACATAGTTCACATTTATCTCTTTCATCCTCAGTTTTTGGTTATTTTTACACTATTTCACCTGTATGAGATTGGTTAGAAATAAGTATCCATTTAAACATCCAGTTCTGATATTTTTTCTAGTTAAACTTAGTAATTTTTATGTTTATTAGGTTTTATTTTTCCATTTATCTGTATTAAGTTCTGCCATTAGTTCCAGTGATCAAGGGAGTTGCAGAAACTGTGTTTAAAGATGAATTGGTGAAAAGTCTTATGCTTGTTTCTTTAGTTACGATAAATGCTTCTTCAAGTAAAAAAATTTCATGCACGTCAGCTTGGCTTTGTTCACGTGACCATGGTTTATTTTCTTTATCTTATTCAACAGTAGAAAATGCTATGGATCATCTCCTAGAGCTGTCCACCCACGCCAAAGGAGCAGGATCTTCAAAAACCTTGGGTTTTGATTCAGCAGCAGCATCGTTAGCTCTTGCTAATCAGCAAAGATCTGTTGCCAAGGAAAGAATGGGGAACAGTACTGCAGAACAAAGTAATTCTGGAGAAGCAATAGAAAAGGTCCTGTCATCTGATGCACAGCTGTCTGAAGAACTGGATTCCTTAATAGAAAATGCCTTTCAGAGTTACAGCTTGAGTGATGAATTGCCTAATTCTGCAAATGACCAAATAGTACATAAGCACCCTGTGGAACAAGATGGCTTTATTGAATTTCCTGAGTGGGAAAAATCTGATTCGGGTTGCAATGTCCTACTTTTTCCACAGCAAGCAGAGACAAATAATGAGGTTTTAGAAAACTTCTGCTGTTGTCAGTCACCAGTGAGCCAGCTGAGCACCCAGACAAGTTCAGTGGCTGCATCAGACACTTTTGCACAAATACTGGAAGATTCTGATTTGTCGGAAATACATGTGCAACATGATGTAGCTTCAGAAGTGTATAAACAATCAAATGGAGAAATACCATGTGAAAATTCTGGTCAGACACAAGGGACTGTTTTGGATCAAAGTGGTGTGACTCCTGTGTCTGGTGAGTCCTCCCAAAGACCTCTGGAAACTGGAGTAGCTGTCCCTGGAGATCCTAATTCAAGGTGCCAGCATGAAGAGGTGGCGACTGCCTTTAACAGCTGCCAGAGCACTTCTCTTCCAGAGGCGTATGTCCGTTTTGAAACATCCGGTTTGGAAACACAAAACCCTGGAGATTTTCAGCAAATTCAGCAGGGTTGTAACTTAACTTTTTCTACACCATCAGGTCAGACTCGACAACACTGGAATCTCATGGCTCCTGTGTTTTATCCATCCAGTGGAAGTCACAGCTTTGTAATTCCTGTGGCTGCCAGTCCAGGGCAGTGGAGACCTGGTTCAGGCTATAGGACTTCGGAAAAAGGACTTTTTCTTTCCTCCCCAGTGGTTTCAAATGCCTGGGATAGCAACCCTTCTCTGAAGGTATGGGAAAATCAAGATAGAAACTCAAAATTGAGCCTCTCGCAAGCCCAGCAGCCACGTGTTTGTCACATGATGAGAAAAAAGATGCATCTTATAGGTCAAGTGCTTGTTCTTCTCAGAGGTGTTCCAGGATCAGGAAAATCATATTTGGCAAGGTAGAACATTTATATTGTGAGCTTCTAAAAAAATTGCTTAATTCTATACAGGATTTAGAACAAGCAGAGACAATTTTCTGACATTTGTAAATAGTTAGGTTATACCCTGATTGCCTACTCCCCAGTGCACACAGTGTGATGAATAATAATAATTGCTGAGAGCCAAGTTGCTCACTGCTGCTTGACCTCTACTGGAAATTGAAATAGGCAGGGTGAGCTTTAGCTTTTGTCATTGGAAGAAGGAGTTTGTCAGCTAGTGTTAGGTCTGCTGTGTTCTTTCAGGCCCTGTTTATTTAGGGTGTTTCCTTTGAATAATATCAATGGAAATATTCCAGCTCTTTACAGGCAGAAATTCCCCTTTCCCTTTGGGAATTTTTTTGTGTAAGTAATATTGTGAAGCTTCCTGGGGTGAATTTTTTATTTCTTTTCTTACTCTGCAAAAGCCTAGATTGACCTTAGACTCCTTTGGCTGGCACCTTTGGTGCAGTGAAGAATGTGTTTTTGTCAGTGTGAAAGTATGTCACTATATGTAGGTGGAAAAATACCTCACTTCTTTTTTTTGAAATGAGACTTGTAGGGAACCTTTGTGAGATCTCTCTTCTAGATAATCCTGAGCCTTTGGAAAAAGGAGGGAAATTATTCTATATCATTATTTGCCTGGAGGGTGATTTTTTTTTCTCCTCTTACCTTTGCTGTTTCTATTCCAAATAATTTTGTGTTTGTGCAAGAGACTAAAAAAAATGTATGTATGGTAGCAGGTATTATGGCTTTGCTGGAGGAGGAGGAGGAAAGGCTATTTACTTCTTGATCTTTCACAGGAATTTGCTTGAGGATAACCCGGGTGGAATAATTCTCAGTACTGATGATTACTTTTATAAACACGGACAATACGATTATGATCCCGATTGCTTAGGGGAAGCACATGACTGGAACAGGAAACGAGGTGAGAAATAAATAAGGGGTTGGCTTGCTCATTTACAGTTCAGTACTTGTGTGCTGCTTATAAAACCTGCCTGTCTTGTAATGCCTGTGTCACAGGACAAACATTCCATCACAGAAGTATTTTTTAATGTGTGAAAAATAATATGAGCACAAACTCAGAAGTCATCTGTTCGTTATGTGTCTTGCAATTAAAAATGCCAGTGTTTTTGTCACAAGATGATTTTGTCCTCAGGTTTCATCATGATACATATTTTGGGTTGTGTCCCATTTCTGGAGTGGTTACCTGTACTATCTCCCAGAAATACTTCTTCTGAGACAATCCATTATCATCTGCAATAAGTAATGAGGATGTAGATACAAGTAACACAGATATTTTCCTGCTCCTCATTATCTTTTTTCTCTTGAGCACAAAATTAGTGGGAAATCTAAAATTACAAGAGCAAGACAGAATATTTTTTTTCCTGTCCATAATCGGCTTATTTTTTGACAGTGCCTTATGCTAAACTCATAGAACAACTCTTTTTAAGCTTTTACTTGCTAAAATTGAACCATGATCACTTTTCTCCTGTCAAATTTCTACCAGTGGAGAAGAGGGTTGATGAGAAATGTGTGATGCAACAAGTAGTATGATTGTTCAGATGCCTTGTAACATAGCTACAGAAACATGGTGCTGTGTCTCAAAGTTAATGATTCTAAACATTCCATTATGGTGTATTTAAATTACAATAATTATTTTGATTTCTCATATTTTATACAGTTTACAGAGTGGACTAATCTTAAGACTGTTATAAAGCCAAGAATTTTGTATGCAACAAAGAAGTCCACTTTAAGGTGATCATGTAGTTTTTTTAGTTTAATTTACTGATTGATTAGTCATCTTGGTGCATTTTACATTTGCATTTTCATTCTTTGATGATCATACATACTTTCATTCAAAAGAATAATGCCATATCAGTAGCTTTATGTGTGAGGGGGGATTTCTGAAATAGAGGGCCTTGGAACTGATTAAGCTGTGGCAAGAGTTTTTCACACAGTGGTTAATCATTATGGATTATCTACTTTAAAACAAATTTAGAGAATTAGTACAAATGTTACATGTTCACAGTATTATAATGAAATTAACTATCACATTCTTTTGTACCTGTTTGTTTTTCAGCCAAAGAAGCATTTGAAATGGGAATCTCTCCTATAATAATAGACAACACAAACATACAAGCGTGGGAGATGAAGCCTTATGTTACTTTGGTTAGTATTACAATTTGACCAATGTGAAAAGGGATTGTTGACCAGCATGGCAACAGCATTGTTCTAAAAAGGGGATTGTCTTTCTCGGTCTAGTTGCTATCCCACAAGGAAGTCTGGAGTAAAAAAAAGTGTTACATGGAATCATATTACCCAGTGTCATGTTCTGTGCATATTTGAGTATGAGCCTGACCTGGTTTCCAAGAGACAAAGCCAAGAGGTTTGTACTTTGGGCCAAAAATAAATATTTTTGAGGAAACTGAATTTTTTTCCTGTTTTATATGATTAGTAAAATTAGAAGCTTGTTTAAAAATACAATCAACATTAATTAATGAGTGATGTTTGATGCTCTATGAAGCTTGAAAACTCCATTTCATCCTCAGCATATGACAGAGAGGCAGATACCAGCTGACCCCTTGGAAGTCTAGAGTTACTAGATGTTGCTGGCTTGCTTGCAATTGGTTTGGAGCTGGTTCGTATCTGGTCAGCTCTGAACATAAGCAGGGAGCTTTTCTCTGTCTTGGAGAAGCCACACAGACATGCACCTGGAAGGAGGAGGTGTGCTGCAGTCTTGTCTCAAAGGAGGCAAATCATGGCAGACATTTAGTTTTCCAGTAAGAGATGCATACACATGTTTTTAATAATCTCCATTGGCATAAACAGAAGTGAAATGCTGAACAAAAGTGTTATTCCAAATGTAACAAAAAATACCAAAAACAACTTGGAAGAAGCAAGCTATGCATATTATGTGCCTTGTCACAGAAACAATAAATGGGTGATGTGGCTTGTTCTGTTTTCTATCTGTTTTATTCAGGCTCAGCAGTTCAAATACAAAGTAATGTTCCGAGAACCAGACACTTGGTGGAAATTTAAACCAAAAGAACTGGAAAGGTAAGACTTCAATGAAAATACCATATTAGACTGTGTATCTTTCACAGTCTATAAGCTGTGATTTTTAAAAAGGTATCTCTTAGTGCAGTGGCTGGTGAAGTAGCAAGATGCCAGTCAAGATTTTTGTGATAGTAAGTAGCTTTTTAATACTTTCCCCTACAATATTAACTTTTGTGGGATTTTGTATGTATTACTTTTTTTTAGTCACTATAGTGTAATTACATACAAAAGATACTGTTAGATATTATGTGATGTTTTCAAGTTATTATTACAAGTTCTTTGCATTTAAGGTACAGTGACTGCTCCTTTGGATTTTGCAGCTGAGGTTGCAAAAATTATGTCACATCGGGGCTGTTTTTGAATCCAGTTGATCTGTTGCCTTAATTGAAATGTTTCTGCTGTCATAGAGTTTGGGGCAATCAGCACCTCACGGCCTGAGAGGGACAAGCCCCTGTGCATCACCATTGTCGTTACCTCTTCTTTAGCAGGACTTTCCCTTACCTAGAACCAAAATAGGCAAGGCATAATCCCTATGTAAGTGAGTAATAAGATAAATATAAAATTGGCTGGATGCCAGATTCAAATGGTATGATCAGTGTCCAAAGTGAAGGCTGATATCCCTCCAGGATGGATAGTAGGACCACAGCTATTTACTGTCCTTTCTATGACTTGCATTCTGGAACAGAGTACGCTCATAACAAATTTGCAGATGATACTGAACTGAGCAGTAGTTGATTCAGCCTTAAGAAGAGAACATTAAGGAAGGATTATATTGTTGTTTTCAGCTACTTTTTGAGATGTTGTAGAGAAGACTAAAAAGAGCTGTGCAGGGTTAGGTCAAAACAAATATCAACAAGTTGAAACTTCAGAAATTTTGATTACAGAAAAGAAAAAAACCCAAAACTTGCTTTGAAGTTGGTTACGTACTGAAAGAGTTTGCCCAGAGAGTCTGCAGACTTTAAGTCATTTGGGATATTCAAAATTTGACATTACAAAGCTCTGGGCAAGCTGATCTAGCTATACGTCCTCTGAGTAGGAGATTGAAGTATGTGACGTCCAGGGGTCCCTTTTAAAATAAGTTATTTTGTGATTCCATAATACCTGTTCTCATCTGAATTTGCAGACTTACCTTAAGGTTGGCCACTTTCTAAGTGAGGTAAGGAAGTTCAGTTTCTTTCTCCAAGTTAGATCTTAAACCTTTTCTTCTGTATCTTCAGTTTCTGTTTTGCCATCCTTGGCAGGATGATTCACTTGTTCTAGGTGGAACTGCTGCAGAACACAGTGCCTGTTGGTGTTTGAGTTAGTGAGAATTTCCAACCAAAGGGTGTCCAAAATAATAGGTGAACAGGTTTTCCTCAAGGAGTTCTCAGAGACAATTTATGAAATTATTGTTAAATTTTTCCCTTCTGTCATTGTAATACACAAATCTGAAATGTTTCTTTTCATTTTTTTTTAATTCATAGGCGAAACATTCACGGTGTATCTAAAGAAAAGATCAAACGAATGTTGGAACGGTATGAACGCTGCCTTTCTGTTAGCTCAATATTGGATTCTTCAGTTCCAGACAAACCAGATGCTGCTGGTTGGAGAGAAGATCCTTGTCAGGAGGAAAGCCATAGGTTAGATTCCTTCACTAGCTTTGTAGCCTCAAATAAAAGGGTAAAAATTCAGGCTTCCTAATACCGTCAAACAGTGAATGCATTAAAAAGATAGTTGCATAATAAAAAACCCCTACTACATAGTTTTCTTAATTTTTAAGAATGTCAGGAATTCTAGAAACAAGCAGTCAAGTGATCTAGTCAACTTTCAATGCTTTTTGAAAACCTCCCATTATGGCTGTGTTACTTTTCAAGAAGCCAGTATTGACTGACTTTTATCTTAGAAGTGTGCTGTTGGATATATGTTGTAGATACAAAGCACTTAAAATCTATAAAATTATTTTTAGAAGAATGTAGTCCCAAATAAGAGTAAATTACTATTTCTGAATCTGTATGTTGGTATGAGATACTGCCTTTGTGGTAGAAGGTGGATTCTTCATGCTGAAGTAAGAAGTTACCTACTTGCTCTTCAGTGTATTTAATTTAAACTTGTCTAGACTTATGTTGGTTGTTACATGACTGTTTTGTAGTGGCTAATCTGAATGATGTGTATCATAACACATAGACACCCAGATTTCATTGTAGTTATTATTTCATTTGGGTTTTGCATGCTTGATGGATTTGAAATTAAATGGGATCTGATAATTAAGGGAATGTGGTTGATTGTGAAAAATGGTTTGACAAGAAATGGCACATCCATTCCTAGCTCTAGACTTTGTGTAGTATCAAGCCATCAGGAGACAGCAACAGTCATTAAATAAAAGTATATTTACCAGATTTGCTGGTCTGAATGAGGAAATGTCTGGCAGCAGAGTGCTTCGGTACAAAACTGAATGCTGGGAAGGGGGGAAATTGAGAAAGTGTTCTTAGTCCTATGCTGTCGTAAGAAGGGGATACTTCCCAAGGAAAGTTAGTCTCTGCTTAGCTCCTTTTCTGTAGAGGAGTGTTGGAGTTTGGGCCAAGTAATTGTAAATTGGTTCTAACCAGTTAGTCTCACTCTAGTTCTAACTGGAGTTAGAGTGGACAAACGCTTTAAGAAGGTTTTAAATGTGTTTATCTTTTGCGTTTCAGAAAGGGAGAGGCACATTCTGATGTAAAGGAAGAACCACCTTTTGCTTCTCATGTGGAGCCTCTTGAATTACCTGAAACTGGTGAAACTTCTCCCAGTACTTCTTCAACATTAGAAAGTAGCTGTGATCCTGAAGATGTTCAGCAAGAGGAAAAAGAAATGGAAGATAACTCAGTGCAACATAATTCTGAGAACAGCATTGTTCAAGATGACTTGGATGTCTGTTTATCAGAGTGCATTGAAAAAAAATTGCCCTCGGAGAAGAAAGAAGAGATGGGAGAAAAAGTAGAAAAAAATACTGAAACAGTAATGGATGAGGTTGATGTGATCAGAAGTGAAGAGGCTGTGAAATTGAATACAGAAGGAGTTGAGGAACACAGTGATAACAACGTTATCAGTGTTCAGACTGCAGTTGAACCATCGGGCAAAATATGCATGAAGCCAAAATCGACACAAACTAGTAACACAGTAGAACCAAACAGTTCAGCTTTTGACACATCAGGAAACCCAGAACTACTGAACTTCCTGGGTGACTGGCCTGTAGAACAAACAATGGGACAGAGAGTCAAAAGATCTAGAAGACTAGAAAAATCTCTGAAGAGTGATAAGGAAGGTGAAACTCCTAGTCAGCAGCACCCTGAGATAGGTGAAGGGCACGTGGGCCTGCCTGAGACATGTACTGTTGAGAAAGGACATGAGGAAGAAAATCTAGCCTCTGGCTGTTCCTCTGTTAGTTTACATAAAGTTACACTGGAATTGCCAATGGTAGGACAGTGGCCTGTCTCAGCCTCATTAGAACAGAGACAACAAAGGTCAAGGAGAATAAGAAAGACAGATCAGTCTGATGAAGGTACAAATACTGAAGATGACACTAATATAAATGCTCTTGAGGCTGTAGATGTGCTTAATGGGACACCTGTGAACACTGCAGAGCAACCAGAAACAGAAAGTTTTCATTTGCACCAAGATGAAATTGTAGCTAGTGAAAGAGTAGGTGAGCAAAATAAGAGAACAAAGAAACATCACAGACTAGCGCTCACTTTTACAAACAACAGTTTGCCGCATCCCAAAGAAGAGGATCACTTGTCTAACCTTGCAGCAGAAGAGAAACAGGACACATGCTTACGTGGACAAAAAAGTAGCTATTCACAGACTGAATCACAGGACTTTGCTCTCCTGTGGAGATTAGAAAAGAAAATGCTTTTCCCTGAGACTACCAAAGTATTGCATGGCAGACTAGATGGCTTCAAACCCAAACACATAGATAATACCTCGGATTCTCAGGAAAAGATACCCTATCGAGTTACATACGATAAAAGTACATTTGTGGAAGAAAGTGAACTTACCAATATTGATGAGTCTGAAGAGCTGGATACGCTGTGTAAGCTCTTTGAGTCTGTTTCATTTGAGGCTCTGAAAGATCTGTATGAAAGATGTAACAAAGACATAGACTGGGCCACAGGTCTGCTGTTAGACTCCAATGAAAAGTTATGCAAAGCTGTTGATCCTGAATGCTTTCAGGTAAGAGAAGCAGAGGCAGTTGTCACAGACCTTGATTTCACAGCAAGTACAAACTGTGATGAAAACCTCAAAGACAGCGAACAAATGGCACAAATAATTGGGACTGGTGGGATCTCTGAGGCTTCACAAGATAAGACTTCATCGCTCAGCACTGGAGAAAGTGGGGCTGCCAAGGCAGCTGTGTCTGACTCACTCACTGCTACCTCACTGAATGGTGCAGAGGAATGGAAAGATGCTGTGGATGCAGCCCCTAGAACTGACACGAGCAGCTCAGCAGCAGGTGTTGAGCTGTCCATTTCAGGAGAGCAGACTGTGGAGTCTGGGAGTCTTGTTCAGGAAACTATAAATAAGCCATCAGTTTCACAGCTTGATGCAGGTTTCTGCACACCCATGACTTTGCCTCATGGCCCTAACACAACTTCTGCCAATTTGAAATTTGAATTAAGTAAAGAAAGTGATGTTAATCCTTCAGAAAGCAATGCAGAGAATTCCAAAGTAACTGCTTCATTACTGGAAATGGATTGTGCACCTCTGGTCGGTCCTAGAAGTGAAACAGAAATGGTTAAAGAAACCAAGGAGAGTTCTGGGGAGATGTGTGGTAAAGAAGATGAAACTCCAAGCTGGTCTGCAGCTAAAGCCAAGAGACCAAGCTCTACACCAGCATCACATGCAGCTTTCAGTATTGATTGCCTAGAACTGACATTGCCTCCTGAACTGGCACTCCAGCTGAAAGAGATATTTGGGCCTGTTGGCATTGATGCAGGTATGGGCATAATTACATCCATGTTTTTATGAAAAAACCTTAGTTTGGGTAAGAAAACCTTTCTTTATTTGCTTGTACTTTTTTCACTTCATGCTTCATTTTCAGGGAATAGATTTGCATCATTCCTCAGGATACTGTTTGCTATTGTCAATCCAAAAATTGAACTGCACTAAACGTGGCATAAAATATAAACGCAGTAGTGCTACCTTCTGCCTTTGTCTTTTTGTACATGTACATACTTTAAGATAATAACTAAATAATACTGATTTATTTGCATTTTGAGCAACAGGCCTTTGAGCCTATATTCAAACTGAAGAGATATTCAGATGATGAGAAATATGCAAATTGTGGCTGATATGAAAAAAATAGAGAAAAACTTTAGGCATCAATAAAGTTGGGGAAGGATAAGATGAATGGGTTAGAGAGAAGATGAAATGTGGCTGTACACAGAAGATGAAAACAGACTAGTCTGCTGAGAGATTATGTTAAGAAAGCCACAAGCAACTTGAACATGCATCTCAAAAGTTGCAGATTGATTGGAAAAGGAAGAAAACAAAACATAAGGAATATACAGCTTGGTGGTTTTCTCGTTCTTCCCCTCCCTCCCTTTTTTCCTTTTTTTCCCCCCCCTTTTTTATCTTGAAGATTACTTGATGTGAAACCCTGGATTTATTGGTGGATTTGACTGTCAGCCTCTTTGCCTTATGTGCCTACCTCCTCAAAGAAAAGCTTGTTTCATATATCAGAAAAGTGCTTTATTTTGTCTGAAATATGCCCTGTGTTTTTATTTGACACGTGTACTTCTTCCTTTTTTATTTTTGAAAGGATGAGAAACACTATCAGAAAGATTTTTTAGGGAAAAGGTGTATAATTATGATACCATGAAAACTCCTGCCATTTCCTTTAGAGTTAGAGGAGATGTTTAGAGTTTGCCTCTCTGAGTTTTTGTGTTTGAAAGGAGGCTGTGACAGGTGCATTGCAAAAAGCAGTTGGAATAGGAGTCACAGTTTCATGAATAAAACTGTTGTAAATTAACAATGGCTGTGTAAAAGAAAGTTTTGCTGGAAAAATGGAAAAAAAGGAAAAATGTTGTTCAGGTAGTCACATTTCAGCATTATGCAATTAAAGTTAACTTGTTTTTTCCCTACCCTTTCTGAGTTTTTGAACACCAGATAACAATTTCTGTGGAATAATTTTTTTGTTTTCTGTTGAACCTGGCAGCTACCAGTTTTATTCAAGCATGACAGTTTATGCAGAGTTTCCAGAATTAGTAAGTCCAGGCTATTGTACTTTAATGACTTAGATAGGCGTTTATAGAATGCTTTAATGAATATATTTTCTTTGTTCCACAAGGATCACTGACTGTTGAGGATTGTGTGGTTCACATTGATCTAAATTTGGCAAAAGTGATTCATGAAAAATGGAAAGAATCCATTCTGGTTAGTATATTTCTTGCTTGTGATACGGTATGGCACAGTTGTGCTTTGTCAGACAATTATCTCCACATGTCTCCATCTAAACGTGTAAGATCTTTGCAAGAACAATGATAAAATGTAATAATAGTATTTAACATATGTGGAGTATATCAGTATGGCATAACCATCAGAGCTGTTGAAAGACAATTTAAGGTGTGTCATGAAACCAAGATTCTTAAAAGAGAAGAAAGATAGTACACAATTTGACTACAACATTGATCAGAAACTCCACTGGCCAAAAATAATTACCTTTTTTGACATGTAAAAGGAGTTCTTTTATTAATTATTCTGTATATAGAACATCTCCATGTGCATTAATTGAGATGAGTTTTCCAACCTCTGTTCCTTCATAGCTATATGAAACTTGGGGCAAATTTTTTTTAATTCATTAAGATTATGAAGTTTTAAAAGCACTGCGACATGTTCCTCTAGTTTTCTAGCATGTAAATTCCACTTCATAATTTTTTTTTAAATATGTTTCTTTTAAAATACTGAATTTTTGATAAATACTGTGAGATCTTATTTTGTAGCTGGTTTACTTAGCAGCTAACACTTCAGTTCTGCTGTGAAATTTATAACTTACAACACTAATTATTTTACTGTTTTTATTAAGAAGCGTCAGAGGAAAGATGAAACATGTAAGTTGTCAGCAGAAGGTATGTTGTGTGTTTCTCTTAATTGCAAAAATACTTAATTCTCATTATAAAAATAATTATTTGAAAACTTAAGTAAGGTTGCAAATATTCTGTCGAAAAATGATGGATTCATTTATTAACATAAACTTTATTGCTCTTGGATCCATTTACTTTTCTCTTATGGAGGTGTGGGGGAGGAAAGAGAAGTTAATTATGAGAAGAGTCACTGGTACCAGGGAGATGCAAGCAAAAAGCCTGCCATTTCATGTAATTCAGAGAGCTTAAAAAGAAGCTCTGGCTGAACCAGACAGCTCTTTGGTGACTTCTGTAATTTCTGTGACAAGAAAAGATTCAGTCAAAGAATTACTAGCAGAGTAAGATTTCTGCAGATGAGGGAGGGAGGTCAGAAATGCAACATTCACAGGTTGTTCTTGTCAAAGATGATTGTATCAGGAAGGTGGATGCCTTGTTCAAAAAGTGTTAACATCTCTTGCAACCCAGTTTTCATTCAGAGGAAATGTCCCCCCACGGCAGAACCTCAATACGCTGATCTGCCATGGGCCGTGGGTGCGGGCTCGGAGGGCAGTGTGGGTGCAGCCTCTCCGCTCAGTGACCAAACAGTGCTGTTGCCATTAACTCGTGGAAGTGCACAGCCAGATTCTTA
>JAWWEV010000134.1:49758102-49822204 GCA_035583235.1 Hafferia zeledoni | reverse complement strand
AACCCAGTTTTCATTCAGAGGAAATGTCCCCCCACGGCAGAACCTCAATACGCTGATCTGCCATGGGCCGTGGGTGCAGCCTCTCCGCTCAGTGACCAAACAGTGCTGTTGCCATTAACTCGTGGAAGTGCACAGCCAGATTCTTAAGCATCTGTCCTTTAACTGTGGAAGAAAGACAGGTAAACATGTAAACCCGTTAGTAAATTATTCTCTTACAAAGCAAACAACGCGCACACACCTAAGGTGTGTACAGGGTACTTTACAGCTGCAAGGCACGTGTTAGCACTTGAAAAGTTGGCGAGGAGGTGTGATGGGTTTGCTTTTGTTTCACAGAGTAGATAAAGATAGTCAGACAGTCTTTCGAAAATGGAAGTGAGGAAAGTGAAAACAATGTGTTGGTTTCTGTTTTAGTATTAATAATCTCATTTTAACATAATTCAAACTGTCTAGGTTGAAAAACTTTTCTTAATTTGGCATTGCTTGTATGTATAAACTAATAAGTGTTTTATTTGTCACCTCATTTTTTTTTTTTGCTTTTGAAGGTCCTGCTGTAATTCAGCAAATAGATACAGGTGACTCAGAAATGCTGTTATCTCAGAATGCAGACAGTAAAATACAGAAGAAAAAAATGAGCTGGGCTTCAGGCACATCTAATGACATGCAGATGAAAAAACCAGGAACATCAGACGTTTTTCCTTTTATGGATCACTGGAATGCACAGATTCAGAAAGTTTCTCTCAGACAAATAATTTCCGAAGAAATAGCTATGCAGGAGAGACAGGACATGGTATGAACAGCGCCAGTTTTTTATGCAGTTTAGATACATTACTAGTAATAAAACAGTGTATGACTTATTTGGTGACTCATCTTTGTGCTGCTGATTACAGCCTGAATTTGTGAGACAAATGCATGCCAATTAGTATTGATTATTGTGATATGGGAGTTTGCTTTTGGTTGATGGTTCTGTTTGAAAAATACAGTCTCATTTAGAATGTAATGTTTTGCTTGTTTCACAAACAGATCGTGGTGCATTTCACTGTACAGGTTAGCATTTGTGTTTGGTTGAATTCTCTTTGATTGCTCGCCTAAAAACAGAGATCGGTGTGATTTCCCATGCTTTTTATTGTGACAGCAATATCAAAAAAAGTTCTTTATTGTCTCCATGCCTTGTTTGTTTAAAAGTGTATTGAATTGATTTAAATACATTTTGTAAGGAGAACCCACAACATTCCTAACAGATGAGACATTAAAATAAGTACCTGAGGTTAATCTCAAACAAGTTTCTGTACCCACTTGTCAGAAAATAGTAAATTTTTAATAGATCTTTACTAGCTCTTTTATTTTTCACGCAGTTCCCATACCCTGCGTGGTTGGCCTGTGCATAATGCTGCCCTCTACTGCTCCACTGTTGTTCAGAACAGGCATTTTTATTTGTAATTGTTTCTGATAAGCAGCTGTCCTAAAAAAGACGAGCTTTGAACTGGTATAGAAAGTTGGATGGATTAGCCTGTACTTTGAAAAATGGTTTGTGGATTCTTTTTTTGAACTGCATGTATGTGGCCTACTGATAAAAACAACTGTCATGTCTGCAGCTTTATTTTCAGTTTGAATTCATGGAGCTTGGCTTTATTTTGACCATTTTTTTTTAAAATCAATATTGGAAAAACGAGTCCAATTTATTTTGGGCTATAACTATGTCATCTTCTTAAATGACTTCACAAGTAAGAGTATTTATTCCAGTACAGCTTTAGATACATCAAACCAAAATTGTTTATGCTGCTTAATAATAAAATGTTGTTTCAACCCAGGCCCTCAGTATAAAGAAGAGGAGTGGACTGTGCACAAGCTTAGCACTGAACTAGCAGGGAATAAATTCCAAAACTTAAGTTCCTCCTAAAAAATGCTCCTTTTACTTTGTCAAAGTTACAAGGGAGCTCCAGCTGCATCACTTCAAATGATTGCAGCGTACTCAGTCCTGTGTAACAGAACTCACCTGTCCTTGCTTTATGCTGATCAGTGTGGCAGGCTGATACTGGCATGTTGTCATTGCTGTGGTGCATACCAACTGAGTAGTTATTTTTTTTAATCTTAACAAATAATAGCAAAGTAGATTGGCACCCTTGTTACAATATTTTGTTCTAATCAAAACTTGTAATATTTTTCTTTTGTCTACTGGGTAGAATCGTGTTCCCTCTACGGCTAGAAAAGACTGTGCTGCTAAACTAAAGGAGAAGCAACTTTTTGAGATGTTTCCAACTATTAATCAAAGTTTCCTAATGGATATCTTCAGGGACAACAAGTAAGAAATCTTTATTGGTTTTGTAAAAATGGTACTCAGTAACATTCTATAGTGCACAGATACTGTCATCAATATTAAGAGTTAAGGTACTGCTAAAAAATGTTTTCTTCCAAACTAGCACACTTTTTGTTACTTAAATAAAGGCAAAAGTAGGTGGTGTTAAGGGCAAAAAGGCCATCAAAACACTATGTGTAGACTTGTTCTGTTTTGTGGCATGGAATAGACAGTTTCTTTCACTAGGAGAATGTCTCTGGCTATTGACTGTGGGCTGACTGTCAGTGGAACTGCATATTTGCTCTAGACCTGAGGTTTACATCAAGTGGGAGAAATTAGTGGGTGTGGTAATAATAGGTTCACAGAAAATGGCATCTGCCCAAGAGGAAAACCATCACCTCACATTAGCTTTGAGTACTTTCCTGGTTACTACAGCAACTCTGAAGGAATGAACCATCTCTTCCTGCTGACATTCTTTTTCTCTCTTTTGCAATATATTTTTGGGGTATGTGTCTACCCGCTTGAGTCCAAGTTTCTGAGACCCAAACGTTTTTTTTTTGAGAGAGAAGTCTTTTCTTATCCTCAGCCATTTGAATCTCTGTCTCTGCATATGAGTTTGCATATCTACCTCTCAGTCATTCTGTTTCTCCAGGTTGTTGTAAAAATCTTCCTTGTTTAAAATGTGTCCTTCTTGCATCTCTATAGCTTAAACATTTCACCATCTCTTGTTTTTCATGTCCTGAATTCTTTTCATAGTATTGTGCTTCTCAAAATCTATCTTTACTTTTGATCAGTCTTTCTCTTGTTAGCTTACTGAATAGCAAGAAGAATAAAGAAGAGGGTTTATTAAAAAGCTGATGGCAACTGATGTATTTAATTAAATTTAATTACAAAGCTTGACTAAAAATACAAGGATTTTCCTTCATAAGGTTTTTAGAAAACTGAGCTAGTTTTAAATTAGTTTGTACTACCTAACCCTGACCAGAGAAGATCTAGGATGAAGTATCTTACCCAACCCAAAAAGAAGCATTTACTAATGTCTGTTTGATTAAGTTAGGATGCAATTCAATTCAATGTCATTTTCCTTTTAATATTCAAGTGCCCCTCAATTATATTTCAGTCAACCAGGACTACATGTGTGTTGGCGCCAGTAATGCCAGGAAGTCTGCAAGCCTTTTTGCAGTAAGATGGAATATTCCATCCCAGTGCTTTGTTTCTAATGTAATCTATTTCTGTAACAATATCAAGATTTCTAACATGCATTTTGTTAAATGTAGCACCTATTAATGTATTTGTAAGGTCACAGATTTTACTTACCCTTTGCAGCTACTCTTTAGAACAAACTGAACAGTTTCTGAACTGTGTTCTGGAGGCAGATCCTGTAAAAACAGTTATAGCTCAAGAAAGCGTTCAGCAAAATGAAATTGTTTCTCCCTGCACTGCAAAGAACCGGGAGAAGAAGGTATTTATATTTTTTGAATAGTACTTACAAGCATATCCAAAGCTATGTTAACAAAAGCACTCTACAGTGCATACTTACCTTCAACATTGCAAATTCCTACAGGCAAAAAAAAGTAAGGAAGAGGATGATCCTTTGAGTGAAATGTTTCAAGACTTTGAGTATCCACAATATGATGATTTAAGAGCAGAAGCTTTTTGTCACCAGCAGAAGAGACAAGAATGTTTGAAAAAGGCTGGGGAGGCCTATCGCATGGGTATGAAGCCTGTGGCAGCGTTTTATGCACATCAGGTAACCATAAATACTGTGCTTTTTGTCTGAATTTAGGGAGGTACTTAAATACTGCATTGGCAGTGGTAAGGAAGACATTGTGTCTACTAGAGGTGGTAAATGTGCTTGATTCCTGTTCCCTGTGTAACTAATATATTGATAATCACAAATTAACTCCCTTCATACTAATCCTACTGGCACAGGAAGCTGACCCAGCCAACCTCAGCAGGAGAGCTGACAAAAGGGGTGATACTTAGTGCTTAGTCACAGGTGCTCTGTTGTCCTGGATCTCTCTCACACCCATGAACCTGTACCCACCAAAATTTGTGTCTGTGTGGTCTGGCCAGGCTCACTGGAGTGTGACATAAACTGCAACAAACATCAGTTTTTGAATCTTCTGTATGTCCCTTGGGTTCCTCCTAGTTGGTGCTGAGCTGTTTTCAGTCTTCTGTACTTTTTAGGAGTCAGACAGGTATTAAGGAGTGATGTTTTGCCACAGAATTTTGCTTGTTTCATCCTCCATAAATCCTGGACAAGATTGCTGCCTGCTGTCCTTGCTTCCCCATTCTGGCCATCTTTATGGTTACAGTCTGTCTTGGGTTGGGATAAACGAGGTGTGGTATGTCAGGTTTTTCATGATCCAGCTGGTTTAGCGTGTGCATCTGCTGCTGGTCAGTCTTGCATACTCTGGCCTTGGAGCACAGGCTGTTTGGTCTTGTCAAGCACATTTCTTGGTATGTACCAGTTGCTGTTGATCATATTCTTGATTTTAAGTATCAACTGTTCTTGTAACAAATGTTCCTGTACATTGGTTTCTTGGTGCCTTCACAGGAGTCACTTCCATGCACGCTACTCTTAAAAATTCTGTTACAAATGCCTTCAAAGGCTGCAGTTTCTCCCTGATCTTAATAGCATATAAAAATTTCATAAGAATTCACATTGGAGAAGCATTTCATTCTAAACTATGAGTTGCATTAGAAGAAAAATGTAATAATGAATCGCTTGAATTTGCTTATTAAAAAAGCTTTTGCACAAATGGTATAACTCTGAATGTCTAGACTGTTACTGTGCATGTAGGATATACTGATTATCAGCCTTTATAATGAACTTTTTATGTTCTTTATTCGCACGTTCTTGAAGTTTTGAAAGATTCTAAACAAAGGTCTGCATGGTTGTAAACAGAAATCTAATTTCAAGTCTTATTTTTTGTTTTGTTCTTAGCTATAAGAAAATTGCAATCTAGAAATGTATTTATTACATACTTTCTTTTAGGTAATAGAAACTAGCCTACCTTTATTCATGAAAAGTACTTTATACTTGGTGGCCTTTGCAAGTGAGAGTTACAGAGCTGGTGTCTTGGGTCTGACACTAATATACTTCAGATGATCCATTTTAAGAACGTGTGAGACAGACTGTCACTTTTGTTCTCTTGATATTCTGTTAGTCCGATACCTGGAGTTAAGTCTTCTGTTCCTTTTCAGACTCTGCCTACTGATCTCGAAGGACATAATTTGTTGCTTTGATCTTTCAGACATTATCACTGTGAGGTTCATGGGAAGTAGTTGATACTTGTTCACTCTGTAAGGTGACTAACTTTGTCCTGCTTCTCACCCCTCATTCCAGAAGGGCCTATATTGATCTTGTCAGTCATAAAAGATCTGTCAAAAGTATTAGGAGGGATAATAGGCAATTACTAAAAAAAAAAATTAAAAATTTGTCTACCCTTTGCTGGTCTGAAATTTAGGAAATGCATCCAGAAGACTTAACCTCAGATATAACAGCAGGTTTTTCCTTAGGTATTGGGCAGTTCCTGTGACATTGTTTCATTACAATTTTAGCAAAATACTTGCAAAAATTAAAAATCTATTGTTAGGAAAATAAACCTGACATTCAACCTAGAGTGTAACTATGTAGCTTATGTAAAGACCTTATGGTTATGTACCTTTTTGGGCTTTTTTTTTCCTTCTAAGGCTTTTGTTCTAGTTCCTTCTTTGTACCAGCTTTGAGTAGTTTCTTATGAATAGATTTCATGAAATCTCCTTGTGAGTAGGTCTCACTGTGAGCCTCTTGCGGAAGTTCTGTTGTGATTATAAATTTCAAAGCACCCTGCCAGTAGTGTCGTTTTGAAACCAGAGACCAGTGTGGAGCTTGGATTATGTCTTGGTGTGTAATAGTCACTGTGCTTGTGATTAAAGGGTCGCCTTCATGAGCAGAAGATGAAAGAAGCCAACCATGCTGCTGCTGTGCAAATCTTTGAGAGAGTAAATACTTCCTTGCTGCCTATGAATGTGTTGGACTTGCATGGTCTCCATGTGGATGAAGCTGTGAATCAACTGTCCAGAGTGCTGCAGGAAAAAAGTGAAGGTAGGGCTTAGGTAATAATTCTTGCCCCTTAAGAATTATTCTCCTCATTTTCTACTAAGCACTTGTGATATATGGCAATATTGGAGGGAATTAATGTAAGTTAATAACATGTGTGTTAAACACAACTAGGCTTTGTGTTGTCTTACTTTCAAAGTACCCCATGGAATTGTTTTTCATGGCAGTGATTCTTGGGGTTTTCTGCTTTGCTCCTGTGCTGCCAACCCCCTCCTCTTCTTCCTGGTGTTTTATCCCCTCTTTTTGTATTACTGTTGAGTACTTGATCTGTCCTTCCTGACATTTTTGACTGAGATGATAATGCAAAGATTTGGGTCATCTTTCTATTGCTTTATCAGGACTATGTTGTGTTTTTAATCTTTAAAGAAAAAATATTATGTTGGAATTCTAACTACAATGACTATATTGTCTTCAACTTTTACATGAAAGTCTGTGATTTGAGCTGTTTTTGAGGAACTTCTGTATCAGTTTGTCAGCAGGATCTCTTGAGATCAGAATGCTGCTACTTCCAGAAATGTCATTTTGTGCAGTTTTGCTTGAGGACTCATTTTTTCTTCTAGTGGAGTGTTCAAGTACCTCATGAGTGTTCATGCTGTAAAAAGATACATTTTCTGCAATGCTAATTTACCCTATAAATTTAAGCACACTGGGAATGCTTTTATAAGAAATACTTCTTACAAAAGATGCTACTGCACAAACCTGATTTTTTTTGAATCTGCTATTGCACAGAGTATAAACAAAAGTGTTCAGTGGGGCCTTAGATAATCCTTTTCTTTCAATATGCCTCAAGAGATAATTAAATTGCATTATATTGTGCTCTTATTATAATTATATTTGTGTCATTTAAGCTGTAACCTAATGCTTTTTAGAGCTAAATTTCTGGAACTGCATTTACGTCAGAAGTCCTGGAACTGATAGTAGGGGCTCCCTGTTCAATCTATTCACCTAAATCTAAAAAAAAAAAAAAAAAATTCATTTCAGTGTACATACATGGGATAGGGATCAATACTAGGAACTTTTTGCTGGTAGAATTAAAGTAAACTACTCTAAAACCTAAATAAAGTTACAGAAGAGAGAGGGGGGGTGTAGCTGAGGAAAGATGTCATATGAACTGATAATTCCAAACTGGCAGATCTTGGCTTGTTGGGATAATCCAGTTTAATTTAGTTTTTTCCTCTTTTAGGTGGCTGTTATCTCTGGGAACAGAGCAATTTCTTTTGTTCTCAGAGATAGATACAGCTCATGGAATGTTTCAATCTGTTGATTCTCATGCTCCAGCACAGCAGGAGATAGTCCAAATAAGTGTCACTTAAATGTCAAAAATGCTGGATTTATATTCTTTCTTCTTAATTTCTTTATTCAATACAATGTTATTTCTTTATTCACACTGATTTAAGATACAAAGTGAAACAATACAGAAGTGTCACTTAAAAATTGAGTAAATTACATCTACCTTTTTTAATTTTGCAGTTCAAATTTATACTGCAGGATGTAAATTCCAATTAAATACTGGATGATAGAACCAGTAAAGTTGCTCTGAAATTAGAAGGATTTTGTGATGATCACAACGTGCATATTGCAAGCAATCTAGATTTTAAAAACTTGACTGTTTTTTTAGCGTATCTTTTTCAGAAGAGAGAGAAAATGGCTATTTTTATGTAAAATATGCATAACCAGCATGGGAAAGCAAACTTTTAAATCACACGTGAGAGTTTTCAGAGGAATGCATGGGAGGTCTATACTGAATGCCAGCTCTCTGTTGAGGGAGAGTTTAACCGTTACAATTCCTGCTGTTACAGAGCACCAACAGGCTGGTGGTAAACCATATCTCATTGTTATCACGGGGAGAGGAAACCATAGTCAGGGAGGAGTTGCTCGCATCAGACCAGCAGCTATCAGATACCTCACAACCCACAACTTCAGGTGAGTTTAGATTTTTGTTACTGATACACTTTTTTTCTTAACCCACATTTAACTAACTGAAAATTGAAGTGAGTTTTAGAATACTATGAAATGACTGCAGAGATTAAGGCAGGCCTGCTGTTTCAGATTAAGGTAAGTGTGCTGTTTCGCAACTGCAATTGCATGACACAATAGCACTTTATATGAGGCACCTATTAAATGTTAGATCCTTTCCTCTGAGATAGTTCAATTACTTATTTCCATTCAAGGTTGCTGTCTTTTCTGTGAAAAGTTGTTAATCCTGCTTTTTGTTGGTTCCCAGTACCTGTTTTAGTGCTCATTTTGTGGGCACAGCAATTTAGCAAGTCTGGGCCATCATCAGTGTGTTTGCTGCTTTTTCTTTAGAGTAATGTGTGAAGGTGAGTGTGAAGGTGAGACTCAAAAATAACAGAGTTCCCTCCCCATTTTCTTTTTGCTTTCTACAGAATACAAGTGAGAAAATCCGTTTTGAAAGAAGAGGGAGTGAATGGGGAGCAGGAATAGAGAAGCAGAATTTATATAACTAAGAATATTGGGCAACTTTTTTTTCTTAAATCTTCATCTTAGTTTCTTCTGTTTCCAGGTCTTTACATCTCCAGATCCTGTAAAATCCTCCTTTACTGCCACATCTGAGGTCATAATGGTGATTTCCTGTCTCATGCACATATAGTTGACTGAGAACCTTACCACTTTCCATGTGTTTGGTGAGGATTGAAGGAGATGCATTGCATGTAGTTTTCATGTTGAAGCCTCATTTATTTATTTTTTTATAGGTTCACAGAAATAAAACCAGGCTGCCTGAAAGTCATGCTGAATTGAGGAGTTGTGGAGAAGAGGAATATAGAAACTGCGTTGTCAGATTACAGATGGATTACAGAAAAAGGACCCATGTTTTGAACAATTGTGCCGGTATTTTTAATCTGTTTTAAAGGATGATATTTTATTAGAAATTATCTCAATTTACAGTAAGAGGTTTTGTCAATGTATTTCCAATAAAATTTTTGCGTGGAATGGATCCTTTTTATGAACCTGCAAAAAGAAGATGCTTAAAGGATTTGAAATCTCAGAAATGCAGATTAAGAATTTTGCTGAGAAGTATGTGACGTTTTAAAGCGAAGTTAAGGTGTGGTTTTTAAATATAACTGTCTTCTCAGCATACCCAATCTATGACTTTTGACCCTCACACATTTTGATTGCTGTGGCTTCTGTGCTTTTAAAACACAGTACCTTGTACAAAGTTATTTTGTGATTCAGAACTCTGTACTAAACCCTTCAGAAGAACAAAAGGAGAGGTTGAAGCTGGGCAACTACTGATATTTCAAATACAGTTGCAGCTGAGTGCTAAATATTTCCAGGTTTCTTCAAAAGTCTGGTGTTGTCTTAGTGGTTATGTTGTAATGGATTAATCAGTTCTGTTCTCTTTATTCCATTCTAAACTTCTCCTGAAATTGATGGAGGTTACATAGAAAAGCCTGTGCATTAAGACCAGCTGTTTTTGCAGATTTAGTGTGATCTGTGAAAGGGAAAAACACAATGCTGTAGTTCAATCTCTTCTTACACATGGCTTTTTGCAGGAAATATCCTTATATTTTTCACCATCTACTGGATTAAAAGTGTTTCTTATTTTACGGCTTTTTAAATGAACCAGATTGGATACTGTTTCACTTTACAAGCATCTAAAAGTGACATCTTCATTCTCTGTGTATTGTTTGGTGATTTCCTTGTAGAAAATACGATTGTGAGACATTTTAAATGTATTTTTAACATCAAAGTGAATGCCAATACTGCAGTAATAATTGCCTAACTGGAAAGTCTGGGAGTACAAAAGTTGTTCTGTTTTTGGTAGTGTTGCACCAGCATCTAGAAGTATCTGTGTAAAAAAACCTGAACAACATAAAAAATGACAAACAAAACCCCTTCAAAATTAATATAAACATCTGTACGTTGGCAAGTCTTTCCAGTAGACAACCAGAACACTTTTTATAATAGATACACCTTCTAGAATGCATTACTACTTTTATTTACATCTTTGCCTCTTGAAATACTCATATTCTTAAAACACAAATATTTGTTGTAAGGCTTTTTCAGAACAGGTGTGAGTTGTGTATTAGGAATAATATTAATAGGTTAAGGATTTATGGGAGGGTTTTTAAAATTTTTAACCACTTTTGCAGGACATACACGCACATAAGAGTTTGTGTATGAATCTCTGTGTGTGCAAGTTCTGCCATTTGTGTGCATGGCTACTAATAAGCAAGGAACTTCTGTGAGAAAAGCTGTCCACAGAAACAGGTTTCACTTGAAAATGTGTCTGTATAAGTTGCTGACAAGCTGAAAGACATGGTGTGTCCTGAATATCCATATTTACTGTGATACATACACAGTGACTGTAATGCACAGTAAACTTAAAAAAGAGTTTGTCATGCTTCAACAGATAGAATAATGTTTTCGTGGTGATTTCAAGTGGAAGAATAGCTTGGATAATACTTAAATCAAAGGGACTCTTTCTAGAATAATAGACTGCCATAATAAGTTTTATATTTTTTGTTGGTACTTAGTTCATCTGAATTGTGTCCTTTCTCTGTTTCTTTCTCTCGGGGCTGCTCTGGTAACTGGTGGTGAATGTCAAAAGGTCTTGGTCCCCAAACAGCACTGGCAGTGGTGTTTCTACCACTGAACGATGTCCTGTGTGGTGAAGCCCCCACTCCACCCACCCTGTGTGACATGCCTAAAATGGGCTGAGGTGCCATTTGGGCAGCTGGCCTCACACAGCAGTTCAGACTATCAGCTGTCCATTGCCCCTGCAAAGCTCGGATCTTTATTTTGGACCAAGGAACTTCCTTGTGCTCCTGAACTGGTTTTCCTTAGTGCTGCTGTTTATAACAAATGGAGGTGCAGCTCTCTGGGGCAGGTCTTTGAAGTACCAACCCTGGTGATTGGCCTGGGTGTAGAGGTGCTGGGTGCCCAAGCCCTACAGCGATGTGCTTGTAAACAAGAAAGTGCCAACACTTCTGGTTGTTTTAGGAGGGAGCCTGATTGATTCAGCATATTCACACCACTCCCGACATGAACGAAGACAGCCTAGATTTGAGTTCCCAAGGCGAGCAGGAAAAGTTGTTGTCTTGCCCATCTGTTCATCTTAATCTAGTTGACAACTTTACCCTGGAGATAAGAAACACAGCTTTTTGCCTTCTGGCTTCACAAGTAGATGATAATGATGGCACTTGACTCTCACTTCCGCAGAAAATGCCCTGACCAACGTGCTCAGGGCTATTTTTGAAGTCACCACTTCCTGAACCTCTTTCAAAATCACAACCGCAAGCTAAAAGTGGGAGATCAAGGGGACAAATGAGATTAAAGAATTAAAAGTGCATAAACAGTCTCTGGAAGTGGACTAGGACTCTCCAGAAAAGCAGCTGTCCCCCCGAGCTTCAGTGTCCTTCTGTATTATTTTTTCATCTCTTAGCCCTATTTGGATAAATACGTTTAAATGTTCAGGGGAAAACCTCATTGCTAGGAGAACTTTTCTCCCAGTCTGTCAAAGTCAATAGAGAAATACACAGCTTAAGAGCAGCCTCTTTCTCTCTCTGTTGTCCTTTTGGGTACAGGTTGAGGTTCACTGAAGTACTCTGAATGCCCTGTCTGTTAACTACTTCCTTTGTTAACTGATGGCATGGGTAGTTAGTGGCGGGGGAGAAAATTTACATAACAATTCCAAGCTACAACACTGGTTATAGGCAGATCATTCACATAAGTCTAAGTTGTTTGACCACAGGCTAAACTTTGATGGAAGGTGGTGGTTTAAAATTGTAACATGGGCAGAACCAATCTTGCCTCTACCGAAAATAGTGACAGAGCTTCTATCGGCTTCAGCAACTCTAGATGAGGCATTGCACTCCAACTCAGAGAAAACGTGATGAGCTCAAGCTTTTTCTTCTCTAGGATCTCAAGCATGTGCTTTAAAGCCGTGCTGAGCTTGATGCAGAATGGAGCAGGAGATCACTGCACAGAGAGTAAGTAGGTAGAGTTTTAGCAGGAAGGATCTCCATACCTGCAGCTACTTGCCAGTATTCCAGAAGAACAACACTGGAGTTCCTGTCTTTCTCTGAGTGGTTTTGTAGTGTCTTCTGTGATGAATTCTATGAAATATAATTGTTTCAAAATGGTATTTCAAAGTGGGTTACATTTTAGAAGTTCCAGCCTTTCTGTTGTCTTTTACAGTTACATCAGTGAGAATCCTGAAATATCATGTAAATTCTGTATCATCTTATACTTTCAATTAAAATAACGGTATTGCCACCAGCACTCCAAAATAATGTGCAACTGTTAAAATACCTATTTTGTGTACCACTTTTCATTCTGTTCTTCAACAGCATGTGATTGTGACGACTGGTAGCCTTTAATATATGACTTTTGGTGTCTTTTTTACAAAACGTTTTAATAATTATCCCAGATTTTAAGTCAGGAAAATTGTCCTTTTTTTTTTAATGTACAAAATTAATCTTTGCGCTAACAATTATGGATGATCTTACAGTAAAAAAAAAAGGCCCAGACATGCAATGCAGAAAGTTTTCCAAAGTAAATGACTGTTGAAAAACGTTTCAGTTGATTGTGAAAGTAGTAGGGCAAAAATTTTATTTTTAAAAATATTTCAAGATATTTTGGCTTTTGCTTTTAGTATCATGTGGTACATCCACCCCCCAACCCCACCAAAGCCCAACTGTTCATGCTATTTCAGCTAAATAAACTGTGCAGAGGATTAAATGACTGTATGTGAATATGCATGTGAAAAGACCTAGTATTGCAGCTACCACTTGTAAAAGCTGTTAGGACCAGTAAGTATATTGGAAGATACAAATTTCTATTTTTAAATTTAAATAACTGATTTTTTTATTTGTATAAAGTTGTAATTTTGCTGTTAACTATAACTTTTGTTTTTTACTGAAATAGTTTTGTAATTTGCATTTAGAATTTCTAATGTGAAAAGGAGTTTACAAAATCTAGTTTAATAAAGATTTTTGCCACAATTAGAGCCTTCTGTGTTTCCTTGGAAAACCACTCTTTCAGATATATCAAATTTTATCAAATAGTAGCCTTGGAGTTGTGCATGAAAGGCATTTGCCTTGGCTTCAGGATACCATCTGTAGAGAGATGAAGCAACCATCTGCAGGCGTAAAGAAGAACAGATTTGTGTCCTGAATTTCACTGTTGCAAGTGCGAGCTGAATGCTCACATTACTGAAAATGAGGGTCATGGTGTCACATTTTTTTTTGGCCTGAAGTAGCTGAAGAAAAGCTATTCCAGCCTGGCTTACTGTTGGGAGAGTGAGGGCAGTCGAATCTCAAGGAGAGGGGCTGGTATGACCACTGCAGTCATGGGAATTTGGGGGAGGGAAGTGTTGTGGATAGACTTCATTTAGGAAGACCCTTTAGGTCAGGAGCAGTGGCAGGCTGGATCCTGAGGAAGTGCAACTCTGTGCCATTGTGGATTCAGAGCTAGTAAGCCTGGCTGGCTTTTCCCACGCCTGCTCTGTTCTGGTCAGATACAGATATTCCTATGTGTTGTCTTGGAATTGTGGAAAGATGGCTGAGACCAAAGTGCTGGCTCAAGTGCAGCCTATTTTACTAGCTCAGTTTAAGGACAACTGGCTTTGACCCAAGTTGACTGCTGCAGAATAGTTCCTGTGACTTCATTGCCTTGTAGCTGAAACAAAACCCAGTATCGCAAGCTGTTCAAGAGAACAGAGAAAGCAGGTTCTGGGAACACATGAAAGCTTGGCAGATCTCATTTGAGATCTGACAAGGGTGATCCAGAGCCACAGTTAGCAGACCACAACATTGCTGAATGCCTTGTTGGTTGCGTGCTCCTTTACAGGACTCTCTCTTCTGGCAGCATGGCTCAAGCTTGGGGATTAGTGCCTCAAACTGTGAGGCTTTAAAGTGGAGGTATTGCTATGGACTTGCCTTCTCTCTGGAGGCAGGACTGCAGCTCAACATGGAGACCCAGCTTAACTCCTACCCTTGCTGAATCTCCTTCCTTACGCACTAGCTTCTGTTTTAGTTCATGCTCTTATTTCCTCTGAGACCTCCAATAGCCCTGAGCTCCTCCCTGCTTCCAGCTGGGAGTTGCTCCTCAGTGGCACTCTGGGGATTTCTGAGTCTTTCTCCTTATTTAAATATGAGAAATGGAGTATATTACTCTGTCCTTACTTAGGGAAATAATTTGAACTTTAAGACTGAAAATTGAAGTGCCATAAATTAAAAATACTGCTTGAGGCAAACAGAAATTTTCAGCCCAAATCATTAAAGCATAATTAAATGTGTCTGCTGGTGGAGTGCATTGGGTAGCTCGACAATAGGTGGTGCCCTTGCCAATGGCATAGAGTGATGGTGGCAGCAGTTTTTACTGTGCCCTCATCAGAGCTGTTGTTTCTCTGTACAACAGACAGTAAAGGATGTTATTACACATCACGTGCTGATCATTTCTTCCTCAGGGGGAGAATCCTCTATTTGCAGTATTATTTTGGTGACCTTTTTTTTCTTCTTTAGTCATGGGTGGGGTAGTTTGTTTTCAAAATACATTTGCTGCTCTGTGCTAACGATGGGCAAATCAAGTTCATTTTTGCACTTAGGTTTGAAGATGATATTGTTGGCGTTTCTCCATTAGCTGCTCTGCGTTAGTTTTTGTAGGTTGGCTGTCTGGTTGCTTACAGATCAGTCTGTATGGAGATTGATACAAAGGCATTGTGCTGTTTGGTGAAGTGGGTGCCACTGTGGATGTTGGTGGTGGCACAGTTGTCTTGAAAACCCTCACAGGGATGAGTCCTCTTGATGTTGCTTGATGTTCTGCATCAGGGAGGCCTGGTTGGGCTAGCAGTGGCTTCTCAATAGTTGCTGGGATTAAAAGTTTCTTTTTCCCTGTAGCCTGAGTGGCTTCTACATGGCATGGAGCTGGGAGGAACTGTCTTCTGAGGATAAGCTCAGAGAACCCATCCTGTGAACAGGGCCTGTGTTTGTCCCAAATGACAGGACCTTCAGAGGATCCAGGAGTCCCTTCCACTTTCCAGGGCAGTCTGCCCTATGTCCCTGACTGCTGGAGAACCTTTGGGATGCTGAATCAGATCTGCAGCCTTTCTCCCGCACACCTTAATTAAAAATTCATCAGAGAGATGGTGAGGGAACCTACAGAGCACGGAGATACCTTGTAAGCTGTAAGAATCTTGTGGGGAAGATCTATGGAGGCATGTTGGGTGGGCCATGTCTGAGTGGCCATATTGACAGGTGCAGGCACAGACCCTGAGAGCTGTGGAGAAGACTGGTTACTGGATCCAGATCCAATATCAAGAGACTGCTGAGATGAAGAAGAAAGGTCTATTACAGCATGAGGGACTTCATGCTGGAGGATTGATGGTGGCACCATGTAAGGGCATGGCAGTGAATTTAGAGGATGGCAAGCACTAGAAGGGATCTGCAAAACCCTATAGGGAAAGCTGTCAAGTGGTGAGTGGTCAGTGCAGAGGTGTGTCCAGGACCCTGAGGGGCTGCAGGACCATGTAGTAAAGTACGATGCACAGATGGGGCACTACTGCTGGGACAGCCCATTTCCCTCAGCTCTAGCAGAGCAGGCTGTGATTGGCATACATAATTCAGAGGTCTTGCTGAATTAAATGTAGTAGATAGGGCTCAACATCATTGTTTTGTACTGTGTTCAGGTTTGGGGTTCTCTTTTAGCTTTATTTATATAACTTTTATATTTTAAGGGGGCTACATAGATGTTCGTCTTCACTGAGAAAAAAAAAACTATGTTGCAGACTTTGGGGATGCGGTGGAGAAGACTTGCAATTTTGGTAGCTTTTGATGAACAAATGGGGCTTTACACAATGGACATTTTGACAATCCCTGCCTCGTCAAGGGTTGAAAAAGGCAGTCGTGTATCCCCAGTGCCACCAGAGGCCTGAGACCCTTGTTCTGTCATGCTGCGTGATCTTTAACTCAAGCTGTGGAAACAGAGACTGAGGGGGATCACAGGATAAAAGCCACCATCTTGCTTTCTTTCCTCCCTATTGTCCTAAGCTGTTTTGTGTCCTCTGTCATTGTGTTGAGTCTAAAACTAGATTTGTGTACTCCTTGTGAGTAGGGAACATTGTTTTCATATGGCTCAGGAAAAATCTTACCTGACTCGGGGAGTGCTAAAATGGTAGCAAAATATTAAATGCCAGTGTATTTCCTCTGAGAACAGGATGTGATATGTACAACTTTCTTTGGGCAGTAGAACATTTGAGTGTGGCAGTGTTGTGATGATAATTGTTCTTTCTACAAGCTTGGTAAGCAACCATATGGATCAGTATTATTTTTGTGTTAACTTGAGAAACAGGACTGTCCTCCTGCCTACACATCTGTGGCTAGTCATACACACTGACCAGGAGAGCAAGTAGAGGAAGTCCTCTCCCTGTGCCACAGGTTTAATCAGTTTGGTCTGTAAATGGAGCAATGGTAGTCCTGTCAAGTTGGGCTGTGTGTTTGCTCCATGTCAGCTAAGTCTCAAGGTATTGTCTGGAATTCCTACCTCTAAATCAGGGCAAAAGTAGACTTTCTCACCTGTGTATCCTTTTTGCCTTTCCAGATTATCTCCTTTCACTATCTTGCAGTGCCATATAGACAAGTCAGGGGTGACTGGGAGGTTCAGCTTTGTGGCATTTATCAGGATAGCCATGTAAAGTAGTTATCTTGATATGCAGTAGGGAGAGCAGAACATCCCTGAAAGGGCTGATGCACCCTGGCTGGCAGGACAGCTTCCCCAAGAGAATGCTCTTGAGAGCAGCTCAGGGCAGCTGTGTCAGGCTCCTGTTCTGAGCCTTATTCTGGGGCAACATCTCCATATTCGTGAACTAGAAAGGAGAAAGTGGCTGTGAAGCAGAGGGTCTGAGGCTGCACAGTGTAACTACCCCTACCTCCTTCGAAACAAGAGAAAGTGGGAAAAGCACATTCAAAACAAAAACAGCTGCTGCCTTCGGATTGCTGAGTTTCCCAAGAGGATCCCCCAGCGGCTTCTGACACGGCTGGGGCAGGAGGCCCGGGTTAGGCTGGCATTTCCTTTCCCGACAAGGCTAATGCAGCACTGCAGCAACACGAGGATGCGGGAGCGGGGCTGGGGCAGGAGCAGCCGCGCCCGAGAAGGGCAAGGGGAGCAAGGGGGCCGCTCCCGCTGCGGGTCCGTGCCCGGGGGCAGAGCCGCTGCCCGAGGTTGGGGCAGAGCTGCTGCCCGGGGCTGGGCCGGGACTGGGGCAGAGCTGCTGCCGGGGCTGGGGGCAGAGCTGCCGACACCACCCAGGGCTGGGGGCAGAGCTGCTGCCCGGGGCTGGGCCGGGGCTGGGGCAGAACTGCCGGCACCGCCCGGGGCTGGGGCAGACCTGCTGCCGGGGCTGGGGCAGAGTCGCTGCCCGGGGCTGGGGCAGAACTGCTGCCGGGGCTGGGGCAGAGCTGCCGGCACCGCCCGGGGCTGGGGCAGAGCCGCTGCCGGGGCTGGGGCAGAGCTGCCGGCACCGCCCGGGACAGCGGGGCAGGGAAGGGGGAGCCCGAGGCCGAGGCAGCGGGGGCGCCGAGGAAAGCGGCTCCCCCCAGCACTCCCTGCTGCCACAGGCGCCTCCACGGAACCGAAGGAGGAACCAGCGCCGGGAGCATCTCCACGGCCCTGAGCCATGGGGCAGCCTCACGTCGGGTGACATTTCACAGGGGAAACCACGAGAGTCTCCTCCACGGTTTCGGCAAAGCCACTGGGATTATTTCTGCATTAAATCCAGATGGGGGAAGTGTGAATGTGCCCCGGGAGAGGGAAAATTGCAGACGTCAAAAGGGTTCAGAGGAACAGATGTGGCCTTGTGCGTGTGAAAGCCTTTGCTCGCTGCAGAACGCTGCCCTCAGCCCACAGTGGAGTGGCAAATGTCTCCCAGAGCTCCAGCAAAAAATAACAAGTGGGCAAAGAATCTTATTCCCTCAACGGGAATGGGTATTTTGGGAGGAGTACCTGATTTGGGGGAAGAAGATTGAAATTGTTCTTTGACACTGTGAACAGGCTGCCCAGGGAGGCTGTGGATGCCCCGGCCCTGGTAATATTCAAAGCCAGGTTGGATAATAAGACCTTGAGCAACTTGGGCTAGTGGGAGGTGTTTGGCATGGCAGGGGGTGTTGGGACTAGATGATCTTTAAAGACCATTCCAGTCCCTTACCATTCCATTATTCTATGATGTGACTGCTTTTACAGGCTGTCCCAGAATGAGAGATGGTGGAGTTGGGTAACCCTCAGTGCAGTTCCTAAGCACACTTCACTTTCAAGAAAGAGGATGCAGGTTTTCGTGTTGCTCTAGAGGAAAGCACTTCCCATACATTGTCCTGACCACCAGTTTTGCTCTGGCGTCACAGGAGGAATTGTGCTAGGAAGTTAGGATACTGGTCTCTGTGTATCAGATTCCAAGAAATAATCAGTGTGTCAACATCAGTTTTGTCACAGCACACGTTGCAACCCGATCGCAACAGAAATATCCCAGAGAAGTAGCTCATTAGTAATCTGTAGACAACGGGAAAACACATAAAAGACATGAAGAGTAGGTCTGTAGTTAAGGTAGGAGAAAGCTGTGGTTTCAGAAAATGGGGAAATCTCTGCCTGCCTTGCCTGTACAAGTGTATGGGTTTAATGCACAGAGCTGCATCAGTCTTGAAAAGAGGCTGGATGAATAGATACCTGCTCTCAAATGCACATTTGCACAACTCGGGGTTCTCTGTTTTGGGCCTGAGAGGTCTGTGCCGCTCAGGCATGCCCAGATCTGAGTTGTTCAATGGCTTGGACCCACCTCAGCACTGCCCCCAGAAACTGGGCAGCCACAGGCCAAATCCTCCAGAGCAGGGGTAGCTGGAGGGCTGCTCTGTGGTCACCTGAAGCATAGGGCCAGCCTGTCACTGAAGGGGAAGAGGCAATGGCATGGGAAGGAACTTTGCCGGGGTTGAAGGTTGAACCTTGTAATTCAGGAGGGAGGCAGGAGAGTCCACAGAGAGGGGGTGTCTTTCAGGCATATTCCTTCATTTAGGCTTCTCTGTCGGGCATGCTCTAGGCTTGGTATGCTGGAGGGCTTTGACTCACTGTCTGAAGGTCTCTAGTCCTGCCCACACAATGTGTCAGGAACCTGCCTCACGCTAGATTGTGGATTCTCTTTTATCACCATGTGCTTCAGTTTGTGCCACTGCAGTACCAAACCCAAGGGTGTCTAACCCACAACGTTAGCTTGCTGAGGAACCAGAGCCCAAATTCATCAAGCCGTAGTAAATAATAGCGTGAGAATTTTACCAAAATCCATGTAGGAAGTTCTTGTGAAACTGCATTTTCATTTCCCCTTTCAGATTTAGTGCTCTCATTGAGTAATGCTGCAGAAGGTGCTGTGCCTGGTCTGCTTTAGAGGCTCTTTCAGCAATGCTTTCTGCCATACTGTGAGGAAGCCTCCCTTTTGCTGAGGTATCTGTTCCTGGGAAGGGAGTGCTTTCACCCTCAGGTTGAAATGGATCTGGACAACCTACCTGATTTCCCCTGTACTGCCCAGGAATTCAAGGGAAAGCAAATAACCACATCCCAGTTTTCCCAACATACAGCTGGCATCTTGACAACATATATTTTTCCTGCTTTTCTTTGAAAATGATAACAAAAAAAGAATAGGCTTTTTTAACAAAATAAGCACACTTCTTCTTGTGTGTTGTTTATAGCTCTGGTGCACTGACTAGACATAAGCATCAGCTTTATTTTGTATAATATAATGATCATCTAGGACAGGAGAAAAGCTTGTAGGGCTAAATACAGTGGGTATTGAGAGTGTCATGGTTTACTTCCTGAGCATTGCATATACCACACTACTTGAACCAGACCAAAATCAGATTTGAGTGAATCTGAGAACATAAAGGAAATCAGGCAAGGGGGCAGGAGCAGCTTCCTTCCTTAATCTCAAACCCCTTCCTAACATCAGCAGCTTTCTGGTTTCTCCAAGAGGGACAGAAATCAATGGATTAAGAACAAATGTGACCTTTCATTGTAGACTGACCCATGTCAAAACCTTGGGTCATGTTACTTTAGATAATTTGTTATAAATTCTTATAGTTACTTGCAGTTTAAGACTGGATTTTTTTGCTGTCAGCTTACTTTTCAATGCAAAAATAAATTGCAGCCCTCCACTTTGCCCCATGAATATTTTCCACAACAAAGTGTTTGTTTCTGAAAATCCATGATAATGACTCATAATGAGTTAAAAAAAAGGAGAAGCACTGTATTTTGTAATGTATTAACTATTCACTCACAGACAGATGTTCCCCTTCATTGCACAGCATGAAGATGTGAAAGGGAGCAGAAAAACTGCAGTAAGAAACACAAAAAACCCCCTAACCCAACAAACAACCAAAGATCAAGTGAAACAGGTCAGGCTGCAATATTACACCTACTTTGGAATTGCCTTCATGTTGTGCAGAGACCGTGGAGTTGAGGGTCTTTTCTAGGAGTTTCAGGTCACTTGGTAGTGAAGTCACGAAGCAAGTGCATGAAGTATGTGTATCCCTAAGAAAGGTCTCAAATAGATCAAATTCAACTATTTTGGGGAAGCTGTTGGGTCAAGATCCTCCAGGAAGCACAGTGGACGGAAATGGGTGGAAATCAAGACATATTAGATCACATTTCTTATTCTACAGTCTTGGTTTTTCGCTGAGTTCACTCGGTTCAAAAGTTGTTTATGAAGTATTTTACAGATTGATGCACTCTTTTTCCAAAAATGCAAATTACTGAGCCAGATGGCCTCACATCTGGATTAGCCTCAGCACGAAACAGAAAGGAGTAGTTGCATTTTTAAGTATCTGCTCTCTGTGGCAGACCTATAATTGGTGATGATCACCAAAGACATTTATATCAGTATAATTTGCAAATAGTATTTATTTCTCTACTTCTGACAGTTCTGAATGTTTCTGATGGAAACATTTCAAAATACTTGGGTGTCTGATTTTCTTTATCACAATTGCAATGGAAACTTACTGCCTGATTGCGTATGCTGGTATTGGAAAACCCAAACACAGTTAAAAACAGATGAATAGATGTTTAATGTGAAAATTAAGTAACACAAGTTCTCACATAAACTGATAGTGCGCTGAAGCCCCTTAGCCAAAATGTTGTCTTAAACTAAAAGGAGGATTGAAGATTTTAAGAAGACAGAATTCCAAAAATGTCTTCTCTGAGCCATCCTACCTTACCTTCATCCCTGTTGGTAATTAACAGAATTATTTTCATTTCATAGGGAAAGAAACAAATTGATTCCCCAGCCTAACTGTGCAGCACTGTTCTGCAAGCTTTGAATCAGCAAATTTAAAGCGTGTTTACATAGGTTATATTCTTTCAGCAGCTATTTATATTTTTGGCACAAACTGCTTTTTATCTACACATAAATTATCTTTGTGTTTTCTTTTTGCTTTATCTTGTAAATTATTCTGTTAGTTTTGGAAGCAGTATGACTTTATCTTGGAATGCATTGTACTGTCCTAATGTTAAAGTGGACAAATTCATTAGCTGTCCTCAGAGAGTTCCCGTACTGCAAGGAAAATAAAATGCATGGCCTTAGATCTGGATCAGACAGCCTGTTCCTACTGTTTCATGGCTAGTGATGGTCTGAAGTGGCTTCACTGACCCAAAATATTTGCTGAAAAGGCTTTGGGTTCCATTTCTGTGGCTCTGGTTTCAAGGCTCATGGGAACTCACTACTCATTCTTCTGCCTGAGGACCACACAACCCACTGTGCTGGTCTTCCAGGCCCCTCGTGTTCAACTCTGGGGTTGCTCTCCTGCTGTGCTGTGCTGTGCTGGTGCACTTGGGCTGCTTAAGGAGTATGGGACAGGAGTGTTCTCCCTGCAGTCTGATTGCCTGATCATACAAAAGACAACTTCTTGTGCTGACAGCCCCTGGAGTATAGACCATAGACACTGAAATCCTGACATTATCATCACAGCTTTGCTTTCAGTGTTGCGGTAGAAAAGCTGGAAATGATGAGAATCTGGCCAGCTCAATTTGTGTATGCTGGGAAAGGTAGGAGTCTCAGTGACTGTGGTCCCTCCACCTGCTCAGCCTCCTGATGCTGGTAGAAGAGAGGACATACATGCTGATGAAATAATACTACTAATCAATCCTAACCAATGCTTCAGAGGGATCCTCACTGAATTAAAACAAAACCATATACACCAATGTTGAATCAGCCCAAAAGTGCCTGTGTTAGGTTCTACACAAAGTCCACTACATATGTATACTGTCCTTTTAGAGGCAGAGCCGTATTCCAGCCTGCAGAAAAATATCCCAGGTCTTGTTCCTGCTACCAGAGTGTAGCACTGCCAGGCAGTTGTTGACCTGCTCCTTGTCTCCGCAGGTGTGTGGGAGCTGCTGGGCCCTCCTACGCGGTTAGCCCTGCAGCAGAGAGGAGCAGCTGTAGGACCAGCAGAGTGCAACAGAAAGCTTTTTGCAGCCTCGAGGCTTTGCCCCCTCCCCCATCTTCAAGGGTTTTGCATCTGCTCCCATAGTCACCAAGGAGAGAAAGATAGGTACACTCATATGCCAACCCACAACAAACCCACACAGGCAGAGCTGAGAAGCCCTCACCAGGAAGCTGACTTACGCTAAACCTCTCCACTCTTTCTCGTCACGCTGCATCTGGGTCTGCTCTCACTGCTGCCGCCAGATAAGCCAGACCCACTTGCCAGGACTAATTTGGCCTGCATGTGCAGAGATCTCTGGTTACTCTTCAGGTTCTGGGTTTTTTTGTTCTTTAAATAATATAATTGCTCTAATCTGCTAAAGAAAAGTCCACCTGGAAAAGCCAAGAACACAGAACACCACTTTTTTTTTCTTACCCTCTCTCGTCTAGAATACTTGACTTCCGTAACGTTTATTTTCACCAGCCACTTTCAGCTTCCTGTCTCTGGTGAGTTCATTGCATTTTCTTTTTTTTCCCCAAAAGTCTTAATGTGAATTGGTATTCTGAATTGAATTCAGTATCTTTTGTTTTAGTTTTATTACTTTTATTAATAAGTTTGTGAAATTGGTTCATGTAATCAGTTTGACTTTTAATACTATCTGATAAATGCTCAATATTGTGATACAGAATTGAACACTTGTCCAGGTCACGTATTTTCTGAATTCTCCTTTGTTTCAGTTTGTTTCCACTTCAGCATAAAAAGGCCTTGTATTAAGTAGAAAGAGGAGTGTGATGGGCTGTGCCATGCCAGTTTTTAACATGTTAATTGAGGAAAGAAAAGAGAGAAAATGGGAATTGCTCTAAAGATGGTGGGTCTGATTCTGATGCTCTTTGCCGTTGTACGAACTATGAACCCAGGAGTGATAGGCATGTGTAAACCTGCAACACCTCAAAGGATGGTTTGTTTCTCCATTTGTGAAGTACGTTATGCTTATGAGAAAACTGTTCTGCTTCATCCTAAATGTTCCCAAGCAAATTTAGGAGTTTATTGAGAGAATTTGAGAAAGGTGCTCTTAGGACTGAAGTGAGATTCAAAGTATTTTTAATTTGCCAGCATATCTGGCTCTGGCTCTGGCTCCAGTGGCTGCCTGGTCCTGCTGGGTCTAACAAGTGTGTGTGCCGCCTTCTGAGGTGTAAGATTTCTGTCTAAATGGCCATGTCTGTAACTCTTTGCCTTCAGCTCATGCCCATGGCTTCTTTTCTGCTTTCTGAGACAACTGTGGCATGCTTATGGTGTGGAGTGCCCATAGAGAGCAGTAAGTGTGTGTGTGCATGTGTGCACATCTGTGCACACCCTTTTCTAGAGTTTGCTTACAAAACCTGCCTCTTACGATGCTCTAGCAACAATGGGATGGTCTTGTCCCATTGCCAAACGATGCAGTTAATCTAAGAGGTGAATGAGGATTGAGCACACTGAGGCCAGAACCATCTCTTGGACAGAGATCCCCACAGAAATCTGAATGTGAATTTAAGATTTTCCAACCTCTCCTTTCAGCTGTGTTTCCACCTGTGGGTGGGGCAGAAGTGGAGCTGTGGCATCTCGCAGGGGCCAGCTTTAACACAGGATTTATCCTGAAGAAAATACTTGCAGAAGAAAAAGGTAGGGTGAATGACATTAGTTAGTTGTTAGCAGGCACATCTATCAGCAAACTTTGGTGTGTGCTGCTGTTGGAATAAGGTGGAACTGTGGTTTTTACTATGCTACTTTGTATTTCAAAGCTCCACAATTTAGATCAGGGTGTGATTACAGATATTCCAGTGGGAAGGACCATATCTGTATACTAACTTGACTTTATAAGAGGGTTTAATCTTATTTTTCAGAAACAGGTCTGAAGATGAGCAAGTGACATCCAATATATCAGAAAAAGTGGGTACAGACTTGATGTGAATACCATGTTTAAGACTTGGGCAGTAACTCCAGGGTTGAAAAGCCTCATGTGCACTTACTTCTTCCTAAGTTGAGAGAGTAGGCCTTGATGAGGCATACTGCCAAGTTCTATACTCCCTAGATTAGGTGCTGCAAACCAGAAAAAATAGTAGTTTTGATTTACAGAGAATCTGTGTTTTTATAACCAGTCTGCACTTACTGTTGAAGGTCCAGAGCAAATAATTAAATTTAAAAATGAGCTTGATTTCACGTATAGCAAATTCACAGTCCATCAGCTGGACAACATGGCTATAAATTACTGTCATTTAATCCCAATTTAAAGTAATTTTACTGTGCCAAAGCAATGTGAAGTCATCCCACAGCAGGAGGACATCAGGCCTCACATGACTGCCTGTATCAGAGGACAATCTCTGTGTCTACACACAGCACAGTAAAACCATGATGCTGGAGTTATATGTGCTGAAACTTACTACAAATATTAAATACTAAAAATATTTTTCTAGCCTGGTGACCAGTTTAACAGATTCTGGCTCAGCTGCTCCTTGGGGAGCGTGATTTTGGAGAGAAAATAAAAGCACTCTCTTTGCTGCATATCCCAGCAACCGAGAGGCTGATACGGAAGTGGCATCGCTGGTAACAGCTGCTCGTGCCAGTAATATTAGGGGGGCAATCTTGTACGCAGAGAGGCAACCCATATAAATCCTCAGAGATGTAAGTAGGTGATTTGCAGTATACTCAAAGCACACAGGAAATGAGCAGCAACTGTGGTGGCAGTGTCACAGGCTGCGCCTTTGGCCCACCCTGTCAAGCAGTGGGTCTGCACCAGCAGAAGCTCCTGAGGAGCTTTTCTCATGACACTTTCTGATAATCAACCAGGAGGACGCCCAGGCAGGGAGATGAAATTCTGTGTTTCTCCTCTTGCTTTTGCTATGCAGTTCTAGATGCATAGCAGCAGCTGGGTTAGGCATTTTAAATGAAAAAGGTTTTCAATGAAAAACACCTCTTCTCTCTAAACTAAACCCTCCTCCATTTTCTTTGTACAATGTTGGTGCTGTGCTTCTATAGTTTTCATTAAGAGACAGTGAAATGTTACTAAATGCACCAATCAAGTGACTAATTTGATTGGCATTGGTCATAAAGTGAAAAATTGCAGGTTTTTATAATGCTTTTGATTGTTGTTTGAAAAGAGATAAGAGAAGTAACTGTAAAACTTGCCTTTTTCAAAGTCTTAATGTGATACTTCGGAAATCCCACTATACAGCTTAACATAATTTCCAAATTAGATTCTCACTTTTTCAGCCAATGGTGTGTAGGTTTATTAAATCAGCAGTTTTCAAATGTTTTCATGTCGTGACACAGCTTACAGCTGAAAAATGTTTTGGGATAACCCCAGCATAGTAATTAAGAAAGGAAGTTGACTGCAGCCCACTATTAAAGCATTATGGCCTTAAAATACTGGACAGGATCACACAAATACAACAAAGCAATTTATCAACAAAATTGTGGGCTGTAATCTACCATTAGTTCTTCTCCACAAAACCAAATAGAGTTGCATATGAGCTTAGCAGAATTTAGTTTTCCTTCAATTCTTACATCAGTCAAGAACTGGAAAACCTTCCTAATCCACCAGCAGCATCATTGGAAGGGGAGGCATTTGGAGCCAGTGAAACTTCTGTAATGCAGCAGTGCGTGTGAGCACTGGATGTCATAATACACAACCTTGGTGTATCCAGTCTAAAATGAGCAGCTGCCAAAGTGACACGGAGCAATAATCCCAGCAGTCACGTTCTGCTGGAGGCTGTGCTGGGAGACCACTGTCACTGCTGGCATGGCAGCTGGAGGACAGGTGGGAACACAGTCTGAGCACTTCCTGCGTACACGTATTCCTCATGGAGCAGGTACAGCAGTATTGCTTGCGCCCAGCCCTGCTGGGGGCTGTGCTCTGAGTTTATTGTAGATCCTTTGTGTTTTCCACCTTGTACAATTGCTGCCACTTGTGTTTGCATCATATTTCTTTTGCACAAGGAATCACATTTGGTTCTTCAGTTACAGAAATCCAGGAAAAGGGTAAATTCCTAAGGGATGAGGGTGGGGCTGAACTTGGCATGCTTGTCTTTAGCTGATGAAATGTATGAACCTTCTGGAAACCACATGAGGATTCTGCTAGGGTTTGGGATTTCCCTGAGGGGGACTGTGGTGACTTATCACATAGAAAAGACCCAGCATGTGCTGGAAAAGGAACAAACACCTCTCCTGGCAGAAGCTGGCACGGAGGGCTGCAGTTACATACTGTGCATAATGCCGCTCCTCACACACAAGGGTGAGCGTGGAATGCCTGTCTCAGTAACTAAACTTGACCAGTTTGAGGTTGATACCTCTTTTTCTCATGAGTGACAGTGAGTTGCTTTCGAAGGTTATCCTGGTTTATGTCAAACTACAGATGTAACTGGCTCTTCTAATAAAAATGTGTGAGACCAAGATCCCTAGGTAGCAAGAGGTTTCTTTTGGTTGTCTCCTGTGCTATGCTCACTGAAAGAACATGAAACCTCTCACTCTTGCAAGAAAACTGTTCCTTTCTTTTGTTGATAGGCATGCCAGTGGATACACAGTCTTCAGCTTGCCGTTGTTTTTCATCAAATGACTGTGCTAAAAAACTGTCTTTGGAGAGTTCAAAGTTATTGAATTACTGACATAGTCAATTATCTCTTAATTTCCTTTCATCACCTGTGAGCTTGTGGTATATTTTCATTATAAAATATACTATAAAACAGCTGTCATAAAAATCTCTCATGTAATTTCTTTCATCTTCATCAATTTAAATGCAAGTTTTTAAATTCATGTATCTTTCAGTCAATTTTTAATTCTGGATGAAAAGCTGTTGGGTATAATATCTCTGAGTCTAAATCAAGTCCACTAGGATTCAAAAAATGAAGCATGGGAAATGTTCTCATAATGTTCCAACATAGCTCTCCTAAAATATCTCTCTTTTAATATGTGTCATAATTTTCATCAAAAATATGTAAAAATCAAGAAAACCAAGGAAAACCTTCTATGCTTCCCACTGAAGAACTCTGCATTATAATCTACCATAGTGTGGGAATTTGCATGATCTTTAAACCAACTGAAAACCAAGTAGACGTCAGCTATAAGTGTATTAAATGGCTTCTCAAAATACTCAGCTGAAGAATGAGTGAGGAAGATTTAAGTATTACTTTTGATGGTAAAGAATAAAGTCTTTTCTCCTCTTAACCTATTCCATATGAAGCACTACTCTCTGCAGTATTATATCTTTTAAATAAAACTGGCAAGAGATTAAGATTGTACTGGAATAAGAGAAAAGTAAAGGAAAACTGCCAAAGGCACTAAAAATGTATTCTGATCTGGCATATGGTTGGTGTAAGATATTAATCAAGGTAAAATCTGACCTACCAGATATAACTTGTGCTAATTCCAGGAAAAAAAAAAAAAAAGAAATCTTGATAGCACGTTCCTTTGAAATTGGGCTTTAATCATAACTATGCATAGGATGTAGGCAGCTTGATGTAGGCAAGCATGCATGCCTGTTTATTTTGCCTAATTTACTACAATTCAGGAATTCTAGACAGGGTACATTGTGAGAAAAAATTTCCTACTTGTACTGCAGATATATATTATCTCTTATTTTATCCTTATGCTGGGTACAGTGCTGGATACAGTCCTGGGAGAGATCGTGGAAGATGACTCCTTTTTTAATTTATAAAACAAATCAAAAGGATAAAGACTTTAAATCTACAAATGCAGGACAAGTTCTGATAATTGGGTCTTTTGTATTGCACCTTCTACTTGAAAAATAATAGAAATTATTTCTAAGTAAACTCTTCAAATTTTTAACCTTTTAATATACGTGTGCACACACAAAATTTAAGAATAAACATAGAGATGGCAGTTTCCCTGTGTCTGAAATCTAGACTATTATTTTAAACACTCTGACATATACAGAGACAAAGAAGAAGCTTTTTGTTGCTGGCAGTGCTAAGGGGGAAACCCTAAAATTATCAGCCTTTCTGTGTAACAAAATAAATAACCAACCAAATTATTGTTCCTTCCTTTACCAGCTTTGCTCATTAACTTCAGAAGTTTAACATTCATCACAGGAAAACTGAGCAGTGACATGTAGTAAATATGAGTTCATCCTAAATTTAAAACAAAAAAAAGTCAGTATGTTTTAGCAAGAGGTCATTATTGTGAATTGTGTGGTTAACTGAAACATCCTTATTTGCTGTTCAGAACACCTGTACATTCAACACATTTTTTCCTTATCACAAAATATGCAAAAAGAATCTTCCACTAAACATTGTCTAATTCTGTTCTAACTAATATTTTCCTCCTCCACTTTTACCTCCCACTGAAATCAAACCTATTCAAATACATAATTTAATGAACATGGAAAACTGCCTTTCCCTCCCCCTGAGAATAGAGGGAGAAGATCTGGACTTGAGAGTCTCCTTTTTTTTTTTGTGGTAGACATTTTATAAAACCACAGCGAAGTTAAACCGGAAGAGATCTCTGAAAGTGACATTGGAGATCTTGCAAGGAACCCATGGAGGACAATGGAGAAACGGGAGGACAAATTTTCAAGACCTTTTGACACTGAGGAGGGGGTTATATAATTTGTATCATTCATATATTAGCTTTTAGCTATACTGTTAATATTGATGACTTTGTAGTGTTTAAGGGACCCAGTCAAGAAGATCAGGTAGAGTGCAAACAAGGAGGAGGAGTGCAGTCCTGCCCCATGTTGGAGTCAAAACACACAGAGGTCAGCCCTCTCCACTGCAGTGGGCTTAGCACAGGCTCTGAGAGAGAGCAAGCCCTTTCACATGTAAGTGCAAATGTATATGTGGAATTGCTGGTTTATTTTAACATTTTACCATGTCACATATCTGTGAGATTCGATATAAATCCATGCATCTCCTTAACAACAAATCATTGTAACATATTGTAAAGATGTATTTAAAAAGTTTAGTGGCTGCAACCACAGTAGAAATGTAATTGTTTACAATGTGTGACTATGTAAATTCAAGTGTAAAACTCTATTAATTATATACCTAGGTTATTGCAAATCCACATTTAGCACAGAAGTAATGTCTGCTCATGTGTATGCAAATACACATGCATACCTATATGTAGAAATAAAGAAATTCAGAGAGCTTGGTCATTTCACTATTACATCCATTTGATGCAAAATATGTATGCAGGTTTTCAAGTGATAGTCAGATATCTTGCTGATAATGTGCATCTATTTCATACAGCAATCTGTAGCAATGTCTTTTGCAACAAATTAATGTCAATGTGTCTATATTATATAAATATATATGTATATAGACATACAGACATGCATGTACATATGGCTGTAATTTTTTTTGTACACGGATGTATTGATTCAGTACTGAAATAATTATGTTTTAAATACACACTGATTTATTTTCAGTATTTTTGTTTTCATATATATATATATATATATATACACACACACACATACACACATATATATGTGTGCATATACACTTCTGTGAATCCAGTCTAGCAAATAATGCATCACTCTGCAGGAAATTACAAATGCTTTTTTAAAACTAAGAAATACTAGCTGTGTATGAAAAGGAAAGGGATACTTCATAACGATTATGCCTGTGTCTGCAGATGGTAAAAAAAGAAAAACCAAACAGAAATAGTGAAAAGGTTAGGCTTTCTGGAAAGAAAATGCAATTATTGTTGAAGGAGTACTTCACATTTTGCCAGCCAAAAGAATCCAGGGAGATTTTGAAGAGTTAAATCTGCAAAAAAAATCCCTACAAAAATATGTTGTAAGTGTCTTTTTGATTAATCTCAAACTTCAAGAAAAGTGAACTGTGTTAAAAGAGGATGTGGCATGAAAAATTTGAAATGGTTTGTGGCCCAAAGCTGCAAACATTGCCACGTGAGAATAATTCTACACGCACAGTTGCCTGATTGAAATCAGTTACTTCAATATAATGTGTTTTATAATATCAGTCCTTCAGTTTGGCTACAATACAGGTAGACTTGCTAGAAATTTGCTTTTGACCTCTAAGTCCATTCTGGTAGCATGACTTTTCATAGGTACATGTGTTAGCACTATAGTCTGTGCATAGCACTTTATCCATGTTCATCCGCAAGCGTATCTGTATCCCCATCTGGACCCAAAAGCAGTTCTATGTCAGTGGTGTATGTATCTGTACACATATATGCATGTGTGTGTGTACAAAGACAGAGCCTGTGAGGGAAGGCAGATGGACAGATGGTTGACAAACTCCTGTGCTTGAACAGACGTGCGTGTGACATTTGCACACCAGCTGCTCCATGTACGGCTGTATCTGTGGTGAGACTCAAGAATTTCTTCTCTGCTTAAGAGCAGAGAAGAAAAATTATCACAGAGAAGGGGGTAAAAGGAAGGTGGCATAGCCAGTATCTTGCAGAAGGAAAACACTGGGTAAGTGCAAGGGTGGGTGCCACACTTCAAGCATGACATGCCGCTCCATTTCTGATGACTTTGGAGGATATTGGATCAGACTGAGAATGGCTTGTGAGCTGGTTCTTTGTGAAGGGATTACTTTCCTACTCTTGATTTACCCAAATTTTAATTTGAAGAGGATGTAACATCTATACTGAAAATGGATAATTTTTGAAAATACCCTATGGTGCCATGAATACCACATAGGCCGTAATTTACCATGTCACGCCATAAACACGTGGAGAAAAATTACTTCAGACTCATGGCTTGAATCTTTAAACAGATTCATAGCACTGCCAGATCTCACTGAGTTCTACTAAATTTAGGATCTCGGATCAGTACATGAGAGTCTTGTAGGCTTTTTTGTTAATTTTTAGAGTGGTTCTAATAATTTGCGTTCGTGTGCAATTTGTAAGCAACTGAATCAAGGTGTGATTAGTCACAGCAAGAGGGTTCTTGAAGATAAAATAAATATTTCTTTTGTCTAATTGAATGATTAAAATGAGATTTAAATAGTTTTTCTCACTGACTGTAGTAAATTGAATGGATCTTTATACATCATTATCCATAGCTTATATATATTATTATAAGTACTATTACTATAGTAATGAAATAGAAATTTTTTATTTATAGTATCTCGTTAAGCAGTTTTATATGTATGTGCAGTATGTAAGCATGTGTATAAATATGTAAATTTTGTTATAGGGAAAGCTTTCATCACTTTGCTAGGACTTCATGTCTCATCTCATCTTGTAAATAACATTGATCTGTGTTCTTTTATAGCAAGATTTCACATTCTCAATATGAGGGAATTTCCTTTAAGTTGGATAAATTGAATTCTCTTGCTAATGATAAAGTTGACAAGATTACTGAATATTTGATAATAAATGCTTTTCATCAGTTCCAGTTGTTACAACTGCCAAAGAAAATGAAGTGTTTTCAGACATCTTGATCCAGAAGTGAATTTTTTGCAAAGGCTCTTAAGAAAGTGATTGTGTACTTTCTCTAAAATTCACAAATTCAAAATTAAAAACAAAACTTAGTTTTGTGTTTTTTCAAAACGAAGTGCTGAAATTTGAAAACAGGAACAGAATTTCAGTTTTGTGCATAAGGGAGTCAAAGAAAAATTTCTAAGTTTTTGTGCCTGCAATTTCATTTATTTATTTATTAATGCTAGAAGACATTGTTTTTGAGTTGAAAAGACATCCTGGCTTTGAAAATAGGGGCTCATTGCATGTTGCTTGCTCTTCTAACTTCAGGAAGCCATTGCAGAGATGACTGTACATAAGGATAAAATATCCATATAAAAGCTCTCACTCAAGCTTCTAAGCATTCTTTCATTCCTTTAAAATAGAAAACCACATTGAAAGATATTCTGGCAAGTAATTAATCAGTACTATAAATATATCAGACAGCTGAAGCATCCTGCCAGTGAGTAACCTGCCATCTTGCTCTTGGGTCAGAGAGTAGAGACTGCCCCTGTGGTAGCCTGCTTGGAAGGTGTATGAGTTGAATGCAGACTTTTTGGTGGAGTAGGTTGTGGAAAAGATGCAGGACCTTGCAAAGGCAGTGAGCCAGTTCCCCTTCATGGCAGAGGTACAACCACCGAATGCCATTGCGGACTGAAATGCTGACACTGAGGTGGTGGGAGGCTGATTCGCAAGACTGGGCCTCTTAGTGCTATAGATCAAAATTGTCTTATAAGGAATTAGAAAACCAGAAGGCAGCTAATGCAAATGTCAGAGCATCAGCTAAATGAATGCATGAGGGGAAACTTCATAGCAAGGGGCCCTTAGCTTGCAGACCAGCTGCAGTCTCCAGACGGACTGCTGCTGATGTGTTAGCTTTCAGCAGCCCCATGCTGTGGCAGCAGTCTTGAGGTTTGTGTGGAGTAAGTACACCTCATCCACAGAGTTGAAAACAAGACAGCATGACCTTGACAACCTGGTGATCTAGCAGAGTATCCAGACTGGATCCACAAATGCCATGGCTTCTCTGTCACAGGGGCTGCATCTTCTAAGTGCTGTCACTAACCAGGTAAAAGCATCTCTGTCCTGTCTTGATTCCCACCAGCCTTCCTTCTCCCTCATCTCTTGCCTGCAGGAGTTGTTCTCAGGCCCTGTCTGTGCCTTGCAGTTCCTACTGCACCCATGGAGGTGAAGGTGTAAAGCTGCACACTGTTCTGGTCAGTGAAGGTAGTCTTCATGCCTCCTTCCTCTCCTTGAGAGCCTCTTACTACGAGATGCAAGGAGAGTTCTGACATATCTGCAATGTAGTTGGAAGGAGAATTGGTTACAATCAACACACTGGAGAAGAACTGTAGGCACTGTTTTTCAGACTCACTGTGTGAGGTGAGATTTACAGGAGTAGTGCAGGCAGACAAAGACAATATGTACATTCAAGCTTTGCACAGCAAGTGGAAGTCTCCCCATGGGTTTTCAACCTCTTCTATTAATATAAATATTTTTATTTCGTGCAATGTCAGGTCTCTTCAAGAACTATTATACACAGTGCTCAAACTGAAACATTAGCCTGCTCTTATGTAATTGTGGTAGAGACTGGATAATGGCAATAATAGTTAGCATGTTAATTGCTTTAACTGTCTTAAGCATTTTGTGACTGCCTGATCTAAAAAGCCTGTGGTCTGTGTGGTTTGTTTATGTATTAGCTAATTCCTTTTGAATACCAGCCTACCCAACACTGCACTATCAATATCCAAGGTAGATTTTGAAATTAGAAGTTCCTCACAGTTTGTATTTTCGCAGTAGAAGATGCTGTCCCTGGAGATGTTTAGCCATAGTGAACCTTGTTCAAAATGATGTTATAGTAGATGCTGGAGGCATTCTTGTCATAAATGAAAATTCTTTTTGGTTCAGCTGATAAACTCACCCTTTTTGACACAGCAGTACAGCTTTCCTTTGTTGATAGAATGGTTTCAGCAAATACTAGATTAGTTTTTCATTGGATGTATATTCACATGAATCCTCTACTTGCGAAGAGCTTGGTGCTGCTGTGCTCCTCTTCCCATCCCATCATACTGTGGGTTGGTAACACCAGTCACCTTCTCCGTATCATATTCAGCCATGATGAAGTGTGAGGCATTTTACTTTTGTGAGGTTGCTGAGGTGCAGGTCAGACAGTGCCTCGAGAGTGGCTGTTGTACGGCTTCTTGTGCTCATGTCATCAGTGAAGTCCGAGGGCTCTGAAACCACACACTGGTGCCAGAGTTCTGTATTCCAAAGACAGAGGGAACAAAACCTAAGGTTTACTAAAAGTTACTATTCAGAATGACTACACAAGAATAAGACATGCATTCTTATACCTAATGAAATTATAAGAGGTCTTACGTTATTATTCAAATATCTTTGATTGTTACAAGTGATGCAAGCATAACCCCAAAAAAGCATAAAAGAAGATATAGGTTTATATCTGGAATTCCAGATACAAAATGAACTTAATAAAGTTGGTAAAATTTAAAAAATAAAATTGTTGGAAGAAAAAAAAATCCATCAGCAGCTTAGATTCCACTCCGATCTGTGATCAGAAGGTTTCGTGCAGTTTTGTAATGGGTGTAGCACATTGTACTGTCAGATTAAGACAGAATATGAGAGAAAGGGACCAAAACTTGTGCAGATATTTACCCAACTGGTTGTATACTGATGTGTAGAAGTGCCCTGTCCTTTAAAGGATACTGGGTTTTGTTGTTGTTTAATCAAGAGTCTGTTGAGGTGAACTTGTGTCATTATTTTAATACACTAATATTGGTCTTACACTCGGGCTGCAACAAGAATCAGCTATGTGGTTAATTAAAAATAATTCTTCAATGTGCACATACATAGTCCCAATTACATATGAAGGCATGTGAACTCCAAATGGTTGTGAACAAATACAAGATCAGGGCCACTGAGGGCAATTTGTCCACAGGATCAGAATATGGACCTAGTTATATACCAGGGGTGGTTATTATTCATCGGTGGATTGTAGAACAATATAATTTGCTTTGAAAACAATTCCACGCTGTCACGGTGGAATATTGCAGCTTTTGTTGTTGTATGTCAACTAGTGATATTCACTAGTCCTTAATATCTCTTTCAGTCTTTTATAATTTATACACTTTCACTAAAAATAGCCAGTATAATCAGACCTGGTAATTAACAAGTTGAGTACCAGAACAATCTTCTTATCTATCTTTCTCTGTTCTGGCATTTACAAAATCACAAAAGTAATGCTTTGGACATCCTTATTTTCCCCCACATTCCAATATACCCAAAATAATGAACCTGAAGGCACTGAGGACTACTTGCACCGAAGAAATGTTTGTTCTGAAAAGGAGACTTGCTACATGGAAAATTTCTCCTGGGAGCACGCGGTGTTGGCTGCATAATAAGCTGCTGGCTTGTACTGAATTGCAGTGTTTTCAAACTGTACTGCTGACAAAATGTTTGAACAGAATACAAGATGATGATACAAGCAATTGGACTGTGTATCTAACATACACTTTTTGAATTTTTCATAGATGTATTTTGTAAAGGTCTTGTTTAATTCCCTTGAGAGCCTGTTTGGAGGATGGAGGTGAGATAGTGGAGATAGACCTAATGAATCTTTAAAAGCAAATTTTGAACTGCTGCTGCCAAAACTTAAATTCATGGAGCAGCTTGTTTCCCGGTAGCCAGAAATGTCGTGAAGCAGCCTCGGCCTCCATCCCACTTCCTAGAAGCGAGCTGAGGAGGTGAGAGCAGGGTCGCGCTGGCAGGCCAGGAAGCTGCGTCTGTTGCAATGCCTCCCGCAGATACGGTAACTCGAGTGCGCACACGGGCGGTGCAGGTTCGGTGCCGCCGCTATAAAGCAGCGCGCTCCGGCCTCGCATCTCTCAGCCGGTGCGTCGGGTGGGAGAGATGCAGGTGTGCCAGCAGTGTGAGAGGAGGTAGGGCGCTGCCTCGCTACAAAATAAAAGCAGAGGACTTGCCTATAGCTGTCGTCAGTGCCTGTAAAATGTTCTCTATAAGCTCGTCTAGCACTTTACTTTTACTTTTTTTTCCCCTTTGTGGGGTAAAACCAAAGCTTTTGTGTGTACTAGAAATGGGGGGTGGGGGTGTGGCGTTAGGGTACTGAAAGTGGAGAGTGTTACAGTAACGCACAGTAGTATATGCCCTTCGTGGCCATCATTCAAGCCTGTGCAAATAACCTTCAGCTGTGATATCTCTCTTCATATAGAAAGGAAAAACAAATATATTATTTGTGTAACAGACACATGGCATTTTGCAATTATGCAGTGATACTTTTTAAAATTACTTTTGTTGAGCAGAACTAATTTGCCTTCAGTTTTGCCACTAGTGATTTTCAGAGCATCTTGTGTGTGAGCAGTAAATCTTGCACACAGCTAGTGGGGAAGAGGCAAACACTTTCAAAACAGGAAAATTTGACTGAATGCTGGCAGGGGCTCAAAAGCAATTACATACTCTGAAGAGGTACTCAGTTCAGTTTTACAAGAGAGTAAATGTCAGGGCAGTTGTAACCCCTTCAAATGAAATTGTTTAACTGAGGAAAGCATAGGTAGCAGAGCTTTCTATGGCTTGTGCTTCTTGCTTGTTGAAAGTAATTCGTTAAGAAAAAATAAACTTTTTATTGTACTTTTTCTGTGAATCCTTTATTGCTTTTGAAAATCGTTAAGGTTCATGTCGCTCAAGATTCACACCTGAACTCTTTACGTCCTCATTGTCACAAGTGGTTCTGTGTTACTGTTCCATATAGAATTGCTTAAAGACTTGAATTGGTTAGCAAAGGGATTTTTTTCTCTTTACTACCTCTACAGAGCATGGGTACATTTTCAAGGGAATCTGAATTGAGCATTTAAGGATTCACAATTCTATCAGTCTTGGTGAAAGTCAGAGGCAGGAAATGTCTCATTTAAAACAGGTTAGTAGCAGTTATACCAAAGTTAAATTCATTTTACTACTCTTTAGGCAATTGGAGGGAAAAAACTGTTGGTTTCAGTGGAAAATGGCAATGGTGGTAAGACTGGTAGTCCTTGTGGAGCAGCAATGAATGGCTGTTTTACACATATCTGACTGGGACGAAATGGCAAAGCTCAACATCCTCAGTCAGGGGTGCTCCCTGTGGTTATCCAAATATATGTCCAAGCATCTTTATCTTGATGAGGAATGGGTTCTTCTCTGTGGGTTATAAATGTTACATTTTATTTTTACTCTTACAGAAATGTTTGACTCACTGAAGATTGACCACAGAGCCATGTGGGACAAAAGGGGATTTTAACCTCAAGTGGCAGAATCAAGTCATAAGAAGTAAAGAGTTTTGGATGGTTTCTCACTAAATGGAAATTATCTAGAAAGCCTCTGAGACCGCTGCATCTCTCCATTCCACTCCTGCTGCACGGAGACGGTGCTCTTGGTCCTGGACATAAATAAAATGCTGGATTCAATCAAATGTGTCCTGGTGGGAGACTCTGCAGTTGGGAAAACATCTCTCTTGGTACGTTTCACCTCTGAGACTTTTCCAGATGACTACAGACCCACAGTATATGAAAATACTGGAGTGGATGTCTTCATGGATGGTGTACAGATTAGCTTAGGTCTTTGGGACACATCTGGCAGTGATGCCTTCAAAGGCATTCGTCCCCTCTCATACCAACAGGCAGATGTGGTATTAATGTGCTACTCGGTGGCAAACCACAATTCCTTTCTGAACCTGAGGAACAAATGGATCAGTGAGATCCGCAGCCATTTGCCCCGCATCCCTGTTTTGGTAGTGGCCACTCAGACTGACCAGCGTGACACCGGTCCCTATCGCTCCTCCTGCATCAGCCCAATGGATGGGAAGCGGCTCGCCCAGGATGTGCGAGCCAAAGGCTATTTGGAGTGCTCTGCCCTCAGCAACCGGGGGGTGCAGCAGGTGTTTGAGTATGCTGTGAGGACAGCAGTCAATCAAGCCAAAAGGCAGAACAGGCGGAAACTCTTCTCCATTAACGAGTGCAAAATCTTTTGAGGACTCTGAGCAGTGGTTTTGCTCGTTTGTTCTTTCTGTTTTCACACAAAGATACTGCAGCAGAGAGAATGGGAGGTGAACCAAAAGAGGGCTCCTGGCAGGACTACAGTGCAGGTGCCTCTCATGAAACAGATGCGCTCTCTATCTGATCCTCTCCCCCCCCGCAACACACATGGGCACTATCTTGAAAAACAAAACATGCAGGTACCTGCCCTTATTCACAAGCCTGTGTTCGGACTTGCTAGCCTGGACTGGAGCAGGCCTAACCTGGAGATCTGCAGATAACAGCTGTGCTGATTTTGTTGTTGTTTCTCAGTGGTTGGATTGTCTGGACCTGCATTTATTTAATGACAAACTTCTGCCTGGGTCAACCCCCACCTCTGTCCATGTGTTTTGGGTTTTTTTTTACTTAAGAACTTAGTATATAAAATCTGATCACTGTGTATTCTATTTAAAGGACTGTTGTATATATTGTTGTAAAATCCTGAAAGATTGTTTTAATATTTTGGAGGTTCTCCCTTTAGTTAACCACAGAAGCAAATTGTCCTATCCATGTAATAAATGGTCTACAGGCAAGCCTAGCACTTCTTAGACATGCCTGAGTCATTGCCTAAGTCATTGAATCCAGTACATCCAGCATAGGAGGAATCAAAACTTAGTGAAATTTGACAGCTGTCCAGCAGTTTTGTTACATTAGTCTTGTTCCTCAGCAGCATGGTCAAACATGGGAAACTAATCTGATTCTTCTTAGACTTCACCAAGTCACAACCCCAGCAGGGCTTGCAGTCAGAGCTGGCTTAGACATATGGTTGGAGTGGCAGAGATGAATCTATGCTACCATCACTTTTGTTGTCCCTGTTATAATTCTAGAGGCAAAAGATTTCAGTTTCCAGGGATGAAAGGTATCTTTTCATGAGCACTATACACTTATTTTTCCGAAGCAGTGGTTTTAGTGAAATCAGTCACCTGCACTAGTAAAAATTAAGTACATTGTAATGTTGAATGTGTGTATTTAGAATGGTTAAATAATAATTTTTTTCAGTTTGCATACAAAGTTTAACTGCCTGGGTTGTGTCAAAGTAAGATTGAAACAGGCTTTGAGTCCTGTGGATTCTGTAAAGTCTAGGAGTCAAATCCTGACATACCTACTTGGAGCAAGTTACCCTCTTGGATGGAAAGCCAGCCTAAGCAGGTGGAAACTCCAGGTGTGTAAGAGAACTCTGGTGGAAGACGGAGCAGGCCCAACATGTACATTCCTTGTGAGTTGTGTTTGTTCCCTCCTCCTCAGATTATCTGTCCCCTCTGCCCTGCACCACCTCTCAGTCTTGCAGATCTGTCTCATCCCAAGGTTTCTGCTGCCCACAGAGGAAATCCTTTGGGGGATTTCTTAGTGCAGTAAGATTTTCTTTGTACCTTTCCCTGTCCTTCAGCTAGCTGAGAACTGACCTTTGAGGGGCTTATAGCATGGTGCCATAAAAGATGGCACATAGCACAGCACAATTATCTCACCTGTGGTGCAGGTGAACAAGTATTTGCCTTGTGGGCACCTTGAATACTAGTGGTGCACAGGACTCCTGATGTTGTGACCATCTCATCACCTCCTGGACTGTTGAATATTTACCACTCATCAACCTGATAGTAAATGAGGCTTCTGATTCTTTTATAGCATAAAAATATACTGGTCTGCTGTGAGGTTTTATATCAGCTTGAAATCTTTACAAGCTTCTGCACCTGAGCACACATGACACCAACCATCTTTCCTGAACTCTTCTCTTTCCCACTTCTCTTTCTCTTCAGGTGTTGATTGTTAATCCTTTGCCCCTGAAACACTAAAACTGACACATTTGTAAAAGAATCTGAATGCCATTGTACTTATGAGGAGCTGTGCAAGTGGCTGGGTATTTGCAGTCCTTGGTTAAAAACCTATGGGCTTTTGGGAAAAATATGTTTCTATATCTCAACTTTTGCAAAGCCTCTTCACTGAAAGTCTTGGATTTTAGAATCCTAATTTAAAAGTATCCATTGTTACCGTTCGAACATTGAAGACTGCATGCAAAGTGTCATGTTGTGAGTCTTCAGGTCTGTTACAACTGGGGATGTTTTTGTTATATTCCCACACTCCACTAATGGATTTAATACCTGGCTTCAACTTTTTTTGAGACATATTTGCATGCTCTATTCAATGGTCTTTCCCCCCACCCCCTCTTTTTTTTTTTTTTCCAGCTCAGGGAGTTGAGGTTTTTTTACAACAGATCATGTTTTTATGTGTTGAGGAGCAGTAACTGCTAGGCCAGAATGCTGTGTTGTGGTGTCTGCCATGGGGTGCCAGATTCAGGGACCAGAAGGCTTCAGAGACTTGCTGTCTCAGACAAAGCCAAATAAAGGTGCTCTCCAAAATAACACTGTAAGAAGCTTCACAAAGGTTGTTATGGTGTGTTACAAAATGAGAAATTCAATGTTTGCTGCAATTCAGTGAAGCAAAGGGGATAGGCTTCATTGAGACACTTGAGCTGACAATATGGGATGCACAGGGAATGTAGGGGTGGCTTGATATACTCTTGATTGTGCATCCTGGAGCCAGAGTGAGGTGTGAGGCCACTGAAAGCCAGCTGATTTTTAAAATCAAATTGGAAAGAGTATAAAGTAACGGGGATTTTGGTTTTGTGCTCTGTAAAAAAAGGGGTTCAAATTGTCATAGCCTGGTTATTTTCAGACTCTCAGAGCTAGAAGGCACCGTTCACTGGGAACGGACTGCGAAACACACGTATTTTAGTGTCTGCAATTACGCACCTTTTCCCCATCTCTAGAACTGATGTGCTCAAAAAGTGTGGCAACCCCGAGAGAGAGGCTGAAATTTGGACACACCAGAATTCAGCTGAGGATTCAGCCAAATGGCTTACTGGGGTGTGGGGTTTGCACAGCTGCAGCTGTGCTGCCTGCGGCGGAACAACAACGGACTGCCGAGGTCTCCTGTGAAACCCCACCAAGGTCGTTTTTCATCTGTTTACTTGGGTAACCGAGTCCCTGGGCACCACTTAGGGGTTAAAATCTGGCTCTGGCATTCAAAATACATTCAAACAACACATGTGAGATTTCAACTTCTTTTGCTGTGAAAAACAGCAAAACAGAAACAATGTGCAGCCTTGCCTCAGTCGGGTAAAGCTTTCAGCTGAGGGAAGAGACCTTGCCCAAATATTTCTCTTTCTTTTTTCTCAAGCCAGTCTCTTTCATTTTGTTACTGTTGCTAATCTTACTTTTGTTTGCTATTACTGTACTTTATAAGTTTAAAAACAAAGAAAGAGAAAATACTTGGAAACTTAAAATGAGAGTAGCGATAGCAGTGTTATTTATTTTCATCACTGTACGACTTCTCATTTTGACAGAAAAATTAATTTTGGATCACTAATTGTTTTAATGAATTCTGCAAGTCTGATGAAAAGTTGAATAGATATGATATTGTAATTAAAATTGCAAATTATTTTTATAGCAGAAAGAAAAGGGATTTTCCTTTAGTAATTTGCAAAATGAGGGGAGTAGAAGTTGCATTACTTTTAACACAGATTTCCTAGGCTTTTTAAACTTACTTGATATGCAGCATACAATATAAATATTTTCTAATAAAAGTATGTTTCAGATCTTCTGTCTTGCCCTCCAGTTTTTCAAATGAAAAATTATACAAACTCCTTAAAACTAATTAATACTGTTTTGCCTGCTATTTTCAATCCACAATTTGCCAATACTGGTGCAATTTTTGTGGGTAGTCTGCAACTGCTAAAGTGTATGAACATATACTAGCTGGTGGTTGTGTTATAAAGAAAATGTGTTTAAAGGACTCTGTATGGCACCATTATAAAAGAAGTCACTACAGGGATCAGATAGGAAGGTAAAAGAAATATCAGCACTGACATCTCAGCCTTTCCTGTATTATTAGGGCATTCAAGTGAATACAGCCATTAAAATATTTTCTAATAAATGGGGCAATTCATGTCTTTTTAACATGTTCTCCTAGTGTTCCTGCTGCCCACAGCTCAGGTTAATATGCAAGGAATAAAAAACTTCATTTCAGAACATCAGAACACTTGTGTGCTCTTGCCTTTGTGAGCAAGTTAACTACCTTGACTTAAAAGTCAGTTCAGCTTCTGAAACAAGCCAGAGATGAGCGCAGTTGGGTTAGCCAAACTCCCTTGCTCTGAAAGGACAGTAATGAATTTTTGTCTCTGGATGTGAGGAAACATATCTTGTCTTAGAGACATTTCCTTCACTGTCTTCAGCGCAAAAGTTCAATGTATACCTGTCTGAGCTGACCTGTATGTCCCTCAGTGTGTGCTCTGAGCAGCCAGCTACTGAAAACAAAACTCGGGAGAAAACAACCTTTGTGCATGTCTAGGTGTTTATATTGTATAACTGCTTAACTACAGCTGTGGTGGCCTTTCCACTGCCCTGGACCTCTCGCCCCATCGTGGTGCAACAGCACAGCTGCTCTGTGCCAGGGGGTCCACGAGGCAGAAGAGCATCACCAGGCAGCCCCACACTTTCAGCAGGGCAGAAGAGATTCTTCTCAGGGCTCCCCTTACCTGCACCACAGGCAATTGCCCTACACTGCTGCAGTCAGACTTTTGTCACTTGCAGGTGCTTTTGCAGAAACAGATTTATTTCGTGTGCCATTTCTAAAATCAGTGTCAGTTCCAAGTCATTACCCAGGCCTGGTTTCTGCAGATGCTGCTGTGCTGGTAGCATGTTGCTGAACTCCAGCTGTTGCATTTTGGGGAGCAGGGAGATGTCTCAAAGCACTGAACTAAACCACGAGGCACATCCCTTCCTGAGTGTGGGATGCTGGCCTCCAGCCTTGCGTGAGCTGTCAATCAGTTATTAGCTAACAAAATTATAGTTATTGCTGCCTTTCTGGTTAATGAAGAAGTGAATGACATATCTGTCTCAAGTCTTTCACAACCACCTTAACAAAAGGCTGGTGGAGGTTTCTGTCGTTGCTCATCTCACCTTGGGTATGATTCATACAGGGGTGGAGCAGAAGGGCATGGGCCTGGTGGTGGTTGTTTCTGTCTCTGGAAAAGAGGAAGGAAACGACGATTGATGTCTTCGCTCGGTGTGAGATGCTCGCTCGCCTGCGTTGGCAGCGTTTCTAAGAAGTCTCCAGCGGGTACCGGCTCCCACGGGCAGCCCAGCAGCTCCCAGCTGTGCCTCAGAGGATGCAAACCTCTGGGGCAGCTCTCATGCCGAGACCTGGGAGTCTGCTTTCACTCCCTGAGCTGCCTTCCCAAAATGCTCCACAGCTATTCAGGTACCACAAAAGGGTGAGAATTGCAAGACCTGGCTTTGCTTTGAAAACCAAGATCCTGTGCAAATGTCAGCTGCCCAGGATGTGGCTGTATCTGCTAGCCACAGGCAGGGCTATGGTGGCCAAAGGTGCACAGCCAGTCTCAGAGTGTAAGGGGAGAGACACAAAACTAATACTCCTCAGCTTAGTATATGAATTAATGTAGAAACAGCTGGAGGGAGATTTATGCCAAACTACTTGCAACACATAAGCACTGCTGAGTTTTCTTTCTCAGAAAATTCTGGGGTTTTTTAGTATGTAAAGTGCTAACTGGCTTTCTGGCTATTACCTTAATGCTTGCATTTATCTATTATTGTGACACAAGATCTGCTGCTTAAAAGCCAGTGACACAGTTTTCAACAGAGAATACATCTGAGGAAGGGTTAAAGGTCACAGGATTCCATAAGAGAGTGTTTTAGAATTTTCAATGAATCTTGGGCATTAAAATACATACATGTATTTGAAATTATTATCTACTATGTGAAATCTGTATTTTGCTGGTATCTGATCCGTGATAGAGTTATTGACCAACTAAACCAGAGCTGCAGCCTTGGCCAATGATTAAAGCATTGGCTGTTCAATCTCTCTCCCATTGTGCAGAGCTTGGCCAAAGCTAGATGAGATTAATGGGAAGCTTTTAAGTTTAACCAGGCTCTGGACCAGGCCTGTGTAAGCAAACAAGTTTTAGATACACAACTCCTAGCTGACTGCTGGTGTGACCAACCTCTTCAGCATCAGCTTGACTCAAATCAACTCACTTTGCCTGAGGCTGCTCCCTGTGGCTGACAGGTGGAGGGCAGCCAGATCAATTGCAGACACCCTGCACAGACACCCTGGCTGTCCCTGGCCCTGCTTCTGCAGCTGGGTGACACCGAGCCATGGCTCCACTGGCCGCCCAAAGGATATGTATGGGGAGATGACAGGGACCCTTTTTCAAAGTGCTTTAAGATAGTCATGAAAATCTTTGTGCTGGTGGGTACTTCTGTGCTCGTCAGGTCTGTCAAATGTTCCTGCTGACAGGTTTGACCTGAAGAGTTTGCTCTGAACGGATCTGTAGCACACTGTATGGGATTTGGGCTTTCCAGCATTTCAATCCACTGTAGTCACAGGGAGTAGATAAGCATAAGGGACAATATATAACAATGCATTAATTACTTTACTTTTTTAACAGCTTGTAATCAATTTAATGACCTTTTTAACTGTACAAAACATGGGTATGGGGTGAGCTAGCATCTGATTCATCAGTGATTTAGAAATCAAATTCTTCCTGAGGCAGTTGTGCTGAATGCTGGGAAGCTCAGGTAGAGGGAAGGTCTCTCCATAGTTATCCCTGTTCCTTTTTCTGGAGAATGTTTTTGCACTCCCCATAGTTACTGGACTTTGGGATGAACTGATCTCAGCGTATGTGACAGGGACATTCTTGCAGTGAAGACTTAGAGCCCAATCGACAGGTCTCACTGAAATGTCAACACCTTGAAAATGTTACTGTTTCCTCTACTGATAAAGAGATGAGGCTGAACACAATCTCAGTAAGAATTTAGCCTTAGCATGACCCCAGAGAGTAGTTGTGAGGTGACAAACTATGAGGGTTTTACCCTTAGAATTTTACCTTTCCTTGATAAAATACTGGAGAGAAATTACCAATGCTCCCCAAATTGTTCCTTTGTAAAGATTTTTTTTCTGCAGTGGGAGCAGTCAGAGGTACTCATACAGAGTCCCAGGCTCATGATGCAGTACAAGACACAGTTTAAGGAGATTAACTCAAGGAGAGGAGCATGTGACTCTGCTCCGTGTCTTCCACAACCTTCCACTTGGTTGTGAAGAAAACTGATGCCCTTCCCTTGCTCTGAAGCATTCTCAAGTTTTTGGCTTTCTACTGTGCAGGGCTTTAGCTGCGTTATTTTTTCCTGAATATCCAGAGATATTTAAAGAAAATGAGACATCTTTACTGAAGGTATTTTCCTCTTGCATTAATAGCTGACACATGCTTTTGACTCTCACTGCACATGTCATAATGTAGCCTTTAATTTACAGATGAAAGAAATCCAATGAGCCTTGTCTAGCAAAGTATTAGTTGGGCAGTTTCTTCCACCCCAGACCCCACCAAGAATAGCAACTTTTGGTGCAGTCGATTTTTGCAATAGGTGACAGCCAATACTAGTGGAGTTAAATCATTGTAAAACTGCAAGCAGATACTGGAGGAATATCACTGCTTTGCATATTAAATACATGAGTGATACAGCTTTAATCTGAGAGTACAAATAGCATATGAAAACAGAGATGGGTTTTGGAAAGATCTTAGGCAGAAGGGTTGGTTAACTGGGTTAAAAGACTAAGTCCTGATTGAGATCTGGGACAAATCACTCAGGGATGCTATTGAACAATCCAGAATTAACAGACTATTCACCAAGCAGAAAAGCTTAGATATCTGCAGGGTATTAGATGTCTGCTCTGATATTGTACATATGACAGAAGAACTGAACAGTAGAAAAACTAAAACCTGAGGCAGGGTGGCTTGAAAAATTCCAGCCTTTAACTTCACAAAATCAGTCTGCAGAGCTGTGTGTGCTGTGACAAACGTAAGAAGCTTTGAGAGTGCCAGGCACAATGAGTGAGATGCAGAAACAGCTGCAAACCACATCATGTCACTGGAGTCGGCAAGCACTGGGAGAAGCCTCTGGGATGGCAGACAGAGAAGTCAAAAGCCTGGAAGCTCAGAGGTGCTCCTCACAAAAGTGATGAATAAAACTGCAGCAGGAGATGGGCAGAGTCATCATGAATGTGAATGGAAACGATATTCATTTCTGTACAGTGCAGAGGTACATAACCAACTGTGGTGCCAAAGGTAATTACACAACCTCTGAAAAAAACCCTGGGCTGTGGAAAAAAAGTTGTGCCAGAGTGCCTGAGGACTTGCAGGTGCAGCCAAAAAAACAGAGGAGCTGTGTCAATATCTAGGGAGGCAGCAACAGGTTCACAAGGCCATGTGTACATCCCAGGGCTGGGGCAGGACCACATCTAACCGCAAGGCTGAGTTTAAATCTTACCATTCTCTGGCCTGGCTTGACTGAGGATGAGGGGTGTAGAAGATAGGCCTTCGAGGGACTTCTGTAGTTCACATAGGCAGAGGTGCCTGAGCTAAAGTCACTAGTCCCTGAAGCGGGAAGCATGTGCCTCTGTTGATGTGACATTAAGAGATGGGTTCACCACAACACCAGGTCTCGTTTTAGCCTGAGTTTAACAGGGTGCAATTGGGTTCAGGACCAGGCTGCAAGACACTGAGTGTGGTTGGAGCAGCAGTATTTGCAGCAGAAGCTTGTTGGGATAATACAGCATTCACAGCAAGAGGTGCAAAAAACTCTGAAGTAAAATAATGACAAGTTCACTGTATGCCTCCAATTGAATATGACAGAGGTGCTGCTTGAACATTGCAAGGCAACTCCCCTAAGACAAATATAAACACAAATGTTCTACCATGCAAGGAGGATTGGGGTCACAGAATGAAAAATATTGGCAAGCTGAAGGATAGAGATGATGCAGTCTGCAAATCTGACACCAACTGCATTTTGTGATCACTTCCCTGTGCTCTTTGGGGGCAAGTGTAAATGCTGCCAGTGGTTTAATAAGAATGCAGTCATGTACCTGTGCTTCAGTAAGCTCAAGTCTGAGTCAATCCCTGAATAATCCAACAATCCACAGATTTAGCATTATCAGCCACAAAATTAAGCCCACAGTAAATGGCACCAACAGGAATAATGTTTTTTTAAAGTTTCTATGAGGTGTCTAGCAATTTGTTTAGCAAACTATTTTTATAGGACCACAAACCTGTCCTGAGTTTCAAATTCATGGACAGCTTGCACTTATTGAATGGAATGATTTACAGTTTTGAGGTGTATATGCTGTAGTTAAGAGGAACATACTCGAAACATACGTAAAATAATAGTTTACTGGGATGGTCTGCACACCTGCAGATGGGAACATCTGAAGAGCAGTTTAGGTTCAGAACTGTGTTAGACCACTTTATCAAAAAGTAGTGAAGAACCGTAACAGCAGCACTGGTGAAGGCTCTAACAATGAGAGGAACGTAAGGATGTGGTTTACTCTCAAGAAATCTTCAAAGAAGGCAGGAGGGGGAAGGAGAGGAGAGAGGTGGGCTGTTGTGAGCAGAATGACAGGAGCTAAAGCGTAGTGAAAAGAAATACCTGTGGCTGTAAAAATGAAAAAGGTTACTGAGAAGTGAAGAAAGACCACCAAACTGGACAAAAGACCACATGGCTGAAGGGATCTTTTCCTCAGGTCTGTGCTCCTGTTTTCAAAAGTTGTTTGTAATGTGGTTTGCAGCACAAGAAGGTATTTGAACAATTTATTCTGATGCTTCTGCTGTCTGAAGAGCAATGTGCTATCCCAGACTAGGAATTCATTGATCAAAAGGCAACATGAGGAATGACCAGCATTTGATGGTCAAATCAAAGGTCTCTCATGTGAGATCAGTCTCTACCACATAGGAAAGTGTGGAAGGACAGCTAAGGCCACCCCCAATCCAGTGCTCTCAAGCAGTTAAAGGCAAACTGTAATATTCTCCCTTAAAGAAACAAGTTTGCTTTGTACCTGTGCTGCAGCAGGCTGTGACACCTGCATGGCCCTATGGTCAGCTTCCCACCACTTGCTGTTCTCCCAAACGTTCTCCAGAGTTCAGGCTGCATGTCCCTGTCTCAGGGAACTGTGGCACAGGGGAGGGGGAAATGGCCCCTTGGCTATGCAGCTCTTCACAGGGCCAGGAGCTTGGGCCTGTGCCCATAGGAAGAAGTCTGAGCTCAGGAGCAAGTGGGATGGCTATTTCAGAGGTGCTGGGTCAGAGGACTATGGAGAGAGGACAGAGGACAGAAGAGCGTTTGTGAATGCCCTGGGGTGTAGAGAGGCAGCAGATCTCTGACACCCAGTGGCATCAAGTGGTAGCAGCCAGGGTGCAGTTGTGATTGTGGCAATGAAATTGCTGATACTTTCCTCAGTGTTTTGCAGCCTGCGTACTTAATATAAACATTATGGAACTGGCAGGGAAACCCAAGGCTTGGTGACCTTGGGTTGCTAAAGAAAAGGCTTCCAATTCCAAGATACAAATTCACCCAAGCCAAGCTTTGTATTTGACTTAGGAGGTTTTCACTCTGCTTGGACTTGAGCTGTGGGTTTGCTGCCTGGGTTTGCCGGGGAGCAGCCTGCCAAGCATGCAGCAGTTTGCACAGTCTCACTTGCCAGTTGAGTGATTGGGGTAAAATCACCTTGTGCCTATGATGAAGTGACACAGAAAGGAAGACTTCCGAGCATGTGCTGTGGGATCTGCATTCTCCTGTGAAATCCTGGAGATGTTACAGTGACCAAGTAGCTTGTGATGGCACATAGTCCCCTTGGAATATAAACTCTACGTAGTGATGGGTTTTGGCAGGGTTTGGTTTTGGCACAACATTACTCTAAGCATAGCTCAGAGCAGAGCTGTTGGCCCAACAGCTGATATTTCAAAGTGTTTCAGATTCATGTGCCCATCTGTGTGGCACTGCAGAAGAATTGTCAGGAAAGAAGCATTTGCAGAATTGAACAGAAAGGTTAGTGATCAACAGCTGTAGGTAAAGTGGTCGTGGGCTGTGTTCTCTACTTGCAAAAGTGTTCACACCGGCTCCATCAGCACCAGCCGTTTGCAGATGTGCAATGGTGTGGGAAGGAGTCTGCTTCTGCCTCCCACCCACTCTCCCAAAAAGCAAACCTAGAAACCTAACAGAGATAGATACTTCTGCCATATGATTCCTTTGGTCTGTTCCAGACAGTGGTGAGGTGAACCATGCCCCAGAAAAACATGTTGCTCACTCTAGACTGTGAAAGGAGTCTAGACGACTTGCTCAGCATAGGTATTCGTATTGCAACAGCTGAAGATGGGGAGGTTCATTCCACCCTAGTCTACAGACTGTGCACAGACCACAGCACAGCTGCTGGGACCCTCCGTGCCCTTTCTGATCCGGTTCTGGTGAGTCCTGCTGCAGCTATCACCACTGTGGCGCCTGTGCATCGCGGCAGAACTGGTGAAGCTGTCTTTCCCAGGGATCTGTGTCTCAAAGGTAAATGAGTCCAACTCAGATTACAGCTTTTTCACATTTCCAAGACATTTTTAAGACCTGAGTAGCCCTGAGGTTTTTGCTCCTCCTTTGAATTTAACTGAAATTTACCAACTCTTGAAAAAGGTGTTGGAAACAAGCAGAAGGCAACCACATAATCCTTGTTTTCTTAGGAACTGAGGTGAGTAGAATGATCGATCACCTTATTTCTGTACTTAGTCTGATCCCTAGGGAAAAATCTTTCCAAACAAACAGCCTATTCAGCAACATAATACACGATTGAAATACTTCTATTGAAACTATGGGCAGAGATATAACAAAACAGATTTCTACTTGCATTTAAACCTTATTTAACATTACAATGCCATTGAGAGGGACTGAGGTACTTGTCACAGCTATTGTTTGTCTTTCTGAAGTTAACTGCACTTTAAAGGTTTTTTTCCTCCACTTGTCACATCTGAGGCAGAACTATGAACTGCCAGGAATGACTTTGTGCAAGAAAGCAGCATAAAGATATAATCATCTATATTTGATGTAGAATCAAATAGAACTCAGAGCAATTAGAGACAAAGATAAGTTTATGAACCTAAAGGTTTGAAGTTCAGCTTCTGCATCAAGATCAAGACAGACATATTCTACCCTGCAGATTTGAGGCATTTAATCTCACAGCAGCCACTTCACAGGCTTCCCATTGGGTGGGGTATAAAGTTAGCTGTGATGAGTTGACATCAGACTTAGGATTTTTTGAGAGATGGATGGATGCTGATGGGGTGTGAGGGATGTGCAGTGTGAAGGCACAGCTTGATGCTAATGCAATGGGTAGAGCCTTTCCTTTCTGCCTATGCTCAGTCATAGAATGGTCCCTATTAACTTTGCAGCTCGAATAAATTCAGAGAGGAATGTAGAGTTCATTTTGACACTGAATTAGCAGTGAAACTTGTCTGCTCTTGGATTTTTAGCCATGGTGTTTTTCTGCCAAGACAGATGTGTGGTAAATCTAAACATTTAAATGAAGAATTGTTCATCATTGCACATTAAGTTCACAGCCTCAAAATCTTTCACTACATGGTACATACAGAGTGTTTGGGCCATCACCAGCTTGAATGTGGCCCTCTATCCTGAAGGGAATGGAAATTATTAAACCTGGCAGAGGTTTAGCAAGCTGCAGCATGGAAAGAGAGAGGCTCTGACTCATCTACTCTGCAAACAACCGCATGAGACTGCAGTTTCAATTTTTGATGTGGTCTCATTACAGAATTGTATGCCAGCTGAACTATCAAAATGAAATACTATTCCTACCTGGCGAAGCACTTAGTAATTGTACTTGAGGTTCTGGGGGAGGAGAGTTGAAGCTGCTGCAGTGGGCATCATACCTACAGGTCAGGCAATAATTCAGGCCACTCAGGGAAGAGCTGATGTCTCTCCCCTCCGGCTTTCCTTTATCCCCTTCATGCAGGAGAAAAGGACAAGACCTAGAAAGGACTAGGTCTGGAAAGCACTAGGTCTTGTCCTCTGAGGTCCACAGACATAAGAAACTGCTCAGGGAGACTGCAGTGAAATAGAGGCTTCTGCTGTCTGTATACCAGACAATGTTAGTTATATAAAATGTTTGGTGAGATGGGGGGGCATTCCTGTGCTTTTATCAGAAGGCTGTAATGAGACAAGGAGGAGCAGCTGTCAGATGCAGAGTCCCTCCTTTGATAGCAGACAAACCTCCTGCTCCCATATTGTGTGCATCTGTAGATCACTGCACTGAGCTACTGCTATGATTTGAGAATGATTTTAACTATAAAGTATGCCTAGTATGCAGTAACAAATTATATGAATTTTGGAATCTTTGCTATCTATACCAAAAACCCCCTAACAACAGCCAGAGGGTTCCATGTACTGAACTGTGGTCTCCAGCAGAATAGGGAAGGTGTTCAGAGGGATGCAGCATGTCCTCCTACAGCAAATAGTATTCTCCCCCCTTAATATTCACTAGTCCTTATGTACACCTTCTCCCGCAGTATTCCTTGGAACAAAAAATATTCCTCAGAACAAAAAATATTTCACTGAAAAGTTTGTCATCTGCCTTCTCAGCATTTGTCACCCCCCCTTTCACAAATGCCATTGGGAAGGTGGTGAGACGCTACTGAATTCAAGGTGATGAAAAATCAGCTGTTTGACATAAATTAAAGTGACCAGAAAGTTTCTGATTTAGCCAATCCGATCAATTCCAAGTTACAACTCCAAGTCTGAAGAAAAGGCTTTTGACTCAAGATAAGAGCTCTTGACTGTGTAATCCTCTTTTGAATTTCAAATGCTGGTTCTTGCCTAGGATGAGAAAGAAACACCATCACATAAGTAAAACCACTAGAATAGCTCTGTGAAAGTCTGAGTACTACACTAAAATGTACTTGGTTACTGAGTCCTTTAATCTCCCACTTAACAGGAAATAGCAGGTCCTATTCAGTGGGAGCCTGACCATTTAAAAAGCAAAGTCTTCTTTGTCCTATACCACAGAATAGAAATATGACACCCCAAAATAGGGACAGATCATTTGAATAAAGGACATGTGAAAGTTTTATCTTTGCTCGGGAGCTAATTGTCTGAAAGAAAGAGACATCATCTAGTCTGAATTGGATCAGTAGTAAGGCAAAGCTTACTGTGGAGTAAGCTGCTTGGTTAGAAAACCTCTGGGTAAATCCTCGTGCTCTCTGATGAAGCACGAAGTAATTTACACCTTTTTTGCCTTATAGTCTGCTGAGTAGGAGTGTCTAGGCGTGGGTAGTTACCATGGAATAAATGACATGCTGTAAACTCACACCATCAATTAAATTTCTTTATGTGCCCATGCATTTAGACAGAGGAACACCCTGTTTCTGGATGATGAGTGAGGAGAGGTGTGAAGATGTGATTTCAAAACAAAGCTGCTTCTGCGCACAGGTAGTAGGAAAAGCAAGTGTTTGAGAAAACTTATGGCCACAAACTGATGGCCTGCAGGCTTCCCCGCAGTGTGAGCTGTCTCAGTCAGGGTCAGCCCTGCAGAACTGCAAAGGGAAGGAACTGCTGGCGGAAATGGGAGCTTGAATATTCAAGGTGGCATCTTCAACTCAGGTGCCAACACCTCAATTAAAATTGGTAGTCACCCAAATCCCTTCCTCAGGGACAAGGTGGGAAAATTTTGTGAGAAAGAAAAAAAGCTGAACAGTGCTTACTGTATGGTTGAAGGAGTAATGGTAGACATACCCCCAAATCTTTGGCCCAGGAAGCCTTTTTTTGTTTCCTGCACTCATGCTGGGCTTGACTATGCTCTGCCTGTGGGAGTATTACCATGTATTCCATCACTGGATTTTTCTGCTTAAATTTGATGCTTAATTTTCCTCCAGCAGTGTTCAGAGTTTTTTTCCCCTCAGTCTACCTGATGGAAAGGAGACGGGTAGGCACATTTCCGTTTGGATTAAGACGATCAAATCCAGCAATGGTGATATCCTTAAGGGGCCAGGGGTGTCTGGGAAGCTTTTCCTGGGTATTGGAGCTGCTGGCAGCACCTGGTGCACCATGGCACTGGTCCAGCTTTTGCAGCCACTGCCACAGAAAACTAAATAAATTGTGGATTTGGTGTTTTTTTTAAGCTACCTTCTTTAACTAGCATTAAGTAGAGAGGTTAGTGGTGTGTGTTCAAATACTGTCCTTGTTCTGGAGCTCTTTCACAGGGTCTCAGATAAGGTGGGGGAGCTGCTTGCATTCGGTGCTGATTGGTGAGTGAACTCAAGTACAGTATGTGGCTTAACCACAGGGACCTGTTTTCTTTCTCTGCCGGAAACACCTGCCAAAAAGGCTGCATTCACTTGGGCTGTACAAAGAAAAGCCCCAAATGAAACTTCCAGCCATACAGCAACAGGTCAGGAGGTGATACACAGTACACTGGTTTAAATTCAAGGCAGAACCACTGTGCCAATAGGATATGAAAAAATTATAGCTGTTGATTTAAACAGAATATCAATATGAGGGAATGAATGATGCTTTCCCTTGCATTATTACAAAATACCTTATACTCCTACTGAATTGGTTAAATTACAAGAACAATACAGGGGCACTCAGAAAGAGCCTGAGACAGAATATGTGCAGAGTGGCTCTGACAGAAGGAGAAGAAATTATGCTAATAGAAACAGAAGCTGAGGGCTACTATGGCTCTAGGGTTTTCTTAACCACAGGAAATTAAATAGCTCCCTGGTTCCTCACCCAAAGATCCGCCAATTGGGCTGGGGGATGGAGTCCCCTGGAGAGATGTGATCCAATTGCCATAGTAACTTGTATGGATCAATTGACTGAAAGTGTCCAAAAGGCTGCCTGTCTCAAATTAACGCATCAGCACTTATTAGAACCTGATGAAGCCTCCTCGATGACCATGCTGGTGGATCCAGATCCCTTGACCCCACTAATACACAGCCTTCCAGAATCATTAAAGAATCTGGGAATTCACTTGCAGGATCAAATCCGTTCTACTCCAGCGATAACCGTGAACACTCTACCTTTGATCAGACATTATCAGGCAGACCGAGGGGAAAAATGTGGACATGGTGGGGAGTTGCTTAGGAACTGATTAATTATGGCAGGTGTTTTGGACACTGTCTAGGTTTGAGGGGAAAAACCAAGATGTTTACCCACAAGCGGAGGAGGGGGTTTCCTCCACAATAATCACGCCACTCTTTATCAAATTTAAGAAAAGGAACTTTAATCAGAAAATGGATACAAGAAGGATAACTGTTCTTAACTGCTATATATATATGTATATGTAGGTATAGATATAACTGTAAACAGACCAGAGCAAACTGCTTCCCCAACACCACAAGAAAAAATCAACAACAACCAAACAAGCAGGTTTCCTCCTGGAGAAAAGTTATAGGCAGTGTCAGTGTCACAGCCCAGCTGGATGCAGGGTGAGCTCGCAGTTGAATTCTGTCTCTCCCTCTGTGTCTCTAGTCCCAAACGAAGAAGGAAAACTGGAAGCGGGGAACCGCCACGTGTCCTGGAAAGCAGCTGCAACTTCTTTCTCCCAGGTCGCTGCCCCAGCCGGGGTGGGCAGGCCATGACGCTGCAAGTGGCGGTGAGACTGGAGCAGAGACTGGGACCCCAAATGCAGAAACCAGGAGAACAGCCGTGGCAAGGAGAAAAGAACCAGCTCACTAAGAAGCAGCAGCAGCAGCCATGAGGAGCAGGAGAAAAACGGCTTCCCTCAGCAGCACACACATACACACCGCCCCTGCGTTCAGCCGAGCTAAAAAAGTAGAAAATGTCCCCAAAAACAAAAGAGACAACCTGCTCCCCACCCAAGCGATCAAGAAGACGGTAGCAGTTAACTGCTTCCTTTGTTAACTAATAGAATGGGCAGTTAGTGCCAGGGGAGAGAATTTACATAATAATTCCAAACTGCAACAGACTAACACGTATCCGTCTAAGTGACTCCGAGTCTAAGGCTGTCGCCTGCTAGGCTGAGTGGTGAGGTACTGCAGCTGCTCACCCGGAGAAGGAAGTTAGGACACCTCTCCTGGGGACTGGAATGTCAGAAGGAGCAAACACTAGCAACCAGGGAGAGATATACCCTCTGGATTAAAGCCTTATGGATGGCCAGTCTGATGCAAATTTGAAGGCATTAATTGAAAATTCCTAGACCAGAAGGAGGGACAGCCATGGACTGCAAGTGGGACATGGATAGTATATAAGAAAGTCTTTTACCAGGTCAAACAAAGATCACCCCAAGTTATGTGACAGGTGGCATCATCAACCACCAACAATGACGGAAGGCCCTTCCCAGTATCTTTTTGCTGATACCTTAGGCGGGTAACCTGAGATAAGATAAAAGAGGTACTATTGTCTCTGTGTTATCTCCAACCTAGGGGGTGGTTAACAAAGGTGGGGGTGAAGAATGTATCTGATAATGGGCACAAAGAATGCAGAGTTTATGGGCCACAAGGGAAAGCAACTGTGTTGAAATCAGCTCTGACTGGGTGAAAGATAATTGCATTTTGCAAGCGCCCTTTTGGCATGTTTTGACAGCTTCTCAAAAGCCGTTCTACTACAAATGAAAATGCTAAAAGAGGTTTAGGCGATACCCATAACTTGAATAAAGAATATCCTTATTAAAAAAAGGAAGAGGAAATGAAAAAGGAAAATGAAAAAGAAAACTAAAGTTACTTCAGTGCAGGAGGAGTAAAAGGGACAAGATGACTGAATGAGTTGTTGCAGCTCTACAGATGACATGCATTGCCTCTGTTCCTTCCATGCTTGTGGAAGTCCACTTTATAGTTAAATTTCCCTCAGACATTTTGCACAGAGTGTGGTAGTATTACATGTGTTGGTTTATTCAAGTGCATGACCAACAACAGAGCATTTTCAGTAAAATTCTCTATGAATTTTGCTGTTTAACCCCATAAAGTCTTCCATTCCCAAGATGAGTACTAAACTGTAGAATGCATCTGTGGTGGGAGAATGTGAGAGCTCACACTGCTGAACAGCTAGGGGAGAGGGGATGGGGTGTGACATGAAGTTACTAGGCAGCTAATGCCACAGGCCACTGTCATGAAAGCCAAGCTGAGATGCAAGATTCGGTTCCAGACTGACCTAGTCTTAAAGTAAATCTTAGTTTCTAAAGGAATGAGGGCAATGTGCCAGGAAATAAAAAAAATGAGTAAATCTGAGGGACTTGTACTGGATATTGGGGTTCAGCTTATATAATGCTGCTGGAATTTGTGTTGAAGGAATATTAGATCTCTTTATAAGTACTCAATGACGAATGCCTGTGTGGAATACCACAAAGGGCTTTTAAGGTCTGAACTTAACAAGTCCAGACTTGTAGGATTTAGTGTCTAAGGCTTGATCTCCATAAGGAGCTTGAGTGCCTTTACATTAATTTACCTTGACTTTTTGATGATCATGTTTACATATGATTTTGCCCCACTCAGCTACAGACTGAGCCTGGAGACAACAAACCAGTATCTATCAGTGAAGGATCTGTCTGCATCTATCTGTACTTGTAGGAAGATAGTACCCCAGGAATACTACTTCACAAAGGTGTTTATAGGACATAATTTGAAAACTTATTTGTAGGAGAACCAACTTATGCCATTTACTTACTTGGCCTCAGCTAGGTCAGTTCACCTTTTTTTTCCTCCAACATGTCATTGCCACATGCCAGCCCCTGAGTTTCAGGATGAAAGACCAGTCTAGAATTCCATACATGATCACACAGCTTAAGGTGGAGCAGTCATGCCCACAGACACTTAGGCCTGCGCAGTCAGTTCCACCCCCACTGTCATGCACAGAGCAAAATCGTGCTTGTCCTTCTTTAACAACTTCCGTTTCCCTCCTGAGTAAAACACTTGTGAGCCAGAAAAATCCTTTGTATTCTGACTCCAAACCAGTCTTGCCCCTCACTCCTGATACAAGCCTTCTTCCTGTCTCCCCTCAAAAACCAAGGCTAGTGAGACAAACTCTTCCTTTTCTCTCATCACCGAGCCCGAGACCTCTGCTTCCTCTGGCACACTTTCATGGGGATATTTTAAGTAAACCAATTACCTTGCAACCATAGAGAGCGAGCTGTAGGCACTCTGACATACCACTTCCCATTCATGAACATGAACAAGATGACTGGGACCCAGCATCACAGTGTGCGAATTCTTTAACTTCTTGTAGTAAAGCTGTAGAAGGGGAGCTACAAATGTATCCCAGGGAATTAACAAGCAGCTGCCTACTATCACAGCTCTGTCTTTGCAGTGTGAACTTAGTGTAACTAATGATCCTCTTGAAACTAGCTTGAGGACTGGAGAGTGCAGTATGATGCTGGCTGTTTTCTGAATATCTAGTTGTCACCAAGGTAGCTCCTGAAGATGCTGATGTGAAACACTACACAGGATGCCATTACTTCAAACACTCTTACGTATGAAAGGTGACACTCAACCTTATGATCCTGCTTCTCAGATACAGTTAGTTAATCTGTATTAAAAGTCTGTCATTAATGCATGTGTCAATAACAGAGTGAGGGTTATTTGTGTTATCTATCTCTTTATGTTCTCTGCTACTTTTGAACTGAGCAGAGTCAACTTTGTTGTGTTAACCACACTTCAATTAAAGGCTATTTTTGATCAGTATCCAGGTTTGATACATCCTTTCAGGAGGGATCAGTGAAAGATCCTAAAAATTGTCAAGGTGAAGGCTTCTATAGGCAGGAAACTGCAGCATGTGAGGTTGGATGCAGCTGCTATGGAACTGCAATTTGGACAACAAAGTCACCTTCCCCGCTGGTGTCATCTCAATTAGCACCTACATTCCCTTCACACTCACAGCTTCTAACCACCAACTATTGTTAGCTTTACTTCTTATCACATTAAACAGTAAAAAGAGAGCGTGCTTGTCACCACTGCAATCAATAGCCTTTAACTAGGGTATAACAAAAAGACTAGAAAGAAAGAAAACGCTGTTTAATGTAAGATTACACAAGGTCAAAATACAATTCGAACAAATAGCATGCTGAATAGCCTAAACACTGCCCCACAAGACCCAGCACTTTTAAAACCATGACACTTCATTCTCAAAACCACCATAGGTGGGAAACGTTACCGTCTACTTGTTCCTCCCTTTCTCTCTAACTTTACAGAGCACTTGAAGTTTAGTCTGTATAAAGTATAAAATTCATGCATTGCAGAAGATACCCTATCCTATGGAAGCTGAACAGATAGATGGAAGCATGTCTTCTTCAGAATCTTCACCACCACCTTGTCATTCTGTTAATCATTTCATCAGAATACTCCCGAGATACTGCTGTTATGGTGCCCCAAACAGAAGGAATGCACACCATACTGGTTTGGAGGAAGTCCAGCAAACATAAGAGCACGACGGAAAACAGTTAGGAACTCCCTCTTTGTCACAGCCATACTATTGGAGTGCACAAAGAGAGGGCCATCTCCTTGTGGCCGTGCTGCCACATAGATACGGAGAGCTTCAACAGGACATACCCACATCTCTTTAGATAATCTCAGTTGGATCCAGTACCTCTGTTGGCCCATATGAACTGTATGCATACAAAGGTTTGCACTCACTTCAGTCAGCAGGAGGTCCCTCAAGTACAGGAGCTCTGGCTGTACTATATTTTGGTGATTTGCCACCATCTCTTCCATACGGAGTGCACCAAAGAAAGCTACAGTAAACATGGCACGGAACAATAGGCACTCATAAGGAGAGGTACACACAGACTCCAGAGACCCCAGAAGAGATCTCAGCACTCCAATAGTTACAGGACAGTATCCACCATTTGAAGGGCGAGTCCTATGTTTTAGCCTTGATATCATGGAACAGATAAGAGGGTCTTGAAGAGGATCAGGATGATCTACCATTCTGGAGATGAAGGACAGTCCTTCCAAATACATTATTATTTTTGTGGGAGGCAGATGCTGGGACTCCATGGCAATCAGAAACTCTCTCATTTGATTGACTGGAATTGGCCAGACTGCAGGCAGAGCCATGCCTTCTCTAAATGCAAGAAAGTTTTTCAGGCCTTCATGGTAGACTTGCCACAAGTGTCTCTCTCCTGAGTCCTCCAGTAACAGCAGAGTCTCCAGGGGCCAAGGGCCCAACGGATGCTTCTCAGGAACCTGGTTGAGCTCATCTGCTGAAAGAAACACAAATTAGCAATGGCAAAAAAGGTGGTCTCACAGACAGTAAAGCAGATAGAAGTTCCCTCCCTTTCAACATGCTTAAGCTTTTCCTTGAACTTCTCTGAAAAAACCTGTCCCATGCATTCTTATGACTCTCATCTGCACAGCTTCCAATAGGCAGAGCCCAGAAGAGACATTAGATTCTCAAAAATCATAAACCCCCAGCTATTTATCTCTTTAAAGCAACATCTCAAGTCTAGTGACAGATCCAATATCCTACTGCAAGGTTTCTGTGACCTCAGACCTTCATCAGCAGGCACAAGGGGCTGGGACCAGCAAAGCCACCACAAACTAATAATAGACTCACCAGTGCACAGAGGTCTCAGAAGTCTCCCAGCACTGGGGTCAGACCCCATGGAAAAGCGTTCCAAGCATCCTCCCACCTCCCCCACCACGCAGCCGGCCGACCTCCCCCAGGCCACACTCACCGGCTGCTTCGCCGTTGGCACCCTCCCCTCCGCCGGTACTCCGGGAATTGGCGCTGCCGTCCGGGCCGCTCGGCAGCCACCCCATGCTGGGCTCCCGCCGCAGCTCTGCCAGCATCGCCCAGAAGGGTGACAGGGCAGCAGGCAGCTCAGCCCCACTGCTCTGCATCTCTGACAAAACGGCCGCCACGCAGACAGAAGCACGAAGCAGCGACTCCTCAGTGGTGCTGCCGAGCTTCCCCTTTATAACCTGACCCCTCAATCCCACTGGTGGGGCCCCTCTGCGCCCCACCTCGAGCCTGTGGGTCAATGTGGGGTTCCCCCCATCCTGCCTCCTCCCACGGGCCTGAGTGGGAGTCGCCTGTGAGAGACTTCACTGCCTGGGAACTGCTTAAGCGGCCCATTATCGCCTTCAGTGTGCTGCAGCTAGGTGCTAAAGAAGGAGAGGAGGGCTTGCCTGCCTGTGATTTCATGTCCTTGGCCCTGGCTCTGTTCTCCCCTGCCTCAAACTTGTGCCATCATTTTGTTACTAAAATGAGAGAGCCGGCAGCAGGGAGAGGGACAAACGCGGTACCGGCCTCGATGACGGCCAAGAGCTTGGTTAAATCGTGAGAGAGAGGAGACTCCCAGGGAAGGCGATTGACCGGGTCCCCGCACAGCTTTCTTCAAAGGGAGACCGAGGGGACTGGCAAGCAGGGGCAGCTGGTGTCCCGTATGGTCAGAAGCCCTTAGGATACCGGGTTACCTTCTCCCCAGAGCAAGTGGGCTCTGTAAAGGCACCCCAAAGGCAATTATCAAGCCAAAAGCTCAAGTTACTGGCTGTGGAGCCTGCTTGCTTTGCTGTTTTCTTGGGATTTTGCAGGGATAGCTACTGTGGAAGGGCAGCTGCCTCGTTAAACTGTGCAGCCACCTAAGTGATGAACAGTGATGATCCCTGTGATGAACAATGAAGAGGACTGATGAGTAAATCAGAATGGAGCCGGCTGCCCCAGCTAATCTCTACAAAAAGCTTTCTGGAAGCCAGTCTTGGGAGCCCGGGAGATCAACTAGTAGGTATCACAAATACTTTTCTCTCCTTTCTCACCTTATCACTAAATCCAATCACATTCCAGGCACTGGCAGAACATATTGTAATAAACAACTGTAAGTTTCACGCCTTCCAGCTCGCAGGTCGGGGCCACCGCCGCCCCCCTCCTGTTCTCCCATCGCCAAGGCCAGCGCTCCGGACTGTCGGGGCGGACCCTCGGCGACACAAAAGGGCCCGCGGCCGCAGCTCTGGGAGTTCGGTGCGGTGCGGGGGTTCACGGGGGCAGCTGGGTCGGTCCTCCTGCCATGGCCTACAGTGCCTGCGCTCCGGCTGTGCCTGTCGCCTCGCCCTTCTGGGAGATGCTGGCGCTGCTGGCCCGGGAGCCAGGTATGGAGTGGCTGGAGCTGAGCCTTGCTGGGCAGGCAATCACCTCCCCACGTCGCAGTCCAGAAGCACCGCACACCACCGAGCGGGCTGCGCAGGCAGGTGAGTCCCGGCAGCGCGGGGAGCGCTGGGCGGCGGCGGCCGGTCAGTGCGGGACGGGGCCGGTCAGTGCGGGACGGGGCCGGTACGTAAGTGCGGGGCGGGGCCGGTATGTAAGTGCGGGACGGGACAGGTCCGGTAAGTGCGGGACGGGACGGGTCCGGTAAGTGCGGGACGGGTCCGGTAAGTGCGGGACGGGGCCGGTGTGTAAGGAAGTGCGGGACGGAGCTTGCGAGGCGCGACCGCATGGCTGGCGGCCATGCTTCCGACCGGGCAGCGTTTTCGTGGTTTTGCTTGAGTTTGCTGTGTGACCTTTGCCGTTCTAACTTACGTAAGCCGTGCCTTGGTTTAAAAATTGCTTTTTGCTTGTCTTCTCCATTACTACTCCACAACCTTGTAAATTACCAGCGTGTTACCACATCCAGTGTCTGAAATGGGCCTGGTATGTTGCTTGTTTCCCATTTGAAAAACACCTCTGCACTTTAACAGCTCGGCGTTGCCGTATGTGAGTTGTCTTTATCAGATAAATTCACCGCATTGTCTAGGGGTGTACAACATTCAGGATTCTATCTTTATTGCTGCTTAAGTGGCATACTTGTGCCTCTTGTAATGTGCTAATGTGGATCCTCTCTTGTAGGAAGGGAGATCAGTTGTCACCAAAAGCATTCCCTGGGACCCTGGCCTCTGAAGACTTTGTCGTTGCTGGAGTGCTCCGGGGATAGAAGGCTTTGGGGAGCCTACCTCGAAGGACTGGAGAAATTCATTGCCTTTAGGAAAAGCATGGGAATGCCTGCAGCCTGGCCAATTCCAGTGGAGCAAGTTAGAGGGTTTTTGGCTGTGCAATCTAATTATTCCTCTTCAAAGACAATCATGTACTTGGCAGCACTGTTTTACTTATCACGATTGACTGGTAACTCTGATCCTCTGGAAGATCCTATAACCCGTTGCATGGTGACAGGGTTGAAACGTCGAGCAGGCATCCTGAGGGATAAATACCTGCCGATAACAATTGAGATGCTGCGATCTCTCTTAGGAGCTCTGGAGTCTGTATGCAGAACTTATTATGAGTGCTTATTGTTTCGTGCATTATTTACTGTAGCTTTTTTTGGGGCACTCCGAATAGGAGAGATGGTGGCAAAGCACCGTAATGTACTGCAGCCTGAGCTTCTGTACCTGAGTGATCTCCAGCTGACGGAGAGAAAAGTGGTGCTTTTTCTGCATAGCTCTTCTGTGGGGCAGGAGAGACACATCATCAGCCTTGCGCTGTCTGGAGAGCCATGGGTGTGCCCTGTTCTAGCCCTCCGGAGCTATCTGACAGTTCGTTCACAGTTGGAAGGGCCACTCTTTATGCACTGGGATAATAGGACTGTAACGAAGAGGGAGTTCTTGACTGTTCTCCGATGTGCCTTGGGTCTGCTGGGGCTGTGTTGGGAGCAGTATGGTGTGCATTCCTTCTGGCTGGGGACTGCTGTCACTGCTGCACGCTACGGGTTTCCCAGAGAAGATGTCACTCGCCTGGCAAGATGGCCCTGTATGACCCAGGGAGACTCTAGCCATAGAGACCAACAGGAAAATAGAAGCTAATGAATGATCTTCTTTATGCAGAGTCAGCTTTTAGCTGTACAGTTTCTAGTCTTTGACAGAAATTTAGTATTAACACCTGAAATTAATTTTCTACCTCACAGTGGGGTGATCTAAGTTCACTCAGAACTTGCTTGTGCTGTTTGTAGTATTAAAGGTGCAGGGAATGCTTTTCTACCTTACGGTGGGGTGATCTAAGTTCACTCCGAAGTTGCTTGTGCTCTTTGTAGTGTTAAAGGTGGGGGGAATGCCAAAGTTGTTGTGCATGGACTGCAGTGTTATCTTGATTAGTGTGAATCAATAAATAGTGCCTTTTAAAAAACAGTTTCTGTCTACTAGTGCTACCGTTGCTCTTTACTCAGAAGAAGTGGTAATCTTGGCTTTGAGACCAGTGAATGACAAGTGGACTCTGAAGTTTTGAAGGAAAACTCATGAGACTTAAAGGTAATAATTGTAAAGAGGAAGTAGTTAAATGGTAGTATCTTTTGGCATAGCTGTCCACTTTTTAACACTAACATGTCACTACAGTCAAAAGGGAAGTATAAGCTACACTATTAGCCAAATAACAGACACCAAAGGATGATATTTTTTAAATGCTGATCATCATAACATGTCCAAAGTGATATCTTTTACCGCTTCAACAGACAAGAGTGACTTTTCATCAAGCTACCTCTGAAAATATTTAATTTAATTCTCTAGATTCAATTCCCTCTGAGCATAATTATCTCAGTCAGTACTTTAAATAACAAAAATAGCACATGGTTTACCTAACAGTTAATGATTTCCTTAGTATGTGATACTTGCTGTCCTTGATTCAACCTGCTGTTTTCCTGAATTTTAAGTTACCTTTTAAAATTGAGTTTTCAACCATCTCCATAAAATATTATGGCCCAGTATTTCTAATTTTGTTGTTAATAGCATTTGTAGCACTTTGATAGTTTGTGGTGGAGTATTTTTTCAACATATGGCTGGACTGGGACAGGAGTTGGTGAGTGTGCTGGTTTAAAGGTAAACCGGCAGGAGAAATGGACGCAACACAAAAGAGATTATAAATCAATGTTACAATTTAATAGCAATATTACAATAAATGCAATGGCACTGAAAGAGAAAAGAGACCAAAACCCCCTAGTTTTGTGAAATTTCTATTTCTGCTCTGCAAAATGTTGTTTGCACAGCAAGGCC
>JAWWEV010000134.1:49667937-49758002 GCA_035583235.1 Hafferia zeledoni | reverse complement strand
CCTAGTTTTGTGAAATTTCTATTTCTGCTCTGCAAAATGTTGTTTGCACAGCAAGGCCGCTGAACAGCATGAAGTGCAAGAGCCACTTTGTTCAGGTACATATTGTCTAGTAGTTATAGACTAGTGTACCATGGTTAGAAGTCATACATTAAACTAAGCTAGACATTTCAATAGGATGAAACAGTAAAGAGCCAAGATTTTGTAGAGTTAGAGCCAAGGTTTTGCAAGTTTTACAGGTCAGGTCACCCTTTGATCACTCCTATTACTCTCATTGCTTTAAACTCAGACTATGGTTATAGCTCATGCTAGTTTTGTATCTTGCTCGCTCTGTCTTATACCCTTTCCTAACAAAATTCTGGGTAACAGAAGGATGGGAGCTAGCTGAAATTTCATGATGGTTTGATCTTCATGTGAACAATTAGCCATGATTTCTGAGACTTTGGTTAGTAGAAATACTGTCTGCTACCCTTTACTACAAGTGACATTGTGTTTACTGTGGGAATTAACTACAGTGGTGCTGCACAACTTTTGTGATTATGCTGTTATCAGAGATACTTGTTTTAACTGCAGTTCACTAGAATTGCTTGTTTGTATAGTAATTTCTGTTTCTGTGCATAAAATCTAAGTGTAAATAAAGCTAAGGTGATGCAAATGTAGCATCTACTCAGGAATTTATTCTGAGGTGCCCACCAGCTGCTGCTGCTGCTGGTTAGGCTGAGCAGACACTTGGAACATACCTGCATAAGGAAGTGCTTTGTAAGCTATGGAAGCTTTGGATTTTTGCTGTCTCCTGTATATGTGATGTGTCTGCTCACTGGCTTGTGCTGTATTGAGGCATGCCAGCTTCTAGTACTGTCTGTTGTCTTGCTGTGGAAGATGTGTATTGGCTGTATGTGGCACGCGTTTGGTAGTAGTGGGAGGGGGGACTGCAGGGTGGCCTCTGTGGAAAGAGGTAAGGAGCTGCCCAGTTCATGTTTTTGTTTCCCAGTTCCCATACATTTTAACAGTAGATGTGCCTGACCATTTAACTTTCTGCTAGGACTCTTCCATTTAATTGATTTCAGCAATAAATTATGCTTCCCAAAGTTTTTTGCAAGTATTTTATGAGTGCAAATAGTTGTACTAGTAGAGAGGAGTCGCTGTATTAATGCTAGCACCTTTAATATATGTCATGTTTTGAAAGCTTTTAGCTAAGTCTGTCTTCTGGGGAGCGTGGTGTTTGGCAAATAAATGCCATGATGATTACTCAGGAATACTGGGAAGATGGAAGCCTGTCTTACCTGTAATTTCTATTTCTCTGATACATGAAACAGAAGAGAGTCATATTTTGGTTTTGTAGCCCCCTAAGTGGAAGTAAATCCTAGGAAGTAGCTGGAGAGATGAGGAAGAATCAACTACAGTTATCGACTTCACTAAGTTCTTATCCTGGTATTGGGAAGAAATTTGTTTTAGGGAAGACCCACCATGGAGGTAATTAGCTTTATAAAAAGCCCTGTTCTGATAGGCTGGCATGTTTTCAGATAATATGATTATAAATGCAGTGCATGATCTATAATTACTTGTTGGAGCTATAGGTTTCCTTTTACACGACAATGAAAACTGAGATAGCTGGTAAGTGAATGAGGCCAGTTTTCTCCTGAACCTTAGGAGTCTCACATCTCACCAGATCAGAATTCTAAAATCGTTATCTCTACAACAGAAAAAATAGATCATAATAGAAGCAGAAGGGGATATAAGAAGGGTATTTACTTTAAGAAGTAAAATTAATCACAATTCTTTCCTAAAATATTACTTAACGGGTTCACACATTTTTATCATGTTAAGAGTGAAATGCTAAGCATACTGACTCCAGAAAGAGCTAAAATACTCTTGTACTGCTGATGATTGTCTGCTATGGGAATTCACTGCATTGTGTACAGACACTGGTGAATAATTTTTCATGTGGAAACTGGAAGTCTTAAAATTTCCAGAATTTATAATTATGGAATTTTAGTACTTAGACTCTTCAAGAATAAAGGAGAAGTAATAGAATCATAGAATCACAGAAGTGTTTGTTTCGGAAGGGACTTTAAAGATCATTTAGTTTCAATCCCCCTACTGTGGAGGGCCTCTTTCACTAGACCAGGTTGCTCAGAGCATCATCCAGTCTGGCCTTGAAGACCTCTAGGGATAGGGCATCCACAGCTTCTCTTGCACTGCCTCACCAGCCTCACAGTAAAGATTTTTTTCTAATACCCTATCTAAACCTACTCTCTTTTAGTTTGGATCCATTTCCCTTTCTCCTGTCACTACGTGCTCTTATAAAAGTCCCTCTCCTGCTTTCTTTTAGGCTTCCTCCTGATACTGGAAGGTTGCAATTAGGTCACTCCTAAGCCTTCTCTTTTTCAGGCTGAACAAACCCAGTTCTCAGCCTTTCTTGTAGGAGAGGTGCTTCATCCCTCTAATCATCTTGGTGACCCTCTTCTGGACTCATTCCAAGAGTACGATGTCCCTCTTGTGCGAGGGGCCCCAGAGCTGGATGCAAAACTCCACGTGGGTCTCGCCAGAGTGGAATAGAAGGGCAGAATCCCCTCCCTTGACTCTGGCCACGCCGCTTTTGATGCAGCTGAGAACATGATTGGCTTTCTGGGCTGCAAGTGCACATTGCAGGCTCATGTCCAGCCTCTTTAGAAGTCTTTGTCACCTTGACTTCTTTGTTTTACTTGCTTTCAGATATGTATATCCATCAGTTGTGAGTTACTTGTCCATTGAAGAGACTTGATCCTTCCTCTCCATAGCAAGGAGGACACTGACATTCTGCAGCAGCTGTAATAGCAGCATGCTGGGCACAACATGCCAGTGCTCTGCCTACCCTGCTCTTGCGTTTTGTTGAAGATGTTTCATTTCATATTCTTAAGTCACACCTCCTCAGGAGATTTGTAATTAGTAATGTTGCAGACTTGGAAGCTGTATAGAATTGAAAGTACATTTATTTTAAGATATGTAAAGGAAAAGCAATGGTTTTCAGTTAGGATAGGTGAAGAAGGCTGTTTTACATGTTGTGATGCAGGCTTGGCTAGAAGCATTAGCCTAGTGCTGAATGCACCAATTGCTCATTGAATCCTCTCTTCCAATGAGATGTCATAATATGTTTCCATCTTGTTCTCCGAGGTTGCCTGTGTATTCACTGAAATGTGTTGCTTAACTATACTAATTACTTATATTGCCTTGAAGTACTGGCAGAAGAGAAATAATTATAGAACAAAGCGTACCGCAAATCCCATGCTTTTTTCCTTATGTACAGCTTCCCACCAAGAGCAGAGTCCAGAACTGATCATACTTCAGTCATTAATACCATTGGATTAGGAGCAGCTGTCTCAAGTGGCAATGTAATATGTTAATTTTGTTAGAGTTCAGGAGTGAAGCCAATATGGAATTTGTTGCTGATGTTGTTCCACATTCTAGGAATGTTCTTACACTAGCTCTCTTATAGTTTGAGGAACTGGCTGTTGCACTTTCATATACATTTCCCAAAAGCTATAACCACAGGATGACTATAGGACAGTCTGACTTCTCATAGCTTTATTATAACTATAAACTGTATTAATCCCTCTTGCATTTTGTCCAGCATCTTGGTTCTATTTCAGAATAAAATGCCCTTCCTTAATCTAAAGGCAGCTGAGCCATCAGCAAAGATACTTCACAGCCCTCTGCCAATTGTTGGCAGCCAAGTAGCAAATGTTTTCCAAAGCACACAGACCAATCAGACATGATATGTGGTTATAATAGTATTTTAATGTTAAGACGCTTTTTTCCTTTTTTTGGCCTTAACAGCTTTTATACTTAATATCACCTTCCACAGCACTTGAAAAATAGCAGCTATTTAGGTCTGTAAGATTCAGGTCAGTACTGTAGGCTAACACTTCCAGATGGCAAATCCTATGTCTTTATGGGCAAAATAAGTTTTTTCAGCCCACTTAACCAAAGAAAAGGATATTCCTTGGTGGTGACTCCCTGTATTAACACTTTTTTTTTTTTTTTTTTTCCCTTGGAACTACTAAACGTTCATTTCAATACATTTGTTATGGGTTGAAAAGAAGAAAGCAATGTCATGGCATTGGGCAATTGCTTAGTTTTGAAGATGAAAACTAACACTAACAGTATTAATACAGCCTCTCTTAACTGAGCCACTGTGCTCAGAGATGCTTAAGACAAGGAATGCTGTGTTCAGCTGAGATGGTGGTGCTTTGTTCCCAAGATATAAATGATTCTGTTGTTCCAGAATGAGCGTATTTGCAGAGTTTGAATACTACCATATTTTGCTCAAGAATAAATATTTTCGTTTAGACTATAGCATAATGTAGGTGTGTTCATGGTAGGACATCTTAAAGAATGTCAGTACCCGTGTACAATAAGATGTTTAAGTAACTAAACCCATGATTTATCAAAAATTCTTTTCCCTCCAAGATGAGTTGTTGTTGTTTGCTTTATCCCACAGGGAGGTTTGTTTGGGTGTCAATGCATTGTGGTAATTTATAGTTGTGTTCTCTGCCATATAATTGTTTTGGTATTTTCAAAGTAGGCAGCTCTGTAATATTTGTAAACTTGGAAACTAAGTTTATTTGGCTTAGAAAAAAACTTGCTCTTGCAGTGGTTTGCCAAGGTGGGTATTTTGCACTCTGATTAAAGCAGTATTTGTGTTTTCTTCCTCTAAATTCTGTGAACATGGAAAAATCCCCATGGAAAATTGATGCATGTGATTAGATAGAGCAGAAACAATTAGATAATGCCATTTTTGCAGCATAAGTGTTTTTTAGTGCCTTTTTAAAAGAAATTTTAAAAATTATATGCAACACTTGTGAACTACCACATATGAATTCTGTTTTAGCAGTCATCTTGCAACAGGAGTTTTGTGCATTCCTTGAAAGCACAAAGTTTCTGTTGATAAGTTATAATCTACTTTTTTTTTTCTTGTCTTCATGATCTTTTGGCATCCTGCCTTTTCAGGCAGCTGTGCTATATTACTGCACAGCATTAGTCTTAGTTCTTTGTAGGGAACTCTTAAACAGGAGAACTCACCCAAGAGCACAGAAGTTCAGATGTACCCTATTTTGTGTTGTATGGTGGATGTAAGCTTAGCAGGAAAGCATGTTTTCAGGGGATGCAGATACTCTTGTGCACATGTCTTGATAGTGTTTTAAAGGGATGCTCCCACCCTCTAAATTTTGGAGGGAGCGAAACTTTAGTTTTGAGTTAGTATCTGAACTGTTGCCTTTCTGTCTTGCTTCTTCAGATAGTGGTTTACTCACTGGTTTTCCTGATACAGATATAAGCTGAAGAAATTCCTTTCTGAGGGACCTGGGGCTGTCTTCATCCTGCAGTGGTAGCTAGGGGGCTTCTCTCTGCTTCCAAAAGCTGGAGTAGTTTGCTGTTTTCCATGACTCAAGAGAGATCATTGAGAGGAAAATGCTTGAGCCTGCTGACACACTTGTAACAGGGTAGAAATATTTCTCTAACTTCAGTTTCTTTTGGAGCATCAGGCTGCCTATCAAGAGCAAACTTGGGACCTGGAACAGTGTGTAGGCCCAGAGGTTGTCTTGGTGTAGAGCACAGATCCTGCAATCAAGGGTATGCTGCAAAGTTGAACATTATCCCAATGAGAAAGATCTGTGTATAAAATAGCTTTCTGATAGCTGCTATTATAAACTAGTTTAGTTCTTAACCATGTCAGATACTGATGGACATAATACTAGTCAGCTTGTAAGCAACCTGGTGGAAAAGGATTAACTTACTGCATTTTAGACTGTATTAAATAATACCAGACTTTTAGGTGCAAAGGATTTCTCTTCAGGTGCTGGGAGGTGGTTAGCAGAGCTGCTTGGGAAAGTTCACCCAAACAAAACTTACATTCAGAAAAAATTACAACTGTAACATGTAACATTTTCATCATCTGGAAAACGTGGGTAATACTCTGCATTATCTCATGAGCTAGAACTGTGAATGCTTCCTAATGTATTTCCTATCTTCCATGTGTACAGGAGGGTGGAATAAAATATGAATGAGTATGCTGGTTTCTGATGGTAGGGGATTTTTAGAGAGAAGGAAGGAGGAGGCAGTAGGTGGGTGAGAAAAAAGGAGGTGGAGAGAAACACATTGCATCTAAATGAAGTGCTGCATTCTCCAGAGCAGGCATTGTGGGGCTGTTCTACTGGCTGGAAGAGCTGTTGTTACTGGAGCTGTTAAGACCACTTAGTCTAAGGAGGGAAGTCTGACTTTGAACAGTTAGTGTGCTCCTTGACCTTATCACAAGATAATATTCTGTAGCAAAGGCTGTGAAGAACGTGAATGCAACAGCTTCTGCAGAGAAAACTTGGCAGGAAGGCAAGTAGAAGCAGACTGTGAGACACTTCTTACAAACTGTGCTTAGAAACCAATCTGTTCTTTATTGTTCTCTGATGAAGGGATGGATTATAAATGGTACAGACGGCCTTGAGGCCTGTAATAGTACAATATCTGTAGCTTTTCCAGCTGGAGGCTTAAAAGCTCTTAATACTTTTTATGCAAAAGAGGGTAAGAATCCATTAAAAAAATCTGAAAATGCACATGTCAAAATCTCAGGCTCATGAGCAAGTTATTACTTTATGTAGAAGAAAGATTGAAAGAACTAAATTTTAAGTACATGTTTTTACACTTCTCTACTGCTTTGCTTATTGTTTGGCAAAGATAAATATCTGAAGTTGGAAGTTTAAATAAGAAAGAGATTTCTCCCATGTCATCTCCACTTCAATCTGTCCTTAATGTGCATGCAAAGTCAAATTTCCCTTGCATGGCAGTATACCGAATTTAGATTTTTTGATGATGTCTTGGTAATAGCATATGTATGTGTCTAGCACCACAAAAAGTTACATGTGTTATGTGCGTGGTGTGCTGGCTCAGTGCACCAATGAGTGGCACACTCTTGTCCCACTGAGCATGCACATGAACACAATGTTCTGCTCTAGTAATAGCCCAGACTCATTCCCACAAAGTCAAATGCTTGAACAAAATACATGAAAGCAGGATTGGTTTTGTGCCATGGGCCTTAATCACCCTCTGCATCAGCAGAAGCAGCCTGTGCTCTAAATAGGGCTTTGTACCATCGTACAGCGGTTGACAATGATGTACATTTGCTCACCCTCACACCCCCTCGTGACTGGTCTCATATATGACAGGCGGACACAAGAAGGAAGTTCGGGAAGACCTCGGATTCCACCACAAAATAGTTTTGTTTCTTCTGCTTATCTTTCTCTTTAATAGAACATCTTGTCTCACCTTGTCTTACATCAAATATAAGGCAAAAAATCTGCGAAATTAATCAAAGCAGAGTAAAATGCGGTGTGATTTTTTTGTGATAAATGAAAATCGCCTTGACTCTCTGGGTCGATCAGTAGGCTGCATGACAGGGCCATCTGCTGGCAGAGGAACTCTAACAACGTCCCTGTGAATTCTGCTGAGAGCGACTCTAGTTCTGGGCGTGGTTAATGGCCTGATTGGAGCTTCCAGCTTCTCGTGACTCTTCTGAAATTATCTTTGTAAGCGGCTTCATATTTTATATTCAGTCCTGCCTTGGTAAAAGAACTTTAGAGAACTGTTTAACTGTAAATTTAAGCTCCATTCAAATGTTAAATGGGATATCTGATCTGGGAATACAATTGCCATCACAATTTAAAACTGTATTCTGAGGAAGCATGGGTTTGTAGATGAACCTCTCAGATCAATAAGAAATGATTAATGCTTGCTCTGCACACAAAATGTCTACATAAGGGACGTTTTGATTAAAAATACAAATCAGATTTCCTATGAACAAATATAAAGAGGCCAAGTGGTCTGGCATACTGCAATTGTTAAATTTGTGTCTTTAATAATGAAAAGGCTTTTGAAAGTATTTCAGTTTTACTTTTACAAGCACTGTGTAATCAATGCAACATCTCAAACATAACAAGCATGCTCTTGTATATCTGTGCTCATGTTTGCCTGTCTGTATGTCCAATGTGATGACTGGAAATATTACAGATTTTAACTGAGAGGTTATGATCTATCCCTTTGCAAGTTTATAATTAAGAACATGAAATTATTTGTGCATATAAGAATAAACTGAGTAAATGACATGAAAACCTGCTTCTTGGTTTGTCTTTTGAGAGCCTGGAACTTGGCTTCAAGAAGATTTGTTACAATAAATGTGCAGGGTTCTTTAATATACATGATCACATGCAAATTAAAGTACATCAGTCTGCAATGCTTGGCAAGTGCATATTGGTGGTGTAACAGGTCACAAGCCTGTGGTAAAGCAGCCTTAGTCCTGATTGCAGTAGCGTTTATGTATGTATAGCCAGGCTTGGCGAACAAAGATTCGGGCAGGGCTCTCCCCACATGGGTGTGCCCTTCGAGCCTGCACAGTGGATTTTTTAGGTGAGGCACAGCGTGTGCAGAACTGGCCCCACCGTTTAAACTCCAAGGTCCATTTGCCATGGCCGAGCGAACCTAGACAGTGACAGTGAAGGCCTCGGGACTAGAACCTACAGCCGCCAGTACTGTCAGGAGGTCTCCCATCCAAGTACCAACCGGGGCTGACCCTGCTTGGCTTCTGAGACCTGACAGGATCGGGTGTCAGGGTGGCATTTAACTGCCAGTACTGTTTCTATTTTCTCACTTAAAGCAGTACCTCTGGTCACCATTGTAATTACAGTGAGAGGTGTGAAGCAGTAGCTGCTTGCTGAGAGTGGCAATGTACTATAGGTATATATTACAGTGGACTACAGATGTCCCCTGAGAATGCATTGATCTGACTGTATCCAAAAATCTTTTGTGTTGGTCTCTGATTTTTGTTGTTTCTAACAGCATATACCTTTATCCCACAGAGAGAGCAGGTTATTACATACTGCCTAAGGGCTGTTCTAACCTTTTTGACTTCTAAATTGTTTCCCACCTTTTTCTCCTCTGACAATTCAGCAAATGCAGTGATGGAGATGGATTTCATTACATGTGCTTTGACCAAAGTTATTTATTGTTTACCATGTAAACCTGACCACCTGATCTGTGACTGCCTGGAGTGCTACTATATAGAAATCATGCATATGGAGGAATCATCTTTCTTCTAGTCAACAAACTACAGCGAAAGACTATGCAAGAATAAAGCAACAGCATTTTATGTTGCTGGATCAGGACTATTCTAACCAATTGTTTTTTTCCCAGGTAGTTCATTCTATATTTTTGCTTTCTGTTTCAGTGACTGTTTTCTGTTACCTGTTCTAAAAGGATGGCAAAATGGACTGTAGTATATTAGGAAGGATGGATTGGACTGTGGAAAGGAGGAAGTAATCTCCTCTGAGAAACTTGAAAGAAAATGTCTGTGGTACTAGAAAACTAGCTTGGCAACATGAGTAATATAGACAAGAGCTAATGAAGTTCAGACCGTCAGGGTAGATGGGAAGCCAGGTGTGGTGTTGTTTCATATTCATATTCTCTCCTGCAACTCTCTCAGCTAAACGTAAGAGCTGTCCAAAAACTCTGTTGTGGTTTTTTGTGTGTGTGTGTGTTTTTTGTGTGTGTGTTGGTTTTGGGTCTTTTTGGTTTTGTTTCTGTTTTTTGGTTTTTTTTTTTTTTTGGTAATGTGTTGTCAAGTTCACCTGGGAAAAATTGTATTGCATAGGGAAAGTCCAGTTTTTCTCCTTATTTATGGTGCTGAGTACTGGTCTCAAAGTTGCCTACATCTGTGGAAGTTCTTTGCACAGTGATATTGGGCTACTGCAAGTATTGCCTGTGTTGTCCAGCTTTGGTGTAGCTGCATCTCTTCCATGTGGCATCACTTTGGTAGGTGGAAACCTTGTTTTGTCAGCATGGGAGTAAGTAGGCTGTGGTTGTGGGTTTGTTGGTTTTGGGTTTTTTTCTGTGTGATATTGGCTGTGTGATGTACAGTGTGACTATACCAATTAAGGTACTGAGATTACTTTTTTGTGAGCATTCAGAAGTTCCACTGAAATCGTTCTGAACAGAACCTAATTACAGTAGAACATGACCCACCAAAGAAATGTAAAAGAATTTTATTTGTTTTCTGTCTCAGCATTATCTTGAGAGCAGGCAGAGCTCAGGTTACCAAGAGAGGGGAGGGTTCGTCAGAGCTCCAGTCGGTGGCAGGGACAAAGACAATCGATTGCTCTTGGACTCTGACAGCTGCTGAGGGAGGACTGAGTTGCTTCTAGCAGCACATCAGTGCATCAGCATCTTTATGCAGCTGTGCAACTTGATTTTTTTGTTAGTTTTGGATGGTGATAAACACTTTTATGCCCTTGGGAGAACAGTTCTATTTAAGGTCCAGAAATGAAGAGAAAGAGCTTGTCCTCCTGTAACGTGTCTGTGGGGTTGCTGTTCACAGCAATGATGCTCAAAGGTGAGAATACTATTTGATAGCAAAATGTTGTATTGAGGTTTATTTTATTCAGATAGTATCTTGCGACTTGATGTGCCTTACATATTTAAGTTCCAGAAGTATTTAATCTGTTGTATTTTACTTTGTCTCACTGATGCATAGGCAAAATGATCATGTACATCCAGAACTGCACTGTTCCTTGTGAAGCTTTGACTTGTTCGGATATCTTTTTGGTCAGGAGGATTTGCTCTGAACTCAAATTAGTGCAGGAGGTCAGTGTCAACCATCAGAGAAAGATGTACTCCAAAGCACATTATTCCCTACATTGCCACTTGGCATTTGCATGCTTTGGTGGCCAGGTTTGCACCCTTCAACCGAGGGGGAGGGAGGGATTTTTTGGATGTGTGGTGGGAAAACCTCTCATCTTCATATGAACAGCCCAAGTGCAAAGGGAGTGAGTGCTCATCACCTGAAGATGACCATGACAAAATGACCTCTGTTTGGAAACAAGCTGGGTTTTGAACCAGATAAAGGAGAAGGCTGATAAAAAACAGATCCTGTGAGGTGGAATAATGCTTTTTATCATGTGTAGTGGTATCTTTCTTCTCCAATATCTCCTCTTATCCTTTCTTTCTCTTTTCCTTATATGTTTTCTTCAGTGATATTTTTATACTTTCATTTTGTTTCATTTTTATTGATAATAACCAAAATGGATACATACCTCCTTTCCATTGCAACCACATTGTTCTGAAATAAACCAACCTTATATATATATAAACACTCGTGATTCAGTGTTATTTCACTCTAGCCTGCCCTAAGGAGTCTATTGTTAAACAGAACCTCAGTTACCCTGCCTTCAGGGGCAGGTTGTAACAGAGTGGTACTGTTATTCTTGCTCTTTGCTTGAAGGAATGTGTGAATCCATATAAAGGTGATACAGAGGCTACATAGAGAAACTGTGATGTGCAGCCAAATAGTGTCATTTAAAATGTCGAGTTTCAGTGAGTTATCCTTAGTGACTAAATCTGGATGGCAAGAAGCATCCCCAAATACATGGTTTGGAAAAGATGTTGGTGCAAGGATGTGTTCATACAACGTGCATTTGCCAATTTGTGAAGAAAAGCAGCTCAAACTTTTTACAGATGGTAGTTTAAAAAGAAAAAGACTAAATTCTGAAAGTAGCATAAGTCTTACCAATGCTGCATTTGGGGAGATACCAGAAGTCATTAGCCTGGGAGCAAGTTTGACTTCAGACTTTACTAACTGTAAGTCAGTAATCTCTGCCTATGAGACATTGGTGAAATAAAGGTAATGATATTTACCTTCCAAAAATGTGGGATTTGCTGTATACAAGTTTTTTTCAGTGTACGTGAAAAGCTTAAGTTAGCTAATAATTTACCCCAAGTGGATGCTGTCCTTACCTGAACAACTTCATCAGGTGTACTCTTGTATCAGAACTAATGATATTCTACAGTATATGAATGATATATAGTTATAATAAATACTACTTGGAGCAGTAGAAAGAGGATGTTTTCCTTATACTGCCCAGTTCTTAGTCTGATTTACTGAACAAATCTGTTATCTAGCTGTAGAATCAGCCAAAGGAAAATATGCTCACATGCTTTTTAATGAACTGTTTGAAGACTACTCCAATGCTCTAATACCAGTGGAAGACACAGATAAAGTACTGAATGTCACCCTTCAGATCACATTGTCCCAAATTAAAGACATGGTGAGTAAATGTATAGTTCTGTTTTTCTAAAAATATGCAGAAATGTATTAGGTGTAAGCCTTTTGTTTGGAGCAGGAAAAGTGCCCTTCATTTTCGTGTGACAACTTCAGTAATGCTTTCTCAGGAGTGTCCTATTCTCTAGTTCTTTGTAGATTCTTATCTGCTTGCAGCGCTGAATTTTTAAGACTTATTGGGTAGTTAAGTGTTCCTATCGCACCCTCCAGGCAACTTTCACTGAGTTTTAAATATAGCAAATGCTTCTTCTAAGATGCAATTAATTTCTACATAAAATCCCTAAAATTAGCCTTCAGTAACTTTTTATAAATATGGTTCTGCTAGATATACTTTTAAGGCAAAAGAAAATATGTCTGGAAGGAAAAAGGAAGATTATTTTTGTGACTTCTGAATTGCAACTTCAAGGCTCACCAAGCTTTTAAAGAATTTCTTAGCCTGAGTCTGTTGGCTGTTTGGTATTCTAAAGCTCACAAAAGGAAAGTTTTAAGATACTGGGAGCCTTAGACACTGTGATTAAAGCTAGGGAGGGTGCAGGGGGAAGAAGGTTTGGCCAAGAGAAAGTCCAAAAAGCGATCTCCCTGTACAGTGTATGGGCACAGATACCTGTCTGAGAATTACTCTTGGGGCCTGTTAGTATTCTGACCTGTTTTGAGCACTACATCAAAACTATACCACAAATGCTGTCTGCATCTAAGATGTGGTTTTGTCACCTTCAGCTAGAAATATTCCTATGTTTTCGTGCAGGATGAAAGGAACCAAATTTTGTCAGCTTACTTATGGATTCGACAAAGCTGGTATGATGCATACCTGAAATGGGACAAAGATAAGTATGATGGGTTGGATTCTATCAGGATTCCAAGCAATTTGGTTTGGAGACCAGATATTGTGCTATATAACAAGTGAGTGTGGCTGGAAAATATTAGCTTGCATATTTGAGGGAGGGAGGGGATTGAAGGAGGAATTCACCAACACGGTCTGAACTTTCATCACTTTACCTTACCTTAGCAAGGGCTGTGTTTGCTGTCTTAACATTGTTGCTGATCATCTAAATATTTTGTAATAAAGCCATAGACAAGATTTGGAAATTGATTATGCTACACAGCAAAGCTGTTCTGAATTTCTCTGCACTGGAAATTGAATATCCTGGCAGTCTGAAGTGCTTTCTGCTAAGGCTCCTGGAGAACTCTGGATGATTGTCCACAAAAAGGTGGTACATGAAGGCTGCACTCCTTGTCTCCCCTTCTAGGCCAGTAGTGACCAGCAAATCGTTTTATCTTTTAATGGACTCTTACCCTCCTGATTCCTGTTTGAGGTCAAGTTTGAAGAAGTTTTGGCCAACAAATACAACACAATATAGCAGCACTGATGTTTAGCATTAATGGGCAGTGGTACCTGTAAATAATACTTAATAGTAAGTTCCTACTAAAATTCAGTGTTAACATGATTTCAGAAGCATGCTTTGAATGGTGTGGAAGGAGGGTTTTCCCCTTGCCCCCTCTTTGGCCAACACTCTTAAGTTGTGGCCTGTCTGCCCTGACTAATTTTTCTGTCTTTTAGGGCTGATGATGACTTTTCAGAACCAGTGAATACTAATGTTGTGCTGAGATATGATGGAAAAATCACTTGGGATGCACCTGCTATCACGAAGAGCTCATGTGTAGTGGATGTGTCTTATTTTCCTTTTGACAGCCAGCAGTGCAACCTTACCTTTGGTTCCTGGACCTATAATGGTAATCAAGTAGACATCATCAATTCTCTTGATAGTGGTGACCTCTCTGACTTTGTAGAAGATGTGGAATGGGAAATTCATGGTATGCCAGCAGTTAAGAATGTCATCACTTATGGCTGCTGCTCTGAGCCTTATCCAGATGTGACCTTCACACTGATTTTGAAAAGGAAGTCATCTTTCTACATATTTAATCTCTTGCTTCCTTGCATTTTGATCTCTTTCCTGGCCCCACTGGGATTCTATCTCCCTGCAGACTCTGGTGAAAAAGTGTCTCTGGGTGTTACTGTTCTTCTTGCTCTGACTGTGTTCCAGCTGATGGTTGCAGAGATCATGCCTCCATCTGAAAACGTGCCTTTGATAGGTGAGCTTTATGTGCTTTGTCTTTAAGTATGACTTATTAATAGCAGGGCTGTTTGTCGTGGAATCTAGATGTAATTTGTGGCTTTGGAGAAGATAAATTTGCTACATTTTAAAAACATAGTGAAATACTTAAAATAAATGGAATTTGTACAGGTATGCTGTATTTTTAAAAGTTATTTTGTGTTTATTTTAAATGATGTGTTATGTATTTTATATCTATTAACTATAGTTAGATGTTCAGAATTGTGGTATCATGACTTGAAATAAAGCTAGTAATGGAAAACTATTTTAGAACCAACACATGAAGTGTAAACAAGAGTTTTAAACACAAGGCCAGGCTGTTTCAAGATACGTTTCTGTCAGATCCAGATGGTTGGATGGCCTGGCTGACACACTCACAGTTGACTTAACATCTGACAATTGCTTCACTGAATTGTAATTCCTGGAAATCCATTATGCTGAAATTTAATTTATGTCTGGGAGTCCAGAAGAGCTCATGTTTAATGAAAGGGACCTAACTTCAGTCTATTTTCTCTATTCCCTCACCCTCCCTCACCATCCTTTCCAATCCCTTTGAAGACTGGGATCATATCATACTTGTCTGTGGTGCATCCTGTGTCCTTGCTGCCAGCCCTTGTTTCTCCTGCAGAGCAGGGCTGGGAGCTGCCCCTTGGCACAGGCACGAGACATGGCCTGTTGGTTGGTGGTCAGCTCTGTACTTCGGGTGTGAAAAGCAAGGGCAGAGGAGCAGAGCTGGCATTCCCTTCAGCTCACCACCCTCCAGTTCTGTGCCCTGACATCTTAGCTGGCAGCACACTAGTTGTGGATATCAGCAAATCTGGATATTTCCTGGCCTGTGTGAGTGTGAAGGCATCTCTCTGCTGGTGTGGGGTGCATCAATAGCTCCAACAAAGCATTATCATCACTTTTGTTAATACATAGAGAAATGGGATTTCCAATGTGCCAGGTGAAGCCACTGACTCTGGGATTTTGCAGACAGTAGGAAAAGAGCAAGGCTTCTGCAAACATTTTTGGGCTGCTTTCTGAATGGGTGTGTTTCAAGAAATCAGAAATTTGGGCTTGTAAATATTTACTACACTGATACAATAGTCACCTACTCATCTGATAAAGGCATGCTAGTAAGGAAAATGAGATTTTATTTTAATGGCTTTAATATGTGTTTTTAAATGGTAAATTAAGTGTGATCTAGGTACAGAAATTTGACGTGATTAAAAATTTTTTCACTTGCATTTATGCTTAACATTATGTTGTCACATTGCTAATTTTTATTCAAATATTTTATTAGGGCAGCATCTCTAACATGATTTTGTTTTGTATTCCAGGAAAGTATTACATAGCAACTATGACCATGATCACAGCTTCCACTGCATTGACGATCATTATAATGAATCTCCATCATTGTGGCTCAGAAGCAAGGCCTGTTCCACAGTGGGCCAGGGTAGTTATTTTGGACTACATGTCAAAAATATTTTTTGTTTATGATGTAGGTGAAAATTGCACAAGTCCGAAAAGAGAGAAGGAAGAAGAATGTAGGTTAGAGGGGGATGATGGGTGTCGGAGGAGGCACAAAGAGGTTAAGAGTCCTCTTTCCAATAGGAATGAGGACTCTAATCTTAGGGAGAAGCTCAATGGAAATTTGAATAAAAGCTATGGAGTTCATAGTGAAAATATTAGGGAAACTGTAAATTGCTGTTCCTGTTACAGAATGCTGATTAAAAATATTGAGTATATTGCTAATTGTGTTCGAGACCATAAAGCAAACCGGGCCAAAGGAATTGAGTGGAAAAAAGTTGCAAAAGTGATGGACAGGTTTTTCATGTGGATTTTCTTTATCATGGTGTTTTTTATGAGTGTATTGATCATTGGGAAAGCAGCCTAACTGAAAATGAACATATTCCTTTTGTCAATCTGAGTATACTGGGTTAGTTTGTTTTGTTGGAGTTCTGGGGCAGGGGTGCTTTTGAGAGCTTTGTCTTGCATTCTGCAACAATAAAGAAATTGATTCTGTAGGCTGTGACAGTGTGTTGAGACATTGTGTAACTGAGGACTTTGTTAGTGATTGCCCTTGACTTTTAGTGTGGGAGTGCAGCCCTGATGAGTGTGCAGGCTGAGCACTCTGCTCCACATTGATGGGTGGTGGCTGTAACTTCAGGCTGAATGGGCCGGAGCATTGCATCAGTGGAGCAGACAGTGTAGCAGGGAGCACCGTGTTCACAAGCACCTTGTAACTTGATCAGCCCTTTCTCTCCCTGAAAAAAAAAAAGTGTTTTGGTGACACTGTCATTTTCTGGAAATTATCCCTTTACGGCATTGCCATTTTACTTTTATTTTTAACCTTGTCTTCTGAACTTATATTTTTTCTTATGGTTCAGTGATCACTGTTCCTATAATTTCATGGACTCCACAATTCTATCTGTGATGCCTTTCACTTCTAATACAATTGAGCTTACTGAATATGATGTCTACTTTGATCTTCCTCTTTATCGTTTCCTGCTGCTGGTTATTACTGCATTGTCACCTTGGCTCCAGTAAGCCAGTCTGCCAGGGCTTCTTCCTCACCGAGTCAAAGGGCTTCTCTTCAATTCTTTTTCTTGAGCCTAATAATAGGAAGAACTTCTCCTGTCCTTTCTACATGTCTCATTGCCCCGGGCATTCGTGTAAGACGGGCCTTTAAATGCTACTTGAGACTGCTAGAATAGGAGGCGGTGACTTTTGTCTCTGCTCATTGTACTTACCTTCACCAGTGTTCACCCCATGTGTCCTTTGTCTACTCTTACATGTTCTTTAATACTTAAATTTTAAACAGGAATGCCAAAGTTGCTCTGTGCATTACTTAGCATAAAATCTTGGTCTTACAGGCTCATTGAAGTAGTGCCATAATCAACACTCCTTGCTTAACACCTTAGTACTTACATGTATGTGAATGTGTTTGTTGCTGACAACACCAAAACCTGGTCTTCTGTGTGTTAATTTTTGTTAACTCTCTCAGACTGACAGAGCTCTGGAGGACGTCTCTTGTAGTAAAGTGAGAAACCAGTACCCCTGCATGCCCATGGCAAATAAATTGCTTTTACAAAGCACCCTGAACTTTGAAACCATGATATTCTAGATGCAGTGGGAGAGGCAGAATGACACTGTAATGGATCCCAGTCAAAAGTTCATGTGATAAAACTCATTTTCATAATTGTTGCGGTTAATAGGAGCATACCTGTGAATAAGTAACTTAAGAGTAAGGAGCCAAATGGCAAAGTGGTTTGGTTGTTATGCCCAAATTTATTGGAAGAAAGGGTATTGTTATTTTGGTTATAATGATGTAAATGATGCATTGAATTGCTAATGGCAGGTTTTCTTTTGTGTGGAATAATTAACGCTGTAAACTTATCTGGATTCTCATACATAATGCAACACTTAAAGTCTAAGTTTTAATGTAAAGCTAGGCTGAGTGTCTAGCCAAGAATAAACTCAGTATATGGAAAAAAGTCTCAAGTGTGTTCGCTGTGTATTATCAGTTCCCAGTCAACCAGGGTAACTTTGAATAGCTCCTTTATAAGACAAGCTGTTCATTTTCATTCACTGGGCAGAAAAATGGTTGCACCCATTTGCCATGCAGTTCAGGGTTTGGCACTTACACTGCCTGCTTGAGGAAACTGATTTGCTCTTTATTGTGGGAAAATATCTATAAGGCTGAGGGGGAAAAGTATGTAAAGATAAGGGTAAAATATTCAGAACACGAGTCTTCAGCATGGAAAACTGGCAACCAAAGGTTTGTTCAAGGCTTATAGGTGGCATAAAGAGTTATTGTTCACAGTCTCTTACAATACAGGAACTGGGTACATGAAATGGGTACAGGAAGTGGGTATAGTGTCGACAAGTCTGTACAATATGTAAGAAGGCTGAGGAACTCTTTGCAACAGGATTGGTGAATGCTAAAATACTACATAGATTTAAAGATGGGGAAAACAGAAGAAAAATCTGTTAGCATATTTCTAAATACAGTCACCAAGTGTTGAAAGGTGGAGCAATATTTTAGGGATTCATGGCTGCATGTTTTTCAGAGCTCTTCATCCCACTGCTGGCACTCTTTAATGTAATTCTATCTGTCTTGGTCTCTTTTTTCTTTATGTACATCATACATAGATCTAGTAACATTTGAGGAAGATTAAATCCAGAAATCATGAATGGCCATGATTATAGTAATGGAAAAATAGTTATTTGTGTACGTGTTTTTAGTAACTCTACAGGCTTAACATGAAGACAGCAGGGTGACTTTATATTTACTGAGGAAGACAATGATGCTGTAAAAATACTGTTTGAGATCTGTCTGCTGCAGAGGCCTTTGAGAAAGGAGCTGACAGATTTTTTTGTTGTACCATCTCTTGGCAGAGAGATCACCTCTCCTCTCTAGTATTGAGTCATTGCAGTTTTAAAATGATGAGAAATATAAGCTATCTCCTGTGATGCCTTTACTGCTGTCTTCACAAGCAGAATTACAAAGCTAAGTGTGATGGGATGCTGGGGTGTTGCATTTCCAGTGGTGCAGAAAGACAGGGAGAAGCTTTTACTGAGCAAGGAAGTCTGTTTCGGTTTGTGGAAATTGCAGCCTGAGGATTCAAACTAAACCTAAAAGGATCATCCTGAACAATAATTGACTTGTGAGATAGAGAAGTGATTGTCACCATGTTTCAGAGATACAAATGTCACACTGTAAGCATCTGCATGTTTTGTCCACTGCTTAACAAAGCTTGGTTCTCTGACCCTGCCAGAATTATGGCAAGTGCCTCAGAGTTGTTTCTCAAGAAATGCAGAAGTGTGGCAAGAACACCTGATTGTGCATCAGTCCCAATCTGAGAAGCAGAAAAGATGTAATGTGATTGTTTAGGAGATGGGAAAAGGAGACTATGGGGTGAAAGGGATATCCTTCCATTCTGTTTATAAAACTGAGAAGAATCCATCTTTTCTTACAAACTTCTATTACTTTTTGAAGAAAAGAATATATTGACTCTTGTTTTCTTTCTTAAAATCTTTTCATCAGCGACAGGATATAGGACCAAAGGTGACCTCATGAGTTTGTGTGCAGCCACCTCCTTTGTACTTGCAGGCAGAGTGAGTGACCTACAGGTCAATTAAAGGAGGAGAGCAAGCCGAACATCTCCTTTGTCTCTGTTCTCTGAAGTCTACTAAAAAGGAGAAATCTTTCTTCTTTGTTAGAGACAAGGCCAGCTGTGTGGAAGGGACAAAAGGTAGCAGAGGAGTTTGTGTCAAGTTTGTGCTGTGCAAATTGAGCTTCATTGTCTCGAGACACATTCTAAGAACTCTGTTCTGCAAGGTGGCAGGGAACAATACTGTTTTTACATTTCTTGCAGCAAGGAATAACTGAGATAGCAAGTACCTAGCTCAGGTTTGCTCTAATCTCTGTCTCTCCAAATAATTTTGTGCATTTGATTCCTAGTCTGTAGGCCACAGACCGCTGAAGATCTGCAAGGCCACCAGGAATATACTAAACCACAAAGATGAGTGTTTCAGAGGTGCAACCTGCAGTCTGGTTATCTGAGATGCAGGGACTGACCTTGCAGCAAGCTAGTGGCAAACTAAGTCATGCCCTAAGTCACACAGGATCTTGAGTTGCTTTGTCTGGCCATGACAGTGGTATATATTCTATCAGGTGTAGTTCTAGGCATTGTGTTTGGGAAGGCAATCCAGGGGTATCTTTGCAACAGGATGAAATACAAATATGACTGCTGAGGGAGGGATATCAGCCAATGGGAAGCACAGCAGGGGGGAAAATATGGTCTGTGCAAAAACTGCACCTGGAACTGTTATGATTTGGTCTCTCCTTGGGTACTCCCTGTTCAGAGTATAAGTGCATCTCATGAACATCCAGAAAATGCAAATCGAGATTAAAAAAAGAGCAGCTGCAATTTCAAATAGGTTTTTTTAGATTCAGTTTCAAATAGGGTTTTTATTCTAGTTTCTGAAGACGTTTATTTAAAAAGTGATTCAGTACTACCTTGTAAGTAACCCATCTAGAATTATGAATTTTTCTGGGGAGTAGGCATTACTATTTGTTTCCTCTGCCATTACCATGTTTTATGCCTTTGCATTCATACAGCTACTCACAATAAAGTTTTTACTCTGTTTTAGAAGAGTGTTTCAGTGAATAAAATTATTAAACTGAGATTCACTGGGTATTTGTTTGCTATGTGTCAGACAACTTTGATTAATAGTGGTCTTAAATACTGTATGATCATATTCTGGTTTTGTTTGCTTTTGCATTCTCCATTATAATGATACTGTGATTAATGCACACATCTGTATGGTTCTGTTGTTAGTGTGCCACAGGTAAGTAACAGATCTGGCCCTGTTTTATTCATTCTGTATTTTCAGTTCTAGCTGAACACTACAAAGCTGCTTACTGCATTTCAGTGACAGGAGTGCCTTTTGCTAGTGTTTCACTGTAGCAAAAACGGACTCTAACAATAAAGTTAAACAGACGGTAAAGTCATCTGGAGTATCCTCCAGAAGTTTTAGAAAAGACCTTCACAGATTAGGCAGTTGGCTATAACATGGAGTCCATGCTCAGTGGGGATGAAAGTGGTGGTGTGACTTCCATAGGGCCACAGTTGGTTAGAGTATGGCAGCAGACACATTTGTATTGCAAAATAATGCTGCATAATGTTTGCAAAATGAAGATGAGAAAAGAGAGGGGAAAATCTAACTAAACATGAGGTGAAAAATGTAAAATTACTGCGACTGTCATTCAACACCTATGAGTTCACTAGAGCATGTTCTAGATGTGGAATAGCTACTTTCATTGTACATCCCATTCACTGGCCAGCCTGTATCCAGGGATGGACTGCCAGCGAGTCCAACACAGCTCCTACCCTGTGGCTGTACTGCAGCAGTGGTTCTGTTCTGGGGTAGGAGGTTACTGTCGCAGTCAAGGGCAAGGGTGCCAGCTTACCCTGAGGCATGATGATGTGTCCAAGCCTTCACCAGCTTGATGGATAGGTGGGACCCTGAGGACCCACTGTTGTCACTTACTGGTAAAGTAGTTCCACTTCATCTCTCTGCTCAGTTCCCAAAGGTATGTGTCTTGGTGACACTCATTATGAAGATTGTCACTTATGTGGTCTGGAAGGTTGGATTCCTCTGGGCTATTTCATAGCCCTAAGTTGCTTCTTACACCATTATTATTCAAATAATTTTCTGTCCAACTCACCCAATTTTCATAGAAAGTTGGTAGCTTCCTCCTCAGGAGGTCTGACATGGTTCACAGCTGTTTTAAGTGTATTATCCTGTCCTGCAGGTTGTGCCTACTTTTATTTAGCATTTTAATATTCTAAGTGACTGCCAGCAAGATATGAGGTGAATGAAACTTGTGTTGCTTTTATCTAGTGTTTTTACTATAGCTGAAAACAGAATGGTGATTATGAGATGATCCCATCCCTCACAGTTAAAGGACCAGAGTTTATGAAAAACTTTATGAAAAAGACTTGACACTAACATCCCAAACCCAAGAGGAGACTGGTTTCTCATCCCCTTGCACTGAAACAGTAGGAAAGTACGAATGAGCTCAGGGGTATGTTGATGAGGGGTATGGGTAACAGGTACACTGCCTCAGTTCTGCTTTTGAATGCCATGTTCACTACCCTGCAGAGGTTGTTTGAACTGTAACAAATAGCATTTCTCAACACCATAGTTCAAAGTAGCGTGGGCTGGACAAGTGGCTATTTGGCATAGCACCTCTGAGCTGCATGAATTCTCAGCAGTGCTTCAAGCCAGCAAGTTTTGTGTCTGTAGGAGCATTACACTGGGATCCTCAGGTCCTGAGGCATCAGCAACAAACCAGTCTGGAGTCCTGCCCCCAGAAGAGGGGTGTAGAGTTGGTGATAAGAATGAGTCCAGGGCTCAAGTATCTCTGCTGTGAAAGCACCTTGCAGAAGTTCCTCCTGTGGAGTTAGTTCCTCACCTTAATCTTGAGACCTCTAGGGGTCATACAAGTGCTGTTCTAGTTGCTGAGGGTGGTTCAAGGCCATGCAAGGCAAGACAATTTTTTAAACACAAAAGCAAAAAAACCCCCTTGTGCTCTTGAATCTAAAATTGCTGTTTTCTCCAAGATACAACAAGTGATTTAGCCTTGGTTGCCTGTTAGCAGACTTGTTCCTGCTAATCTTTTGTTAAGGACTAAGTAAATGAAGGATTCTATCCTATGGGCAAGTGCAAGACTACAGTTCTGAAGGCTGCTTCTTTACTTCCTCAGAAGCCATGCTTTAATTTATAGTGTGATCCTGGGGCTAACAGTCTTAGGGACAGACCTGATTTGAGGTAGTCTGTTAGTCCTCGATGTACTGCAAATTAAGGCTTCAGGAGCTGTGGAGGTTGCTCCCTACATCTGCTAAGGATAGTATGGTATATTGCTGGGACCAAGAAACAATTCTCAATATTGGAGGCATTGGGTGCTATGGCAGGAGGAACTTGAGCACTTGGTGAGGTTGTGGAGTTAATTTTCCCAATGGCAGCCCTCACAGTGCTGTACTTTGTATTGGTATCTAGAAAGGTGTCAATAACAGACCTGCATTTTGGCTGCTGCTGAGGAGCACTTCACTCCATCAGGGCTGTCACCCCAGCATTGCCCCTCATGAGTAGGCTGGGGGTGGGCATGATCTTGGGAAGGAACAAAGCCAGGACAGCTGACTCACTGACCAAAGGAATATTCCATAACATATGACAACTGCTCAGCTATAAAAGCTAGAAGGAAGGAGGAAGGGTGGTCAGGGAGGGAATTTTTCTTCTGTAGCAAGTGCTATGCATGCTGAAGCCCTACTTCCTAGGAAGTAGCTGGATAGCACCCCCTGATGGGAAGTAAAGAATAAATCTTTTATTTTCCTTTGCTTCCATGCACAGCCTTTGCTTTTGCTTTATTAAACTGCCTTTATCTTGATCTTGAGCATTTTTTCCCATCTTATTTTCTCCCTCTCTGTGCTGCTGAGGAGGTGAGTGATAAAGTGGCATGGTGGGCACCTGGTGTCTGGCCAGGGGCAACCCACCACACCAGCTTAAACTTTCACTGTTGCATCAGATGACAATCCTCTGGAGGATTCCTGGAGTGTAGAGACTGTGCAACTGCTGCTATGAGGAAACAGATGACATAAGACTGTGTTGGAGGCAATTTGGTCTAGTTCAAGAGACCCACAGGGCTGAAACTGCAGCCTGGTCCTTGTCTATGCTCCAACCTTCCCACATGACACTGTTTTCATCGTACCTCCTTCTGCTCTTTGCAGGTGGTCCTCTTGAGTCCAGCCAAGCAGGTGACTCCTTCCCCTTCCTGCTCTACTCTAGAGGCACTCACACATGAAACTCTCCATGCACATGGCAGAGGGGAGGAGGCAGTGCCGCTGAGCAGGCAGAATGGCTGCAGATACTAATAGAATGTCATCAGTCTGGGTGTATTTTCTTGAATGGTCATACAGCCAGCTTGGGGAGCAGGACTTCATCTTTGTGCAGCAGCAAAACATCAGTCACTTTTATTTCTACTGGGCTGCAGCTGTGACTGTTACATTACTGTTTTGTAACTTGTATTTTCTTTTTAAAAAATCAACAAACAGAAAAAATAGCTGGAACAGGAAGGTAAATGTTAATCAGATCTGTATGAGTATTGGCTTGAATCCATTAAATACATAAAGCCCTGCCTATAGTGAAGGACCATGGCACAATTACTGGTTTTAGAAATTCCTGTCCATACAGGGCATCTGAAAAGTTGCAAGCAGTGAACTCAAACGAAGGAAGCCTTGTGGGGATGCAGTGGGACCTAAACCAGAAGGTTTTGCACAGGGATGATGGGGCTTTTTCACAGATGGGAGAGAGCCAATGCCAGATCTGCAGTGCTGGGGCATCTGGTTTTGTTGAGATACTTTAGAATGTTAAAAAGGAGGCACCAAAAGATTATTATACCTCTGGGCCTTGGTCCTGCTGCTGCTGCTCTTGCTTTGACTGAGGCCTACTCTTGTGCCTTGTCCAGCAGCAATCACCCTGTGGGTTTTTGTTGCAGGGTATGTGAATAACTTGCTCTAGATGGAGGTGAATACAAGACTGAATAGAGTGACACCAGGTTTCTTCATGGCCGGCTGTGTTTAGTGGGGGTGCTTAGTTAGGAAAGTGTGTATCATTAGTGATTTCTCTATTCCTTTTAGCTACCAACTGTAGCTTTTTTTCTTTTTTTTCCCTTACAAAATTAAGCATCTCTTGACAAATTTAGAGATGGTACTTGTAGAAATGGAGCGCTGTGTTAGAATAGCTGCTTTGGCTAAGCTCTGGGTTCTGCTGAGGCTGCTGGCACCCATGAGTGCTTCATGCCCTGGAGGCAAGACCACTACTTTGGAGGTGTCCCTAAAGTGTGTTGGGCTTACCTACAGCTCCATAGTTCTCACATGTTGACCCTTCAGATGCACCAGGTGTTATTGCTGAAAAAACAAACACTGGCAATTTGTATTACACAGATAAAGACTTCTCTTAAAATGGATTAAATCTACAGGGAAAGGAAATAGAGAATTAATTTTATCCAGAAAGAGCTGCAGTGGGGAAGGTGTGTCAAACAAAATGTAGCTTTGTTAGCATTTTATTACTTTTCACCTGGTACATGAGCTTCCTCTCTTTTTATCACTCCTATGGATTATGCTGTCTCACTGCAAGTAAGGTCTCTCCAAAGGGCAGCTTTATCTATACCAAGTAATTCACCTAATTGCATGCTATTGAGAGAAAAGGGTTTTACTCTGGTACCGCGCTGGAAGTTCCAAGGTTCGTTGCAAAACTAGGAGAAAAAGTATCTTATCAGGGATCTATACAATCACTTGTAGTTTGCTTTTGTTCTCTTAAATACTGTCCAACAACTCTGGATCCCGCGTGAAATAAGTGGGTTTACTTTTATGACCTTGACATAATAACCACTGATGTTTTGCAAACCCGTTCTCCTGAGAAGATCAATGTTAATTCCTTTCACTTCTGTTGGTGGGTGTAGCACTGCCTAGCCTTGACTTTTTTGCTTCAGCCTTGCTAAGATGAATGCAAGAGGTTTATTACATACTTTCTATCTGGGTTAATTTTTTTGGCCTCTGAATCTACTAATTGCAGTTTGTAAATTTTCCTGGTGGTAAAGGTCACAAAGATAACTTGGCTCCTATACCTTAACCTCTTGGGACATCTCAGGTTATGAAAGGTGGTGTTGAAGTCTGCTGATTAAATTAATTACTGAGGTTTCATCACAAAGAAAGACGCTTTTGCCTTTGTAGTTTGCTTCCATCCAATTTTTGCATCACATCTCCGAGTTGGGTTAGGAACCTCTAATTTCGCTGGGGCACAATCAGATGGTAGAAACTGCTTTGCCAAACATAAACCTGATCCTGAACTGTGTGTTGTATAGGTGTCTTCCCCTGCTTCATGAGACTGGAAGACATGCTGTTGCTAGGTACATCTCCAGGTTGATGAAATTAGAGCAAAGTCGGAGAATAAAACAATGGTCCTTTGGTGCCTAAAGCCACACAACCCAGCACTCAGTGCTCACTCTAGCCCCTGCAGACAACTTAGTCACGGAAGTGTGTGCTTCTGAGGGTCACATACACTTTCCACAGCTACATCTAGTGCAAATAGGGGACCCAGTGGCTTAAACTAACCTATTCCTGTTTAAAGGAGGAACCAGGAGCAAGCTAGCACCAGTGTGTCTTCATAGAGACCTAGGCTGTCCCTGTTTCTTCCACCTGGCCCTCCTGGTTAGCCTTTGCTCGCTTGCACTGAAATGCCCAGGGCTGTCTCTGCTGTTATTCCTGACAGTCACACTGGCAGAGTCCAGCAGGGCAGGTAGAGCTGAGTTAATCCCAAATCATGCAGAATGGCCCTTTATGTGAACTGTTTGGAACAGGTGGTGGTGGACAGGATGTGCAGAAGTGAATGCCCCTGTCCCTTCTGCATGCTGTCCCCTTCTGCTTATCTTTGCCAAGGTGGTCCTTACTGTGTTTTGTTGCTGGGTACAGCATTGCAGAGGTGGCATTGCAGCTTTTCTGGACCTGTTGCAGTATAGCTGGTCATGGTGATGTGCTGACACTTACTGAAGTTTAGAAAGCTCTCCAGCACAGCTGCAGATGAGAAGGCCACTCACTACGTGCAGAGGTAATCAGCCCAGGGACGTCTCAACTATCTCCTCTTTATGGTCTGGTGTCTCTATGGACTTGCATTGCAGCCTTGCCTTTTCTGCCAAGAGCATCTCCAAGGCAGTTGCAGCAAAGTCACTGTGGTAGCTGTAAAATGTAGTTTGTGAGTTTAAAACTAGGCAGGAAAGTATACTTATGGCTACATGAATCACAAAGCAAGAGGTAATCATTGCATTCGTAGACTCATAGAATGGTTTGTGTTGGAAAGGACCTAAAAGATCATCTAGTTCCAACGCCCTGTCATGCTCAGGGACACCTTCCACTAGACCAGGATGCTCAAATCCCTATCCAAATTGGCCTTGAACACTTCCAGGGATGGATCATCCATAATTTCTCTGGGCAACCTGTTTCAGTTCCTCACCACCCTCATAGTAAAAAATTCCTTCCTATTTTCTAATCTAAATCTACCCATTTTCAGTTCAAAGCCATTCCCCTTGTCCTATTACTATATACCCTTTCAAAAAGTCCCTCTCCAGCTCTCTTGTAGGCCCCCTTTAGGTACTGAAAGGCTGCTATAAGGTCTTCCTTCTCCAGGCTGAGCATCCCCAACTCTCTCAGCCTGTCTTCATCAGATAGGTGCCCCAGTCTCATCATCTTTGTGGCCCTCCTCTGGACTTGTTTCAGCAGATCCACATCCTTCTTATGTTGGGGGCCCCAGATGGATGTAGTCCTGAATGCAGTACATTAGATGGAAGAATTCTGAAATGCTTACAACAGTTTGAATATTTTGCCCTTCAAAGCCCTTTGTAGGTACTTCTGTACTTGCATAAGAGACTCAGCTAGAGGCTCATCTATCCCCCTGTGCTGTACATCAGCTCAAGCAGTGGGGCTAGAGCCAGGGTGCTGCAGCTGCAGCCCTGGGCCTGATCAGCCCTTGCTGCTCTTCTCCCTGCAAGTCCAAGCCTGTGGGGATTTTGCAGAACATATGGAGGAGGAATGTACACTGTAACTTCTATGTTCTGTACTGGGAAAAAACTGATTTCAGCTCTTTACAGTGCCTTTGCTAGATTAGGTTTTAGCACAGAACATGAATGCAATGACTAAATGTACTTCTGAAGCAGCTTTTCAGGCACCATGTGGTGACAGGGCAGCTTTAGAAAAAAGGTTTCCAAATGAGTTCTAAAGGCATTTTCACAATTATTCTTAAAATGCTTTTGCCATCCTTCTTTTTCCAGAACATCCAGTCCTCATGTCTTCTCCTTTTTCCACTTAGTCTCTGCATATCATTTTTCTAAAACTCAACTTCAGTGCTCCTCTGCTCCATCACTTCCTAACTTGGAAATAATTTGCAGTGTATCCTTGTACCTGATCTCAGGTAGATGAGATTCCCAACTGAAGCCAACCTTTGTTGCCCCTTGTGCACAGGACATACTGGATATATGAGTGGTACTGTGCCTGGTATGTCCATTACATCTGCTCCATTTCTTCCAGCTGCCAGGCTATATTCCTAAGCAGTACAGTGTTCAGGCATGATCTGAATAGCCTGAGCACCTATGGCAATACCTGGCACTGAAGTTGTCATCTACCTGCCAATACGAATCACTTTCTGCAATATTGGGGATGTCGTAAGGTTTAATTGTTGCTGTGGCAGAGTGTGACAGCTATTTCTCAATATGCTAATCTTGAATTGCCTGGTGAAAAATAGCTCTTTCATCCATAACTCCTTCTTTAAAATCAATGGCAGCAAATACCAGTATTTTCAAAAGTGCTCAAGATGACACTTTCAAGGACACATTGCTTTAAACAGAGTTTAGTGTCCCAAACCCTAGGACAAAATAAGGGCTAAATTTTCAGAATTGTAGAGGAGCTGCTCCTGGATGAGTCAGCATGTCAGAATAATCACTACAGTTTCCAAAGATGAATGTTCCTTCCGAAAATGAGACATTATTCTCCTTCTATATTTCAGGCCTGGGAAAGTCATGTATAGCTTAAATGGAAGCAAATGTATGACAGAAAGTAAGAGGAATGTACAAAGTACCTATGCAAAATAAAAAAGAAAAATGGCTGATTGAGCTGCCTTCAGTTTGACTCAAAAGAGAGAGTACTTGTCTGTTGACAGTTACTAAATAAACAGAAAACATGTTCATCTGCAGAAATCCCCTGAGATGGAAGAGCCTGAAGGCCGAAGGAGTGCTGGGGCACAGTAGATAAACCTACCTTGTTCTTCCTCTTCTCTGGCTATTGACTTCTGCCATTGTTGGACACTAAATCTTGGACTAAATGGGTCTTGCATCAGAGTCAGCACAGACGCCTGTAAATTTTAACTGTGCAGCTGCTAAGAGATGGAAAGATCTTCCTGGGGAATTAATGTATTTTCTGTTAGGTTGTAAATGATGTGGAAGCAAATCCATCACTCTGCTTCTTCTATGCCATTAATGCTGGGCTACTTTGAAGTACTGCCTTCTCTCTTAGCATTCCCTATAGTAGCAAGCAAATTGGGTGATTTCAAACTGCTTTGCAGTTTGGGCTGAGCAAGTGTAGAAACAAGAGTTTAAAACAGTGACAGTAGTCTCTGTTTTGCCAAAAAAACATCCATACTACATTGGACCAGAACAGTCATTGCATGAGGTTCCTTATAGTGGGAATGTCCAACCAAAAATCAAAATTTCACATGAGTAGTTGCTTTGGCAACAGCCTGCTAGCAAGCTGTCATCCAGCAAGCTGCCAGGATATGTCTTCCTACCAAGTGGGGAGGTGTTGGCAGCTCAAACCCACAGCAGCAGAAGTGATGGGCCAGGTCTGCAGTACAGGGCTGCCCAATGCAGCACTGCTCATTCAGTGCATGTGTGTCTGTCCCGTTTGGGATGCAGCTCAAATGGATGCCTCTGAACAGCTTTTTGGCAGAAATCTTACAAAGGTTTGCCCAGCTTTATGTGCTAGTTGCTGTATCAGTTCATCCTTGATACCGAGTCTTTTATGCCAATTTAAATGTATCTATTTCTAGCTTTCTTCAGTTTGAGCCTCTTATGCCAGCTGCTAGTTGTCCAAAAGTTGCCCTCTTACTAGAAAATTGTAATTGCTGTATTTACCTTTCAATTAGAGATACTAGTTCACTTGGACCAGGCTTTTATTTTTGATCAATAGATCCTATAACTATCATCAGAAGCTTTTGTTCCTTCTGATCAAAGTGGAAATATAAAATGTAGAGAATCACCTCAATTTTCCTTAGCGTTCTCTGCTTTTTGAGAAGAAGAGCCCTATTCCTTGTCTATTTTCTTTTCTCAACCCTCTCAAGCCTCATCTGCTATTAAATCCTATCATTTGGGTTGCCATTATCTTCTTGGTATAAGCAAAGCCCTAATTACACTGAAGTTCTCTATTAAAAGTCATAGGCAGCAGTGACTTAGCCAGCCCTGCCATTTCTGGAGTAAAATACCTGCTTGCATAAAGCTGCCCTTTGTTTTCCTTGTTGACCTCTTGCAGGTTTTTCCACTCTGTCTTCCCTTTTTTTCCTTCCCCCTTCTGGTTTCATTAAAAGAGTAGCTTTCATCTTTTGTTTTGGGAGGTGTGTGTTCCCAAGCCCATGTGTGCTGGCCCTTCTGTGCTGCTTTCATGTCAAACTCAACAAAAGTGGAAAACTTGCAGGGAACAAGACCTGAGACCTCTAAGCCCTGTTCAACCCTGTGACATTGTCCTGCCCATTACACCAGGGTTGTAATGTCAGACTGCAAGGAAAAACATTCTGGAAGTGCACGTAGATACAATTTTGACAGATAATGACTATTCCATCCATTCTACTCATTTTGGGGCTTATCGATTAATCAATTAATAAATAGCCAGGTAACAACTGATTAAAAAAAATTAAAATTACTGTTGTGGTAAGACTGGAATCACAATGGGATAATACAGAGGAACCCTAGGAAAGCCTGTCAAGCTTAATTTATAATAATGCTTTTAAGTTTATAATTGAACTATCAGAAGGCTGATCAGAAATATCTTTCTAGCAGTCATGTTCTCTTTTTTTCTCAACATAATGTGTGGTGCCAGGATGTTTTAGTAGTCTCTTCTTAAAAGATTTGTCATGAAATATACAAAGTCATTGAATTTGAGTATTTAAGACTATTACATGTGATTGCTTATCTTATACAGTTTGAGGGTGTTCCTAAATTTTATCAAAGTCAATTTTTAAAATGATTCTTGGTAGGAATTTTCTACGGTTGTGGTAAGACGAGAAGAAAATACTTCTGCCCAGGTGCAGTGTGATACACCAGTCAAATCAAACCCACAGATGAGTGATGCCACAGTAAGTCTTTGGTTTTTATTAATATTTTTGTTTGTTCCCTATTTAAAGGCAATGTAGCCTCTGTGGATCACAATGGCCAGGTCAGCTCTCCCTGCAACTTTTCCAGTTTGCAGACATGAAAACCCATTGCTCAAGTGAACTGGAGTTAAACCTCTTAAAGGTGAGGGAGTGGTTGCAGTGTCTGGGAGAACTGCCATCGGCAGGATCCTGTGACCATGGCAGGAGAAAGCTGGGGGGAGTAGCAGGCAGGGCAGTGCTGATGTGTGGAAAAGTTATCAGTGCTTGTTCCTTCTGTCACTGATGGCACTTGCTGCTGGCCCTGTGGCCCCTCCTAAGCCTTGAGGAGATGTGTAATGCCATTGTGCAAGCAGCAGGTGAGACTCGGGAGAACAGATGAGAGGAGTCTGGTGAAGCAAGCCCCGGGGGAAACACAGCTGGCAGGGAATGTGGAGCTGTGCTGGGCCCAAGAATATCTTTGGAAAAAACCTACCCACCAGAATAAAGGGGAGCAGGAAACCTGCCAGTTAACAAAAAACTGCACATAGCAGAAAATATTGGGACTGAGCATCAGAGGCAGCCTGATGGCGAGAGTCACAGTGCAATGTGGCATTACCCAATTTCATGTACAAGATATTTTCTGTGCCACAGGTAGGGCTTTCACATTGTGCTGCCGTGCCATGCTCACCTGCCCAGGGCACCACTAGGTGTGCTTCTGCCACTGTGCCTTCACCATTGCCCTGGTGATGGAGGCAGGCTGAGATGGGAGCAGGTGCCAGGCTGATCCTGTGGAGCTCCCTTGGACTGCACAGCTCACCACTCTGCCTCTGCCTATGACAGTGCAATAGTTCCTGTGGGGACGTGGCAGATCGCATCAGGAAGCTGAGCTTAATTAAACACAAGCCCTCGCTCCTCCCCTTGGGCCCATCCTGGCCAGTGGGGGCTTGTGGAGCCAGACTGAGCTGGCAGCAGCAGTTCTCTGAGGAGGGTTTTAGGTGGCTGTGATGTGGCTCACCTGCCATTGGTCCGGGCTGGTCAAAGCTAAGCCAGCCCAGTCTAGAAACCTGGATGTCATGTTCTCAAAGCACCAGAGATGAAAAGCTCTGCTTAGCCTGTACAAATGTACAGCTGGCGTGTTTCAAGGGAGAGCAGCAGTGCCTGTACAAAGGTACTTTTCAAATTTAGCTGTTATCTTGCTTAGGCCAACGTTTCCATGGATTGAGCAGACTCTAGCAAAAAGCTGTTTAAATAATCAGACTAATGTTGCTCTAAAGAAGATATTGGTATGTGTTAGCATGTGGGAGTGAAGCCAAACAGAAAAAAACAACAAAAGCAAAAAGCCACAGTTCTCAGAAATCATCAAGTATGCCACCCTCATCCCTGGAGAAGACAATCTCCAGTGCCTGGCACTCTGACAACTGCTATCACACCCGTCAGTCATTTGAGGGCAGTTCTCTGTGCTAACAGGAAAATCAGCGTGTACCCTATGGACTGCGCTGGGGGCGACTCATGGGCATGGTCTGCAGAGTTTTCTTGAACATTTTCTGTCTCCACTGACATTTTCTCGGCCTGTGTCCTCATTTCAGCTGACAATGCTGATTAACCATTGCCTTGCCAAGAATGCTTCCTACTCATAACCCAGACTGCAGCGTCTTAGGGGCAGGGACTGCTCTTGTGACTGCGTGAGCTGCATGCTGGCCTGGGGATGCTCCATAAGGAGGGACTTGCTGAGTATACCCTGGCCTCTCCACACATGCTCCTGATCCAGGGTGGAGGCATACCTGTGCTTCTGGTTGGTCTGAACTAGTTTTCCCTATCCCAGCACAGCAGAATGCCCAGCTCACCAGGCATCCAGCTGTCATTACAACAGTTGATGATATTCTGGAGATGAAGCAAAAATTGTAAAGCTTGCTGCTTTCCAGGATGATATGGTGTTGAATAACTTCCTAACAACTTAGGTGTGGGTAATTGCTGCTGCTTTAGCTGGAAAAGCAATTGGCTTTTGGAAAGTTGTTATTCTTACTCTGGTTGCAAAAGCAAATGCTTTGCAATCCTCACCTGCAATGAGCTGACATGTCCCTAAATGCCACAGCCAGGGAGAAACACTGAATCTCACTGAGTTTTTAAGCTAGAGAAGGGTATTTGGTCACAAAGATCTGCCCTGTCCCAGCCTTCCCTATGTTAAATCATTTGGTTGTGTACTTTTTCCTTTTGTGGGCAAATCATTTACTGTAATTTAATGATCACAGCCACCTGAAATTCACTTCCTTGTGGTAAAAAAAAAAGAAAAAGAAAAAGAAAAATAGGATTAAATGTCTCAGTTTATCTTTCCGCATAGATCACGTGGCCAGAGCTGATTGTAAAATGTTGAAAAACTAGTTTGAGGTGTAACCAGTGCCAAGTGCTGTACATTTCCGTATTCTCCCTCCCCTCCTATTGCTCACAAAGATGTCACAGAAAGACAAGGAAGTTTGTTTTCTCAGGGAGTGGATTTTTTTCTTAATTTAAATTTTAAGTACCATTTATTATTCTTAAATCTAATCATTGGAGACCTTGGTGCTGTCCTAGTCCCAACTCCAAAAAGGAACAGCCTGAGAAAAACTTGTATGAAGGCCAAAATGTGTAACAAAGTCACTTAATCAGAGTGTCTCAAACCCCCACACATGCTGAAGGGAGGGGGTCCAGGTTTCAGTCACCCTGGTGAAATTAAGAAATGCTAGGTGAGCTCAGCAGGAGATCCTTGTGTAGCACATAGGCTTTTTTAAAAAGCACCCTTGGAGCCAGTCAGGGGACTCAGGAAAAGACGAGGTGGCTGAACCTGGTGAAAACCTTCTTGCAAGGGATGCTGAGGAGGTTGATGGTTTGGATCAGCATGTGTGAATTTGGCTCCTGAGTAAGGGTGATAGGTGTAAAGGAGTTTGGGACTCAGAGAGAGTACAGGGCCAAACAGGACTTGATTTTTCTTCCCAACTACAAATTAGCACAGATTTCCATGATTTTTTTTTTCCATGAGCAGCAGCTCACATTGGCCGTGCTGGAAGCAGCTCATGGGGTCTCACTGTTTCAGTGCTCTGCCAGGCTCTCAGCAGTTGTACCATTGCTGCTTGGATGCCACCATTGCAGCTGCTGACTGGGATTGCATCCCTCTGTGTCCCACACAAAGGCTGGTGAGCCAAGGCATCTGTCTACTGGAGTGAAGCCAAGCTTTAAGGGACTACTTAGCTTATCCATGTGGCCAGAAAGCCCTCCTGTGTGGGACAGCAGCCGAGAAGTCAAAGACTCAAGAAACTCAGGATGTCCTGTGTACAGCCATTGTGTGCATAATAAATTTAATAAGTAATCTCTTGTCATTGCACGCCCTGTTGAGTGCCTGTAAGACACCCTAGTCCATATCCTACAGATTTGTTATAGGAGTGAGAATTGCTTGTTGTAGTTACTACTTCAAAGTTTTAGAGCAAAGGACCTGCTCTAAGGCTATGGTGGTTTGCCTCTAACTGATTTAAATGCATCTCTCTCTCTGCTGGTTAGGTTGAGGTCACTCCTGTGGCTTGTGTGTGTTGTTTGCAGGGGTTTATTTCGTGCCTCATGAAGATCTTCTGGCTAACCTGTGGCTTCCTGCTTCCCACCAGTGCACATATTGCAGGCGGTGGCTGAGCTAACACTGAAGTGCCGTGACATTGCAAAAACACACAGGGATGGGCTCAAAGTGCAATCTGGCAGGCAAAAATTATATGTGTGTGTTTGGAAGAGGTAAAAAAAATGAAAAACATACCTTACTTCGAAGCAAAAGTACAATGATGTCAGCCAGAACATGAAAAGTGACCCAGATTCCTTAAGTGTGGCAACCACCCTACAAACCTGCTGCATGCAGAAGCACAGGAACAATCAGGGTGGGTACTAGCCCACAACCCAAGTTTGTGATCTTGTCTCTTCAATTGCCCTGGGAAAAGATGGATGGCTGTAGGGAGTCCTGGGCGGATGAAGGTGAAGCATCAACTGACACAGCCTATATACATGAAGACATCTGTCACTATATTGGGAAGATGCAGTCATTTGGTGCACATGGGACAAACATGAGCACATCTGAGCACTTTTCCCTATAAAGTTTTCTGGTACAGACACAGTCCTTCACTGCTCACCTCCCACATGGAGAATGTGCAGTTTTGCCTGATTGAGGACTGTGAAACGGAGCTTCTGTCTTCTTTGATTAGGAAACGAGTGAACTTCAGTCCTGGTCATCTGACTAGAGAAAAAAACTATCTGATCTAATTCATCATCTTGTCAGGAAATACTTCATGTGGAAATACTTCTACAGTACCAGATTTCTAAAAATTTCCATAGCCTCCTTCCTCTCTGGCAATTTGAACAATCATAAGTGCATGGCACAGCCTGCCTTTGTGCCAAGAGGGAAGGACTTGGTGCTACAAAGCTGCCTTTTTTTATTTCCTAGCTTGCAGCTTCTCTCTGCAACACCCTTCCAATCATTTTGCCGCCTGGCAGGACTTGGCCCTAAAACTCAGTCAAGTGTGATTTGGCATTTAACTGACACACTGGAGCATAAAACCTGACTTTTTGCTGGCTTTTAGATGCACAACAGAGGTAATATTTCTTGTAACAAGGTAGGTCCGGGGTTTATATATTTTACAGATCATGATGATGGTCCAGTTTTGTGGCTGACTGGCATACAGTTGATGCTCAGGACCCCTCCAGACCAGACACGTTAGGGGTATAACACCGGCCATAGAGAGGGAGATGAGGTTCAACATATACTTTTTCAGATGTATTAAAAATGCATTTTGCATATACTTTGAGCTCTAGTGTTTATATAAATGACATGTTGCCATATCAGAGTGGTGCTAATGCTCTTGAATTTCTTGGTAATCTGTTCATATAGCAGTTGTGTCATAGTCGTGTTAATGGATGGTGTTTCCTGAACAAAGTTAACAATGATTTTTAGCAGTTTAGGGCAATACCAGCCAGGGAAGCACATGCCTACTCTTCAAGATCATCAAGAAAGACATTCAAAAAGGAAATGGGATCACCTTGGCAGCATTTTGAGTTGTCACAGTGCCCAAGGCCTCAGCAGAGCTCCTGACATTCCCAAGGCAGCAAGGTCATCTTGAAAGCACAATTGCATTTCTCTGGGGTTGTTTATGTTAATATCCTGAGAGTGACTTGCATATTTCAGCCTTACAATGAGTTAATCATTAATTAAGATCTTACAAAACTGAGGTCAGAAATCAGCAGTCTAGGAAAATAAAGAAATTATCTTGTAAAGTGTATGTTTAAAAAAACCTGTAGATTAATTTTACTCTTGTGTAGCTTGGATAAAGGGAAAAAGGAAAGAGCCAGAAACACATTCCTGTGTGGTATAGTTCATCTCACTTGGAAAACACTGCTTTTTGTGAGGCATGCCTTACTTTTGAACACCTGTAAAGGGCCTGTAAAGTGAATAATAGAATAATTAAGGTTGGAAAAGATGTCTAAGATCACCAAATCCCACTGCTAACCTAGCTCTCCTGTGCTCACTGATCAACCACATCCCAGGTGCCACATCCAAGTGATTTTTTAACACTTCCAGGGAATGGTGATTCCACCACTTCCCCAGGCAGCCTGTTCCAGTGCTTGACCACACTTTCAGTGAAGCAATTTTCCTAATATCCAATTTAAATCTCCCCTGGCACAACTTGAGGCCATTTCTTCTTGTCCTATTGCTTGTTACCTGGGAGCAGAGATGGAGCCCTGTCTTTCAGGCAGTTGTACGGATCTCCCTTGAGCCTCCTTTCCTCCAACAATACCAGTTCCCTCCGCTGGTCATCATAAGACTTTTGCTCCAGACCCTTCACCAGCTCTGTGAGTCCAGAACCTCAATGTCTTTCCTGTAGCGAGGCGCCAAATAGCACGGGATTCAAGGTATGGCCTCACCAGTGCCAAGTACAGGAGGATGATCATCACTGACCTACTGGCCACACTATTTCTGTTATAGGTCACTGGCCTTCTTGGCCACCTTGGCACACTCTTGGCCCATGTTCAGATGCTGTTCACCAGCATTCCTGGGTCCTTTTCTGCTGGGCAGCATTCCAGCCACTCTTCCCCAAGCCCACAGCGCTGTTTGGGGTTGTTGCGACCCAAGTGCAAGACCCAGCACTTCACCATGTTGAACCTCATACTGTTGACCTTGGCCCATTGATCCAGCCTGTCCAGATCCCACTGCAGAGCCTTCCTACTTTCCAGCAGATCAAAACTCCCACCCAACTTGTTATCTCTGAACTGGCAGAGGGTGCACTCAGTCCTCTCATTCAGCTCATCAACAAAGATTAAAAAAGGCTGGCCTCAGTAATGAGCCCTGTGGCACTGTGACCAGCTACCAGCTAGAAGGAATTCCATTCACCACCACTCTCTGGGCTTGACCATCCAGCTGTTTCTTTACCCAGTGAAGAGTAAACTCCTTCATTACATGGGAAGCCAGTTTCTCCAGGAGAATGTTGAGGGAGACAGTGTCAAAGGCTTTACTAAAATCAAGGTAGACAACATCCACTGCCCTTCCCTTATCCACTAAGTGGGTCACCCCTGCTAGTTCCCTAGATTCTCCTTCTGCCCCATCTTGTACATGGATGTCAGATTTGAAACCTTAAAGGCACTGGGACCTCCCTGGTTAGCAGGACTGCTGGAAAATGACATAATCATTTACCTCTGCTCTCTCACCCTGCTCTTCTCCCCAGAGTTAGTTTTTGCAGCAAATTTTCTTGAAGTGGACTTACACCAAGGAAAGAGTCAGGGATTCTGGAGGACTTCAAATATTGCCAAGAGATGCCGTTTAGCTTTCTGCACATTTGGAACATAGAGCATGCTGAGATGAAAAGGATGGGCCAGTCCCCAGCGCTCATGCCATGCAGTGAGGACAAGCAACAGAGCTACAGGAGTTTGTGTGCTGGGGGGATGGAAAGCACAGAGGGATGCCAGCTTCAGCTCCATCCACATCCAGGCACTGACTCTAAACCAGATGCAAAAAAAGTTTTAGACTGTTCAGAAGTTGCTGGAAGAATGAGGAAATGTCTTGGATGTGTGCTGGGAAGGTCACTATCCTCTGCAGGTAGTGCAATTGGGGAGCCAGTGGGATAATTCATCTCCCCTCCCTGCAGGAGCTCATGGGGATCCTGACTGCAGTGCCTGCTCCCCTCCTGCCCCAAACACCCTCCTCCCAGCTTGGAGAAGAGCACAGCCTTGGTAGAATTGGATGTTGCAATGAAATAACAGTCTCTGTTTTTAAAGAATGCTTTATTCACTATATCCTAGAAATGTACCATAAATGGAGCAAGAACTAAATAAACTCAGAGGCTTCTGACAATACAGAGAACAGAGATACAATAAAATGTCTAAAATACCAGCTCTTTTGAGAATAAGGCACACTGGCTTTGTTTATATATTTTTTTTCTTAGAATAGTTTGTTCTTAACCTAAAGATGTTCACATTTCAAGTTATCAGACTTACCTCAGTAGTAGTGTACATGAAATGGTTTAGAAGCAAGTGTAAAATACAGGCATGGTTGGGAGGCTCAGCATGACCAGGCTGCCTGCATTCTCTGGATCCTGTCTCCTTCCCTAGGTACTGCCTGCTCCTGCCCTGACAGGCAGTACCCACTGGTGGCCTGGGGCACCTCAGGGTTTGCCCTCATTGACTCCTTTCTGTTCCTGTCACCTCTGTGAGGAGCAGAACTCTTGTCCTGCTGTCAGAGAGGATTAGTGGGAAGGGAGCCATCACCCTTGCCTGCTTTGGGGGTGAGCCATGGCATGGGGCTGTAAGGTGGGCAGCAGAGGACCAAAGCACTCGACTGCCTTTTCCTGCCCCCAGGGGTGTTTGTGCAGGGCTCAAGGACCCCTGGCTGAGCTGTGCAAAGCCTTCCCTGTGGGCAGTGCTGGCCTCCCACTGGGGGCTCCCCTGTCCCACCCTGGGCTTTGCCAGACCTGCTCTCACCCTACACAGGGGCAGGGCCTCGGGGCTGAGATCTGGATGTGCTTTCAGATGGGCAGGTACGGACTATAAAAGTACCCTGGGAAGGGGCGTGGAGGGGCAGAGTCCGACCTAATGGTTAACCTCACAGTGCTTTTGCTAAGGGTCAAGGGAGCTCAGCTTGTCTGAGCAAGAGCACCTAAAATACAACCCCTCAATTTAAAGGCAAGCAAAAGAAATGGATTAAAAAGGTCACTTAACTGAGCTGGATGTGGTCTCAAAGTGGTTCAGTTGTCAAAATATACTCAATGCAAAACCCTTCTGGTAGGTACTTAAACCACAAAAAGCAAAGGAACATTGTTTACTGACTCCCTGCTATGCACCTTGTGTCACCAGAGCTGTGTTTGCAGAGCTGATGCACTTCATACAAAGGGCAAGATATTTCTATACCATTTTACTATATTTTACATTCACTGTACTACTAAATAAAAGCCTTTAAACAGGCCACAAAACACTGCAATAATATATTTACTTCTTAATAAAACAAACTTTCTTATAATATTGCAATAAAAGGTTTTCGTTTTGTGGCAAACCACATACCATGTAAATTTGCAACATAAAATGACTTTAAAAATGTATATTAAAAGATATTTACAAGCTCTATGTCTTAAAATCATTGGATCTAATCTCTCCCACCTCTGATGTGCATGTACAACTCCAGTTGTGGAGAAGGGGAATTGAGAGTGGAAGGGAGGCTGGGAGGGGGGGTAGCCCTGTTTCACTAATTCCAGTATCACTACCACCCCTAGTACCTTTGAAATTTCTCACAGAACATGATGGAGCAATAGGTAAGTAATGCTGCAAATCCCCTCAGCGAGAGCGTGGCTGCTTTTGCTGAGAGCAGCATACATTCTCAGTCACCACGACATATACTTCAAAGAATAAAATAAAGAGCATTGATAAAGAGCCTAGGCTTTATACTGGATGAAGATCTAAGTCAAGACACCTCACGCAAAATATCAGCTACTCGTTTCTGCACATGCTCCAACTACAGGTAGCTTCAATAAATAGAAAATCCAGTTGTTAAGAAAAATTTGGCATCTTTCCTCTGCTTAAGACAAGCCTGCAAATCACACTGTGAAGAGGTATGTGTGAGAAGGCTTTTTTTTCTTTTTCTTCCAAACAGTCAGTATTGGTTACTTGTGATTTCAAATAAGAACAAGCAGATTGTATTAATGCCAGCACAAAAATGCAGAGGTCTTGCACATTTTTTAAATTGCACTTTCCAGTATAATTTTTAAATAAGATACTTGTTGCTTTTTTCTTACAAAACAAAACAAAACACTAAGGTACGTATTCTTTAAATATTGAATATATTCTTCAAAATACATTGTTAAAACTTTCCCTAGCTGCTCAGATGTGCTTTTTAATATATATAGCTGATATATTATTAAAGGCACTACAAAATAGACATCTCTGGAGTGCAGAAATTACTAAAAAATAACCTTCATACCACAAATATATTGAAAATATAACTGCTAAAAAAAAAAAAGACCCTATGCAACCCCACTACAATGCGTCTAAATGCATGTCAGCGGTGGGCTGGATGCACTGAGGTCCTTTGGAAATGTATGAATATAGGCCTGTTAAATTTTAAAAATAGCCTAAAAAAGTTAGTGAAACCTTCAAGCATAGAAAATATTTCAAACATGTTTTTCTATGACATTCTTCACTTTCTGCATCAGTTTACCAAGCCCAAATGTTTACTCTTTTGCAGACGGTTCTTTCTTCATAAATAGTAAAGTGTTCCTTCAGTGTGTGTTTCTCCACCACCCTCCTCTGCCATCAGTCTCAGTACGTCTGGTAGACATCGTGGATGGGCACCTGAATGGTGGCAGCTGGGAAAGCTGGGGGGATGTAGCCAGCGTATCCTCCATAGGCGGCAGCGGCAGCGGCGGCGGCAGCAGCGTTCTTCTGTAGCGTGGCTATTGTCGCTGTTGCCGCAGCAGGCGCCGCGAATGGCACATAACTTGTCCCATAAATCCCGGCTGTGGGGATCCGCTGCACATTGGGAGCCATGGTGTACACCGGCGTGATGGGACGACCCTAGAAGGAAAGGGTCCAGACCTCAAAACAAGTGCTTAATTTGTTGTGACATCTTGCTTCTACACCCTGAATTGCAAACCCCCTAGACGGGGAGGAAATAATGGGAGGGTAGGCAGTGAGTGCCCTGTTCACTAAGCTATGCCATCATGGGACGCTGTTCCCTCTGTCACAGTTTGGGTGCCCCATAGCAAGGAAAGCAGCTGCCCAATGTGCAGATGTCTGACAGGTCAGATGAACTGCAGGACTGCCAGGCACCATAACATCCTCAACATCTCCTGAATGACACAGGGCAAGAGACTAGTCTTTCCTCCCACACTGGGTATGTGTGGCAGGATGTATGGGAAGCAGGATGTATGGGAAGTAGGACTTCTGTGCTTAACTCACCTGGAAGGGAGGAGGTGTAGAGACAGCTGGAATTACAGCTGCAGCTGCGGCTGCTGCAGCAGCTGCTGCACTAGCTGGGTCCTGCTGGACAGCTATAGGGTTGATGATGTGTTCAACAGTGTGGATTTTGCCGTCTTCCATCATCTTGGCTGGAGGTGCAGCCTGAAACATGGAGTACTGGGCACCGATAGCAGGGATGGCAACTAGGAGAGATCAGACATTATCAGATGCACTGGGAGAGAGTTGCCAGGATCACATCTCAAAAAGCTCTCCCTCCCAGCAGTGCAAACTCTCCAACAGCAGACCCGAGCTGCTCTTATCAGGGCATCCAGCCTTACGTGCAGGCCGGAGATCTGTGGCACCTCTGCTTTCCCCACAGGTGGGAGCACTGTGGCTGATACATAGCGATGGGCTCAGTGCTGACTGCTTGGTCCAGAATTTTTCCCCATGCCCCTGGCATGGGTGTCCTAGGGCCAGAGTCCTGCAGGGCACTGGAAGCTGTGCCCTGGATTTACACAGCCACTTCTGACCCTGCTATCCTCCCTCCGACCAAGAGTGTGGCCTAAGCACAAGGACAGGCAGGAGCATGTAGTATCCCAGCTGGATCTCTGCTCCAGCTGTTGAGATCAAGGGATATGTAGCTGCCATAGGAAAAGCTGTTCCAGGACAGAAAACTGTGGTTTCTACTGCAGAAATTACAGGCAGCAATCAGTCTGGTTTACACACCTCCTTTGGCCACCTCTGTGAAGTATCAACTCATTTACTATTAAGCATTTTCCAGGACTAGTTTGACTAAATACGTTTATCCCATCTGTCTGCTACAAGATCAATCTATTTAATGAACAATGAAAAAAAAAAGAATTGGTCTTTAGGGAAGTCTCCCTCATGCCAAAATGGACAACATAAGATAATTGGAGCCATGGTCTTTCAGACAAAAGGAAAACAATCTGGTCAGAATGACAGTGTTCAGAGACAGTGAGGCTGTATATGGTTCAAAACAGTGCTTCATGGCATTGCTTGGGGAAGAAATGTGTGTTGCTGAACATTCTCAATAATCACAATGCACATGACCCAGCAATGTGTGCTTGCAGCCCAGAAATCCAGCTTGATCATGGGCTGCTTCAAAAGCAGTGTGGCCAGCAGGACAAGGGAGGTGATTCTGCCCTTCTATTCTGCTCTGGTGAGAGTTCACCTGGAATTCTGTGTCCAGCTCTGGGGCCTCCAATATAAGAAGGATGTGAACCTGTTGGAGCAGGTCCAGAGGATGTTCAGAGGGCAGAAGCACCTCTGCTGTGAGACCGAGAGTGTTGGGGTTGTTCCGCCTGGAGAAAAGAAGACTCTAGAAAGATCTTATTGCAGCCTTTCAGTACTTAAAGAGGGCCTACATGAAAGACCTTTTAGTGAGGTCTGTAGTGATAGGACAAGAGGGAACAGTTTTAAACTGCAAGAGGATAGATTTGATTCAAATTAGATGTAAGGAAGGCATACACTATAATGACGGTAATGAAACACTGGAACAGGTTGCCCAGAGAAGTTGTGGATGCCCCATTATTTGAAATGTTCAAAGTTCAGGCTGGATGAGCCTTTGAGCAATATGAGGAAGACATTCATGCCCATGACAAGGGTATTGGATTAGTTGGTCTTTAAGGTCTTTTCCAATCCAAATGGTTCTATGATGCTATGGTTTCTATCACTGCCTCATATCGCACACTTCCTACAGCATTCAGCTTGTCAGTCTTCTAGCAGTAAGATTATTCAGAAGGGAATAAAGTAATCAATAAATACTGGACTAAGGGGTGATTTTGGCACCTATGGGAGGTGCCGTCAGTAAGTCAGAAACGAAGCCAAATATGCATGAGTTTCTTTCAGTGTGATGAAACCTTTCAATGTGGAAGTGTGCATTTCTGCCTGTTGGAAGGAGGTGTCAGAAAACAGTATTCTTGTTTTCATTCTGGAGACTGCAACAAAGCAGCTGATTAGAGAGCTTTCAAGCAGAGATGTTTCCTCTACTAGTAGACTACCTCAAGCAGAGCTCCATACTCATGAGGTTTTCCAGTTCTCCTTTTACACAAAGTCTACCTGGTCAGCTCAAACCAGGTTTATCTCTGGTTTAAATATCCTGGGTTATTTCTCACCAAGATAAAGGCAAAGAGTTCACATGCTCCATTTTGCAGTAACCTCTGGCAGAAAAGCAGTAACAGGCAGTCAGGATATTGAGGTGACGTCTCAGAAGTTTTCTCACCATTTGCGAAGAAATATGCTTTAAGGTTGTTCTAGACAGTAGGTAGGAAACTTTGCAGTCTGTACATCTTTCCTCCTCTTTTCTGGTAATGTGCTTTCAGAGTCATAACCTCTTCACAACAGAGGTAAGTTTTGCACGTCGTACCTTTTACTAGATCAGCTGATCTGGTCGGGGAAAAGAGACCAGGTTCTCTGTTCAAAGGCTATGCTGGAACCATACGAGTGGAGAAGGTCTGACAAAAAAATCTGAATCTCAACATGCTTCAAGTGTAGGAACATTTAGACTTGAGGTTCCAGCTTTTGTTTGGCAGTCAAATGAAATACAGACACCAGTAATAGGCATGCATTTCAAAGATCACCTTTCAAGCGTCCTTTAGTAATACCTGGAATTCCTAAAGTATCTTTGCAAACACACATAGCGGTAATATTTTCTAAGTATGAGTGGGTAGTTTTCTCAGAAAGTCTGATCTGTCTTTGGAAAGATCTCTAATCTTAACAGCCTTCCTTTGTCTCTAGACTTCTGACATTGTCTCACCCAGCTGTTACGAAGAACTCTTCACAGCCTTCATTAGATGCAAGCTGCCATTTTCACTGACAGTATGGAGTATGTTTTGGGAAACCTCTGTAGCTCTATTATTAAACATCACTTAGATCCTGCAGTTGCAGTTTACATGAAAAGAGGAATAAGGAGAGGACATGAGGACTTCTGCAAGAGGGTTTGTCCCTGTCACCTGCAAAGATCCTCTTCCTCAGGCTAATTTTCCAAATAAAAATCTTTCCAAACAGGATCATGAGGAACTGCAGCTATTCAGCCTTCTTCTTCCTCAATTAGGAATGGTAAGGGCTGGATACTCAGCTGAGAAGGTGGCAGGAGACAATTGCTGCCTCAGCCCTTGGGCTGGCTTGCCACAGCCCAGCAGAAGTGAGGGCTCTTCTGTAGGCTGCAAGCTGGACCCTGAGGGCTCCTTATATTGCTCCTTCTTCATGTTGCTGATGGTGATGGAGGAGCTTGCCTCAGCCAGGGACTTTCCTGCAGTGGGAAAGTCCCAGGTCCTTTTCCCAGCCCCATAGCACTGGAGAAACAGAAACTAAATAGGAGAGCTCTGGCCAGGCTGGAATTCCAGGATAGGAATCTCCCAGAGTGAAATTAGCATTGAAGACATTAAGAAGAAGATTGCTTTTAGTCACCATGCTCTAGTGGAGAGGAAAGTCTGTTTCCTGCTGAGAAGGTGCAAAAGGAGACAGGAGTGGTGGGCGTTGCTTGAGCCTTTTCAATGTAGCCTGAGAGTTCCCACATGATCCTGTCCCCTATCCTGCTCGTGTGCCACTTGTTTGACTAAAGCCTGGCCAGGGCCAGGAGGCATCTAGCGCAGGGGAGCACTGAGCCCCAGCTCTGGGGCTGTCCCCACTGCCACAGTCGTGGGCTGGTCCTGGAGGGGTCCTTGCATGCTTGACAGATGGCTTGGAGTGGGGGTTTCCTTCCCTCCTTGCACATACTAACCTGCACCAGGCTTAATGGCCACCGGATTGACCGCAGGTATCTCCAAGTTGGGAACCAGCTCGTATCCTTTCTCTTGCTGTTTTCCTTTGCCTTCATGGTACCTGCTGTAGATTCCACGGCCAGCAGAGTATCCCCCCAGGTAGGAACCCCTGGGGCCTGGGGCTCTGTTGCCAGCTGCACCTCGCCCTCTGCCTCGTATGCTGCCTGCTTATGATAACAACAAAGAAGAGGATGGTGAATAATGGAGAGCAGTAGCCCCATGAGGAGCACAATTCACCCCAGGCTGAGATCTGGAGGCCTGTGCTTAGCAATGTGGCTGCTGAAGTCGGCATGCTCTGAGTCTTAGTGATCCTGCTTAGGAAAACAGAGGTGCCTTAGAAGCACCCAGTAAGCCTATGCTTGTTTTGCTTTTGATGCTTCTGAGCATACATTACTTGCTCGTTTATACTGGTGCAGCTCCTGTGGCAAGTGTTAAGGGCTCAATGCACTCAGCAGAGAGAGAGGGTCCTCAGGGTGACTTCTGTGCATTAGGAACAGGTTCTGCTTTCAGTTGTCCTCCAGAGGAGACCCAGTCTGTCAACTGGCCACAGTGGGACCCTTTGGAGGTGGTACGACATTGTACCTTGCCTTTACCCAAGTTTGTCCCACCACTGCATATATTTTTATTAGTGTTGTTTCCTCTCTATTTTATTAGTAATGTGAATATACCCCATCTTAAAAAATACTGCTTTTATTTATCTTAGTGACTCCACATGTGTTATGAAAGTACTTTGAACACTGCAATACTGATGCACTCTACAATGCTTTAATTGAATATTTAGACTGTCAGTCAACTCCTTCATAGTTCATTGCAAGCACAAAGGAGAAGCTGAAATTCTTGGTCAACTAGGGTTAAAAATACTTCTTGTTTTACTTGAGTGCTTTAAGAATATATTCATGCTAAATGGCCTGTTATAGGGAAATACGTATCAAATTTCAGGAAACTCTAATTCCTGTTAGTACAGGGTAATTGCAATTATCACACCAGTTATAGCTGATAGGGTTTTTTTATGAATAACAGATTTTTGGTTAATTTTTAATGACTGTAACTGATAACTAATTAAAGTATACATAATAAAAGAATTATTTTGTACTGACATGATTCCTTCTGCTTGTAGCTCTCAAATGATTTTATAAAGGATACAGCACTACTGTCATTTTAATGTGGAGGGTAAATGATACCTAGAGAGCTCCTAGTTAAGGCTTTCCCTGACATTCCTCTCTTTGGGTGACCAGGTCATCATACCCACACCTCCAGAGCACTGTGCCATGATTGCTAATACTTAGGATCCAACTTCCTTCTTTGGAAGGAGACATCAGAACCTGGAATCTTTAGACTTGCTCAGACTTAGTACAGCATTCATGACACTGAGATCCCTTTCTTCCCCATCCCATATATTTGATGCCTTCCTTCTACTAGCCTGTACATTAGCAATTATGTATAGATAAATACTATTTGCAGTCAGAAATTAAAGTGAGACCAAACAGAAATATAGCAAAAATACCTATAAAAGAGTATTTTAAAAAAAATTGCATAACACCAGCTGTCCTTTGGCCCAGGCAAACGCTGGGTCACATCAGCCTGAGATCAAACCTTCTCATCACATCCCCTAATTGTGCTTACTAACCTTTCACAAAGTAATCTCTGTTGGGCCCAATCAAGGCATTGTATGGATATCCATAATATGCTAGTGTGTACGGATCACAAGAGTAAACATAATTAGGTTGCTGAGTTACTTCGGACGTTGCTGCAGCCCCTCCTTTTGCTGCTTTCTGGTAGCGAGTGTACTGCTCCTTGTCTACTGGCTTGGCCAAGGTAACCTCCAGGCACGAGCCTTCCAGTTCGACACCATTAAGGTTGTTCATGGCATGGATGGCATCTTCCCTGGTTGTAAAGTGCACAAAGGCATAATCACGTATTTTTTTCACTCTTTCTACACAGCCAGGGTTGAACTGACCAAAGACCTTTTTAATGGTGTCCTCTGTGGTCTCAATCATTAAATTCCTCACATAGAGGATTTTAACAGTCTCCATGACATCTTCATCCACATCTATCTCTGGTTCTGCCCAGTCAACAGCAATTTGATGTCCCCACAGCTGGATCCTTCCCGGCATGAGTTTCCTCCTGGCCATTGCTGCTGCTCGATGGCTCTCATACTCCACAAAGGCAAAACCTCTGTTCTTCATCTTGTCTGCAGCGCTGGCATACACGATGACATCCAGCACACCTTCTGTCACCTTGGCAATCTCTTCCAGGATCTCCTCTCTCTTCTTCATCTTGGGAATGCCTCCGATGAAGAGGCGGCAGTTATCCACACTGCAGCACACACCCAGCAGCCTGCCAGGGCGGATTTCATAGTTGTTCAGCTCCCTGACAGCACGCTTTGCCTCATGCTTCTGTGTGTACATCACAAAGGCATAGCCGCGGTTCTTCCCATCGAAGTCCATCATCAGGCGCATCTCATAGATGCGGCCAACAGACTCGAACACGGGGACGAGCTCATCTTCATAGACATCGCGGGGGATTTTGCCCACAAAGACTTCACAGCCACGAGGAGGGTGCAGGCCGTCCCAGCCGGGGGGAGGGCCACCATACTTGCGTTGCCCATTCTCCTGGATCATGCTATACCCAGTGCGGGCCATGAGAGCCAGCAGAGCTGCCTCATTGGGCGCACCAGCAACACCCTCAGGGACTTTTGTGGTAGCCACGTTGGTGGAATCATTGCTCATCCTTGCAGTGGAATCCTCAGCAGTCATGGTGTCAAACTCATTCACAGCCTGATAAAACCTGGGCAAAGGGAGAAGGAGGACACTTGTTAAAAGCTATTGGCTACAACCAGAATTCCACCTCTCTCTTTTGTTTTCCTAGAGATGTTCTGCAAGTTTGTTTTTCAAACTGGGACTAAGGTTGAAGAAAAGCAGAGGAATGAGCCACACCAACCTGAGGAGTGGAGGAGCTCCTGCAGGGAGAGTGCATCCTGGACATAGGCACAGCCCCTCTTTGAGGGAGGTGGCTGAGATCACCTTCCCATACCTCCCTGGCATCAAAACCTGGTGCCACAGGATGCCAAAGTCCCATGAATGGATGCCACCAAGCACCTCAATACCTTGAGACCTTAGGGAGACTTGTCTTCTCTTTGAAATGGTAGAAAGGAGGTGACACAGGATTGAGAAAGGGAAGATACTGACAGGTGACACAGGATTGAGAAAGGGAAGATACTGACAGGAAATCCCACCTCCAGAGTCCTCTCCTCCATCTCAGTCTTTCCTCAGTTAATCCATCTATTCCTGAACAGCACAAGTATCAGGTGCCATATTCCATGGGGAAAGATGGCAAATGCATGAGAAGCACCAGACACTGTTTCCATCTGAAAACAGCCTCCTGTTCCTCTGGGCCTTCACAGTAATTGTTGAGTAGGAAATAATAAATACACTTTAGCATCAGGGGAGGACAATTCTTGTTCTCTTGTGCAAAGGGCGATCTGACAAGCTTTTGAGTTGCCTGCTGCTTGTGTTACAATGTCTGACATGTTTGTCTCTTCCATTATTACAACAGGACTTCACAAAAGCTGAAGAGAATCACTCCTTTATGACAGACAACTTGCTTAAGACTAACCAGCCAACACAGGAGGAAGGCAAATCTCAGAAACATCATTCTACATTTGAACACAGGCGAAGAGCAGGAAATACAGCAATACAGGAGGAGATGCCCATGCTAATGACCTCACTTGCGAGACAGTGGGCTTTCTCTCTGAGAGCAATTAAATAAGACACTTCGGACTCTGAGAGTAGTTAATTCATTGACTTTTAAAGCTGGAAAGGTCCATCAGACCATTTAATACGAGTGATTGTATATGACATAGACTATTACATTTTATTGTTATTTGCACACTGAGTTCTAAAATATTTATGAGAGTAAATCATATTTTCCAAAGCAAGCTTGGCTTTAAGGAATCAAAGAGCTGTAGACCCCTTTTTTCCCTATGTGGCATGTTTGCTAATCACTCAGACAAGCAATTGTGCTGTATTTCGCATGGGAATTTGTCTGGCTTTTGCTTCCAAATACAATTAATTTTAAACCTTTCTCTGATAGACTAAAGAGTTTTTCCAGACCTCAGCTTTTGTCTTATTGTGGTATTTAAGGTGTTGGCTTTTTAATAAAACTTGCAGGCTGAACTTTTCATTCACAATTAGTAATTTTTTAACTATAATTGCTGTTTGTGGGTCTTTGGACAGTTCTCTAGAGTTTCAGTTGTTTCACCTTTCCCATACACAGGGGTGAAGAACATCCCTCCTTCTTCCCATGTCTCTGCATTGCCAAGGCTTGTTTCTTCACACCTTCTCACTAGCAAACCACATGGAGTTGTTTTTTGCTTTTGTTTTTTTTTTTTTTTTCCAATTCTAACCTCAAACCCTTTACAGAAGCACCACTTGCTGGGGTTATGTCCCATGTAGCAGGTATGCCTTGTATTATTACTCCTAAATGCCACAGCCTTGCCTTCAACCCTATCCCAACTACCTTTTGAGTAGATCCCACATACTGAGTGCTATACAACTGGCTCCTCCTCTCTGTTTTTCACAAGTCTTTCCTTCATCCACTGGTTTATTTGTCACATTTTGCATTCATGACCAGATTGTAGACGGAACTGTCAAAATACACTGATCCTTGTAGGAAACTGCAAACCACCATATGAAATGCTCCTAATATGGGTTTGACAGGCTTATTTTCCAAAAAAACAGGATAAAACTTCAGCCAGATTTATTTATTCTAAGTAGCTGTGTTATTCAGCGGGACACAGGTCCCATGGGAACTCATATATATACTCTTTCTTAGAATGATTTGCCCAGTGAATTGGTTACCATGCAGACAGGTCTTTCACTAGTACAGCAAGCCCAAGTACACAGAAACATGGGCACAAAATTTAGACACCTAGATCTAATTTGTATGGTCCACAAAACCCATTTAAATCCTAGGAATTTCAGCACCTCAGATTTTTTTCAGTAAAGCTCTTGAGCTGCCCAGAATTGTGCTGGTCTGTACCCAGGGATGCCTCTGCACCAGACAGAGCAAACATGATGTTGTTTGTCTCAACTTCTAAATGCATTTGGGATTGGGAAATCAGACCTCTGAACCATGGGCTGCAGTAGGACCTGATCCTGTATGTGGTTTTTGAACATTAGTGTTACACACTGATGCTTCTGAGCCATTTTAATTTAAAAATATGGAGAACAGAGGGGAAGATAAAGAAGATGGAGGGCAGTAATAATGATGCTGATGCTCAGCAATACTTTAGAAAACATAATTCCTTTGAAGTAAGGTCTTTCATGGAATTGCCTCAATTTTGATAGTTTCTTGCTTTAAAATACTGTTGATTAAAATGTTTCTCTCAGATTCAAATGTATCCCTGTAACAGTCAGTCAGTTTAATTTTATTCCTGGGAATTATCTGACATAATTAAGAAAATTAAGGCACAGTAAGACAGTTTCATTTTTCACTTGACAATTTGTTCCTAAAAATCTAACTTCACCTTTCCCAGAACGAAAGCATAGCTTGTTATACAAACACTTTACTGGGAAATAATCATTACCTTTTCATGGGCCACCTGTTGGCAAGTGAAGTACTTATCACCCCAAGTTTGTCTAAGTTTAAAAATGAGTCATTGCCATCAGTTTTGGTTCAACTTACAAAATAAAAGTCTCTGTATTCTACCATCTGCAGGGTTTGGTTGCTGGGGCTATAGTTAGAAAGTGCGACAAGTGAGCACTGGGATTGTGGAGTGCAGAGAGATAAAGCAAAGCCTCCCCAGACCACCAGAAACCAGCTGGTAACTCGGTGGCTGTGCAGGAACTACCATGTTTTTCAGCACTTTACGTTGCACCAGCAGGATGACTTCTGGTACTGAAAGTTGTACTTGAAGCTGCTCCCAAGTGCTGATGGCCACCTTTGCTGCAGACACTACCATACACCATTTGTGATAGTGCATAATTAAAAATTCCTTGTGAACCTAAAATGCATTTATCCCTAATTTATTAGGAATCAAGATTTATGATCAAATGTGGTTTGTTTTTAATTCCTTTGCAGCTCCATAGACCTGGGTTTCATAAGTAGGTACTACCTATGAAAGTTGGCCCATGCAGCCCCAATTGATGTAACTAAATACACACTTAACAGCTTATTCATTGCTACATGACACAATCAACACCTTCACAAAGTTCAGATTTCTACTCTGAGATTAGCTCAATTGGTTAAAACTTGGTACTAATACAGCCAAGGTCAGAGGTATTAATGCTAATAATGCCAGTGGGTACAGGTCATTCACCTGAGTTGGACTCAGTGATCCTTTTGAGTCCCTTCCAGCTCAGAATATTCTGTGATTCTACTGTGAAGAGAAAAAAACACAGGCGTGTCTGGTCTGAGAGCTTTCCTCTCCTGTTGTTACTGTCTTACAAAATGGGCTACCACTACAACCTAACCTTTTCATGTTGAAAAGCAATCCCTCTCAAGAAAATAGTTTTCAAAAACCCGTTTCCTAAGTGCTCAACCTTACTTGTGCACTTTTTTTTAGTCCATGATAAACCAGTTGTGAAACTTGCTATCCTATGTTGTGGGTGTACATAAGGCACGAGCTAACTATGGGTCTAGTGGCCTTAGTAAAGTCAAACTGGTTTCAGTATATCTACTATGTGTGATTAATTCTAGAAGACACAAAAATTTAAGCTACATTAAAATATAGTGTCTTGTGAAATATAAGTGCTTGATTTCTAGTCTCTGAGGAAGAAGATACACCTGATCTTGATGAAGTAGATTAATAAAAGAGAGAGAGACAAAAATACTGCTAATGAGAAATGTTGTGTTTTGGAGACAGCTAACTAGACAATGACTCATTATCAGGACTGAAACAAGACTGGCTTCTTCTCAGAAAAAAAGTAAATCCTGCTTGATTTTTCAATGCCACATTAGATGGATGCTAACACCTGCCAGCCCACCAGGAGCCAGGCTTTTGAGCCCCCCTGTTCACCATCTCTTCTCCAGGGACTCTTCCTTGCACAGGTGAACTGTCAGACATAGAGGTTTCACTGAAACCATCCAAATTTCACTTTCCCTTGCTTACAAAACTCCTTCCCTGCTGCAAATAGCACGGGTATAAGTAGTTCTTGCCCTAAACATTAACTGCCTTGTTTTTAACCTATGTTTTTCACATCACAGATCAGAATATTACATGGGAAACTTACCGTGTTGGCAGTGGCTGACCTAAAGCATACTGTAAACAGGCTGATTAACTGAGGCAGATCTTTTATTAAATAGAAATACCACACCTTGATTAACAACAACACAGGGCCAAATGCTGATGTCCCTTGTGCCAGGGCAAAGGGGGGTTGGGACCCCATTGAGAAAGTGATGTCCTAAGTCTATATATCAACTTATCTTTGAGCTAGTCCAGAGCAGGGCAGTGCCCTGTGAAATTAAGCAGCCACGTGCTCCTCTGTTGATCTTGATGTGGTCAAATAGGTTTTTACAAACACAGGTACACAGCAGTGTCCTTGTGGCAGTAACTCTGTGTCCACTTCACTCACGTGCTCTTATAAAATGAGGTTGTTTATGTTTGGACTTAATTCATCCCTCAAGTTTTGTACTACATATATTTAGTGACATCATGTGTCCTTCTGTGGGGGACAAAACTGCCAGCAGTCACACAACCTGTGGATGGGTGCCAGCACCATGGCAGGCAGCAGGAGAGCCCAGGGAGACCTGCTGTCTCTGTGATAACTGTTGGGGGCAGGGCATGAGGACACCTGTGCCACAGCTGCTGCAGAGGAAAGGCTGGTTGCAGAAATTTTAAATACACTCTGTTGGCAGAGGGGAATGACAGCTACTGGTTTAAATTTGATCTTCATAGTTTTTCAGTTGAAATAATAAGGGAAAATGCTAGTCCTGCTGCTAACGATAGGCAGCAGCTCTGAAATCATGGCTGTCATTAAAGCTCTTTATTTTCAAATCCTGACCCTATTCTCATGACTTTATATAGGTAAAATGTATACAAAACCAAAAACAGCTTACTAAGAACAACTGTGTAACTTTAGCACAAACATCAGATATCCACAGAAATGCAACTCAAGTACTGCTTCAAGTGTAATGTGCAAGTTACCACCCCATTTAAAGATGACTATGGTATCATTATAAAACAGCTTTCTTTTTCTTGGCAAGAATTTCACTCTTTTCCTGCTCATGATTTTTATAAATAAGCTGAACAAAGTAGGAATCTTTGAGACTGTTGCTGAAGCTGAGCCATGGTGTGCCCAGCTGCAGGACCCAGGGCCATCCCAGTGATCCTGCAGCTGCAGCCACATCAGAGAACTGGCGTGCAAGGTGCTCCTTCCTGAATAATGGTGAAACAGGATGTCACACCTCTGTTACAAATGAGTCTAACATGGCCACTGTCCCCACAAGCACTCATTGCCACCACATAAGCTTCCTGGCAAAAGACTTTGCCCTCTGTTTGCAATTAGTTTAGGAGTCATCCTGCTGGAGGCAGCATCCTTGGCTCCTCTCCATGCACAGTGGAGACAGAGGCCAGGCAGGCAGCAGGTGCAATGAAAAAGGGGTCTGATCTTTGGTGCAATGTCCATGCAGAGACATTGCTTGACAGCAAATTTATTTATATTTCAAGTGTCAAAGGCTAGTTCTCAGAGTGGTTTTCAACAGGAATTGGACCACATCTTGGTTTCCTACCTGCTACCTCTAATGAAATGCCAATGTCCGAAGTTTAAACTTGTGGAGGGTCAGTGTAAGAGAGTGCAGCATTTCAGCACAGCCTTTTAGTCAAGGACCTTTTCTGGAGGTCTTCCATACAGGAAAGGGGAAGGTTACTTGGGATGGATAATGTCTTCACACTTTTACAAAAAAGCAATACCTGAGGCCAACACATCATGGAATGTTTGCGCTGTATCTGACACCCTGATTTACCTGCAGCTGAACAGGGTGAAGAAGTTGCCCCAGGCTAGGTTAAACACTTTGAAAAGGTGGATTTTCTTAAACTAGATAATTTTGACAAAACTCTGTGGAGAAAGTGATGAACTGCTTCAGAGCGGGGCAGGAACATTGGCTGACAAGAGACTTGATGAATAGCTTGCCATGATCAGCTTGGAAGAGAGTAATCTCAGAGATCAAATCAGTGCTAATTATTGACAATGACACGTGTGTCTACTGTGCAAGTCATCCTGCTGCCAGCACTGCTAAAGCACTGCTTTCTCTCATCATCATCATTTATGTGCCTGAATTAGGTCATCAAATTTGTCCCTTTCCAGCCAGGGTCACCTGGAAGGAATTGTTTGGTTCAGATGCTACATGAAACACAATGACCAAATTATTTCCCATGTATGTTGAGGCAAGAACATGTACAACAGGTGCTCTCTGCCCACTAGAAGTACTACACTGAAATACGTAGAGAGCAACAGGGTGCCAAGGAAAGAAAAATTTCTTCATCAAAAGGGCTGTCAAACATTGGAACAGACTGCCTAGGGAACGGGTTGAGTCACAATCTCTGAAGGTATTTAAAAGTCATGAAGATGTGGAACTTAGGGACATAGTTTAGTGGTGGACTTGGCAGTTTTCAGTTAATGGTTGTACTCAATGATCTTAGAGGTCTTTTCCAACCTGAAGATTCTATAATTTTATGAAATTCCCACTTATGTTGATAGTGACACTCGGCATCCTAACCTAGGGCCTGTCATCAGGGTTCTGACTACTGGTTGCATTGCAAGAGTTCATATTTTATGCTTAAATTTGAATTTTATTCTGGTCAGTTAGGCGAGTTCCCCTTGTATGGGGTAAGTTAATGTTCTGGGTCTGAGAAGCAGTTTTCATGGTGGATCTTCTGCAGAGAGGGTCTGTGCATGGTTTTCAGTTGCTTAAATTTGTCCTAAGCATGCTTAAGCATGTTAAAAACGTTTGGCTTAAAACTCACCAAAACCTATTGATTTTGTCTTTTGATAGTATTAGCTTCAAAGATAGAAAACAGAAAATTAAGTGTGCTATTTCCAACAGTACTCAGCAGGTAGCACTACTCCCATAACAGCAGTTACAAGACTCTGACAGCTTCTATAGTGTTATGTTTAAGAGAGTGACAAGCATTACTGAAAATCCTGCTTTAAAGATCTGCCAGGGGTGGGTTAAGTTCTCCATGCACCAATCAAAAGCAATGTATTTGACTTAAAAAAACAGTAACAAAATTACTAGAAATCTGTTTTTTTGCTTCTTGCTGCTTTTAAGAGCAGTGAAATTATTCAGTAAATTAACATCCTGGAATTTCCCAGATTAAAGTTTGAATGCTAATCAGATAATTCAACAAGGAATTTATACACTCAATGAATGGCTATAACTTCAAACCAGGATTTGGAGGTTCAATTCCTTCTTTTCATCACTGTCATTAACAACAGTAACAACCACAGATCTAACTCTTAGCCATATCTTAGCAGTTTCCTTGGCTGATTAATCATACCTTACAGCAATTTTATATGCAATTTAAAAAATGGAACTACAATTATTATTTCTATACAAAATATAGTCACCTTGTATTGTACAAAAACTCCATTATCAAATCTCTCTTCATCCTTCTATGGCATATTTAATCTGGTGTGTGATTTTCTTACATTGTCCAAAAGCACTATCAATGCCCAGCAGTGAACATTCCCAGGGTGAAGGGCCCTCAACGACCTGATCTCCTGGCTTAAAAACTGCAAAAATAGTATTCAATAAGATATCAGTGAAGCTCACAGAATCAAAGAATCACAGAATATGCCAAGTTGGAAGAGACCCACATGGATCATCAAGTCCAACTCCTGGCCCGGCACAGGACATTCCCAAGAGTCACACCATGTGCCTGAGAGTATCATCCAAATGCTTCTTGAACCCTGTCAGGCTTGATGCTGTAACCACTTCCCTGGGGAGCCTTTCCAGTACCCAGACACTCTCGGGGTGAAAAACTTTTTCTAAGAGTCAACCTAAACCTCCCCTGACACAACTTCAGGCCATTCCCTCGGGTGCTGTCACTGGTCACCACAGAGAAGAGATCAGTGCCTGCCCCTCCTCTTCCCATCACAACAAAGTTTTAGACTGTGATGAGGTCTTTCTTCAGTCTACTCTTCTCCAGTCTGAACAGACCAAGTGACCTCAGCTCCCCATACGGCTTCCTCTCAAGGCCCTTTACCATCTTCGTTGCCCTCCTTTGGACACTCTCTAAGAGCTTAATATCTTTCTTATATTATGGTGTCCAAAACTGCACACAATATTCCGTGTGAGGCTGCCCCAGTGCAGAGGAGAGTGGGACAATCCCCTCCCTCGACAGGCTGGCGATACTGTGTCTGATGCCCCCCAGGATATCGTTGGCCCTCCAGGCTGCCAAGAACTGCTGACTCATATTAAACTTGCCATCAACCAGGACCCACAGGTCCCTTTATGTGGCACTGCTCTCCAGCTTCTTATCCCCCCCCTCTGACTGTACATCCAGTGTTGCCCCACTCCGGTGCAGAATCCAGCACTTTCTCTTGTTGCACTTCACATCGTTGGTGATTCCCCAGTCTTCTAATTTGTCAAGGTCTCTCTGCAGGACCTCCCTGCCTTTGAGGAAGTCAACAGCTCCTCCCAATTTTCTATCACCTGCAAACTTGCTTAGTATCCTTTTCAGTCCTGCATCCAAGACATTTATGAAGATGTTGAAGAGCACAGGGCCCAAGATGGAGCCCTGTGGAACCTCACTAGTGACAGGTCACCAGTTTGATGCCACCTCATTCACTACTACCCTCTGTGCTCAACCCATGAGCCAACTGCTCACCCACATCCATGATGTGTTTATCCACCTGTGCTGGACAGTTTGTCCAGAAGGACCCAGTGAGAGATGGCATTGAAAACTTTACTAAAATCCAAAAAGATTACATTAGCTGGCTTCCCTTGGTCAAGTAGGTGGGTTATCTTTTCATAGAAGGAAATCTGATTGGATAAACAGGACTTTCCTCTCATGAAGCCATGCTGGCTGTGACCAATGACTGTGTTGTCTTTCAGGTGTTTCTCAATACTTTCCTGAACAATCTTCTCCATAAATTTATCAGGCACTGAAGTGAGACTGACAGGCCTGTAGGCTCCAAGGTCCTTCTTCTTGTCCTCCTTGAAAATCAGGACAACATTCACCAGCTTCCAGCCAGCTGGGACCTCTCTGAATTCCCAAGAATGCTCAAAAGTCATCAGGAGAGGTTGTGCGATTGCATCAGCTCACTTTTTGGGGATTCTGGGATGAATCCCATCAGACCCCATAGATTTGCAGGGATGCAACTGGAGCAGCAGATCCCGCATGATTTCAGAGTCAGCTGGGAGTTGATCATTCTCACAGCCGTGGTCCTCCAGCTCGGGGCACTGGACTCTCTTGGTCCGTCATCCGTGTTGAAGACAGAGGCAAAGAAAGCATCAAACATCTCTGCCTTGTCTCTGTCCCTGTTTGTGAGGTGACCCTCCTCATCCTATAACAAGCCAATGATATTTTTATACACCCTGTTGTCATTAATGTATTTGAAAAACTCTTTTTATTGTCCCCCATATTTCTGGCCAGCTTCAACTCCAGTTGAACTTCGGCTGCACAGACTTTCTCCCATCATATCTCAAATAATAAAGTAAGTAAACTCTCCTGAGCTTAACTTTGCTTCTTACCATTGCTTTTCAATGATCACAACTGAAAATTTGTTCATGCATCTATGGTTTTCCCATGATGAGAATGATCCCAAGCTGATGAAAAAGTTATTTATGTACCAAAGCACCACCAACACCTAGAGAATCCTACCAACATGGCCCTGCTTCTATAATGTGAATTCTGTCAATGAAATGTCTGTTTCTTGAGTGTTTCTATGCTACTGCAGTGCCAAACCAGCCACCTTAGCTTATACCACTTCTGAAGGAAGTTTGGGTAAGAAAAACCCAGTCTCCTGCCTAATTTTATATGCACTTTTCTGCAAGTCATTCAGAATTTTGTCCAACAAGTTGTGTAACTCTCGTGTGTACTGTTTGACTTAGCTCTGTCTTCTACCCAGTCCAATTCAAAATCATTCTATAACTTTCAGCTATTTTGATACGACTGGTCACTGGCTGAGGCTGAAGTTATTACCCTGCAGGATGTTGAAGTCACATGGTGAGGAAAGCTGAGAAGATGAAAGATGGTTTGTGTAATCACTCTTATCAGCTGTCTAAATCAGAAAAGAACACAACCCTTCCCTTCTTCCAAAATTCCCATATTTCAATCTAGTCAACATAGTCTATTATTACCATGGTCAGACAGGAAAATGTGTGATATAAATAAAGGTCAGTGTAGTCACTTGGTATGTAACAAGTCTTTCCTATTCTGGATGAGCTGTACTTGATGGAAAACCTTTTGTGGTGTTTCTTTACCACAAAGCAATTAAACTCTGTTCTCAGCAGAGATGCTGATGCAGATAAGTGTGTCCTCCTTATTAACTTTTAAAAAGCATTCTACTTAGAACTACTTAGGTAAACCATGTTCTGCAACTGAAAAACAAAACCATAACTAGACTTATATGTTAATTGTTACACAGAAAAGATAAGACATTCACTTCTTGCCCCTTATATATGAACAGAGTGATTTAATTCTAAATGTCTTTGAAAGGCTTTGCCCAGCTCTGGAGTAGGGTTATGTGTGCTTACGCTTCTTTGTTGTTGTAACACAGAACACTCTGTCTGTCTGTCTACATAAACATTACAGTAATATGTTCCAGCCTGCAGTGCAACCAGTATCTTAAAAACTTCAACTACAGTTCCCTTTTCAGCTTTTCTGATCAAACTTTTTCAGCTAACTCTTCCAGAGATCCCAGCGCAAAACATAACACATCCTACCTGTTCATATAAAGTCTGCTTGTTTAGTCAAATTTATTACAATAAAAATAGCTTTGGACTTTTCAGTTTGACCTAATCTCTTACACTATTTTTATTACAATATTCTCAGTTTTGTGTATACCATATGAACACTGCAACAATGGGGGACCCAACATGCAACCCTGCTTTCAGCAGGAGGCCAAGATTCCAGGGAAAGCTTCAAAGTAGCTCAGTATGTTCCCTCCCCCTCAGGTCACAGAAGAGAAAATCAACATAAAGCCAATCACAGTTGGGATATGAATGCTGGCTGCTGAAAGTACATTAAACTCAAAGCATTTGATTTGGCTTAGTCCATGGCTGATGGTTTTTTCTTTTTTTTTTTTTTTCCTTTGTGCACTGACATTTGACCCTTTTTATAATATGCACCTTGCACCACTGAAACCCAGTTAGTTATTAATTAAACTCAGGTACCAATAGCTGACTTGTACAGATCACGCTTTTAACTGCCTGGTGTTGCCTGTGCATGCAAGAGAGGGGGATGGAAGTCAGTTGTCTTTGCTGTGAAATTTTGTCATATTGGCAGAAAGGAGCTGCAAAGTGCAGCAATTGTACCTGACCTCTGATCTAAGAAGTTTGTACGGACCTTTGAACATTGAATTGAAATTGAGAAACAAGGTTTACAAGTACAAGGAAGAGATTTCCAGCACTCGTTACCTGTGCTCAGAGTTAATATTATAAATTAAAAAAAAATGTTTAACCAAGGCAGGAACATTCTCAGGGGGGCACCACTCCTGCATTGGGTTAATTCAAGACAATATAAGTGTACTGAAATTACAGATGGGTTGGAAATACGTATGGTTTGGGACTGAAACTTTTGTTTGCTCCAGAAAAGGAGTGGGATTTGAGACAGATATAATTTGAAATTCACCTTTTGTTGACCTTAACTGGCATAATTTTTTTTTTAATTAAAAGCTGAAGAAAGATGACAAGGATCATTTCAGACAATATAATTTCTTCAGCAAAGAATGGAGCTGAAATGTAGAATTGAATAGAAATTATTAAACAGAGTAGCAAAATGGCTACTCCTTTGTTAACTTTATTTATCTTTACCCAATGCATTATCTAATCTCAGTTATACAGTATATGAGAAACACATGGAAAAATAATCAAACCAACAATAAAGCAACAAGCTCTTAATAGACAGTCATGTGGCCTTGCCTTGACAAGCAAAAAGGACTCATTTTGCAGTTCTGTTAGATTAACTGTGATAATTTAATTTAAAAACTGTCTCAACACTTTCATGTAATGGCAAGGTCTTTGGTGCAACATCCTCAGTTAACACCAACATGCACCAGTGTGGGCTGTGTGTTGGGTGTGAAGGCCTTCAGAGATCAGCTATGATAACATGCTTGAAAAAGATGCCCTTTCTGCAACCCAGCCTGTCAGGCCATGGAGCACTGCAAGGGATGGCAGTAATATTTTCCCATGACATCCTTCACATGCTCTGAGTACTGGCTGTCATCCACGGCAAGCTTAGATGTGCAAAGGGTGAGGGAGCCTTTTACATACACATTTTGAAGCATGGCTTCAATCCTCCCTATCTCAGTCCAGGACCCCATTATATACAGCTGCTGCATCTAGTCCACATGTAAATTGATATTTTTGGCATTGGTCTTAATTAAACCTTACTTACAAACTACATTATTTTTTTTCCAAGTTTAAGTTTAAAATTCAGTATTGTTATCAGCACTGACCTCAATAAAACAATAAATTAGTAAATAAATAAGCATGAACAAATTAATGTCATGTGTCCAATGTCATACAAGTCTTGCACACTGCACATGCTGATTAAGAATCTGAATAGAATAATATCTGAAGTTAATATTCTTAAAATGCTATCAAATTTTCAGTATGCAGAATGAGTTTTATTGATTCATTTGTATCAGTAACATGTGCATACACACCCTGGTTGCTTAACCTTCCTAGACACCTTCAATCCACAAGTCCCAAATTCTGTATCAGAAGCTGATAATGCACTTTTAAAGTATGATTATTTATGTCAGTCTCTTGAAAAAGCAGAACAAAATACCAGGCAACACAAACAGACAATGGCAGAGACAGACCGACTGAAAATGCTATGGCAAACAGTTGTAATTGGCTACTTTTCAGTTCATTAATTTAAGGTAGTAGAAAAAATATCTTTGAAATATGATTTGTTTTCTTCTGCATAAAATATCATGGGCTTAGTTTTCACTGTTCAGACATTTGCTTTGGTGTTTGTTATGCAAAGTCTTTTAGATTTTCACATGTTGATCTCTTAGTTCAAGCTGAGTAGTAGTTGCTTCCTTCTCAAATAAATCCTTAGGGCCCACTGAAGGAAGGCAAAACCCCCAGATAATACCTTGATGATGACATACTTTTGGTCTCAACTCCCTAGTAATTGAAAACCAGATAAAAAGCCCTACAGAGCAAACAAGATTTCCCTTACCTCTCCGGTCCTCTGATCGAAGTACAACAGGTTAAGAGGACTCGCGCCTTTGCCCGAGCAACCTTCCTTCCTAATGGCAAGAGCTGTGTAACCTGGTTATACAGTTTATGTATCTCTTTATTGGCCAGCGAGCGTTAGCCATTTAAATTCCTTGGGAGTCATTTGTTAAGGGCTCTTAGGCTGAGGCTAAGTGGGTGGGACGGGAGGGAGAGGGGATGTTAGTGCTGCCAGACGCAGAGAGCTCTCCAAAGTGGTTTGAAGATTAATAGAAAACCATCTGCAACGAAGGGATCTTTGGAGGCAGGTCTGGGTCCAAACTTCAGGGAAGCACAGGAAAGAGAAACTGTAACATTTTTGCTGGTAGGAGGAATTCAAAGAGAAAGATTTCATTCAAAATTCAAAACTTAGAAAAAAGGGAGTGAAACATGTACAAACAACTCCTTCCTAGCACAAGGCGTTGTGCAAATAGTTTGGGTTACTCACAACAGATAAGATAAGAAAAGGGCATATTTTGCCTGATGGCATGAGGCTTTTTCGGTAAAATATTTTTTTCTTTATATGTGTCTGGCAAAATTATTTCAGGCTACAGTGACTCAATTTACCTTTGGTTGTAAGAAAACAAAGGGTCTGCAGCTCCTGGAGTGAGAGGTAGATTTACTGATCATGTCGGCAGTGGGACGTTAGGAATAACTCAGCCTGTGCCGTGTACCCAACATGCACCATTTCAGCAGTAAACACGGAACTCCAACGTGTTTGCTTGAAAGAAAAAAAAAAAGCACCCAGTGCAGAAGTAAAAGCATAGGGGTGGTAAAACATGATTCATGGCAGCAGAAATGGTCTGTACATAACAACGGAGCATTAGGCCCCAGGAGCACTTAGGCAAAGCAAACAACACACCTTCTCAAGCAGCCAAGAGGAGGAACTGCTCCGAAACACTCTTTGGATGATGTATTTGCCTGGTTGGCAAGTAGCGTGCACAGCCAGGCAGCAGGAGAAGAGGGCACAGGGCATGCCTTGGGAGATGGCTCATTTCAGGGAAAGAACACTGCCTAAAGGAGGTGAAAAGCAAACATACTGCAGAAGCAAAACAACTACAATTTTCAGTCTTTTCCCAGTTTATTTTTTTGGGGGTTTTGTTGTTTTGTTTTGGGGTTTTTGTTTTTGTTTTTTTTTTTTAACTGGCATTGCCTTTCCTATCTTCTTTCTCTTATTTTTATCCCCAAAAAGTAAAGCTTGGTCCAAACCTGCATCCAAGCAGCACATGGGCAACAACCTCAAGGCATCCCAATGTGCAAGGAGAAGTATATTAACCTCTCAATGACAAACCAGAAACTGGAGAGGATTCTGCAGAGGAAGCACTGTCAGTTTGTATGAGAAGGTCCTACATAACAATTTATTCTTGTCCTCTGAGTGCTTTAGTCTGAGCATGTAAACTTAAGAGACATCCTTATACTGCCAAGTCTGAGGATGGTCAATAGGGAAGAGGGGTACGGCGGTCAACTAGTGTAGAGATAAGACTTCTAATATTAGAAGGCTCCAAGTTAGAGAGAGAAATGTGGAAGATGGTAAAGACTGGCAAAAGAAGCATTTTCGTGGCAGTTTCTGAGATCCAACAGGAAGGAGAGTAGTTCTACTTATACTGCAAACCAATGGGTGATTGCAACCACTCTGTTCTGGCTTTTTACACTTGTTTATCCACTGTACTATGGCTGTAGTATGTTAGGCACTGTACAAACACACCTGCACCCTGGATCCAGGTCCCAAAGTGCCAGCAGCCCAGGGCTACTGTGCAAGTCTTTCATCTTTAGACTTCATCTCTGCAAATGTTAACATATTAGCTACAGGAGCTGCTGAGAAGGCAGGAAGCTGCAGCATGGAGATTTAAGAGGCTTGCCCAAGACTATGGAAGGAATCAGTCTCAAAATTGAGGATAAAATCTAGGAGATTCTGCCACAATCAGATCCATGTTTCACTCCCACTGATCTCTAGAAGAAAGTATAAAAAATTTAGCTGGTATGAATTTGCAAAACTCCACCAGATTAACTGACTTTTTAAAGTCAGTATCCTTCTCTTGCTTTGTTTTTTTTCTGTTGGAAAACAAACTCAATTTTTAACCCTAAGCATTGTAAAGTGAATCCTATCAGCTACCATCATGCATGTAGCTGAATGTCCAGAGAAGACTATAGTGGTGTAAGTGAAATGAAAAAGCATTGATGCCAGTGAGGTGATTGGCTAATTTTTAGAAGGGTTTTCAATATACCATGTCAATTAGGATCACACACGGAGGCCACTCGAACCCTTCGCTTTCATTTTGTACTTTCACTTTTAGCTGCAGCTTGCTGTTAGTGTCCAAGTTATTTTCCCATTATTGTTTAAGGCAGTGAATCTCAGCAGATCAAGGTGCTGCAGGTTATTCTGAGGTGTTAGCATCCCCAGTGTCAGCATTTAAAAATATATTAATTTTTTCTGCAGGCTGTGCTTTTATAAGGAACTTTAAAAAGTTATGCAGAATTCTGTAAGTGTGTCTCCCAGCTTCCCCTGACATTAGGCACCTGCTTTCTTTTGACTTCATACACACTGTGCTCATAATGATTGCAGGACTCTTTCTATACCTCTTTACGATGACAGCTAAGGCAGAATGGAAAAGTGTTAAGGGCAGAGCCATTTAAGTAGCAGGGACAATGGATTCTCTGCATGCTCCTCTCCTCATACAGCATCTTCTGCTCTGGTGTAAGAATAGAAACACAACTTCTATTCTAATATACAGCTTGACTACAATGGTGAAACCTCACCCTCTGTAACAATAATACCATAAATATTTCGTTGTTTCCTCTTTTTGAGTATTGACAGTGAAACGGGCTAAATCATGAGAGACGGGAAACGGAACAGTCCAGTGCCAGTCCATGTCCATGTTTCCCTTAAACCTTCCATCTCCTTTTACTTGTTCCTGCAGTGGAATTGCAGGGGAAAGGTTTTTCCTAAATAATTATTCTCCTGAATACAGTGATAGAAAAGGCTGGATATTTTAAGGAAAAAAGTGAGATTCACTGGAATGTGCTAGTGCCTATCAAGGGAGAACTCCATGATGCAGAAAACTCTTCCAAGGAGTTGGTGTGCTTTCCATCTGCTGTCTCTCTTCTACAACAGGCCCTTGCTGATGGGGTGCACTGGGCTTCTTGAAGTGATGACAAACACTAATAAAGCACTGGATCTGCTTTCCAAGATTTTTAGAAAGATCAAACCCAAATGCTTTGGGAGATCCAGAGGCTGACCACAGGCTCATCTCTTTATCGGGGTGATATCATTATCTGGATAGGAGAAATTTTGTGATCATGGTAGTAAATAGGTTTGAAGAGATATTTCATGATGGCAGCTTAGCATCATGTGACAGTACAGACGTGAGCATGTGAAAGGAAAATGGAGAGTAAGGAGTGAGCATTGGGTTGACCTTTAGAGTTTTATTTGGTCTTTAAAAACTACTGAGAGACTACAGTATAATAAGAAGGGAATGTGCCAAGTAAAATATTTTACTAAAAGGACACCTGAATTTAAGATTGACCTGCAAGGTCTTTAATCTCAGTCTCTGAAAGTCTTCACAGTTTATGGGTACATTCACACATAAACCCGTTCTCAGCCAAATTACAGCCACAAAAATTAGGATCTCATAATGCAACAGACAGCATTTCCCCCCCCCTTTCTTTAATTTCCTTCTCTTTTTAACAAAACCACTTTGTATTTGGTGGAACAGGTTCTCACATGTTTATAGAACTATTTTATTGCCTATTTGAATGTTTAGAGGGACAACACTGCTTTATTTAAATGCATAACATGTTATTTTACACCTGTTCTTACACAATATGAGTTAATATAGCAGAATTTGTCATATCCTGACTCTCCTAAGTTATTGAAGACCAAAACCTGGGGAGATCCTTCAGAGAACATAGAGTCAGTAACAGATACCACAACATTCCTGTTTTTTGGGAGTGGATAGTATACAACAAATATACATATAATTGTATGTCTCAAACCAGCTTTACTATATTGCCTCATGAGATTTTCAGAGGTATTTAGCCATCCAGGTAAACACCTGGAGACAACAGCTTTACAACTCCTCTACCACCAAAGCACTTTCTATGCATAACCTATGTCAGCACTTTGACCTTTATCTTTCTACATTGCAGAGGATTCCCAGTAAATGCCCTTTCAAATATGAACTCCCCATCTGCTCTGCCAGCCAGCCCCATACCCTATCCCTCCATGGACACGACAAAGTCACAGCACTGAAGGTGGAGTTCCAACAGGGGGAAATTCGACCAAGGATGCCCTAGGCTTTCCCCTTTCATTTTTTAATCCTAGGCTTCTCTGGTTCATGGGCAGTGAGAGTTGCCTTGATAACTTTTACAGTCATTAGGCAACGTTTTTATTTTTAGCAAGCACTTTATTGCCATTCTGCAATGAAAGCCAGCATAGAGGATCACCCTAAAAAATAGTCTGAGTTTCCCCATGTGCAATTTTGTGCTTTCATTTAAATCTGAAAGCAGGTTTTAGGTTCAAAAATCTGAGAAGACAGATACTGAATAAACCCATAGAGTGTGACAGATTTTAATTAGCACATAAAAAAGAAGGAAATCAGCAAATCCCAAAGTTTTTTAATGTATCTATAGCCACTACCTTGCTGTGACATATTTGCTTTCCATTACAATAAATACAGGGAGGGTTATGGACAGACATATCTACAAGGAAGGTTAATATCATAATTGCCTTTCAGTCCTAGGGTAAATAAAACACTCTATGGAAAAAAGTTTTGCCCTCACTAGCCTGATGTGGCTGCTCAAGACCACTGTTTCACACCATAGTCTCACAAACATATTAAACTGATGCTGCTGATACAGGGGTCCCACTCCATCCTTCCTGCAGCCACTCTGCATCCTCTGCAGGTGCTGCCACAAGTGTTTGTGTGGCTGCACCACGCACCCACACCACCTGAGCACCTGTGCTGGCAGAGGGGAATAAAGGGTGGGACCTGTCCTTCTGCCAGCATTGCTGCCTCAAAGTATTTGTCGGGTCACCAACATTGAGCAAATTTGTGGGAAAACAGGAAAGGTTTCTTTTGAAACCTGCTGAATTGAGTTTCACAGCACAGCTCCTGCTCTGAAGAAGCTGATGAGATTCCACAGTGGGGTACGTGAGAGCCTTTCTGCAACACCAAGGAGCTCACTGAACCATTCAGAGAGACCAGAAGGTAGAACAACAAACTCTTTTTAAGTTTGCTTTTTTTTAAGTTTGTATGCAGCGAGTGAATTTTAGTTCTGTAGGTTTTAGAAGGCTGAAGGTCCTGGAGGAATCAAGTGGGAGGCAAGCATGGTTGTTTGAGCTCCATGGGTCACTGAAAGGCACCCGGTGGCCACCTCCTGTGGCTAGCAGGGATATCCAACCAGCACAAGCCAACCATACACCAACCAATTTTGATAATTAAAAGGTTCCTAGTGAATAATATTCTCACTGATTTCCTCTAGGGCCTTTTTGCAAAGGAAAACACCCCAGGGCTTTGTGACACGTTCACAAGAAGGAGGATAAAGACTTGTAAACTTACATTTGCAGCTGGCTTTCAGAATCAGGGTATGAAAATGAGTGCAGTTAGCACACATGTCCTTGTTTCACCTCTGCCAGCAATTGCTCTGTTTGTTTGGGGGTTTTTTGGTTGTTTGTTTGTTTTTAAAGCAGAATATAAGAATGTTAAGGGAAAGAGCTTTTCTTTCAGCCAACAGGCATCATCTCTGGTTAGGGCATAAGCTTTTCTATTTTAATTCTTAATGTCTAATTTTAAAAAATACAATAAACATCATATGGAAATTATATGTAAGAAATGGTTATCAGATAAGAGAACTGACACAGTTTCCTTTGGGAAGACAAATATATTTTTCTGCCTTCCAGTATCATGAAGGAAAAATTTACACTACAGGAGACTGAATGATCTGCTGGGGAGTTTACAGTATCCATTAACTCCAGCGTCTCTTACACTATATTTTATTACATGTTCACAACTTCCATTTATCAGAAAACTGATTTATTGTCAGGACTAGAAAGAGCAGCTTTTGATGATGTTGGCAGAGTCTGAACTGCCATGCACAGCAAAGGCATCATTACCAGAGAAGTCTGTGTTAAGCAGACTAAGCTTTATACCAGCCTTATGCTTGTCAGAACACCTGTGATGGGACTTCACACAGAAAAAAGCTGCAGTGACTGAGTCACCCACGGGTGGTGGGTGCTGCCATGAGCAGGGCTCATTGGCAAGTGTTGGCACAGTGGACGTTGTCCCGTCTGTCCAGTGCAGCTTTCCCCATGCAGTTATATGCTCTTGCCTTACTTAACCTCAGCCTGGCACTCCAGCTCCTCCTCTGCCACTGTCTGCATCCTGTCTGCTCCTCTCCTCTGCTGCCCTTTGCAATGGGCAGGTAGGACTGGGGCTGCAAACCTGCCTTTGGCTGAGCTTTCTTCTCCGCAGCCAACCAGAAACCAGCTGCAAGCACGCTGCTCCCAAGCCACTGTGTCCCACTTGGTTTGGGGTGACTTTAGTTATGGTGCCAGTCTAAGATGTGCTTCTCCAGTGCAGGAAATAGGATGGATTTGCCTGTTATTCCACCAAACATGTTATCTACAACACAGGCAAGCCCTGGAGCTCTGTTTATACCAAGCCACTTGCACAGTTCAGAAACAGAAGCATAACATAAATGACTACTGAAAGGAACTTTCCAACCCTATGGTAAAACCCCCATCCTAACCAAAGATGCTTAAATAGTAAAAGGGCACTTTCACCTCTGGGGCTGCTCCTGGGCTGAGGCTCACTCCTCGTATGGGGCTCTTAGGCATCATCTCTCTGACCGCCAGAACTGCCCAGGTCACCCTGTGGGGTAGAGCCAGCCCAATTAAACTTGAAAGTACTCAGGGGCTGTGTTAATGGGAAGATCTCAGTTATCACAGGAATGTGAATTTGTTTTGGTGTTGCCATTTTTTTGGTTTTTTACAAGACTACAATTCTGCTGTATAAGGCTTATTTCTCAAAGAAAGATCTCAGAATGCTGTTGACATAACTTTCCTCAATAGACATTTGACAAGATAAAACAGGTAAAGTGTCTGACATTACAAGGACTATAATAGCTGAAATGTTTATGAATGAGAAGAATGGTATGAATGGCTCTAATTATTAAAACTGTTAGTTAAATTGCTCTTTCCCTTCCTCAGTAAAGAAAATTTCTTGAGACATTGACATCACCTAAGTGGCCTCATTCAGGATGCCCCTAAGCACCACACTTCTTACCTCTAAGGGAAGGTTTGTGTTTTCAAGAGGCTATTTCCAAACTGGCAAAAGCCAGTTACATTCAGAAGCTGCATGCAAAGGTCCTGAGACAGAGATGCTTTTACTTGGGCTAAAGAAGCAGCTGGGGACACCAAATGAGCTCTTCTGAGCCATATCCACACTCTCAGCTTTAACCTATTTATCATTCAGATCTCTTCTGCAGGCTGGATGCATGTAGACCCTGGAAATGCCCAAGGTAGGCACTGTGGTGGGTAAGGCCATCTTGGGGGGGCGTGGGGGGGTGGGAAGAAGACTCAATCTTAAATGTTATCTGCTGCACTGCTTTTGGGTTCAGGGAAGACACCCCAACATGTTTTACTTTTAGCAGAGATGCAACACATGGGAACTACTGTCCTCAAATGTGGGGCAGAAATAATTCTCACCATGCACCTGACATACGAGCTGTTTGCAAGGAGGCATCTGAAATTGAACAGGAAATTGCAGCTTGTTGGTGGGTTAAATGAGTGACAAATGAACATAATCCTGCAGAGATACTCCCTTTTTTTGAAAACAAAGAAAATGAAAACAAAACACACCACAAACAAAATTAAAAATCTCAGAACATTAAAAGGTCAGTGACTTTGCCCTTCTTAAAAACAAGCAAGGCAAACTCCTAAAGGAAGCACACTGAATTGGCAAGCTAAGATGGTTGAAATCTGACCTTTCTAGGATGGTGTGCTGTCTTCAGAGCACCACCGGAGGTAAGTAGACCGACATTTGAGGACATTGCCCTTCCTAGTACATCACTGGCGAGTATTCCAAAAGAAAAATGAAGACATTTTTTGCAGCCTGTACCAGTCTTGCCCCATTTGTTTCACCAGTACATGATTTAGCACAGAACCTCTGAATATGAAGATGTAATATACTGTTGCCTAGTGCACAAATTCATGTGGCAACAACCTGATTGTCACCTGTCCTTCACCTGTTCAAATACTTAGACTTCCACATTACCCCTGAGGTCTGAACTTTCTGTCTGTAGAAGGAAGTATTTGCTCTGTTTCTATTTAAGGGTGTATGTGAAGAGGTGGTTGAAATTTTTTTCCTGTGTAAGTTCATCTGAATGAAGCCCATACATTCTTGCTGCCACATCATCATGCTTTTGACATGCACAATGTTACATCAGGGATTTAATTTGACTTCCCATATGTTTCATGGTATGAAATTGGTGCTATGAACAAGTCAGCACATTCCAGAAAATGCAAGTAAAGCCATCAGGTGGTGAGGTTTGTCTTATTTTTATCTCTGGCCTTTGAAAAATGAAGCAAAAGCTTTTTCTGAAGATGTGCCACAAGACTGACTAAGAGTAGTAAGGTTATCCTGAGCCTTTAGACAGCTTTTCTTTGGAAATTCTCATTTCTTTCGGGAATAATTATTGCTAAAAATGAAATCTAAGAGAATTAAAATTTCTTTTCACATAATTTCCTAGAGTATATTGATGAAGCCAATGAAAGAAAATTAATTTATTTATGCAGTCACTGAGCTATATCATCTCAGAGAGGAAAAAATATAATATTTTGACTTTGTGCATTTAGTCCTGAAAAGACCCATTTTATAGACTTATAGACAAGTTTACTTTCCATCTGTTATAGATTTCCTTAGAAGATTAAACATAACATCAAAAGAGCAATTGTGGAGTACAGCGTGAAGGTTGCAGGAGTACACTTGTGACCTGGAAGAACAGGACCCTCCACAATGACTGCCCATTTGTAACAGGAATACTCAGTTGTGCTCAGAGCATAGTCAGCTTCACAAAGGAAAAACTTTCCCATCTAAAGCGCAAGACAGTCTCCTGCATTTAGTGACTAAGAAGACAGATTTCTTTGAAACAGGATCTTCCATAGCCACCTCCTCTGTGAACACTTACATGGTGTTTTAGGGCATCTACTCCTTCCTAAGAGGCAGAAACAGGTGTCTCACTGACCAGGCTCCCTCTGGCCCCTTCTAAATACCATAGGAAATATAACCATGACCATAATACTGCCGTGGGGTACGGTTACTAACCTACAGCTTTTGCTCCTCAGCCGTCTGGAAGAAGTAGGCTCGTGCCCTGCTAAGCTGTCACACACCTGGTGCCACCGTCAGTGTTGCGCCCCCAGCACGCAGCCGTCCGTCCACTGCTTTGGGACCTCAGCCAGGGACTTCGTAGGTCACAGAGGAGCAGCAGGATAGACCTTGTGCTTTCAGATGTTCTTTTACTGAAACTATCAAGGGAATCTAAATCATTACAACCCCTAATGATGACTGGAGTTGATTAAAGGGCACTTTACAAAAGGTTCCTCCCTGGGTACACTGTGACCGTGTTTCGCCAGGAGCAACCAGCTTCTTTCCTACCTCAGCTGGCCAAAGGTTAGCATGTTGCAGTGAACAAAGTCCAGCAGTTGCTCATGGTTAAATGGCTAGAGCCACTCCAGCGTACGGCAGGTGCTTCATCAGGAAAGCTGCTGTGACACCCACAGCTCACAGACAGAAATTACGGTAAAATTTGGAAGGGGCGGGAGTGCATTTTGGCACAGAAGACGAACAGCATTTGCTGTAACTGAACAAACGGGGAATAAATAGACTCGTCTTTGCCCAAGTTAATTTCCCTGTTTGCACATTCTAACCCTTGCATGCTCTTCCTGGTTTTGCTGAATGTCCCATCCTGGTTTCCTAAAAATGGTCCCACATCCTGCCCTCCCAGGACCTATGAGCTTGTGCTGTGCCTGCCAGTCTAACCTCTCCATATTCCTACTTGTGGACCTGTGGGCCAGTTGCAGCCAAGCCACTCGTGGGTGGAGAGAGGTCTCAGGGTTTGTGCAGCCTTGAGGAAGCCAAAACTAACTGAGACAGATTACATTTGTTTGTGGCTGAGGGAGAGGCTGTCAGAGCCGAGCTTTTCCTCCACCCTGAAAAGCAGTGACCAGCAGGGCTTTGCACTGTGCAGGTGAGGGCACCCACGGCCCCCAGCAGCCACACGGCCAGCAGGACAGGGTGCAAAGAGGAGTATGGGAGAAGTACAAAGGTTGGGAGGATGGGAGTTGCTGGGGACATGGGCTGGAACTGGAATTGCTCTGCATTCCTGTAGTGATATTGTAGAAAAGGAGATTTAATAAGTTGTGCTATTCATAGTTCGGCCAGCTATGATCTTAAATCCTCCAGTCCTTGTCTGTCAAATTCACACTGAGATAAGTAGGGACTAAGAATGCTCAAGAGCCTTTGAAGACTCTGTGGGTGCCTAGATACTAGCCTGGGGAGGTCTGATTTTAAATACCCATGTCTTAAAACAACACCATATAAAGAAACAGTTCTGCCTCTCAGATGCAAAATTTAATTACTATATTGCCCTAGTCACAGAAACCTTATCAAAAAAAGTACAGTTACATTCTAACCATGAATAAAAATCAATTTTCTGAGATTGTGCTGTGCTTTTATTTCATTAAGCAGATAAGATTTTTTAACCTAAACCTAAAATGGCCCTTCTGTCTTTAAAAACACTAAATTTAGGTTTCCTTAACTATACTACAGATACAAATATACTGAAATGTCACAGAAGAAAACATGACAACATCTAAAAGCACGACCTACAGTAGAGAGAGAAAAAAGTGGATTTTCACATTTGCAAAATGGGAGGACATGTATGGACAATCCTGACTGCTGTTTTTGCTATTCTCAGGTCATTCATAGAAGCATTGCCTCCAGAAAGAGCATTTTTCCTTCCTCATCACCTTCTCTAGAAAGAAGACAACAGACAGGAGGAATAGCTTGAAGGAGAAGTTGTTTTTCTCTTATCTTTTTCCATTTTCCAGTTGCTCTTTATAACATTATAAAACTATAACTGATTTTAAGGCCCTAGTAACATGAGACATATTCAGGAAGAGTGGACCTTCTGATGAAACAAGGAAGTAATACCTAGGTCAGGCAGAAATCTGAGAGTAGGTGATGTCTTCTAATAAGGGACCAATCCGACTAGTTATCTGCCTGCTGGTTTGGAAAACCCTGACAGCTAACTGTGCCTTTATTTCAACAAAGGGAAAACCCACTTTATTTATTATCCATTACAGTGCTTTGTTTCTGATGTCCCCACACTCAAAAGAAGCAAAAGCACCAAAACAATGTACTGTTTAATATCAAACAATACTCTTGTTTCTCATCAGAACAGGAAAGCCAATGCTTTCTCGATTGCACAGCTAGAATGAATATAATTACACATTTACTCCGGCCTTATCAAACTAAATAAGGAACAGCATGAAAGCAGGAAAAATTTATAACAGGAGCAAAGAGAACCCATCAGTACCTGTTAGGATTTTCTCCAAGTGCCTGTCAAGCCAGGAGCACAACGCGTTATAAAACCTGGTGTCTGTTCTTAGCTCAGAAAGGGAACCAGCAGCTGGAGATGTGGATTGGAGAAAAGGAACATGTTGCAGTTCATTGCAGAGTGGCACACAAGCCCCAGCTGTTGTAGCTGGGGAACAGATTGCTGCTGGCATCTCATAACTCAGATAGGTTCTCTGCCTTGCTTTGGAACAGTTCTTTTTCTTGGTTTGGTCAATATATTACATCTTGGACATGAAAGTTCAACTGAAACTGTGAGTTCTTAAAAGAACACTTTTAGTTCTAATCATACATGCTCTCCACCAAAACTGTGGGTTTTGTTTGAAAAAAAAATCTCAACACGCCATAACACAAGTACATAACCTTTAGTTAGCTCTTGACTCTTGAGGAAGAGCAGCAATTACTCCATTCAGAAGGGGGATCACTTTTACTCCTAAAGGGAGGAGAAGATTCCTAGTGGAGGAAAAGCTGGACCACTGCCTGTGCTGCACCTCCATTTGACCTGTGAGAGAGCAGGAGAGGGTACCTGTGTCCTGTCCATTCCCAACCGGTGAAATCCTCTGCCTGTTTTGATCCCTGGATCAGCTCAGGGCAGTCCCATGCCCTCTACACACCAGCACCATGTGATAGCTCAGTTCTCCAGGTCATTCTCTGTCCTGGTCTGCTGAGCACCCACACTGTATCAATGCTCACTTTTGGGTCTTCTTTTTGAGAGAATCAACCTATTCTTCCTGAACAAAGTCCAAATGTGGCCCCCAGGGACAGATAAAATGGATTAGCTAGTGCCAGCTGTGGTTGCCTGGGTTGATGCAAGAAAGTCTTCCAAGAGGATATGTGCACTCACAGGTCCTGTGACCCCATGCTGCAGTCACACACACCCCTTCAGTTTCATGACACCCTTCTGCTACATTTCAGGAGCTGACAGCAAACTAAAAGCATGGGAGAAATGATAACTGTGCCTTAGGACTAGGAAGGTCATCACAGGTGCTAGAGGAGACATGGCACACATGTTATGTGAATGAGCCAGTCTGCTCAGGAGGGGTTAGCAAAGCACCCATGGGTTCTGATATAAATAATAAATTTATATCAATATAAATTAATAAACTGCTACCTACTTTTTGATTTCACTTAAGCAACATGGCATAGTTGGTAAACATAAGTGAAAATTGTGGGTTGCAAAAGTTACTCCAAACAAAAGCAGTGACCAGTAGGCAAAATTCATTTTAAAATCTGAGGCACAAGCTGCAAATGTTTGGTGTCATACCTCCATATGACTTTCTGTGATTCTACTGAAATCTGCCAGGAAAAGCCTACCCTGGGCTTGGATGAGGCAAAATTTGTTTTCCTTCTGGCTTCTCAGAAGTGGAGTAGTTGTATGAAATGCAGGCCTACAGCTAAAAGGTTATTTAATTTATAAATGTGAAGAAACTTGCACCTAGCATTGGAGCACTTTGAGGGAGATGTAAACATTATTATACACATCCCCATGCCTGCCCCCTCTCATATTTGAGAGGATATGCAGTGCAAGTGGTTAGAAACAACCCTACACAAATGGAAAACGAATCCTCCCCTACGAAGAAACAGGCAAGCAGAGAAGACAGAGGCACATCATGGTACAACCTGCTGCTGAGAGCCTTAAATCACCAAACAACAAAAATAAAATACTGTGCCATTACACTCAGCTTGCACAGAAAGAATCCCACTGCTAGCAGGTGAATGGAAAAGTCGTATTTCACAATCAGATTTCAGCAAGGGGGTCATGCTTTGGAGATGAGAGGCAGTGTGAAAGAAACAGTCTATTTTTAAAAGTCAAGCCAAGTGCTTGGAGAAAAGCTTTTAAAAGGGAGCCGCCAGCACAGCTGTGTTTATGGGTCTATTCAACCAGTGAGTAGCTGGCTCATAGATTTTGAGTGCAAGTAATGATTTAACACCATGGCCCAAGCAAGAAACTGGAACACGCCAGAACTGATTTTGGCAAGGATGTATTTAATGAGTCAGAGTGTCCTGTTACCTGATGGTGTGTTTTTGTGTGGTGGGAACTATTTTAATTGCTGTGTAATAATCTGAGAAGCTGTGAAGGGTTGAACGCTTCCCCCTTCACTGTCTCCCCAGTCACCACCAGTCATGTGTTTGCATTGCACCCCCTTCAGCAAGGCAAAATTGCTGTCTCTTGACCAGACCTATCTGGTCATAGACCTGGATATGGAGCCACCATACACATACCCTCCAGACAGCTGGGACAGCTGGGACTGTGAGCTGGTCTGCAGATTCCCTGCCCTTTGCTTTGCCTTTGCCTTGCTTTTAGGGCTAGAGAAGGGATCTCATCTTCCTGGTATTTCTGTCTGTTCTTTTTCACATGAGGAGTCAGAGGAATAAATAAGAAATAAAGCATGTTCGTGAATCAGAAATAAATCCTGTTTGAAAGCTGACTTGAACAAATGATCCAGATGGGTACATTTTTTCTGGTGAGGGTTTTCTTAAAGAACCTCATCTCCTAGCCTCTTTACTCAATCCCACATTCATTTAAAAAAACCCCAAACCAAATATTTGACCCTATCCATCTCCTACTGATAGAGCTGACAGGAGACTTATACACACTCTAAATCAACTATATGAGTAAAAACTGATACTCCCAAATATTTTTATAAGCAGACAGGAATATCTACTGCCAATGTCATATGCTAATCTGCGGTCTCAAAAAGCTGCCCTCATGGCTAAAAATATTTACCATTTATGAAGTTGCCTAATTAAAAAAGTAGCATGTATTTTGCTTTTTTAATCAGATGAAAGTTAGATCTGGAATGGCCAAAAGCCAGTTGCTGAGCGATGTGCAATGTTTTTTTCTGTCAGGAATTGCCATCATCTCTAATACCAAAACTCCACCTGCAGATACTGAAGTATTGAGCCTTAACTGCTGTTCAGAGGCAAGGTGATCAGGTGCATCAAAGGGGAGGAGCAGAGGGAGGCTGCACCCACTGACTTGCTCGGACATTTGTTTGTCAGGTCCTTGTGGATGCCCCCACTTACACAAACTCAAGAGATCTTGCATGCTTAACAGTCTGAAGGACACAAACAGAGACATTTTCAGTGTCTGCTGTCTTGACACAGAAACAAATCTATAAGCTAGGATAACCCTTTTTTAAATTACTTGAACTTTACTCACAGAAGTAATTTACCTAATTACAACTCCGGAAAACATGAGTTTAAACAAAACAACAAAATCTCTGGAACTGGATTGGACAAGCAGAAAAACAAAAGAGAAGACCCAGATCCTATCTTCTATACCTTGGCATGTCAAGCACAACTCTATTCCCCAAACACTGTTAGAATCTGACTTCCTAAAACTGTCAAAATTTGGCTTCTTCCAAACAATCTTTTTCCTGCCTTTTTTTTCCTTCTTTTTAAAACATATATTCAAGAACAAACCCATCAAGCCTCAAAGTTCAGCACCATTACAAGATTAAATGCCAGTTGATCACTTGCAAAATGGAGCAATCATGGACTCTGGACACAAAGTTTAGTGAGGTTGCTGTAGAGTCCTACATACCCAGGGCCAATGAAGATCTGCACCATGAACTGCTGTTATGGGGTGCTAGCACAAAGTCCCTTTCCTTCACCAAGCAGAAGTTTAAGAAGGCTGCTCATCTCCGTAAGGAAAGAGAAGAATCCATGAAAGCATGAGTTTACATTTTACTAATGTCTATAAGAAATTCTAAGATTTGACTAAGGATGATTATTTTGCATGGTTTTGAGGTATTCCTTCTTGACTTGTTTTTAACCTAGCTCTTTAGTTTTCCACGGAACAAAGCTCTAATTAGACTCCTGATGCAGCAAAGGATCTGGGCAAGTGCAAACAGTTTAAACCTCATCTCCATTAACACAATTACACTATGTCTAAAATGACCTGTGTGCTGTCTGGGGGTGAACCCCATCTGCCTCCAGTAACATGCAACCAGAGGTCTCAGTAAACTCCCTACCACTGCAGTTAATAAACAGGAGACTTTTCAATGTGTTTTAACACTGCCCTAAAGACACTCCCATGTAATTCAACAATTTCTTTATTGAAACTTCCTTGTTTAAATGCAAATGAAGGGCAGAGCTGAGCCTACAGTGTTGAATGAACATAAACTGAAATGCTTTAACCGGATTTAACTTCTTTGCCTTCCCTCGTTTCTTCTGTAAGGGAGATGGGTCATCATGAAGTTTAAAAGAAAGCTCTCTATGTATCCTGCTTCTATTTACAGATGGCTGCTCACCTTTCTATTTGTCACTTCAAAAATCAACTAAAAAGAAACATAGTCTTCGTTGAAACATATCCTCTATGTCTGTGCAGAAAATAGTCAATTCAAAAAATGTTCAGTTGCAGAGATGTACATTATTCCAGTTAGTCAAAGCATTTGTATGCAACATTAGCATTAACACCAAATTATTCTGCAGCAGAAAATAGATTACTACCTAGAGTGAAAAAACTTAGCATATAAAACAGCACCATATTCAACAGCTGTGCATGACTCTAGTTTTAATGGTGGTGGTAGTACAGAATCACAGTGATGCCTTTCATTCTGGCTTATCAGAAAGAAATTTTCTTCAGCCTTATTGTAGCAATTGCACAGCACAAAATGGACCAGCAGGGTCTTCGCTGACTTTAATCCAGGGTGAAACCCCATTGGGACTTTAAGGAAGAGGCCTGTTGAGCCTGTCAAAATAGGTTTGCATTGGGTGTACTGATCATTCCCCTTATCTTCAGATTGTGAAAAGGAGGAGCCTGTTGCCTATAGTCAAGAAGACAGGCTTGTTTGGGCCCTTTTTATTGCTCCTCAGCACTCTTGTCATGGATTTCTACCCAGATGACCCCTCTCTGCTGCAGGGTGTGATAACCTTCTGGAACAGGCAGCTCCTGTGAAGTCCTGACATCTGGACAATCTTACAGGTCCCCCACTCCCTTCACCCACCACTCTCCCTGTTTGTTTCTGTGACATTGCTCCCTTCCATGGAGTTTTTTCATAAGGTTGCCCCAATACACCAAGTGCCCAGAGCTCCTTTCCTGCCTTTCAACCTTCCCTTAAACAAGGGGAGCATGTCCTCTCCACAGAGACCTCAGGGAACAGTGGTGCTCATTTGTAGAGATGTGCTTGATCATCCTTATGATACTGGCTCCTCCTTATGATACTGGTTTTGCAGGTACTGTGATATAATAATGTCTGTACTTACAGCATTGTGCAGTTTCAAAAAATGTACCCCTTGCTAAAAATTTCCCACCTGACTTCTGAGGCAGAGCTAAGACCTGTGCTTTTATACTGACTGAACAAGAAGTTTTAAGTAAATATGTTGTGATAATACCTCCAGTAACCTCCACAGTACCCACTCTCCACCATCCATACTGATGGTACCCCCCACTATGAAGCCAAACAAGCTTTCCACGTAGTAATCTCTGACACCCTTCCTATTCCCATAAATATTTTGGTATTATGGCCTGTTTTCCCCTGAAAATTCATTCAGAGACATCTTTAGCATTATGTCTATTTAATGGCCCAGGCAGGCATAGCCGTTTCAGATACAGCATTCACTCAGAAGTGTAGCCTGATGAAGCCCCTTCAGTATGCAGGATGTAATGGCAATGCAGGTATAAAGATGATACCAAGTAGAGAAGAGTTTGCAGAATCAAGATTTTATCTGTTAATCCCACTGATTAACACCAGTGGACCAAATAATCTTGTTAAATTCATCCTGAAGGTGCCTACCATGAATTTTCTATTGTGAAGCCCTTAGTTCCAGCTTTATAAAGTTGTCTTCCCACAAGGAGCTAATTGCAGGTGTGGTCTGATCACCTCTGGGAGCTGTTCAAGTGGAAGCGTTTCATGATAGAGTGGCTGCCCTGAGTATTACTTGCAGAAGCACTGACAGAAGTGCCAGAAACCAAGACAGAAAAAGCTGGTTTCCAGGTGAAAGTATTCTGTTCAGTAAAGCTTAGCATGATCCCTGCTGACAGTTTGTCTAAGGGCTGCTGCTGGGGGCTGCTTCCTCTTGCAGTAACAGAGACTTCCCATAGGAAAGAAAATACAAGAAAGATGTGAATTTTGTCTGGAGACCATTAAAAACTACATTGCTGCTATCATGCCACAGCATTTTTCTGGTACTATCTTTGCAGGAGGTAGGAAAAACTGGAATAATGAATAATGACTGCTTTCTGCAGTTCTTCAGAAGGCATGAGAAGTCAATAGAGGACGACTCTTCCCTCAACACCCAAAAGAAAAGTTTTGGTTTGAACAAAGCATTTTTGTTTTTAATCTAAATACTCATTAGAGTATTACAAGAGAGGCAATCTGTTGACCTCTCAAACTTGTTTCTTTCCAAATACCAAGGTAAATGGCACTGTGGCACTTTTTATTTTTCACTCTTGCAGCCTGGGAGATGCAGGGAAGAAGAGTGGTAAATCCACATGAGTCAGGATACATGGTATGAGAAGTAAGCCTGTGTTTAGTCAGCCATTAAAAAATATTTCTGCTAAAATTATTTGTTCTTATTCCTACTTGCACCTTCCAGCATGTAAGTGAATACTGTTTGATACTGACAGTTGTTTAACATTGGAAGTAAGGGAAACATTGTGACCCAGCACTGGGGATAGGAAGGCAGAGCTCCCATTCATTTGGATAGATGTGCTTAATCATCAACTGTAAACTGCAATCTGATCTGTGCAACATCTGACCTCTGAGAAGAGAAATGTTCTAAAAGTTATTACAGGAAGCAACAAATTGCGTAAGACATATTTTTGTTGCAGGTATACATTGCAAAGAAGGAAAAACTATAATCAAGCCCTAAGCATTAGTTTCTCATTGGCACCATTGGGAACTGCATATACATGCATCCAGCACAAATTAGTATTTTTAATTAAAATAATTAAAGTTACTTCATTTTTCAGAAATCATATTGCATGTTCATCTGCAATTCATAGGTTAACACCTTGTGTTATTTTAGCAAAACTGAAAAGTTTGGGTTTCAGTGCATTGCTAGTACTGCTCAGCTGGAAATGTGCAAGGGTAAGTTTACTTATCGCTAATCACTGTCCTTTAAGGTTTGCATTTTCCCTTTCATTCACTGTGACAGAAAGAGGAAAATCAGCTTATTGACACAAAAATATACTTCTGCAATTGCCTTTGAAAAGGTAAATAGTTTCCCTTAGAAAACTCTTACTCCTATAAAAGAGAAAATCCCCCAGCAAAATTCACACTCCTGCCTTAAGGAAATAAACTACTTAAATGTCAATGGTTTAAATTGCTTCCAAAGTAATGCAAAGGAGCTTTTCTGGTCCTGTGGGTGGTGTACAAGTGGACATCTGTAGAAAAGGTCTTTCAATATTCAGAGATAAAAGCAGGAAGCTTTCCTCATAGAAGGAGTGAGACTTCCACCAGAGGCTGCAGAGCTGCTAGCTCTTCTGTCTCAAGCCCAAAACATCTGCAATGACCTTATCCAGATGCCATGTGGCTGCTGTGTCAGAGAGAAAAAATAATTACTATGAAGTTCTCCCTCAAGGTGTGTTCTTACACAAAGAAGTTCTGCACAACAAACCCCAAGCTACCTGTCTGATCCAGGTGATTTGTTGTCATTGTCTTTGCAATGGGGAATCAAGGAAAGCAATTGCACCATCTCACCAGTGGTGTGATAGCTGCTACACAAACAAGTACCGTAAACAAGTGTAAGCCACTGGAATGAGCGCTCAGGTGCAGGAGGTCACTGAGCACATGGCCCAGATGCTTCTCCTGGCACCCTCCCGGTGACAGCCCTGTCACTCACCCGCTGAGAGCAGGGACTGAGGCTACTCCTGCCTCCAATAGGGCACTGCTCATCATGTGGGGCTCTGGCACAAGGGGCTCTGGCTCTGGGCAAGCCAGGAAACTGACACTTTTCAGGAAGGAGACAGTGGAGTTTTGCTGTGCCCCACTCCATAATCCTAGTTCCATGGGGGTTTTTGTTTGGTGAGATTTCTTTCACCATCCAAACAATCAGCAACACTACTGAGGGCATCACTCCCTTACAAAGTACCTGAGAAGATAATTCCCATTTTGATATATCCCTTTAACACGATCATTTCAGGTTCAAATACAAATTGGAAGTTTTAAAAAGTGTCACTATGAAATCTTTGTGGGATCCAGAACATTTTATTTCATATAGGTCTAGCATTAATGCCTGTGCCACAGGGACTGCCTTTAAGGGTGAAGAGAGACTTCTTTTTAACTAGCAACTCTGTAACTAGCCCAGGCTAAGTATTATTCTCACTATTTTTCACTTTGTATATCCAGAAAAAGATTTTGCCAACCAGGCTGTCCTTAAGTTCCTTTGCACAGCTCTGTTCCTTTCAGACTATGTACACAGGTTTAACCAACTGAAATGTGGTAAACAGCTGTGCTGAGAACCAAGCCCAGGTGATGAAACCAATTTGCTTCATTTTAGCATGCAATAAGATGTTATTATTTACTGAAATAATTTAAATTGTTCATAATTTACAGATGGTTACAGCCCCCTTGCCCTGAAACCTGTCTATCTGATGGTGTTTTTCCTTGACTTCTTGATTCAGAGACAGAAGGGGGTTAGTGTTGCACTTAAAGAAGTCCTCTGTAGTGCAAACAGGGGTCAAAGACTAAACAGATTTTGTCAACAGTCCTATACCTTACATTTAAGTCACATAATCTCCCTTATAGTCACCAGCTAGAACCCTGTCTTTGTATGCAAACAGACAAGATAACATTCTCATGACTATCTTTCGGTTTAGGTATTTATTTTTAAAAATTCAATCTCCGTGAAGCCTGAGATAAGATTTCTCTGGTTTTTTTAGTCACTGCAGAAGCAACTTCTATATCAACCCAATTTACTGTCAAATACTGGAACCACTGTTCCTGGGAAGAGAAGACAAGAATCACACATCACTATGACACACACAAAAATCATGGGATTTAATCATAGCCATGCTTCATGTCTACAAATTCACCAACAGACTGAAACTATGTTGCAGCCTTCACCAATTTTTTTCTTGAATCATATTTCAATACTTTAAACAAAAACTTGTGGGAATCCAGTTTCTTTGTTCTCCACACTTTTTCATTGCGCTTTGCTCCAGAAGTTTTAGTACTGCTAAGACCTTGAGCCACACTTAGACTACTTTTAATGAAGTAAATGTGTTACCACACTTCACTACCACCTAACACCACTGAGCATTTACTGAGCATAAATATCATGTCATATTGAAGCCCAGTTAGCAAACACATCAAGAAAATCTCTGTCACATCAGGAAGGACTGAAGCAAGCAGCAAGCACAGCTAAGGTCAGACACTAATAAACTGAAAGCAACAGATTTTTTTAAATCTAGTACTTGCATTTTGTTTCACACTCAAAACATTCTGACAATAAATTGTGACTACTGACTACATGTCACTCACTTCACACTGAGCCCTCTTCGGGATTATTTGACAGTTACCTGGTGTGTAAAAGGTCATTTTTGAGGAGTTACCCACCATATGCACTTATATAAAGACACATCCAGATCAGCAAAGCACACATGGAGAATGATTTCTGCCTGAATGAGTCAATTTCCACTGGGTGGTAGAAACTTTCAGTCACTGAGCGAAATTAAAACAATTATTGAATCCATTCATCTTCACTTCTCTGAATGGCATATACATACTAGGAACTTAAATCATGGTATTTTTTGTCTACTGTCTCAAAATATGGAAAAAAAAATCTTGAAAAAATTAGTCACTTTGCCTATTTTTCAAAGCTTGTTCAAAAATCAGCAAGTATTTTTCAGCATGAGTCACTACCCACATCCCTGTTGCAATAATTGGTTTACACATTTTTATTAGAAACTGACTCCTGTTCCTACTCTTCAGTTAGAAGAGCAGAAGCCAGATGGTTTGAGTTTTAATAGAAGACCATGAAGTTTTCAACTCAATTATGCACTAATTTTGTTTGTTTGAAGATATAACAAAATTCAAAAAACTAGCTAATCAAGTGTGGGTTAATTACCATGCAGTCAGCTAGAGCTCACGAAAGCAAACTGCAAAACAACAAGGCTAACTCCTCTTCCAGCTGCCAAGGAGAGAAACTTTGACAAACCTTATAACTCAGCGCCGTCGCCCTTCTGCCTTTCAAAGCTGGGAAAATGAAAGCGGCAAACAGTACCTGGGGAGAAGCTGGAGCGTTCCCGAGGGTGCTGGCTGCTGCTGGGCTCCTGCTGCCTGCTCGCCTCCCTGAGCAGCCCTGCACTTCCAGGGCCTCCTCTGCCTGGGCTGGTCAATGTTTTACCAGGCTGTGATCAACACGTGTCCCACCCTCCCTGCAAACACCTGTGGGGGAAGGCAGTGGCGGCTGCGGGTGCAGAGCCAATGCTGAACAGGTCACCCCTTGTCTACCTGCCCTGTCCACCACAAGGAACACAAAGCATACAATAAAGGGAAACCTGCTAAGAGGGGGATCTAGGGAAAACATGCCACAAAGAGGGAAAAAAGTACATAAATGGTGCTATTAATAGATAATTTGTGGCAGGTAAGTTATGATAACCTTTCTCCATATTGTTCTAAGGTTACATGCAAGCCTTGGCATGCCTTGCTGAGAGCTGGGAGGGAATGCTTCATTTGTGGGAGTACATAAATTTCCAAGTAAATCTTTGGCACAAGAGCGCAGTCATTCAAATGACAGCTAAAACTTAAAAATAGCAACAAAAAGACTTGAAACTACATGATGAAATAATGCAAAGAGAGCCTTAAACATGAAGATGGTAAAGAAATGGCCAAGGCAATACACAATGTTTTAACTTGCTCTACTTCTGTGTCTTGGCTTCTCATGAGTGCCTCAAGAGTTAAAGCTCTACCTGTACTAACCAGAGCTTTCCTATTCTCAGTGAGTTAACATTTACAAGCAGAGGGCAGACAAAATGGGCTGGCAGCTGAACACAGTGCTGACAAGGTGCCACTGCCACTCCTCGAGGAGGAAAGGGTGGTTGCTGAGCTTGGGAAGCACTCAGAGGCTGCGACTCAATGGCTGTTCCCAACATGAGAGATGCTTTCCAGACCTGGTACACAGATGTTTGCTCATGGAGGAGCAACAGGAAAATCTAGGCTACATTGTACGTCCTGGTTTTGTGATACTGCCGTGTCTGTCGTGACCTTTCAGCATTTCTTTGGAGAAGAATGATTCATTTTGTCTAATCCAGGATCTCTGACTTAAACAATATGTATTTTAATGCACATGTTTAAGGAGAAAATCGACACCACCAGCTGCTCTAGATAGATGAGCTGCAAAAAACTGCCACATAGTGCAACAATGATTACATCTATGGGATAGGGTTGCTGTTGATCTGGATCTTGTATGGCCTTGCACAGGGATGGGGTTGTCCATATTCAGTGATGCTGGGCTGAGAGACACCAGCTGAGTGTGGCTGAGAGGCTGAGTCAGGTTGGCAAGGCTTTCTCTGCTTGCTGGGTTTGCTGCTGTGCAGTCACACGTGGCCAGCAGCACAGCTGTGTGCACCTCACCAGCTTGCATGCACATGTGACACTGTTTGTCAGTGCAGCAATGGGATGTGGAATTCACTTGAAGAGATGTCACTGGAATCAGGAATCCCTTCCTAGAGCCAGGACTCGTGAGGGCTCAGGGCCCAGGGCAAGCCTGCAGGGGCTGATGCACGTCCAGTTGCTTTGACAAGACAAGCCCTGTGGCTGCAGTCCATGCTGGATGCCCAGTGTGCCCAGCGTACACATGTCTGCTCAGCTCTCTAAGGTGCCACCATTTGCTTCTGGTGCTTTCAGGTGTGGTGCTCCCTCCTGCCAGTTTGCATTCACCTCCCCTCCCCTTTTGCCTGAAAAAGGAAGCAGAATGGGAATGTCTCATGGATTGGGTACTATGCCACCATGGCAGCAGCCTGTGACTCCCTACTAGGGCAGGATGTTGGTGTGATCAGAAAGGGCATATAGACTTCCCTACAGCTGATAGATGCAATCGTGCTGCTGTAGAACAACATGCAAGACCAAGCAATATCTTTTGCATAAACCTTATTAATTGCCAACATCAACTTGTGTACTATCTATATAAAAACCCCTCACAGCCACTTTACAGTACCTGTTCCCAACCTGTGAGGAAAAGCACAGCAATGAACATGCCGGGGAGGGAGATACCCATCTTCTGACAGCTTCTCAGGCCTGTAGCATGGCACTTGCCTCATCATGTTGATGTGGGATTGTTGTGGGAGTCTACTATTGGTCTTCTAACCAGGACAATGATGATGATGCCAAAGAATTATTCTTTGAGGAAGTCAGCTGCTCTTGTGCTTATGGGGGACTTCAGCTTGCCACAAATTAACTGGAAGCATCACACAGCTGGTTCAACCTGGGCCAGAAAACTAAAAAACCTGGATGACAAGATTATGGAACAGGTCCTAAGGGAGCTGATTCAGAAAGATGCCCTCCTTGATCTGCTCCTTGTCAACACAGTGGATCTCATGAGCAAAGTGGAGATCAGTGGTGGTCTTTGTGACAGTGGCCATGAAGTGATCAAGTTTAAAATTTCTGTTGACAAGAGGAAAAGTGCCAGCAAAACCTCAGCTCTGGACATAAGGAGAGCAGAGTTCAGACTGCTCGAGGAATAAGTAGGGACCTCTGGGAAAATGTTCTTGCAGGTGCTGGGATCCATCAGTGCTGGTCACTTTTCAAACATTACCTCCTAAGGGCACAGGAGCAGGCAATTCCCAAGTGTCAGAAGTCAAGCAGTCAAGGCAGAAGGCCAGGTTGGCTGATTAGGGATCTTCTCTTGGAAAAAAGGCAAAAAAGGAAGATGTATGCCCAGCTGAAGTAAAGTCAAGCAACATGGCAAGAATACAGAGATGCTGCTAACCACTGTAGGGAGAAAATTTGTGCAGCCAAAGTTCAACAGGAGTTAAAGCTGGCCAGAAATGTGGGGGACAATAAAAAGAGTTTTTTAAAAAACTTTAATGACAATAGGCAGTATAGAAATATCACTGTCCTGGTACAGGAGGATGGTCACCTCACAAACAGGGACAGAGAAAAGCCAGAGATGTTTGATGCCTTCTTTGCCTCCATCTTCAACATAGATGACAGACCTAGGGGACCTCAGTGCCCAGAGGTGGAGAACCATGACTATGAGAATGATCAACTCCCAACTGACCCTGAAGTCATGCGGGATCTGCTGCTCCAGTTGAATCCCTACAAATCTATGAGGCCTGAAGGGATTCATCCCAGAATCCCCAAAAAGCTGGCTGATGTCATCCTAAAACATCTCTGGATGATTTTTGAGCATTCTTGGGAATCCAGAGAGGTCCCAGCTGGCTGGAAGCTGGTGAATGTTGTCCTGATTTTCAAGGAGGACAAGAAGAAGGACCTTGGAACCTACAGGCCTGTCAGTCTCACTTCAGTGCCTGCTAAATTTATGGAGAAGATTGTTCAGGAAAGTATTAAGAAACACCTGAAAGATAAACACATCATGTGGTGGGTGAGCAATTGGCTCATGGGTTGAGCACAGAGGGTAGTAGTGAATGGAGTGACATCAGAGTAGTGACCTGTCACTTGTGCGGTTCCACAGGACTCCATCTTAGGCCCTGTACTCTTCAACATCTTCATAAATGACTTGGACACAGGACTGGAAGGGAAAAAAAGCAAGTCTGCAGATGACACAAAACTAGGAGGAGCTCTTGACTCCCTTGATGGCAGAAAGGCCTTGCAGAGAGACCTTGACAAATTAGAAGACTGGGCAGTCACCAACCATAGGAAGTTCATCAAGAGGAAGTGCCGGATTCTGCTCTAGGATGGAGCAACCCTGTATGTATGCACAGAGTGGAGAATGAGATGCTGGAAAGCAGTGCCACATAAAGGGACCTGTGGGTCCTGGTTGACAGCAAGTTGAATATGAGTCAGCAGTGCTCTGGCAGCCAGGAGGGCCAACCATATCCTGGGGGGCATCAGACACAGCATCGCCAGCCTGTCGAGGGAGGGGATTGTCCCGCTCTGCTCTGCACTGGGGCGGCCTCACCTTGAATATTGTGAGCAGTTTTGGGCACCATAATATAAGAAAGATATTAAGCCATTAGAGAGTGTCCAAAGGAGGGCAACGAATATTGTGAAGAGCCTTGAGGGGAAGCCGTATGAGGAGCAGCTGAGGGCACTTGGTCTGTTCAGCCTTGACTCAGGAGACTGAGGGGAGACCTCATTGCAGTTAGAACTCCCTTGTGAGAGGAAGAAGTGGTCACAGCACCAAGCCTGACAGAATTCAAGAAGCATTTGGATGATACTGTCAGGCACATGGTGTGACTCTTGGGGATGGTCCTATGCAGGGCTAGGAGTTGGACTCAATCCTTTTGGGTCCCTTCTAACTTTGCATTCTGTGATTCTTTGAATTTCTGATCTATGTTAGCTGCTTAGTGCCTTGGTGACTCCCCATTGGAAATAAGAACACCCTGTTATTTCACAGAGCTTTTTGGAGTCTCAGCTATGGCTATCACCTCTGAAACTCTAGGCAGAAAGAGGGGTTTTATCTGAAAGAGCTTATCTGGACTTAAGACCCTGCTTAACCAGTCCCAGGGAGCAGGAATTTCTCATAGCAGTGTTGCTCCACCTGTTAAGGACAGCTGCTCCCAGAGAGGTGAACTAGGTGGGCAATAAGGAGGTCCAGACTCTTTTCTACTTTGTTAAGGACTCCATTCAAGATCTCTCAGGTCTTCCCAAAAAAACCTGGGTGAAAGAGACTACATTTCTGTGAAAATGTCTGCTTTTGCCAAGTTGGTGTTTCCTTGTTGCACTAGCATTTCACCAAAAGACTATGGTGGAGAACTGCCCATGTATCTGCATCAGATACAGTTTTTTCACTGTTGTGCTGTATGGTATGATCCAGTCTTTGGCAAGGTTGAAAACTGAGGCTGCAGTGGTGAGATTTGGAAGTGGAAGAGTGGCACACTGATACTTGGTTATGGAGCCAGCTCAAATTTAGTTTGCCTAGCAGCATAGTAAAGGTTATTGCCTGTTATGGGAAGGTTGTACAAATACTCATTTTTCCATGGTGCTAATACTTCTACAAACCATGTTAGCTTGGTACAGGCCTAAGAGAGTAAAGTAATGTGTAGCACTGACTCCCCAAGGCCAAAGGACTTCTGTTATCAGTTGTAGCTGCCAGGTGAAGCTACCATAGAAAAGTGATAGCTCTACTACAGCACATCTGAAGTTGTATCATGTCCTGATAGGGACCTTAGGCAAATAGAGCAGTGGAAAATTTGATGGGTCGTCCCACTAAGTCTGCCTTTGTAGATAAGCTGATATAAAACAACAGAAACCAAACATTTTTTTTCATTGTTGCACAAACAATGAAAAAATTCTTCCCTGTAAAGCTAATACCTTGAGAAAACTTAGTCTGTCATTCACACATTTTCCTACCGCAGGGATGAGGTTTTCACAGCTGAGGTCTCAGAGAGAGGTGGATGCTTCTCAGGTGGCCAAGTCTGCCTTTGTGTCACCTGGTCCAAAGTGTCCCACACCATGCTTTCACAGATCACTGGGGGTGGGTTTCTGATTCATGCATGGCTGTCAGGAAGGCCTGTGACCCATGGAAACTTGGCATTTCAGTCTCTTCTCAGCATGCAACCTTTGTCACAGAGCACAGGTTTCAAGGGCAATGTAACACTTGTGTATTTACTTACTGCGAATGGAGGAGGTGCTGGGTAGTACAGCACACAGGTTGTAAAATCAAACATTAATTTAACAGAGACACGATATAACTTCAGACTGGAGCAAGTAAAAGATATGGATGTTAAAAGTGAAAAAGCACCTAAAACTCACAAAGCACTTTCAATGAAACACCAATTTACCTTCAAATTGTTAGCAACTGTAGCAACACACAGACCAAACAACACAAATAAAACATGGAGATCAGGTAACAGAGGGGAAATTTCTGTGAGTCTTAAATGGGATTTAATTGTGTTCCAGTTCTCTTTCAACAGATGCATTTGGTTTTCATCCTGCAGGGCAACACTTGCTTTGGAAAACGGTACAGGCAGATCAAGAGGGTCTATTGTGGAGGCATTTGAAACTTTTCATTCCCAGAAAAGAACCTCCATCTAAGCACATAGGACTATCAGGAATATGTTCAGACCCATCGCTAAGCAACGTGTTGAAACCACCTCCCAAGGAAATACCGGTACAGCACTGATCACCTCTGACAGGAGGTACGTCCCCTTCTTCAGGAGCAGAAGGACTAGCAACTAGCTGCTGCTAAAAAAACAAGTGGGAGGGGAAAAATACTCACTGTGAGCTGTGGAAGATCTTTATCATACAGGAAAAGAGAAGAGATCTGAAGCATGAATTGAGAGGGCTCTTTCAACAGTGGCCTGAACACGGTCCTCATGAGGACACCTCTGCAGCTGTGGGTTTGACTGGGTGTCCGGGCTCTTGCAAATCCTACCTGGCCACGCCAGCAGTGCAAGACCTGCAGCCCTGCCATACCTACTCATCCCTTTGGTCCATAATTTAGTATCTTGTGCTAAGCTTTTAGAGCAGAATGCCCTGTAGATACTCATCTACTGGGGAACGAGTTCTCAGCACTGAACAGATAAAGTACTCCTCCGGATTATAAAAGAGATAGTAAGGGAACTATTTATGAAATGCTGCTGTTAGCTGATCCCAGAGCTGTCTGGCTAGTGGTTTCACTGGATAAGAGTTTCAGTCATCACTGTTCCCTTGGAGGGAACAGACCTTGCAAAATACACAAGATATGTAAGAAAATGCACTCATGGTTCACAGAGAAACCCAATGTTGATGTGAAAGAGTATTTACAAGCAGTTTCTGTAGAGCTGCTAACAAAGAACAGGCAATGCTGATACAAAATCATATAATGTCAGGCTAGAAAACTCCCTAAAAAGAGTATTCATTCAAAAAACAAACCAACACATTCCACCTTTCTTGTTCACTCCTTTATTTGCAGCTTTTTTCCAAAATAGTATTACAAAACCTTATCATCCAAAGCTTTCAGGGAGAATGGCCTATTTTCACTCTATCTGTGTTTTGAAAGACTACATTTAGCAACTTCACACTGCAGATAAATATTTCAAAATATTCCCTTCTTCGTGGCTTTTCAGCCACATTTACATGTA
>JAWWEV010000134.1:49501023-49667837 GCA_035583235.1 Hafferia zeledoni | reverse complement strand
ATTTAGCAACTTCACACTGCAGATAAATATTTCAAAATATTCCCTTCTTCGTGGCTTTTCAGCCACATTTACATGTATTGTTACATTGCATGATGCCACCCACAACTGCTCTTAGGAAAGGATCTTAGAAACGCAATGGTTTAAAATCACAGATGTGCATTCCCTGTGGGCTTGATTTTAATGCAAAAGTCTCTCAGCTAAGCTCAGGTTTTGATGGTGCTGATTTAGTAAGAATCCTCCGTGGGCAACTGGGAGGGGTCTGTGTGGTTAGAGTGCTTTAACAATGTCCCCATTGCATCCCTAGACACTTGTGTCCACTTGTGGAGACCAGCTGCAGAAGAGCAAATGGACAGGTTGTCAGTGGCCTGGGGGGGGAGATGCCTTCAGGAGCACCCATGGGCACAAGGAATGCCTGGCAGTCACACCTGCTCCGACAGCCATTGAAATGGCACTGGGTACAGGTAGCAGTGTTGTAGTGCATTGGTGTGTAGGGAGCACAACAGAAAAGCACCCTGGCAAAGCTGGAGAACTTTTCACTTGCAGTGGAAAGTCATCACTACTGCAGGGGGAAAACCAATATACATTAAACAACATTTTTAGAAGAGCCCAATTCTCACTTCAGGTACCAGAGTAAGCCTGCACAGAAAATGGAGCCCAATATATTACATGGGCACAGGTGCCACAAGAGGAGTCAAGAAGAGCAGAACAATTTTATAAATAAGAACCTCTCTCAGCCTGTGCTTGAGCACTGCAAATACCAGCATAGGGCACTGAGCTTCCAAAATGCCCAGTGTCCTACAGCATCCAGGCAGGGTCCATAGGGAGTCTTTTACAGTGGGTGCCACTTGCCACACAATGTGCTACCAGACATGAAGGACAGGTAGAATATACAATGCAATAAATTATTTATAGGTTTCTGTGACTATTGCCTGCAAAATGGAAAACTTTCAAATTAAACAACCCTAATATCAGCATAGTGTCTTTCCTAATTTTTTTCCTTTAAATGGATATTTCTATGAAGAGAAATTTCTTCCACCTACATTTCAATTAAGACATTTTTAATTACTTGGTTAAATACAGTCATCATGCATTTGAATTAAACAATTATAAGCCACACCTTGATGTGTAACACCTTTCTTCCCCTTTAAGATAGGAATAAAAGTGTTTATTTTATACTGGGGAATACTTGAATCCACATCTATGGGCTGTCTGCCTATATCTAAGTATTTATTTATTTATTATCTATTATCTCTCTTTATGTCAAAATACATTAGGTTTTAAAATGCTTTGTGAGAGCTGACTGGGCACGCGGACCTCTAAAAAGTAAGAATTTTTAATAAAAGAGAATAAATGTGTTGCTAACAATGCCTTAATTCTTCTTTCTTGGACGGTAACATTGGAACTGAAACTAGCCTGTAGCCATTTAGCATCAAACAGACTTCTTAGCACTGTCCTTAGCACAGTATGTTAAACTTGGGCAATATTTGCTGTCAAATTCAGTGCCTAACATTTGATAACATGAAACATCTTCATTAGACTGCACAAATGCAGCAAGTTTCTTTGAATGAACCCCAAGAGACAAGTAACATTTCTATTTTAAAATAACACTTAAGAAGATAGTACATACAGAGATTTTATAGCTGAATGGAAAAGCTGGGTCTGAATCAGCCCTTCCAGAATATACTGCCAAGCAGATGAACAAAATATATTTTGTTCTTATTTGCTTGCTCAAACTCTCAGGAGATACTGATACAGGTATCTGTGAGACCAGTTCCCGAGGACTGTACTTACATATTTGGAAGCTATTATTTACTTCTTAATTATCTCATGCAGCCCAAAACATCCCTAAGCTTCAGTACACAGATGCCTTTTACAGCACCTTACATCCACCTTATCATCAAATTCAAGGCACAAGAAAAAACATTTGTAAAGGAATGGGATGAAGGTCTGAAGGTCTGATCCACACAGTGGACCTCTTGCTTTGTGGTTTTCCTATCATCTGCCCATGAGAGATGTCTGGCTGCCTCTTGATCCTCTCTTTTGAGGGAACCCAACAGAGGGTTCTTGAAACAGAAACAACTTGAAGGGAAGATGGTGCAGAGAAACAACAGCATGGCTAAGACATAGCTGGAGGTAGATGGGTTACCATAAAAACGTGAGTTAGATTGAGGATGCCTGGGATAGAATGAGTGACTTGGCAATTATCTGAAAGGAAGTTAATAGAGAATCACAGAGGTGAACAGACATGGTTCAGGAGGAACAGGAGTTGCAAACTGCTTACAGGATGAGCAATAGCTGCAAAGGAAGACAGGGTAGAACTGGAAGGCATCTTGCATGTAGAAAAGATAAGAGGAAATACGCAATTTCTGGAGGGAAATTAAAAATAGGATGAGGCAACCTAGCTGCTGGGTTAAGGTAAATTGTTTTGGAGGGACAACTGATGAGACATAGTAATGCTTGTGAGAAGGGAGAAAATGAGGGTTGAATTGGAAAGAGGAAGTAGTAGGTACAGGATGTGTAGATGACGGATCTGAAGAAATGCATGTGAGTCAGGTAAAATAATAGAGTACTGGAAGAATATAACCAAAAGGACATCTAGTCCCTGGGTGAAGGAAGAATTGGTGGGTAGTCTGCTTTCAATCCAGGCATCTGGCACCACTGTGCTGGGTGCTGGAAGCCATCCTGACTCAAAGGTGGAAGAGATAGAGCCCATCTAGAAAGACAGAGAAAAGGAAAAGAGATGGAGAGGACAGAGCAACAGAATCTGTCCACAGAAAATGAAGGAAGTTAGGGACAAAATTACGTGTGTGCTGGAGCTGGTTCTGAGACAACTGGCAGGATGTAAACCATTGCAAGAGGAACAGGATGGGAAAACCAAAGCCGTTGAGAGCTCAGACCAGAAAATAAACTACTTATGGGTGTCTGATCAGATGGTGGGCATTTTTGTGACCAGGATAACTCAGTAAGTGAAGCAAAGCAGTGAGGCTGAGAAGGCAGAAAGCTACCAGGGACATGGGACATCCAATGACAGTCACTGCTGAAAAATGAGAGATCCTCAGGACAGGTGGAGAAAGCCTGAAGGGCAAAATCTGGGGAGGAAAACAAAAGCAAGCAGCATGTTGGCAGGTAGTTAACCAGGGGGAGGAAAGACAGGCAACGCTGGGTGCAGGCTGAAGGGACTGGAGGACACAGCAGTCCCTTGTTGACAAACAGCAGTGCAGTGTCAGAAAGGTGCTGCTGCTACTGGGGATGGGCTGCTGATGAGGCAGCAGGGAGGGTTGGGGAAGACAGGGAGAGCTGCTGCCAGGGTGAAAGGAGGAGGGGGAACTGGAGGGGTAATTGTTGAGGAAGAAAAATGAAAAAATGAACCTTTTTCCTCTTTATGATAAAAATAGCCCCAAGCAAATTTTCCTACTTACTGAAAGTCTTCACATAAAAGTAGCCTAGAAGAACCAGCAATATCCTCTCTACACTAGCTGCATGACATGTGCAAATAAAATATTTTGCTAAACTTGGTTTTGTCCCATGTAAGGACTAAAACTAGATATCATTTACTCCTATGCACACACAACCAGTAAGAGTTTATGCTTGTAGAGTTCCTGTCTATTGTATTAAAACTGGAGAACTGAGTAACACAATGTTCTGTACCAGAAAACTGCATCATTTAGCCAGTCTATCAGTTTCCCAGAGTAGTTTTATGGTATTTCTATTTTTTACATATTCCATTAACACTGAAAGGGGATTTGTTTTTCCATGTGAAGGAATGATTTAAGAGAAAATCTGTAATGCCTACTCTGGCAAGCACATTGATGCATTTTCTGAGCTCAGTGGCAAATTGATCTTCAGTCTGGCTGTTCTGAGGCTTGCAGCATGGCTTGTGGGAAAATTATGATTCAAACTCCCAAGTTACAAAATCCATCTTGCTCCTACTTAAGATTTTAGAATTCAAAAACCTTTCACCAGATTATGCAAAATTCATATTATAACATTTCAGTTTAGGCAGACACTGTATTTTGAGAGCTAATATACAGAACACTGCTCAACTTACTACTATGAAATCAGGAGCTGTTCAATATATGTATTTCAGTGAAAAAAAGTTCTATCTACTTATAAACAAAGGCATGGATATTTGTGGTTGGTTGGGTCTCAGTCTGGCTTAGATGCAGTCTACAATTCAGCTCTGTGGCTTGGACTTGATTTATATTAAAACTGGAATTACGTAGTGTGCTCTCAGTGATCTCTGCACAAGATAGAAGGACTCTCAGGACCAGTTTGTTCTTGCAAGACCTCTGCTTAGAAGAAAACTTCTTGGAGTACAACAGTTTGCATTCGAGTTGGGCTTCATCTGTACTGTAGCCAGATCTCAGAATTATAGAATCATAGAATAGTCTGGGTTGGAAGGGATCTTTAAAGGACACTTAGTCCAGTCCCCTTCAGTGAGCAGGTACATCTCCAGCTAGATCAGGTTGCTCAGGACCATGTTGCCAACTCTCAGCATTTTCTCACAGGAGAAGTCTTCCAGCTCTGTCTCCAGTGGACTCACTCCAGCAGGCTGATGTCCCTTCTGTGCTGAGACCTCCAGATCTGGATGCAGTACTCCAGGTAGGGTCTCATTAGAGCTGAGTAGGGGGGGAGAATCACTTCCCTCAACCTGTTGTCCACATTTCTTTTGATGCAGCCCAGGATATGGTTGGCTTTCTGGTCTTTGAAAGGACATTGGCAACTCATGTCCAGCCTTTCATCCACCAGCACCCTCAAGTCCTTATTGGGAGTTTCCCTGACCCAGGTGCATCACCTTGCACTTGGTGTTGTTGAGCCTCATGAGGTCCCCATAGACCCACTGCTTGATCCTGGTCCCTCTGGATGTCATCCTGTCCCTCAGGCATGTGAAGTGTACGGTTCAGCTTTGTGCCATCTGCAAATTTGCTAAGGGTGCACTCCTTGGCTTTGAAGTTTCAAAATCTAACCTCACTAACCAGTGAGGATTTAAACACCTGAAATAATTTCATTTGATCCAACATAGCTCCATTTATTTCACAAGGACATTGAAGAGCACTGAAGTTTTGCCTCCTAGCTGGGTCATTTCTATGGTACTGCATATCAGTAACAGACAGCTACACTATTTTTGTTGTTTCTTAAACAACAGAATACATGCATGGAAATAGTTGTTCTGAAGTAACATACAGAGTAGAGTCCTAAAGCACTTTTGCAGCCCACTATGAAGAGAGATGACAAATCATATTTTAATTATTACCAAGACTCCAAGCATCACTAGATCATGAGAAAAGTCTTAAACGATGCCTTAGTAAAGATTGCCAGGCACAGTCTAACAGCCACTCAATTTATCACCATCAAAATAACCAATTCTGAACTCAAACAAACTCTCAGTATTCTGGCAATGTCTCCAAGTATGAAAATGGTATTACAAACCTTTTAACAGGATTTTTTTGTGATTGATCATACTTTCCATTTTCTTTTGCAACTTACCACCTGAACCTAGACCCAAACTTGACTGGTATTTTGGAATAACCCTAAAGTATTCTGCAGCGATAGTCAGTATTTCATGTTACAGCTATGTACTTGTAGGCTTTTAAATGCTCTCAACTGCATACACTTGCTTAGCCTTTCCCTTGAAGGAATTCCAGCTGACTTGTATTTTCACATAGTGTTTCCACCTCCTCTGATATACAGTCAGCTCTGAAGTAGAACTCTGAAATAATTGAAGTCAGAAATGAGAAAAATAATACTTGGTTTCACTACGGTTACTGTGACAATTTTGAGTGATAGAATGCATTTACCTGATCTCGTTCATAGTCAGTTACTTGTTAAAAATGTAGGGCTGGGAAACTGAGTGTCTTAGCCACTTCTAAAGATTTTCTTCCTACTAAAGTACAGCACTGTGTCCAAGAGTACCAGCAGCAAGTACCAATCATCCTAGGAAAAGGCAGAATGTTCTCATCTATTTAATAATTAAAAATGGATCTAGATCATGAAAGTGTTTCCATGCCCTCACCCATTGCTTGGACTGGCAGCAGAGGCACAAGATTGCTCAGAAATTAAGAACTGCAAAAGGTGGCAACAGGTCCAACACAACAAAGAACAACATCTCTGCTGTGTCTGGTTTGGGCCCAATTTCCTATATGCCATTTATATTTGCTTCATTAAAAGTAATACATTATCTCCTGCAAGACACTAGGTCTGTTTGAGCCAAGGTAGGAATTGCTGTTGCAGTGTCTTTTGCACAGGTATGGCACATAGCCTGCCCTCCCAGCTGGCATCACCTCTGACCAGCCTCACTCCTCTCTGCAACCTCTAAACTGGGGCACTTGTTCAAGAGCTGGACTTGAGAGCTGCCATCAAGCAGATCTTTGTGATCCTCTCCCCACCCTGACGTTCGCTTCCAGTGTGGCCAGGAGAATGATGGGAGAGCAGCCAGTAGCTGGGGAGCGCCTGCCACCCCAACGGGGCTGAGCTGTAACCCCAACACATTCAGGGGAAAGGTAGGGTGTTTCTTCACGTCAGGCCTCTCTCAGGAACGAAGGCAGTGGCATGTTGGAACACTGTCACTCCTAGATACAAACAAGTGAGGGCAACTCAGCCAATCTAAATAAACAAACGAAAGCACAGAGGGATGAAAAATTGCACCTTTTGGATTTGTTGTTATTCTTCATGTACTCATTTGACACTTAGATTCTATTACAGTGGATGCTACAGTTCAGTTATGATTGAATCCTAGTTACTGAGTGCATTTCTAGTTCTTGGCTGATGTGACTTCACTGGTAGGTTGAACACTATTTCATTTGCTTGCAGTTAAGTAAATCATCAGTGTCAACCAATATTTTCTTACAGTGCTAAGCTCACTAAAAATGTGCACCAGGTAGAGTGTTGATGAACATAAGCCTGTGGGATCACACTGTGTATAAGCCTGAAATTCCAGACTGTGAATTGTTGGACTGGGTGGCAGAGCGATCCTCTGCAAAAAAAATGGCACATGGATTAAGACTTGCTGAAACTTCATTTTCACCAGTGCGTTAGTCAGTGTTTTGAGTGTTAGCATCTTGTTGATTGCATTCTTTGTTAAAGAACAGAAAATAAAATGGTAGCTCGTAGTTCCTTTGGTGTGCAGATCTGCCACCTGTGGTGCTGTATCTTTGAGGGGGAGAAGCAAAGGAGAAACAGATTTTAAACCCCAGAGTTGTATAGAGGAATTGCCACTGTTTACACAAAACTCACTCCATCCCTGCACTACTCGTGATGGTGTTGGTTGTCAGGAGCTCTGCAAGCTTCTGGACTTCTGCAGCCACCAGAGCTGTTGGTGGGTATTCCAAGGGAACTTATTTCTAGTGAGCAAACAGTCTAATATGTCCCATGCCCTGGGTTAGCATCCTGTGAATGCTGTGTGGGATAGGCCAACACATGGAATCCATGTCTGTTTAGTCCTAGAGGCTCTGTTCCTTCTATTCACTAACTGGAAATGGAGTCAAGGCAGTTGCATTGCCTTAGTTCTGCCAAAATCCCTCCCTTGCCATCTGTGGGCCCATTTGAAGTAGTATATGCAAAGAAGGAAAGAAGATAAATTATGTTCCAGAGAAGGTGAAAGGAATTCTCACAGCCTCATCAAAAACACATATCCCTGGGAAATGGATTTCTAGAAATTTTTGATTGATTTAACTTCTGTTGAGTAAAGAAGGAGACGGGGGACTATGGTAGTCACTTTAAAAGAAGATTCAGCCCTTTCATATTATTGGCAATATTCTTTTAGAAACCTGTGTCTCGATGGTCTTTATTGCCTTGTGAATAAGATGCTGAAGGAATATCCAATCCTGAAATGCTTGCATTTCTAACCTAAAAATTGATACCATGCAAATTGACATAACAACCAGAGTCCACCAAGTTTTCTGGAGTATCAGACTATGATTTGAGACAACTTCTTTTAACCTAATGAATCTGGATTCTTTGTTAAAGCAAATTAGCATAATTCCACCAGAGTCAAGGTAGCTGTACCGTTTCAGATACATTCTTATACTGTGCTTGTTATCGGAGGGCTTCACAGCAGAGCTTCAAGCAATGTGACTAAGTTGCTTCATCTGCTCTGAGACAAAACCCAAAAATTATATAGCAGTTAATGGAACCTAAACAATGCAGATATCATTTATAAAACTTCTTATAAAAGCCTGTATTCCAGACAGTACAGATATGTACAGAACTCAAAAAGGCTACATGAAACAGGCTTTAACTCCCTGCAGCCACAGAAAGGAAACTAACCACTTATGATGACATATAAGTGCACATATTTAACACAATTCTAATGATTTTGCACAAAACCTGCAGTATCATTTTTCCAAAAAGTGTCAATAAAAATAATTTACTATATTTTAAAAATTTCAGTGTTTATTTAAATATTTTTTATTACAAAGCAAGAGTAATATCACAGTGATTTTTTTTCTTATTTCATAACACATATTGCATGTACTTTGCCACATCAGCACTCAGATGATAAACAGGCAAAACACAGTAGGCCAGAAACAGCTTGTCAGAATTTTTCCTTCCTACAGCTTGAGACTTTAGGCAATGGAATTGTACTGATGCTTTAACAAAGTATTTATCATTGTTGCAGTATAAAAGAGAGGAATAAATAATGCTTGTTTTTTCTGGTGGTCTGAAGATAAGCAAGTTAATTTAAACTACTGAGTATAATGTTTCTTGCTCTGTGTTCTCAAGCACAAGGGCAATACAAGTTTTGCCGTATTGCTGTGATGTGTTTTACTTATTTAGTGGACAAAGGAAAAACTTGGGGTCATTTGTTAACCCATAAACTTTTCAAAAATTATTTTAGTTTCATAAAAGCAAGAACAGAGCTCAGTTCTGAGTCTTCTTATGCACAAAAAGAGGGACAAAGTGGCACAGAGATCACAAAGAAGGTGTTCTTGGCTAGGTCAGTCTTGTTAGGCTAGTTTAACAGGGTTAAAAACCCTTCCTAGTGTAAATAATTTGGAGCACTACAGCCTCTGTGGGCAGCACAGCTTTGCAAAGCATAGTCTGCACCTTACTGGACCCTCAGGCAAAATACACCACCATGCAATGCTGCTCTTGCCACAAAGCCCTACTCCTACTGTCTTCCTAAGCATCTGATACCTGCAGCCATGTTGCCCCTGAGGGAATTACCTGCTTCCCCAGAGGTACATTGGTACCACTGCCTCCTGCAGTGCTCTCCCCTCCAGTTCAGACACAGACGGGAAGACAAAACATCTTGATTTCATCTACACATCAGAAAACTGGTACACAATTAACTTACCATCCACATAAAAATATAAGAACAGTGTTATTATTTCAGATTTTTTTGGGCTCATATAGCCAAGTAATCTGTCTGCAGCAGAACCACAAACTGACCTCTGCAGAATAGCAAGAATAGCATGAACAGAAGTGACCTTTTCTGCAAGTCCTCTTTCAGTCTCCAACCATTTTCAGCTTAGGGGACTGCTGGAACCTGGTCTAGTTTGCCCAGTGGTGGACCTTTCTTCTAAGTACTTGCCCAACCTTCGCTTGAGTGTCTGAAAAAAATTACTGCAACTGTCACACCCTTTGGGAAAGAGTTTCACAGATCCAGTATTGCTGCATGAAGAAATACCTCCTTTTATTCTGAAAATGGCTCCTAATAAGAGTCACTACTTCTTGCATTGACTGTGAAGAGCTCACCTCCATGCACCCACTCCATACCACTCTGGATTTTATAGACCTGAGTCAAAGAAACCCCCACATTAGTCTCAGCCTGAGCCTACTCAGCCAGAAGTTGAGTATCACATGTATGTTTCTGCTGCTTGTTTCCAAGGGATTAGGGAATTTATTAAATTGTTCTTGCCCAGGGTCTCTGCACATTGTTGCTGCAAAACTTCACACTCACTGGTTGGACTCCAAGTGTGCTGAGCGCAGCAGGGAGGCACAGCTTGGTGTGGGCCAGTGATCCCAAATATTTCATCACCAGTGTGCAAGTGCTGAATTGCTCTCTTCTCACAACTGCTGTCTTCATACTACTCTGTGAAGTACCATGATTTTGCTTTACTTAGTGTACTACACTTGGGCTATTAAGGCTAGAGATCCCCTCAATATTTAGATTCACTCGCTGGCTTTTAATTATACTACCTGACATCATATTTCCTTTCCATCACATCATTCTGCCACTTTTTCATTTGGCTTATGGCTTGCTTTCAGTTAGCTGTAAGTAAGATAGAAAGTGGACTTTTTAATGTGATGAGCATCATCAACACTGCGAGCACTCAGATATTTATTGCTGTCTGCAAATTCTGCATGTGATGCTACTGAGATAGATAACCCAACTGAGTAGATTCTGTAAGCTTTTCAGCTGCCCTCTGAAAGTGATTAGGTGATGAGCTCAGTCAGCAGACTTTTTTAAAAGCTGGATTCCTAAGGAGTGATTTCTAATACTTCAAGGTTTTGCTATTTTAACTTCTCTTAGTAAAAGAGAAGTTTTCTGTAATGGACCTGATCATGCAGATCTTGTTCAGGTAAAAAACCTTCAATTGATTTTACATCCATTCATCAGAATGATTTGCTTTTAAAACTGATTTTATGTCTAGCTAGAACACAGCCAAATATGTTTAAACCAGGTATCCTGTGTTTACATGTGGACCACATGGCTACCTGCTTTTCCTCCTGTACTGGGACAGGAGGACATTTTTAGTTGTTTACAGCATAACCACACCTGTAAAAAACAGCTTGGCCAGCCATATTCCACAGGCCTGGGGGTGCTGAGGCATCCCCAAAGGGCATTGTGTCGTGCTCCCTATACAAGCCTTCCAGGCATCTACTCCCCTGCTGAGGCAGGGCCACCCGGCTCTGAGAGTAAGCATAGGCATCCTAAAGAGGAGCAGCTGGAGCCAGGAATGAGTATGTGGAGAATGTTGGGATAAATGTATCAAATACCTCAGGTTAATTTGCAATTAGTTAAAGCTGATGCCTAGGAAAGTTCTCATGATACTGCAATGTCAGGCTGAAAGGGGTAGATACGGAGGGCTCTCCTCTCTGCAACTTTAAAGTTAAATAGAAGATGCTGATATTATTTCTCATTTATTTACTTATTTATTTCTATTATGTTTTGAGATCTTCCAAAGCAAGTTTAATGTGAGAATAGGCCAAAATAATTTCACAGCAGCACACTCAGTGAGGGTGACTTAGTCAGCATCACTCCTACTGACAGGTGTTTCAAGAACTCCACAGGGACAGACACAGCAGAGGAAGATGATACACCTGGAAAAGTGCAGTGAAGTTATACCCCAGTGAGTGATCACTCATGGTCTTTCCATCCACTCTTAGCTGATCATAAAAAAATTGCTCTTGTTTCCCCAGAGACCTGCTTGAAGAGCATTGCTAAATGCTCCACAAAGTGCCACAGGATCCCTCTGAGAGAGACTGCTGGAGAAAGAGCTTAGACCCGAGAATCACCTACGGATGTTCAGGGGTGGCTTTGAACAGTGGTGGCCCTGGTTCCGTGGCAGACCTAGTCTCGAGTTAATAATTTACATGGTTAGCATATTAATGGAAGCATTTACTTTTGCTTTTTCACTGGTGTCCACTCTTCTGCTTTGTGATAGCCACTCCTTCTCTCATTGATTTCACGTGCCACAGGAGCACAGGTCCTGTTGGCATCAGCGTTTTCCTCCCAGCCTTGCCTGTCCTGCAGCTGTGACCCTGTGCTTCCTGGGTTAGGACCTATATGCTGCTCAAGCTGTGTTTTTTCTGGATTCAAATTACTAAGATCAAAGTTCAACAGGTTCAATCCTCAGTCTGTTAACATGTTTATTTTTTCCAGTAACCTGCCAGGTCTTCACCAGTTCTACCGACTCAATGAGATCCTTGCCTCTTTTCAGAGCTGGCTGGATGTTTGCAAGCACAAACTGAGGGGCTGCTTTGGAGAGAGAGCAGAGATGAGGGGCTAGTGAAGGATCACAAAACAGTGTTTGGAGCTGGCAAATTACCATTAAAGAATGCTGCCCACTTATGTAGAAAAACTGGGTGCCAGCCACTCACCAACCTTGTTATTCAAGTTCTGCAGGCTGCAGCAAAGGGCTCCTAGAACTGGCTCTCCCAATCTGGTGGTGAGACACCTCTGATGTCTAAAATCAGTTTGCCTTGGGGTTGTTAAATACCTGCTCCATGTGATTGGGCTAATGAAAAGTTTTTAGCCAAACAAATGCCTGTTTGTGAGGGTATAAGGGCTAAGAGGATTAGATGTTAGTTAAACTAGACATAACTGAGAAACAAAGTTGTTGCTGTTAATTCTTAAAAATGCTATCCTAGTGTCTGTGGGTGAAATGAGTGGATAACAAAATTAATTTGTGAAGCAAAAGTCTCAGATGACAGTTAAATCAGTTATATCCTATCAGAAACAGTGCTCCCTTGAATTCAATATTACTATGCAACAGGAGAATATATTTATTCTACATACAGGTGGCAAAACCAGATTTGATTAAAATTGGCCTTGTTCTCCTGTATTCTTTTTATAAAGGAAATGTAGGTATTTTCTATTATCCTGTAGGTTTACTACTATAGCCCATTGACTATACAGGTATGTATAAATAGTGCCAGAAGCTGGCTAAGCACTAACACAACTCCACACTTTGATCAGAAGGATTGTGAGCTACTTAACTGAGAAACTAGCTGAGTCTCATTGTTGTTGTACTGATCAACTGGGAAGTCAGTGCCTCTCAATGACTTTCTACCCTGTTCTTCCAGGGGGCTCTCATTTATAAAGAATCAGAGTCCTTTGCATTTTCATGGGAATCAAGAATCAACTGGTTTCTTCTCCTGACAAGGAACTGCTTGCAATAGCATCCCTAGTAAGGACAGATTAGGGAAAATTGAGGTTAGATTCATAGTATATTTGTTCTGAACAAATGTTTCTTCCCTACAAAAAACTCCCACCAAAATGAGGCCACTAGAGCCTTCAGCCTCCTCCTCCCCCTTTGAAAACAGACTCATGTCTTATGCCTGCTTAGAAATTCTTGACTTTATTCCCAGTGAAACCACTCGGTTCAGCAGCAGCCAGCAGCCCTCTCTGTCAGCATCTGCTGCTACCTGTTAGTCTGCCTTGTTTCACTGCTTCTTTCTGGGCAGACTTCCCATGGATCCCCGGTTTTTATCTGCATTGCTCAGTTCTCTCCTACCAGCCTCATCCTAGAACACCTGTTAAAGCTGCTAGCACTAATTATACTTTTATTTGAACATAAATACTTTGCTTGGGGACATAATAAGTATGCACCTGACTTTGGAGCCTCTGAAAGAAGGCTGTTCTGCTGATTGTGCCAATAAGGAAAGAGGAGACATAAGAACTACCTCCAGAGAAGTAAATGATGTCAAATCACATCAGTGAGCTTTCCTGGGTACTGGAAACCAATTGCACCTTTTAAGGTCCAGAATAGCCCCTGGCGTGCTTTAGTCCCATGTAATTTAAATACCAGTTGCCCAAAGCAGAGGGCAGATATCACTCTCCCAGGTAGAGGCTGAGGGTTAGGGTGAGCTTTGGATTGTTCCTAACACAGAGTTTGGGTGCAGTCATTTGGTTTTGGCAGGCAAAACAGCATCCTCCTCTGGAGGCAATGAGCCTCTGTGCCAGAGAGCAATTCTGGGCGCATTCGATTTACTAGCAGAGATGTGGCTAATGGGGAACAGAGATAGAAAACCAAACTCCTTCTTTAACAACAAAAAGAGAGAAATCTTTTACATCTGGAAATACTGAGGCAGATGATCAAATAATTAGCACTGCAACAAGTTTGTACTGCCTGCAGCTAGAAGAACTTCTTTCTGTGAAAGCAGGAATGTGGTTGAGCCTGCGAAAACATGATAAGGGAGATATACCTAATATTTCTGGATACTCTGTGTATATCACAAGTAAGTTTCCACGGAGTTGAAGGAGCATTCATGATTGAACTGCAAGGAAAAAACTCCCTACTCTAACCAGCTGAGAATGGCTTGGCAATCAAGATCCAGTGCCACAACTTTACTCCTTTGGTGAAAATATCAATAATAGAGGTGTAGAAACAACCTTTTTTGTTTCTATAACAAATTGACTGGGAAAAAAAAACAACGAAGATACTTTTTACTTGCTTTTCTCAACCAAATTAAAAAGTAAATTTCAGTTTAATTTTTTTTCTGTAGCACTTTAAATGTTTCTTCAATTTCCACATAAAGTGCTCCAAATTGAAAAGTGGAAAATATTTTCCTTGGAATTTTTATTTTTACACAGATCAGACCTTTTGCAAACTTGACCCAAACATAGTTTTATTTTTACAAAATTTTCACTTTTTGGTAAGTGTGCTGTTTACACATATTTTCACCCCAGTTGGAATCCTGATTAACTTGCATATTGTAAGGAAAAAAGTACAGGTTCAGATTTCTATGCTGATGCTTCGTCCCACGTGTGGGCTGATGCTGGCTGTAGCTATGAAATACGAATGTAGTACATACAGATTTTGCCGATCTAGTAGAAGTATTAAATAACACAACTCCTGGCCCTTTTACAGGAGGATGATTCAAGCAATCCATAGGTTCCTAGGCTGCTGCACAAGATCACAGCCTCATCACATGTGTATGATGGCATAAACAGATGAATAATAACAACTGCATTTTCAGTCCCACCCACATTTCATCTTATTTTTTTAAATCACATAACGCCTACACACAATGCTTGGCTGAGACTGACAAACACAGAGTACAAGAAAATCAATATGTTGTTTTCTGTATGTATGTATTTCAGAAGGAAATAATTGTTAGGGTTTCTTTTTCCTTTTTTTTTTTTGTTTTCTTTTGAGGAAATAAATCTGAGAAAACAACAGACAAGTGATGAAAGTCATTAGTTGCTATAGGATTTCAAATGTTTAGTCCTAGCATGAGTGCAGGTAGGATTGGACTAGAGCAGGAGAGAGCTGACCTATTCCAAAGTATTGCTGCCTGACTTCCCAATCAGGCTGCCATCAGCTCCAGTGCACACCATGACCTTGCCTCTGTTGAGAACTGGAAGAGTATTGCCCTTGACTTGAATGGAAGCAGGATCAAGCCCTACCCAGACAGTTTCATACGCTACGTGTCAGATGTGTGTGCCAGCATTATGCAACGGGGTGAAAAATGAAAACCTGTCAGGTACAGAGCTGGTGCACTCAAGGACATACTGTTATTTGCTTTGTAGCTTTGCCACTCTAACAGGAATTAACAATGTGCCATTGATAGCTGCCATGACAGACTCAACCAGAACTCTTCATTTTTTAACTTTCAGAACATGATTGAAACTTTTGAGGGAAATGACTTGCTTGGCCTCAAGTTTTTATTTTAAAAAAACTCAACAAAACCAATCTGAGAAACCATTTACTTTTTCCAGCTTTCTCTCCCCATTTTTCCTTTATCCACCAGCAGATTGAATTCTCCTCCCAATTCCTTTATTAATTACTTTTTCAACCACGTTGGTAGGTATTGTAAGTCGCCAACTTTAGCTTTCTGGAAATTCTTTGCTGTATTACTGCATAGCAGAGTGGTGTGACAAGGATAAAGAGATTAGAAGTAATTTCATATAACTCCTTCTGTCAAAATCTGCAGAAGGTTTTTGCTGGTAATTCTGAGTGCTGCTGAAATTCTTCATTAAGAACTTTCAATATATGGGCAGGAAATCTCTAACCACGAAGACACAGAGTAACCAAAACAGAGGGGAAGACAAGGAATATTAAATCAAAGTCTGAGTAGAGACTACAAAGGGTAAAAAAAACACTGGTTGAGTACAACAGTAATAATGCATGTTATCACCAAGGGGGTTGGTGCCAATTCAGCTCTGAAAGCCAGGAAACTAGATGCTGATCTTCACCAGCTTCATGTAATTGGGCATAACCAGTGCAGGCACCACTCTCCTTCCCACCACTAGCTAGCCAAGGTGGCTGTAAGCTGCTGCTTGATGGTCACTACTGCAAGCTGCCATGGCTCACACAAAATTCAGACTGTTTTCCCTGTTTGTTGTGTCAGCACACTGCACACACAGCCTAGACAGGCAAAATCTGGCCAGCAGATGAGACACCTTTCAGGAGGTCAGGTATGGCCCCCAGCTTTATCAGCATGGGAAAGCAGGGGTGAAGCACAGGGAGAAGAAGGAACTAAATAAGACCTGGTCAGAACAGCCGGGTCAGTCTGCAGACCTGAGCAAAGCTTTGAAGGTGAGAAAAGGGTGGCTTGCATTCTCTATGATTATCCCATTAAATGAACAGAGGAATGGACAGACATGAAATGATAAAGGCAGTCCTGCACTTTTTGAAAAGTTACTATCGTGTTATAAAGCAATCACCAGGCATTGCAGGTCCCACTCAGAGCCCATGACTTTGCAGAGGAACAGAAAGAGTGCCGGTGAGCATGGACACAGGTGCATGAAAGGGAACATACCACTACCAGGATGGGTTAGGAGAAGAGTTTAAATGCTTTGTCCCATTTTAGAGGTGCAAACTCTTCTTCTGCTTTTTGGAGAGGTCCTTTTCTCACTCACCCATTAATTTTCACAAGATGTTCATAACTCAGGTTCACTCAGTGAAGGCTGCAGCACGATCTGCTGTGTTTCAGCCCACTCAGGACTGGAGATTTTGTCCTCATCTTCAGCCATTTGCTATGCATGAGGGAGGTTGCTCTGTGTACTTAATTTTGGACTCTGGATTTCAAGCTGGTTGACTAGGGGATGCCTTCCCTCTGGTGTCTGCAGTACCCAGTGTGACAAACATTTTTCATTTGTCCACTTCTGCTTCAGAACAATATATTAAAGGAATCAAAGATTTGCCAGTTCACACTGGCTGGGATATGTAATGCATTCAAGCTCTGATCTTACACCTTTTGAGTCACAGAGGCTTTTGGGATGGTTTTAGGGGAGGGGGAGCAGCACCCTTGCATAGCTGTGCCTCAACCCTAGTCTGCCTGAAGGCAAAGTGCAAAGCAGAGAGACAGCACTGTGTGGTGGGCTACTCTGAGTCCATGGTTCCATCATCTCAGTCTCAGTCTCCTGTTCATCACCTGAAAACAGCTCAGCTTCAGGTAACTATCACTTGAAATTATCACTCAGAAAAAGGAGAGTCAAACACCTCAGCAGCACAGGATGGATTGCTGCATTTGGTGGCTCCTGCTTTCACAAACCACTTTTACTAAACACATCTCTAGAAGAGGGGCACTGTGGTGGCCAGAGCCATGCTGAACATATTCCCTAAGCAAGGTAATATCTAACACTAGGACACCTAGCAAGGGTATTATCCCCTGAGAAGTGCCAGAGGTCCCCTGGAGCACTTCCTATTTGGAAGATGGGTGCCGCAAATTGGATCTCACACTGCTCTGGACACCCATGGGGGATGGTGGCCTCCTTTGCTCTTCATGTAGTACAGAGGTTGGCCTTGCTCCTGCAGCGAACCAGGGCTCAGGCATCAAGGGTGGCTGCTGTCCCCACCATTCTGTGGAAGACAATGAAGTGACACAGTGCCTGATGCACTGCAAGAAAGGGGAACTCATAGCTAAGACAGATAAAGAGGCTCTTAATTACAGCTTTCTGCCCTCACTCTGCACATGCATCCTGTGTATCACTGGCCAAGTCATTTAAACCAAGCTTTTACAGATGATGACCAACGAACGGCATGTTCCTTGTTTTCAAATGGCAGCATATTCTGGTCTGCAATTTGCTTGAAGATGCTTCAAGCACTTAGAGCTGCAAGCAAACTGGCTGGGAAATACACTTTGGAAATGTGGATCTTAAGCAAAACTTAAGTTTTCTGGAAAGAAGAATCATGAGGAAAGCAGTGTGACTGACTCATACTGGTAGCTGAAGTGCAAGCAAAACAAGAAAAGGAGGAAATTTGCTTTGCCTCAAGGCAAACATTTAATTTTTGGATTCTCTACCCCATTTCTATTGCTAAATTGGTGAAATTTTTAAATGAAATTTCATTGTAAAAGAAAAAAGGGGTTCCATTATTTTCAAAATGTGGAAATAACACTTCAACATATTTGCATATTTCTATTTCTGATCACCCAAAATAACCTCTTAGCCTAACATAAGCCTATAGCTAGAGATTGTTTACCCTAAAGCATGTTACTCAGTCCTTTACCTAAGCAAATTCACCTATGCCTGGCCCCAACATCCTAAACTGTAAGGTCAAAATTATGGCAAAATTTTTCATTTATATCCTGTGACCCTATCTTTTAGTAAATAATATCAAATAGTTGTCATACAGATTATCTTATTACTGTAAGTATTTAAATGTTATGGCAACAAGGACCACTAAAAGTCCAAGAGTAATAAATGTCTCTTCAGAGCAAAGCAATACAAGAGCATAAGCCATTTACATCCTGAACAGCAGGAAAAAAAAAATAAAGTTCAATGACCACCCTCCCTTTATGCATGGTATAAGGCAAGGATCCTACAAAAAAAGCCTCATCAGTACTGAATGTGACAAAAAACCCAGGTTCATACTATAATAATACATACATATAATAATACATAGAAGGCAAATTAGGATTGTGCAGAGTATATATTTGGCACTATCTGAATTCCACATTTCATACTTTTTATGACTGGGATATATATCTGTGCTCAGTTTCCTAAGCTTCTCTGTATCTTTCTTTTTGGATGCAAACTGGAACCAAACCCCAAATTCCAACATGAGGCATCCTACTGATGTGTGCATCACATGGGCACCGGGGACAGCTGAACTCTTGGGTTACATATCCAGCTGTGATTGGCACCTTCCCTTATCCTTCCCCAAGGCTCTCACAACTGCTCATGCACAACTGCCCAACCCTATCAAAATGGAGGCATAAGCCAAACACAGAAAAATCCCTGAGATTTGCCAGAGCTCCCCACAGATCCACCATGGCAGATCCTGCTACAAGATGTCACAACCTGCTGAGATATTCAGCTAGACTGACAGAGACCAGTAATCAAAAAACATATCAACAGCAACTAGAAACAACCCACTTGAACATACCACTGTTAACTCATGCATGTCATCTTCTATGGCGAGGCAGGGACATGAACCCAGGTTTCCTAAGCTTTATATGGGTGCTTTTCCTGCAAAACCAGTCACTTGTATATTTTTCACTTCTTGCCTGGCTTGTTCTACACCCTATTGCACATACACATACAACAGTACATGTGAACCCAGAAGAAATCTCCATTTAATGGTGACTGACATTTGCAAGAGCTTTAAGAATGCAATGATTTTGGCATCGCTTACTTTCCAGGTAAGGATTAACAAACCAATGAGTTAACTACTTTGTTTAAAACAGGCCATGTTTCAAAATGGAGACAGCTTTCAGATTTTTTTTTGCAGAAAGATTGTGCTTTGATTTGGAAATAGGGAAGCACGGCAAGGATTGCAACACAAAACCGAGAAGATAAAATGAAGAGAAAATGTGGTAGAGTGGTTTGGATCTATAGAAGGAGCAACAAACTGCTGTTCATCTCATATTGTTTATGTTACAGTGCTTAATTCACAAGACACAGAAGCAGTGTCTGCTTGCCAGAAGTCAAGCAGAAGCTAAGCCTTTTGAATCGTGGCTGGAACCCAGATTCAAACAATGTAGAAATGCAGTGAAAATGAAAGCCCGGTTCCTTCACCTTGCCTGTGATTTAAAGCACCTGATGTTTGCAGGTAGGGGGTTGATCCCGTCTGGTTTTCCAAGGTCCCAGCATTTCTGCATCCAGCTGTCTAGTGCTCTGAACTTGTGTAAGCCCTGATGCTCCCACAGACCACTTTGCATTCTTGCAAACATGCACTCTGTGCCGGGATCCCTGTCCATGGACTCAAACTCACTGACTGACATGGACAAAGTCAGTGGAGAGAATGGAGGCCCCAGAAACTGTCACCCATGCCAGAAGGTGAAGGTGAACGTCAGAGGCTGGAGAAGCAATGAGCCAATGGTAAGCACTACACACTGACAGCCCTATTGCACCACATGGATGGAGTCTGGCCACTGAGGAGTTTTGGCTCTGTGGCCTTGGCCAAGTTTTGCTTTGAACACAGAACTCTGAAAGAAACTTGCACAACAATAACTAGCAAGCTTATCTAATCCTCTTTGCACTGGCCTTAGCTCTGGAAAGGGCTTGTCCAACCTGTTTGTGGGTATTCCTAGGGCATGGGACAGATAGCTTCATATCCACCCTGTGGTGTCAGGATTACAGCTCCCAAACTGCAACAGGATCCTTTTAAATTACTTTAGAGTACAAGGAAAAGAGAACAAACAGTTGTCTATGCATTAAAACCATGAAGGTGTGTCCAAAGTTACTATGAACTTACACCCCAGCTTATAAATCTTCTGGCAGTGCCTGTCTTGGGTACCGACAGCATTCACAGAGAGCTGTGGTCTTTAACTGATTTTCATTTTTACAAGTGTGAAGCTTTATTACAAACTGAACCTTCTAGGCTTATAGATACTCGGTATTTTTCATGAAATTAAGTTGATTACAGGTAGGTAGACTTTCTTTGGAGACCCTGTATTTTTTACAAAACTTATTTAGAAAAAAAACTGTTGTGTCTGTTCCAAACTATAAAGGGAGAGATGCTTCATGATGGATAGAAGATGCATTCCTATCACCTCTTTTATATATGCATTATATTCTTTAACTGCTTGTTAGTAGAGAAATAAATATGGTACCTAACAGTGCTTTAGAAATTAAAAATCCAGCACTGAGACTGATTTGTGTTGATACCTACCATGCATATACTGTTTATATGTTTATATAAATATACAAATAAAATAATATCGTTTCCTTTTTTTTTTTTTTTAAGCTCAGATATCTACAGATGTAAATGCCAGGATGTGGCTCAGATTTCAGTTTGCTTGGTAAAGGCCAAAGAGATGGACACCACAAAAGTGCCAGCAGTCTGCTCAGAGCAAGCCCAGAGTGGAGGGGCTAGTGGGATCACAGATAACACTTCTCAAATCCCTAACGTGTTTAATGGTGCCTCTCTTCCCACTAGCCCATCACCACACACTCATCTTTGGGAAGCAACAGGAATCAAAAAGACACTGTCAAAACTCCAGATAATGCTCTAGATAGAGGCGAGGCGGAGCGGGGAGTGGGGGGTGAGAAGGTAGGAAAGCCCTGGAACTGCTCTAGGAGCGAAACACTTGCCCTGGGCTTGTCTCATTCTGATGCAAAAGTCAACAGAGAAGGCCACCAATACCTGCGGTTTAGCAATACTTAAACGCGCCTACTCAGGGTTTCTGGCAGTACATTCCACATCCCTCAGAGCTGTAGGTTTTACACAGAGCCCCGTATATCAACCAGACAGTGACCTGATAACCTTTCACCGAGGCAGATGGCCATGGGAATGGCCGGGAATTTGCATAGGAATTTCAACAGTAATTTTCTTACTTAAGGTCAGCAGACAGTAAAAACTAAAACTGTTTGCCAGTCTGTCTTGCTGCTTGCCAGAAATGGAAGCTTGCAGACAATTCCCTGCAGAAAACCCAAGCTTCTCAGAGAAGTAAAGACCGGCTATGGAAAGATGTGGTCTCTGTAATAAGGACCTGCAAACACCTGTGGTAAAACACAGGTCAGAGAAAAGACCTTCCAGCGTCAGGGAGGGCTGGCACATTACAAGGCAGAGAGGAGCAGTGCAGCACAGTCACAGGCATGTTCAGGTGCTGTTGCCAGTCTCGGACCCCATTCCCAGTGATCACACACCACAGGAGGCAGGACACCCTCCTGACATCCCAGACAGCCCTTGCCACCCCTGTGGTGCTTAGGAAGATTTATTCTACACCCATAGAGTCTGACCTGTGACTCACATAGGTAAGATGATATTTGGAATTTCAGTATGTGTAAGAAGCACGTAGAAGCCTTTTTGTTCATTATTGCTCAATACAACTATCCTCTATGAAAACCATGTTTTTCCCTTCCTTGCAGGACAACTGTGGCCTGTTTGGGCCATGCCAGGTTGAAGCTTGCTCCTGGGTCCTGGGGTTGTGCAACACTGCTGGGTATGTCTGCAGCCACCCTGGGCCTGGGTCCTCAGGGTGAGCAGACAACCTTGTCAGCAGCATCTCCTCATCTTATTTACTTCATAAACACTGACTAAGACACCACACATGGCAGTAACAACAAGCACGTTCAGATCTCCTTGACCCAGCCTGGGGCGCCTCCAGCTTATCATCCATTGAACATGTGCACTAAGCAAGTCAGGCAAGGTGTGTCTTCTTCATGAGGCCAAAAAGCCAAGGGCAGAGTCCATCTTCAAGACCCACAGTACTACAGTCCCAAAAGTTTGAATACAGTTACCCATTAAGTCTATCTCTGCTTGCAGTGTTACCTGTGACTGTGCTCCTGTGAGCTTCAGGCACCATATTAGTGCTACCTTTAAGGGAATGCTAATGACAGTGAAACACTCCCTGTGGGGACTAGCACTCACATTTGGATGTGGATAGCAGTGTATGAATTCTGGTGAAATTTCAGCAGACACAGTCAACAGAAATTTTATTGCCAGAAGCACGCACATGACGTGGACATGGCCTTAAGTCATGGTAATAATGATAATACTTTACTGAAGTGAGGTGAACGTGTTCTTTTGTTGCAAAAACATCCAGGGGGCATGTCCCTGCGTGCATGTTCGTGTTTGACTCTATCTTCCCTCCTTGCCTTTCGTGCCTTTTTTCCCAGCTTGGGCTCTTACACCCTGCCCAAACTTGAGAGCTCTCTCAGTTGCACCCTCCATGCTGCTCAGTCCTCATGACCTCTGTTTGTCACCCCAGTACACCTTCTAGCTTTAAAGACCTGTCACCACAGTCTCTTCATACTTTCCTCCTTACAGGTCCTGAAATCTTGAGCACGGCTTTCAAACCCTAATGAAGCAACCCTGTCTCAGATTTTCCCTAACTGAGATCAGACTCAGTGAGTTGACCTTTCCCCTGCTTTCTCCCTCCTCCTCCTCGTCCTCTTTTCAAGGATTCCTCATTTTCTCCCTTCCTTTCACAGCAGATGCCTCCCCTTCACCCAAGTCCATCATTTTTCGCTTTTCACTGTTGTTGCTTTATGCTGATGACCCACATTACATGCTGTGTCCATCTCACCTATTCTATTCTCTGATGCCCTGATCCTTTTCTTTTCCTCATTAAAAAAAACCCAAACAAAACCAAAAACAAACAACCCCCCCCACACACACACCTGTTTATTTGGCATGCACTGCTCAGGCTCCAGGCTCTCTAATGCTGAATTTTCCCTGCACTAACCTTCAAGTGGTTCCATTCAGCACCATCCATTAGCCTCCCCCATTGTGTCCCACTATTCAGCCTTTCTGTGATTTCCACTCCACCAACGCTCATGCCTTTTGCTTTTAACCCTTATCCTTCCACCGAATTAAATTGCAAACTCTCCCTAAATTCCAATTTCCTCCAATTTGCTTTCCCATAATATCCAGTCCAGCCAATGCCCCTAACCCTCTTTTTCTAATAGAAAGGTTGAAAGACTGCCTGCTGAAAGTCTAGCTATCACTTCCAGCTCAGCATGGACTAAACAGAGCCTCTAATACCCCCACTCTCAAGGGATACCCCAAAGTCTCTTTTCTCTCCTTTCCACAGTGACCATTACTGCCCTGTTTGCAGGCAGGGCACAGTTTTCACTTGGGCATCCTTGCTTTCAAGTTACAGCTCAGATCTGCTGATGCTTTGTGCTTGCATGTCAAAGACATTGGCTATTCTGTCTGCTCTCATAGATTAAACACTTTCTCTGGGGTCTCTCCTTCACATTAGCTCATTAATGGCAACATTCTTTTTTCTGCTTTCATGACTGATTTGCTGTTGATCTACAGTCTCGATCCACTGTTCCATCTTCCAAATACTACTTCAGGGGTCATTTTCACAGCTTTGAATGTGCTGCTCATTTTTAGTGTTCCTGTTGACTCTCTCTCCATTCTCTGACAAATAAAATAAAATAAAATATGTCTTTATGCACAGCACTTGCACAGGCAGAGCTGAATAGCACAAATGGGTGCCTTTTCCAGCTTTTGAACACCCGTTTTATGCTTCTCAACAAGTGCTTTTCTGTTTTCTTTCATAATTCCTCCCTTGGACTACCTCCCTCATCACAGCTGCAGAGGAACTTTGCTCACCTCTCCTGAATTCCTTCTAAAATCTCTCCCTTGCTGCTGCAATAGTGCAACAGCAGCCAGTCTGCTGGCATGCTGTGCTCACTCTGTGCCCAGCTGCCCCCTCACCATTTCCTTGTGCTCCACCCGCACCTAATCTGTCTCTTGCCTCTCACCGGGTATTTCATGCATAAACCCCACATGGCAGTGACAGTCCTTCCGCTCTGCCTGCAGAGCAGGTACACACACAGCAGAAACACCCAGGCCAGGAATCCCAGGTCTATGACACAGCAATCATTAATGACATCTTGAATGTTACTGAGAACTCAACTTGTTGAAATTCAACCTACACCCTGACTTGTGGTGGAGCTTACTAAGTTTCTGCAATAAAAGATAAAAATGCAGAAGCATTTCAGTTTATTCAGAGGCAGAATCAAGCACATCCACTGGATACTCAAAATGGTCAAAAAATTAATGCAAACACCGAGCTACATCACTTGGGGTGTTGCTTCTTCAGAGTAAACCTCCCAGTGGCCCTCACATTGGCAAATAGAATAGAATGGTTGTCAGTGGTTGGTTTAGCCATTCCCTCTTTGGACAGAGATGAAAATTACCATTATCTCATCATTATTGGTTGAGGACTCTTGTGTATTTGTAGGCTCTTTCTATATTGTGACAAATAAACCCATCTGTGCTGATTTAGTCTCAGCTTTATGATCTAGCTAGGTAAAAGACTACATCCAGACTCCAAGTATAGTTTGTAAAATACACTTAAAAAAATATCAGAAATCTCCTTTGCCTTTTCAAATAAAATCTTGCTTGTGATCGTGGCAAATGAAAGCCTGGAAAACACAAAAAATGCCCTCAAATATCAGGTAGTCAGCTTTACAGTTACTAAGAAGTGGCTTTGCTCTGTTGAGTTCACTGTGTCACCAAAACCCTACCAGCCATAGCTATACAAAGCCTGTATTGTCTCAGCAAGGCTACTGAGATGTTCCTGATCTTGGCAAGAGTTAGGTGTACCCAAAAGCATTTTATTGAAAAAAATTACAACAGCAGAAAGAAATATTATTTTAGGCCTCGTACTGGAAAGAGAAAGGTCAGAGTCCTTCCTTCTGCTAAAGGAGCAGACAAAAATATTCCATTCACAGGGTCCATTTTAAAACCTTGAAAATTGCACCCAAAAATCCCCATATGAAACAAATTTCAAAGTGACTACAATATAAGAAAGGATTTGTGGGTTTCAGTCATCAATAATTTGGAGATTTCAACTTATTGACAAAAGAGGCAACCACATACATCCACACAGAGGCATGGAGATAGCCTCTTCATAGTTAATGTCAAACCTGCTTCCTTGCTACAAAGCAAACCTGATCTTTTTGTTCATCCAAGTCATTGATTTTTTTTTTTCAACAGGAACAGGATGTGGCAACATTTCTTCACAAAGAGCGCGTATTTGCCCCTATTAAATTTCTCAATAAATCAGATCACACATGATCAGAGACAACAGTTTGAATGAAAAAGCCAAGATTACGTTTTTGTTTCACCTGTAAGTGTGGTATAGTATCTGCTGGAGTTTGTCACTCTAACAATGCTGTGGGCTCATATGGTAAACCAAGAGGTACTTGCATACCCAGTTCAGAGTAACCCCTGAATCTTCTTCTCTAGCTGTGGGATATTAATAAATTTTGACTATGCCATTGCCAACCCAGTGAACAGGAATCCAATATTCACTTTCGACTATAAAAACCAAATTCACCAAACGCCTATGATAGTGGAAGTAAGAATTGATATCTATGTTGCTAGGATTAAATATTTTTATTCAGCTTCCAAAAAAACATAATTTCCAGCATTTTACCCATGTGATCTTAATTTTTTACAGGGGGAAACAGCTGATAGTGGGAAAAATATATCATAACAAGCAAAAGCAAACCCCTTTGCCTTCTGTCAGATGGTCTTACAGCTTCCACAGAAAAGGGTGTAGCATTTCACAGAGCAGTAGCAAAGTGAAGGGGCTCTGCCACGTGGTGGAAGGCAAGACTCCAAAATGTGGGAAGCTGCAAAAGCAGCCCCCAGTGCCAGGGATGGCCCTGCTGAAGTCAGCCAGGCGTGGGCCACGCAAGGTCAAGGTTTCAGACCAAACTGCCATAGAAACAGTATTCCCTGAAGGCTCTACCATCTCCACTGCTTATATTAAATACTTTTATTCCAAGGTTTTTAATGTTTTTTTAATCTGGTGTATTGAAGGCAGAACATTCCTTTACTTTCTAAAACTTCCAACAAAGATTTTGCATCCCCAGCTGCAGCAGGGATTACTAGCACTCAGAAATTATTAGCAACTCTATTTACATGCCAGCCAACTCCAAATACTTCCCTAACAACTCCTAGGGCCCAGAGCCTGTGTCCCAGAAGAGGTCGGGCCCCAAAAGCAGGGGAGGGAGCTGGGCTCTCCCTGGGCAAGGAGGCGAGGTGGGAGCAGTTGCCCTCAGCTCCCGGCAGGATGCACAGCTCTGAAACAAGCCAGAACAACCTCTTCCAGGACAGGAATATGTAGGGGAGTGGGGGGAGGGAGAACGAATGTGCAAAAAGAGTGTTTGTCTCTTGGTTTATCTCCCAGACAGCACTCCGTTAGCTTCAGCTTTGAGTCTGCCGGACACGGAGTGGCCCATTCCTGGCGTTATCTCCGCTTCCTCTCTGAGCGTACATGCTGCCTTCCAGTTTCCAGCAGTATACCAGGCTCTGGTTAACACTGCCTGCGACCTCTCGCCCCCCCGGCCCGGCACCTGCGCGGGGTCCGCAGCGCAGCCCCCGGTCGGTGCCGCGGCCTCCCGCCCGCGCCCGGCCCCGCAGCGCTTGCGAAACGCGCCCAGTTCCGCTCTCGCATCATGTGAACTCAGGCCGACTGGTGAAGAAAAATTGCAGATTTGTCCAAGTCATCATTTGCAAAGACTAGGAGGCACGTAAGGGCACCGATACTCGACTTGAGTTAGCCTCAGGCGGCTCATTTCAGCCCGGTCTAATGCGCCTGCCCTTTGCCAGGTCAGCCCAGTTCAGGTGATAAAATTTAAGGAAGGATTTTGCTACCTGATAGGTCTCAGCCCATCTTTAACTATTACAATAGTTTGGCTTTAGCTCAAATTTTTCTTTTAAATTCCTAAGAAGAAATGAGCTGTGTAATCTTATCTCTAAAATTAAAAAAATAAATTTTAGAAAACGCTATTTCTTTTAGCTTGAATAAGGACACCTGGTATTTCTCACCTAATCACACATAGCTCAGCATGACAAAGATGCTTGACCTTCTGATGGGTACATATATTTTAAAAGGTCTTCAGAAACTTTTCACAGATAAGATCCCATTCTTATGCTAATGTCTGTAACAGACCGGCAGCCAGCAGCCTCAGAGCCCTCTTGTCACCTCCCTGTCACTTGTGCCACCGCTCTGCGTTCTGTACAAACTGCAGTATTTAAAATGTTCAAAAAGAAGAAGCAGCCATACAAACAAAACACTGCTTCCGAAACTGACTCCAAAGATACTAGGGACGTCCAGCCGTGTTTTTTCTTTGACATGGAGAAACACACATCTTTTAATTGAAAACTCTCAGATCTGCAAATCACTTCTCACTCTGTCCTTGCTTAGTATCTGCTTCTGCCTCTCATCTCCCATCTGTCTTCAGAATCACCAGAAATCTGTCACTTGGAGTCACCAAAACTTCACCGAGGACTTCTGCAGTCTTCTCCATTTGCCTTTCCCTCCTAGAAATACTTTAAAATATATTTTCTGAGTGATCTTCTGTCTGCTTACATTGTCAACCCAATCACAGAAGAGTAAGGACAATCCAATCCTCAGGTAAGGACAGAGCAAGTGCAGAGCAAACCGAAAAGCGACGGTACCTACCTGGAGCCCACCTCAGCGCCCAGCACCATTCGCAGCCACAGCAACGTTTTGGGGCAGGGACCTAACGCATTGCCCTTCCTACCGCGCTGCTAAATGAGAGTTGAGCAACTCCTTGCAGTGCTGCTTGGAGCAACAGCGCAACAGCTCTCCCAACTTTAACCCCCTCTCTTGGCTCTTTGCTGCCTTTTTTTTCCTTTTTTTTTTTTTTTTTTTTTTTTTTTTTTAGCAGAGTTTTTGAGCACTAAAACTTGCAATTAGTACCAGCTAAGCCAAAGCCCCTGCTCGCCCCTGCCCTAAGCCGCACATTCCAGGGCGCTGAGCGGGGCGCTGAGCTCCCTGCCGGCACCGAGCAGCTCTTCCACCACCAGACCCGACTTTCTGCCTACAAACTCGATAAGGCTCGGGAACACGCACTGAAACTCGGACAGGGGAAAATTGGTCTGTAATCCCCAACCTGGGTGGTTTCTATTATAGCCCCCACCCCACCCCTTCCTCCTCTCTTTCTCTCCGCACTCACAGTAGCAAGGTTGTCTCTTGACTACTCCCTGCCTTAAACTCACCAAACCAGATTTTTACTCCCAACACCTTCCCGTAAATCTGAACTGAAATTTTACCCTGCTTGCTGAGCCCTGGCTGGCTGAGGGCCAGTACAGCATTCCTGTTGTTTTAAGAGGGCAGATAAAAAAAAAAAAAAAAAGAATGAAAGGGGAAAAAAAAGAGAGAGGGTAACCTGGAGAGATGCAAAGGCTGGAAGGAAGCAAACTTTTAGAGCAGCTTTGCTAAAAATACTGTGTGAGGGAGTGATTCCCATTTATCTTTAAAGGGCTAAACCAGTGATTTTTTTTTTTTTTTGGCAGAGTCAGTCAAGAGGAAATGTCCTTCTCAACCATCTGCATCCTTCGGGTGGATGGATATTTGAAAAGAAAATAAACCTCTGGTACTCACCTGAAGGACAGCATCAACGGCATCAGCATAGCAGGGAGAGGAGCCTACACCTTTGCCTGATCCAGTTACCCCAAGGCAGCGGTAACTCTGGTTAAAGAAGCGCCACATTTTACAGTTTTCTGACCTAAAGTTACATGTGGTTTCTAGAAAAGGAACAAAAGAGAAACCAGCTTATAAAAACAAGACTAAACAACAAACCATCAACCAAGCCGTCTTTTAACCTCCGGGTGATCCCTCTGACCGTTGTCTGGAAGGCTTAAAGAAACAATGAAGCAAGACTGTAAACTTTCTCACCCCCTTTTACATTACCTGTCTGTGCCTGGCTATGGGCTTTGATGTATTGAAACAAAGCACAAGACCTGTTTATAGTAAACGAAACCAACCAACAGAGAGATCTAATTCAGACTTGTGACTAAACAAACTGGAACAGGAAGCACACACCAGCAGATTTTTTTTTTTTAAGTAGTAATTCCTGCTTACATTGTCAGGCAACAGGAAAAAAAAAAAAGGCAGAAAAATAAGTTTGTTGCTTCTCCCGTCAGTCACATTTGTTCCAATGCAGGTTGTGTTTTTGTTTTGTTTTAGTTTGTTTTTTTTCTGGAAATCAACAAACAAATAAACAAACAAAACAAAACAAAAAACCCCAAACAAATAAAAAAACTCCAAGCAATGTTCCATCACATAAATGCAAATACTTAACAACATTTGCCACTAATCTAAGGATTTTATTAATCTATTTGTTTCCCGGGGTAAGACGTTTCTGCAACTGATTAGTGACCACCCCAATTAACATCTGTAATTGATGACTAGATGGAGGATCTTCATCTAGGAGAGCTGGACACATCAAACCTCCAACAGCAGACTAGAAGTTCGAGTTAAATCTTTAAAGAATAAATAATATTGGAGGTTAAAACTAGTAAAAGAAATTGTTATTCATGATACTTACTAATTTTAAAAAGAATTCTTTTTATTCTTAATTAATTCTTAATAATTCTTAACTTAGATTTCTTAAATTTTTCTTAATTTCTACAAGAAATATTCAGAGTTGAGTACCCACTATGCTGTGATGTTACCTATGCTTTTTGAAAGCAGTTTGTCCTTCTAAATATGTATTTTTCTAATTCTATTCCTTTCCCAGTAGAGAAAAACCTCACAGGTTTTACCTAAGCAAACCCACCTTGACTCCCTAAGAGAGTTTTGCTTCAGGCAGAAACCAATGAATCAGACTACTATTGGGGTAATATGTAAAGCTCACAGTCAAATGTTGCAAAGTTCAAGTTAACAGTGTGTTCTCTCTATCATAATTCTCTCTGTCAAAATTAAAAGGACGTTATTCCAGTTTAGCAAATGCATCATGAATAAAAAAAATCTTATAGAACTTGCCTGTATTAATGAGCAAATAATAATGGGGGAAATTTTCATAAAATACTTGAATTAAAATGAGAATTCAGTATTAGCAGCAAATAATTTATGCAGTTAAATTCTATAAGGACAAATAATCCAGAATAACAAATAATGAGGGTTTTAGTGGTACAAAAATCTCTTAAGTATTCTATCATACTCTTCTTTGAAGTCATGATCCATTGTCCAAAGTGAGGCTTTCCATACTGTCCTCATCCAATACATTTGTTAATAACGTTTTCAGGCAATCCATCTCACACAGAGAGAACTTCTGCTGCATTTGCTCCTTTTAGAGGAGAAAATTGGCATTTCTAGCAGAAGTAGTTCCTTGCCAACATGTACAGATTACTTCTAAATGAGTGTCTTTGTAATGCAATGAATAGTACAGAAAATGGAAAGACATGTGAACATACTGTCCTGCATGTCCAGAACGTGGCTATACCACCAAAAGTCATGGGCGCACCAGTGTTGTAAAGCCAACTATTTTAAGGTATGCTGCTTAAATTGTAGCTCTGCCTGATCTACTGACTCTTCAGATGAGCTTGTGGGTCCTCACTCTAACAGCTGTATTGGTTATCCTACCATGAGACATCCTTGCCAGTGCTGCTCAGACTGGATTTGGTCTCCTCTCTGAAAGCCAGTTCATGCCTTTTTGGTGGAGGATTCAAATAGGCTTTCTTGGAAGATACCAAAGACAGAAAAGAATTTGACTATTTTTTTAGTTCAGTTCAGGTGCAGGTGAAGAGCATGACAGCATGAAGGGAGACTGGTTAAAGCTAGTGTCAGGCAATAGCTCATCCAGCAATTAAAATACCTTTTACTGCTCATTATGTGATAAGACACTTTTATGGACACAGGTGAGACTGCAAGGTACCACATCTATCTACATAAGAATGATCATGACACATCTGGTCACAACTTTTTAATGGACTTCCAAACTTTGGTGATGAGTGTTTTTTATACTGCACAGGTGCCAGGAAAATAGTAGTGCAAAACCTCCACTATTTTTCACTTGTGGCAATAAATACAATATTTCATGCTCTGCTCTGATTCACAGATTCCAGTTCAAATGACAGGTAAATGTTGCCAGGTTGTTCCTGAAGTGCACGTTCTCAGCATGCAGATGACAGTAGCAATTCAGGAAAGTCTCTTCTTGACCACCAAATGCTGGATCTATTGCAAGCTGAAGTGGGATGAAAGCATCCTCAAAAATTTATGATCAGTTGTAGAGATTGTTGCCATTGGGGTTTCGAGTAATCTAAAATGAAATGTTAGATCTAATTGATCTGAAGGCAATCTGAGCCATTTTTGACATTAGAATAATTTTTCTCCCTCTTGTCCAGATTGTCCAGTTGACAAAGTGTTGTAAGGGGTTCAGAGCTCTTTCCATAGGAAGGAAAGAGTGACCTAGATGTAATTTGCTGCAGCACCCTCCAGCCTGTCTGTTAAAATGAAAGAGTAGTCACAACCCTGCAGCATGGAGAAGAGATTTCCTGTTCTGCTGCCAAGCCATGGTAGGGTTTCTGACCAAAAGCAAGAATTTAATGAGTCCATAGCAAAGCAAATTAAGCTAAGTGCAGCATGATTAAGCTGCGAACACTAATCTTTAAAGGCAATAGTATTTGATTAAGGAAAGCGTCCTCCAAAAGTGATGTTAAAATTGCAATAAAAAGCATCTGGCCATGAACATTCAATGTCAGGGGACTGGGGGGTTTTCTGGGGGGTGAGCATGTCTCGCAGTTTTTAATACTTCCTTCTGAATATGGCTTATTGTGGTATCAGTTATGTAATACCTATTGTACAGCTTATCACTACTGCCGAGAGCTGACTTTACTGCAGCAAGAAACTGCATGTTGAAAGTTTGGTGACTGCATTTCATTCAGGAGATTATGAAAAAAACTTTTTTTTCCCCTCTCTAATTGGGAAACTATGAAAAACACAAATGAGTGTGTGTTACTCAAGAATGAATTTCTAGTTATCGGAAAACTAATTGGTGAAGTAGAACATTTGCCACTTTTGTAAAAAGTTAAAAATCCTCTACTTCAACTCTAAATTTTGTTTAAATTTGCTAATACAGAATGCTCCCTAGTACAGGTTAAATATTTGGATATAATTCAGTGAGCAAAGAGTCTGTAATTAAGTCGGTCATCAGAAAGTGTTTGATTTTTTCCCAGTTAAAGCTGAAGCTTGGAGAGTAAATATTTCTGATAATGATCTGTAAAATCATGTCCTTTCCTATGTAAAAGATATCAATATGCTTTGCCTGTTACACAGCACTTTCTTCTCCAGATAGGTCATGTGTGGAGCAGATATTTCCATGCAGTCTGTTTACAACCTCTGTCACTGGTGGCCTGCCTCCCTCCCTCCCCACATCTCCTCCCAGTCTGTACCTCTTGCTTTCCTACTTGGTGGTTTGACCATCGTAGCCCTCCCATCAGCTGCTTCTTTTATCTACACACATTTTGGATTCAGGCCTTTGTTTATACTGCTAATTTCTCAGCCCTTCCCATTCTTGTCTCCATCTCAGCACTTTGCCTCTGCCTTGCCATGACTCCAGCAGCATCAGTCCAGGTCATGTGAGTATTTGCTTTTCTACACGTAATCTCATGTGCTCTTCCATGCTGTCCTCGCATAAAATACGATCTCCAAACAAAAGTATCAGGTAAAGGCACTGGTGCCTTTTCCTTAAGTTCCTCACTAAGGCTGTTTGTTGTGACAGCAGTGAGAGCTTCTCAATGTTGTGTTTTGGGATGGGGATGACATGCCTGGAGGTGTGCTCTCACCTGGCACTGGCAGAAGCTATGCAGCCTGCATGGCTACACTGAAGCTGTTGTCTTCTCTTTGCCCTTCATCTCACTGCAAGAACCCTCCTCCACCTCCAAGTCCTGGCTCTTGGTCGCTGTGGAGCCAGTTATGCCTGTGGCAGTCGGGTACAAAGCAGTCTTTTGATTTTAGGTTTGCATTTGCTGTGTACAGGAGCTCCCAGCCACAGAGGTACAGCCACAGTGGCTCCACGGCTGCTCCCCTCTGCCCAGGGCCCCCGAGCTGCCTGGGGCTCTGCCCCCAGCAGCCCCAGGGCAGGGATGTCACAGCTATGCTCCTCTTCAATAGCAGAGGCTCTATTTCATCTTTACTCAAGGCAGTGGCCACACTTCGTATGTATGCCACGTGCTCCTGCTGGTTTGGCTAGAAAATAACTCTTTGGGAGTTCCTGGAGCCAGAGAGGTAGATTGAGGTTCTTTAGTTCAGGGTTGTCTGCATGGTGCACCTCGGCTGTATGTAAACATGCCCTTACATAACCCTCAACGAAACCCACAACTCACAGAGTGCTGCAACAAGCTGCTGATCCTCTTCCCTCTTGATTTAATTAAAACTTGGGAGGGAAGAGAGCTCTACACTTTCACAGAGCCGCAGGCAGCACTGCCTCCAGCACAGAAAAAATAATAGCAGTGTCATTTCAGTAATTATTATTATGCTGAGCTCTCTCACACATACAAAGTGGTTTTCCAGTCCTCATAATAAAAGGAGGACCTGAAAATGCTAGGCATGTAGTATTACTCTTCTCATAATTTCTCGGATCAGAAGAGCAGAGAGTTTGCACAGGGGATCTGGAAGTCATGTTGTGAATGGTGGCAAGTGAAAACCTGGACTCTCTCTTCATAGCAAACACGTTTCTTTGGCTCAAAACTAGAAGCCATTGCTGGTGAAATCAGAAGCTGGGTAAAATCACAAGGCTATGTGGTCAGATTTAACCCTGGCTAGGAGTCACACAGTGCTGGTCTAGTATTTAATCTGCAATCACTTCTCTTGAAGGGAAGTGAAACAGGCAAAGTGCAGCAGAAACAGTTCAGCAGGAAATTATCGTTATGTACCGAAGCAAGCCCCAAGAGCAGAACAAAAATCAAGTCAAGTAGAATACAGCTATTTAGTAATCTTTGTAAAAGGGGTTGGGGGGAGGAGGAAAAGAAAATAAGCTGCCTAAATTCATAACTTCTGTCTCTTAACGCACAGAAGAAGTCTGACAGGCCACTGAGACAACATCAGATATCACTGTAGTGCATGTAGACACTTGAGTGCTTGGCTGGGTGAGAGCTCGTGTAGAGGTCAGGGGAACGACTAAGAAGATTTGTGGCTGTGGAAGAGAGGGGGTGTTCACACACAACCCGTAACAGTCATGGGTGGTTAGCAGAAAAAAATGTACTCAAATGACTCAGGGACTCAAAAATAATGGTGAGAGCTTAACGCCCTCCCCCCTCCAATGGACAAAAGAACTCCAGCAGGACATGAGACACAGGCTGTAGGACTAGAATGCAGAAAAGAAACCCATCAAACAGGAAGGACACCCAGATACGCAAGATCTCTGTTCCACATAAGCCTTATATTAATAAGCAGTAATATTCTTTTTGATTTACATAGCTAGGTAAAATTAAAGAGCTTTTTTTTTCCCAACAAAATCAGGAAAAATTATTGCAATTCAGACTACTTACAAAATATTTAAGTGTGTGATTTCTTGGACACAAGAGAAATCAAATAATCTTGAAACAGTTTATTTGCAGAACAGATGATGCTAACCCAGAAGGCTCCTCCACGGGCTTTCAGTAGGACTGTTCATCTGTGCTGCTGTACCTTGTCATCTTCTTTTCTGTTCTCTGCACCAGTGAGCAGCTTCTGAGCCCTCAGTTGTCTCCACTCTACCCACCCACTCATGAATAAAATCATGGTATTATAGAATGGTTTGGGTTGAAAAGGACCTTAGAGATCATCTAATTCCACCCCCTCTGCCATGGGTAGAGACATCTCCCACCAGACCAAGCTGCTCCAGGGATGCATCTTCCATAGATTTTCTGGGCAATGTGTTCCAGTGCCTCAACCCTCTCATTGTGAGGAATTTCTTCCTAAAATCTAGTCTAAATCTACTCTCAGTTTAAAATTCTTTTTAAAAACACTTTATGTAACACTTTTAAATGACACTTTTTTATAAAACTTCAGTTTTCATCTTCTTGACCTTCTAACCCTAGAACTACATATGCCCAAAGACAAACTTCAGCAGGACATTATGGTTCCCCGTGCATTTGCCTTGGCTTTCAGCAAAGCTCTGGATGAATACTCAAATTTGGAAACAGTTCTTGTTTCTAATAGCCACTCTGGTATGGCAGCTCGTTCAGTAATGGGTGGCAAATGTCACAAACCAACCTTCAAGAGATCAAATTTATTGTTGAAGTAATTTCTTAAAATATTCCCATGGGGTCATGATATGGCAAAAAGAAAAGTAAGATTGGGCGCTTGATCGTCTTTAATCAACCATTACTCATGTTGTCTCAACCCAGGGCTTGGGCAGCTCCTGCCATCCCCCACTGCTGAGTAAACCCCAAACACTGAGGCTGGACAAGCCTCATCACCCAGCTGAGTGTTTCTTGCCCTCCAAAGAGGACACAGTTATCAACAACAGGTGATGCACAAGGTAAAAAGAGGGTGCAGACTACTGGGAGAGACAAGTATTAGCAATGGGGATGGAAGGAGTAATTAAACATGAGAAAAGACCCACACCCCTGTCTGGGAAAGAGAAGGCTGTGTGACAGGAAAATAGTTGAGGTCACAATATTTTCTCAGTTCTCCCTCTCTTGCCCTTTTTTTTTTCTTTTAAAAAAGGACAAAACACACACAAAAATACACATCACATGAAGAACAAATTGCACCACAATCCACTATGAGAGCTGGATTTGCAGAGTGTAGTTGCAAAATTAGGTATAGGGAAGTTAAAAACACTCTGCTTGCCCCTCAAGTCAGCTTGAAACCTAGAGAGAGTTACCAGCTTAGGCAAGAATATTCTAAGTAGCACAGAGATACAGTTTTGATGATTTCTATGATAATTATTTTACAACTGATCATCATGAAACAATAGCACGGTGTGTATTGTTCCAATATTTGAATATCTGAAGATCTGAAGATGACCTTTGCCCTTACCAGCACCTGCAGATTCATGGCAGCAAGATAAACAGTGCAACACAGATTTGTGATGTTATACAAAAAGCATATTTATCAGTTTAATTCACTTACTAGTAGTGCCCTGCAGTTAGCTAATGATGAACATATGTATGTTTTTGGGTTTTACATCTTTTCAGCTTAATCTGAGAATTCAGGCAAGTCTGTTCTAAATAGCAATTAAATCCTCCCAAGTTGAAAATTTATTAACAATGTATAGTATAAAAGTGAAATTCACTCAGCCTCTGTGAAAAATTCTGACTGTGTATACCTGAATAAAAGATATGACACACTAAAATTCATGCTCTATTTCAGACATAGTTGCAACACACTTAGCAATTCACTGTTCTTCAGGAAAATGACATAGAAGCAAATGTTTAGCATTGGATGTATCAATTCATACAGAATAAGAACAAGGTCAAAATAAAACTATGACTTTTGATTATACATGATAAGTGGAAGAATTTGTGACAGTCATGAACAGGGGCATAGATACAGTTGGTTTTACTTTTCAATAAGTACAACTTACAAAGCTGTATTTATGTAGTATAAGTAATAACTAATAACAAAAAAAGGTAATTCTTGCTGTTTTAGCTATTCAGTCCAGGTGTACTCTATGCTGAGTAAGACCTGTTGAAAAAGTCTATTCAGATGATGAGTTCTGTGGGGCAAAACACGGGATGTGATCCATGTTTGGCAGCACTTAGCACAATATGATGCTGATCCATGACAATAAGATAAACTACTTTAGTGGTTATGGTAAACCTCTGTAGGTTTTCTCCTCAGAAACTCTGATGAAATACTTGGCAGGTTGATTAATGGGATGCACTAGAACAAAAACTATTGGCTTGGTCTAGTCTTACTACGGGAAGGTCAAATAAATCTGTGTGCCCTAAAATAGTCTCTTACCAACAGTAGTAAGAAGTACAAGTTACCACACACCTGATGACTTACACTGTCTGGAAGTCAGCCACCTTCTGTGCCATGTAATGGGATTCTGCCAGACTGTTCCTACAAAAGTAGAGAGTTTATATGAATTTTATAGGCCTTAATTGCGGTTTTTTAAAAATTCTATTAGCTTAGTAATTAGTGGTTTGCTAATAATTACCTTGACAAAGCCAAAATATCTACTGGCATTATAGACAGAATTGTTTTAAGAAGGAGAGACAGAGAGCAACATAATGCACAGAGCCAGCAGCACCTTCCCTCAGGCCAACGCCGACACAACTGTGTTTTAGCAGCACTTTCTACTGCAAAGGCCACGGTGCTTTTGTAGGTTTGCTTTGTCTTTTTTTTTTTTTCCTTCTACTTCTATAATCTTTACTACATTTAACTTGGTCCTTTTTTTCTTTTTTTCCCAGACATATCCATCCAGCCACAGCTTTTCCCAAAATTTGCCAGTTTAAATTGCAGGTAGAAAAACAAATAGATTCTACCCAGTGTGCAGGAGGCAGTGCAGAAAACTAGAAGTAGGCTTTAAGCACCTGTTGAAAGGCTCCAGGCAGACACCATGCAAAAGCCCAGAGGGCTCTGACTCTATTCCCTCTCATCTGCTATCACTTCATTAGTACAAGTTGAAGTTGAGAGAGAAAAATCATATAAGCACTCTCAAAATGTAGTTCAGGTCAAGACATCTAACTTAGCATAAATAGCCCCTGAGCTACCAGCAAGGTGCTACTGAAGGCAGCAGAGCAGGAAACGTGTAGCTGGGAGGAATAGCCATCACCTGCAAACAAACCTATTTACGCACACAAGCGACTGCAGTGGCACCAGCTTCATGCCATCACACTTCTGCTCACATCAGCATCATGAAAAGTTTTGCTAGGTGAAATATTTTTCCCCTTTCAAAATGAGGATCTTTACTAAAAATTGAAATTTTCCTTCAAGTTTGCTTTTTTCTTAGTTGGGTTGTTTTTTTGTTTTATTTTTTGGGGGGGGAAGATAGAAAGAAGAGCAATGATGACAATGGCTTTACAAAATTGTAAATCTCTGAGGTGTGGTGTTCCCATTTTTCTTTAATATAAACCTATATTCACTGAAGCAGATAAGAAAACAGTAGTAAAACTACATATTGTTGAGTTGAATGCTGAGAAACTTCACTGGTTGAAACAAAGCAGAAGGACACCTACTGCAATCCAGGCTCCATTTCCAGGTCCATACATTACACCTATCACAGAAAGCATCACTGTGAAAAGAGAGCCTGCCATTAGCAGCTATCATCATAGTACAATTGTAGTAATGATTGGAAGGAAACAGTCAAATATTCCTGAACATTTTACATGGCAGGAGAATTTTCCACACCTATCAATGAGCTCTGCTTTTTTCCTATCTGTTGGCTGCCGCCCTGCAAACACCTGACTACTTGAAAAACAAACTAGGAGCCCTTAGTTCTTGTGTTGACACAGAGTCATGGTGCTGGAAGAGGCTTTGAGAAGTCATCCTCTGCGTCCCCCTTCCTAAAGGGATGATCAGTTATTCCCTCACTATTTCTGACAGATACTTTGCCATTAATAATCACTGTTAATTATGAGCCTGGAGACCATGTTGTGCCCACAACACTTGTAGTGGAGACAGTAGTGTCCTGTTGCATGATATGGTAGGAAAAAGATCCATCTCTCTGGCCTTTACCTGTGTTGGCTTAGAGGATATCAAAGAAATCCACAGGAGAAGGGAAGATAACAATTTACACTAGGAAAGAGACATGATTCTAAACACAAAGGTACTTTTTGTGGTTTGGATTTGTTGTAATTAGGATCATACTTTGTACTAGTGATCATGGGAGAAATGCATGACATTTTCTAGCAAAATTACTCAAATTCCTGCAGGAATTTTTGCAGTAATGCAGTGCTTTCAAGCATAATGGACTTAGATCCACAAATTGGCAGTTTGTAAGGTCAAAAACCTATAACCACTGTGCAGAAGGCTTTTCCATGCCCGTTGGTGTGAGATAGGAGCCAAACCAACAGGTGCTCACCATTTTGAATAGTCCAAGGAGCTGACTATGCAAGGGAAAAAATAATTAATAAATGTTCTAGACAGGATGGCAAATGGCTGAAGAAATGTCCTTTGCAGAGACAGAAGGCCTAGAGGGTGAGGAGAGGAAAGGAAGGAAGGTCAAGTGACTTACTCAGCTTCTTCTGCCATTTTGGATAAGAAACATATTTTCTTCACACTAAGTCAGCAAAAGCATTTCCTGACATCTTGATCTCTTTGCTGCTGTTTGGCTTTTTGTTTTGTTTTGGTTTGGTTTTTTTCCTTCAGTGAAAGCAGCTTTCTAAAAGGCATTGAAAAATGTGAGTGCTGGTCAAAGGAATATATTTAACTGTCTGTATCCAGGCTTCATGTTGACTGTTGCTAGCACACCCAGGCACTTTCCATCAGGGATGCTCCTGTGCCAACGGTAAGCTCCACTTAAAAAAGCACTGTTGTGCAGAGAAGGTAAAGAGTGCAGGGAATGGAGCAGAATGAACCAGCAGCAAAGCAGAACCTGGGAGGGCTGGCATCAGGAGCATTCTTCAAGCATTCAAGTCTGTAGGGTGCTTTTGGGTTTCCCTCCTTTCCTGCATGCGAGTCTGTAGCCATCCATGTACAGCGCAGGGTTGTGCTCTAACCACCACCTCGCTGCTGTGAACCCACTGGGTTTTAAACTCATTAGTGTTGTGTGAAACAGCAATGAAAATATTTCTCTGAGTAAATCAAGCAGCAAGGGAAACCTGAGAAAGGATTTGCCTCTGCTGTTTCTGAAAATGTAAGTGGTAAACTGGGACTTAACTCTGCATTCAGCTAGAGCAGATTTTATTTTATGGGACTAATTGCTAATAATTTTAAATCTTTCCTATTTCTGATTTTTATTATATTTTTAATTGAGAACAGGTGAAGTTCTGCAGTGTAATTGCCTAAGCTGCAAAAATCTGTTTGCACGATTTGTAGAACTCCAGGAAAACAAGATTGAGAAAAAACTGTAAATATTTTGTATTAATGTAAACTACTCCATTCACTAGCAAGATTCAGACCCACGTTTCACCCTTGCTCCTAAGCCTGAAGTGAGCGAAGCGGACAGCGCGGGGAGCGGGGGGAGGGAGCGGTGGATGTTCGGGAGGACACGGGAGGGCAAGGAAGCCGCTCTGCCAGAGGAGGAGGACACAGGACAGTCGTGCGGGGGGGCGGCGGCTGCACGACCACCTTGTGCCGTCCTCCTCAGCATGTTTGGCAATGGCCAGTGTCAGGGAGAAAGGCACCTTCTGGCCCTGCGGTGAAGCCACTGTCCCCGCACGCCCCGAGACAGATTTGTATTTCTTGTCCGGATTGCTGAGTGGTGAACACGTCCTCCTAACCTCCCCCACACAAAGATTTACATCCTCTTAGGACATTGCAAACAAAAAATTATTGCGAGCACATGCAGTGCCCCGGATGACCTGAGTGAACGCATCACAGCAGACTTGTGTTTTGTTTTTCAGGGTGCAGAGCAGTCCTTCCAAGACTGGACAGCAAATAGCAGCTGCGGCAGTTTTTCCTCCTGCCACTGAAGTGTGGCATTGCTGACACACATCTTGCCAGCCAAATTTTACCGCTCTGATTCTGAACTTGAAGTGAGCCTGGGTCAACTGCATCTTCGTACTTTGTGTTATAAACAAATGCCATGCAGCAGTACCCCATGACCTGGTGTTTTAGGGAGATGGCCATCAATGAAAAACTCTCGTGAAAAAACAAGCTTACACCAAATCTTTCGATTGTGTGGGTTGTTTTCTTTTTTTTTATGTTCTCAAACTAGGGTTTTTTTCCTTACTGTTTGTCCCCCCCTGTTGCTAATGAGCACTTGAGAATTTGATTTAGCTCCTTGGAATGACTGCCACTTACTGCTAGAATGTTAATCTGTCTAAACCCATTCAGCTCCTCTTACTTGGAAGTCAGTCACCTGGAGCCTGCATTTCAAAGAGATGCTGGCTAAGGCAGTCGCAACAGCAGAGATATTTTGGGACAATTCCCACAGCTGGGAGTAATCTCGTGAAACTCATGGCTACTAGACCGAAAACAGATCTGTGCTGAATCCCCAGGATAACAGAACTGGAGTCCGGTCGGCAGAGACCAGAAGGGCAAATGACGGGGAGACAGGAGGCTGCTGAGCTGCAGCTTACACATGGGATGCTGCAGCGGCGTGTTGCATCAGCTCTTCTAGGGGACAACCTTCAGTTAATGGTGCAAATACACCCAGGGAGGGCTTAGGCAAACCAGGACGGAGAAGATATGCCAGGACACAGCTGGAGCTAAAGCTTTAAAGTGTCAGAGGAGAAGTTTGGCTTTCCAGAAGTAATTAGAGAGATGATTTAATTTGTCTTGTACTGGCCATTTTGTTAACACCAGTTTGGAGGGGGAGAAAATGCATGGAAACCCATACTAAAAGTAGGAAACATGGGTGCCACTTGAGACAGTTAATGATGTACTGGAGCTGTGTGTCTGTGTATCATCCCACTGCACTATTGTGGAAATGTTTCTCTTTCAGCTTCCTTAGCAAGGTCAGAAGACTCAGGCTGCCAGACCATGCTGCCCAGGGCAAAGGGGCAGCCACAGCTGGGAGTAAGTAGGAGAGCCAGGACCTGGGGCCTGCACTGAGAGTGGAGGGGACCCTGAAGTCCCTAACTACCAGAATTGCTCTCAGGCATTGCTTTGCATTTGTTACATGGGGAAAAGTGTGTTTGCCCCACGGTACACCCCATCTCTGTCCCTGTCCCTTCACTTCCTGTGCAGTTCTCTGCTGACAAACTTTGCATAAACTGCACCCTTGCATAGAGAAGATGTAACAATTTAATAGCAAAAAAAAAGTTGCTTTGCTGCTGCTATAGAGAAGCAGATTGGTTCTGTGATCACATGTACAAAAGCACGTTTTGAAAATAAGCAAATATTCAGAGTCATTATTTGCTCTTTGAATAAAACTGTTATTTCTAAATAAGAAATGTATCTTTGGAGTGCATCTCTAGAAACCTTACAAATAAGAAATGAAGAAGGAAAGTCACAGCATGTATTTTGTCAGCTTATGCAACCCGTTATGAAAAGACAGTTTGAGATGGAACTGGGATTCCTTTAGGTATTCATACATTTATCTGCTGCCCAAGTTCTAAAACAAAAGAACACAGAAAATTAAAAGTCCAACCCACCATTATTATTATTGATTTATAAGCAAAATGGAAGTTTATGTCTATAAAGCTTAGGAAACCTATGATACATGAGACTTAATGTTACATGATGAGCCTTATACATTCACTGCAAAGCATGATCAAAAGTATATTTTAACTGTTGCTTATAAGCCTAGTACCTAAGTTTTGAAGTAAACTTTCTTAAAATTACTTACTAGTTAGCAAAAATGGTCTGAAGGATTAAATATAGAAATACCAACATGGTTTCAAGTTCTACTCAAAAAGGGCTTTTGTTGTTTACTATGGAAGAGATACATTTGTGAATTTGCTTCTAATTTTACATAGATTTCAAGAGGAAAAAAACTGGGAGACGAGCAATATATTTTCCTACTGAAAAGTTCAGAGGAAAATTATAGATTCAAAACTCTGCAGTTACTAACAATGCACCCACTGCTAAGTCCCTCAGGGGAAGGCTTGGCACACAGTAGCACTAGCAACCTACTAAGCCTAAAACCATCAAAGAAAAGCAGCCAAAAATAGCCATTTTTGTCTCTTTGACTGCCAGGATTATTCCAAGAACAAGATGTTTCCAGGAATGAACCTTTGCTGGAAAACAGAAAGAGCACGAAGTGTCTCCAGGTTTCTAAGCTAATGTGGATGGATGACTTTGTTTTGTGAAGCCAGAAAGATATGCCCTGCTGATGTTGCAACCCTACAGCATCACGAATCTTTGTGTGTGAAGAAACGAATGTCTTCTCCATTTCTTTACATAAATGCCTGGTGAAGCAATGAAGAGATTGTAGGTACCTGTATAAACACAGAAGCTTTCTGTTAACTGGAGAAGCTATTTTAAAAAAATGAATGTCTCCAACTTATCTTCAGCTCAAACATTTTGATCTTTTTTTAAAAGCTGTAATGATTTCTATTTGATTTTATTTATCGGAGATCTAAAGCAAAGCTGGTTTTTGACACACAAGAGTATTCAGAGCTTTTGGCAGTGATGGGGAGATGACAAAACAAAGCTAGTTAATGTCTGGGTGAAATAACCAGATCTGCCAAAAAATTCCTTTGGAAGGTGGAGGATGAACAATCTTCAGGGTTTTCTTCATCTGTCGTTGTGGCTGAGTGACAGATGAGCACCTTGTACCAGTGAACCTATGGCTGCAAAACAGCTGCTTTGCACCCCTCTGCATGGGGGCAGCCACCCTGGGCTCAGAAGTGTGGCGGGGACACAGGTCTCCCGAGCCTGGCCAAACCATGGTCCTGCTGCTAGTGCAGCCCCTGCAGAAGGACTAAAGGACCTTTTGTATTTGAATTAACCAAAACACAGCCATCATACAGCCTGTTTAATCCAAACTGTTTGCTTTCATGAGAAAATGAGGACCAAGTGCCTATATTTTGCTTGCAAATGCTTGTAACAAAGACTGACAGATGGAAGGCACACTGGCAAAAGGCATGGAGAGTGCTATTACATATTTTGCATCACACCTGAATAACTTTGATTTTTTCAGATTTGCAGAATTTTCTGATGCTTCTACTCTATCTGTTAAGTAAGCACAGGCACAGATGGTGCTCAAAGCTCTTGCCAGCTTAGCTATGTTGTAAGAAGTGCAAAATTAATGGCTTGGCCTGTGTAAGAAAAAGCCAGTGGCTCGGCAATTAGACTGTCAAAATAATTTTTTGCTCACTGTTAAATCATATACTATCAGTACACTATTTTTTTAGGTACTACTGTTATAAACTATGCTGATAAAGAAATACTTCAACTGCTACGAACTACCTTGGTCAAAAGCTCTGCCACTCAGAAAATGGCATCTTCCTAATGAGAGCAAAGAGCTGTTTAAACTGTTGCTCCACAAGGATATTTGAGCCATCTAATTTTAAAGATCTTTAAAAAGTATGTCGGCCCCAGGCATGACTTTTAATGTTTTGCACAAGTCCCATTCCCTGAAAAGTAGATGTTTGTTGTTAAAGATGGTTGTCAGAGACTGGGGTTAAGCTGTAAGCTGATCAGGAATTTTTTTAATGAAGTGGCTATTATTTGCAGAAAACTGCTGAGCAAAGTTGTTAATTTATATAATGCCATCCTATTTTTAAAAACACTGTCATAGTATAGAGTTAGGCACATACTTAAGTGTGAGGTCTTGCAGAAGACGTGCACCAGTTGAACTCCAGCGCACAGCACTGGTACAAGTTATACTCCACTTGTATGTGTGGCTGCTACAAGAACCGAAACCCCAGCACAAACACGACTGCCGGCAATTTGCGGGTCTACTCTCCAACCCCAAGTACTTTCAGATGTCCTGAAGAATATCAAAACCCAGCAGTATTGTCTGAGGTTAATAGTCTCAAACACTTTGCTTGGAAAACTGTCTTTCCTAGTTTCAGTGGACTGAAAATGTCCAGATACGAACTCCTTCCAGCTGAATGTGACATCTCCAGTGCAAACTCCTCAGCTGAGCTGGTTGTCTTTTGCTTACACAAACCTCATGTCTGGGAGCTGATATCACTTGTGGTATCTAAAGAGAAAGGCATTCTGGAAAAAACCTTCTGCTATGATTTTCTTCTGTGTGTCCCAGCCTGGGGTTTTGAAACCACAGGCCAAATCCCAGTCATTACCAATGTCAGGAAAACCCAGAAAACAGTTGCCTGTGTGAAAATTCCTATGTTCTTTCCCACACTGCTCACCAAACAGTTACTAGGAAACACAAATCACACTTGTATTGGGAAATAAAACTTCTGATAGAACTACTAAGTTTCATAAAAAGCAATACAAACAGCTACTGGCAATATGAAGAAAATGAGGAAAGCATGGTTTTAGGAAGAAAATAAAAGCCTAAGAATCCTCGTGCAGGGCTCGTGCTCAAACATACTCTGGTGAAGGGTGAAGGGCAGGCACAGTCCAGACATTTTCTCCCCTCTCCACTCGAGGAAGCAGAGCTCCCACCCCTCCAGCTTGATGGGGCAATTGGGCTTTTACCACACTCTCATCTCTTGCCAACCCTGGGAGCCCAGCACCTTATCTCCAGGCAGGTTAGACCTCTTGGGTCACAGCTAAGCTCCCAAGTTCTCCAAGTAACTCCTGGCTGCACTGAGGACAGCAGATCACTTGATAGGCTCCTGGCACCACTGAAACTTTCAAGACCTTCCCAGAAGGGCAAGGCCTTAAAAACAAATAAACAAACAAACAAAAAGCCAAAACCAAAACAAACAACAAAAAATCAAACACAAAAAACCACCAAACCAAAAACCAAGACCGCAAAAACAGAAAACAAAACTTATTCCACAGGACAAGAAATGGAAGAAAAAGGGAAAGGGTACAGAAATTACAAGCACACAAATTGATCTGTAGAATACTGGAGGGAGGCAGGCACCAAGCAGAGCATCCCTGAGAGCACCCACCACTCCTTGAAGCTGTCCAGGGAGGCAGTGACCATGACAGGGGTGCTCTGCACAGGGAAGTGAGAGAATGAGGTGAGGCTACCAAGGTGCTCACACAGTTTTCACCTCCTTGTGGCATGTCTGACCAGTCTGGTCAGGGCCAGAAGGAGGCTGGTAAGGAGCCCCTGAGACAATACTGCTGTCTCCTTCTGTCCCTTACACCAGGACAAGGGAGCTTTTCTGCTATTAAGGGTCTAAATATCTCTTCAGACCCTCTGCCAGGACACACAGCAGCCCTTATCCCAGGTGAACCCCCATGGCATCATCCCACAAACTCCATGCTGTGGCTGTATGAAATCGTAGGACAGACCTCTGGCCTCCTGCTTTCCAGCTCTGAGCTGGACAAAGCTACCTGGGCAGAGATGGAAAGGCAGATACAGAGTTAAAAGCACTCTTTTCCTGCCCCTGCCCCCATCTGATTGTACAAGTGCATATCAGCTCTGGTGTATTACCTTCATGGCAATACAGAGCTGATCAGAAGCAGCAGCTGCCTTTGAATATGAGCTCTTAAGAGGAATATGAATTCTGACAATGCAATGCTGAGGCCAGGGAACACCCTTCAGATTTAAACCCTTTGTATTTAACAGAAAACTGTTCAAAACCCCTATCTGCATGGCTATTTAAAGCAAGTCTATTAAGTTGGACTTAACAGTGCTACACAGAAACAATATAACTCACAGACTTCAGGTTACAGGGAAATAATCTTGTCTTCCTCATAATGAGTCATACAATATGATAGTGACATAACTCATTTGGGTGACGTGGCAATCGAAACCAAGAGTGCTGTGCTCCTTTGCCATAGCAGGTGTTGTGTTGTAAATGCAAATTGTTCTTACAGGGCTCGTTCTCTGCAAGACCTCTGTGGTCAGATACTGCTGGTAAGTGCTAATCCCTGGGAGCAAGAGTGGAACAGAGGGAACTGGAGCCTTTGTGCCTTCCCAAACACCGCAGGAACAGCACAGGACACACTGAGCCTCAAGCTCCAAATGCAAAGGATTGCGGTCAAGTAGGGTTAGACCTCAAAGTAGTTCCTTTAGAAAAGCCTTTAAAATGATCACTTCTTGGTTTTTTGTCTGAGGCATTCCGCATAGCCAGCCCAACCAGTTAGCCATTCCCATAAAACATGAACAACAGAATTCAGAAATATGACTCGCATGAAAGGCTTCAGACAAAACAAACAGGTGAACAAAAGCTCAATGAGACAGACCCTCTTCATAGATAGGCAGGCTTTTGTTTATGTTCTTGGCATCTTGCAAGGCAATAAAAGGGATCTAATATATAGGAAATCTAGAAGATCTTTATTTCTTTTTAAAAAAAATTTTTTTAAAGCATGCCAAAGCACTGGCTGGGTATAGATCACTTCACCCACATCAAAGAATGGAAACATATCTATACAAAATACCCCTTTCATTGTAAAAAAACATTACTTTCCAATGTTGCAAACACATCATTGTATTGAACAATAGTGTCAAATTCATCAGCAAGAGCAAGCATTTGTAAAGTATTTGGGGAAATTTCAATGGAAATAAAACATAAGATACACAAACCCTTTTTCTGCATCCACTCTCCTCAAAATACTCATCTGGCTTTAAACTAAAGATGTACTTATTTTTGATGAACAATAGGGGAAACTTCTAACCAGCAGCATTATTTGGTTTGTGCTGGTTGTTGAAAGATAGATTGGGAAGGCAGACAAGTGAGCTATTCAAAGTCAGCTCCAGTATGGATTCCACAAATCTAGCAAAGTAGCAAAGGCCTTTTAACAAATTCTGCAATATTCTATACAAAAGTTGAGAAGACAAATGAACTTAATGATGTAGTTTAGTGGAGAAAGAACATATGCCAAGTCTATCACTGTCAGGAAACATTAGTTGAGAAATTCTGTTCCTTTTCTTCCCATATATAGTGAATTAGGCAATCCATAAAATAAAAGGCTTTAGAAGTCTTGAATGGCAGAAAACCATGTTGGTAATTTTAAAAAAGGCATATGCCTTAGTGTGAAGGTCTCACAGATAATTATTCCTGAAATTTGGAATCTGATTGCTCAGGACAGGATGCTTTTCCTTGAAATTGTTGGTTTGATTCCCATTTGGGCAGCAGCTATCACTCAACTTTGGCAGTTCAGCCACTGCTGGCCACCATGGCAGATGTCCTAGCAAAGGAGGGGACACCCTCCACAAGACAAATAAAGCTGAGTGCTGGGGGAACCTCCAGATTAACCCAGAACCTCAGAATTGCTCCTGTTGTACATTACAGCCCATCACAAAGGCTGCATGGATTTTCCTGCTAAGCCACATCAAGTGGACTCACGCAGGTGGGCCAATTCAGAAAAAAGAACATGTAGAAGACACATGAAATGAACATAGACAGATGAGATTCTTTCCCTGTCTCAAGGTATCTCTCCTGGCCACATGCAGTTAGCTGGAACTTTGCTAAAGGCATGCTTGCACACATCCTCCAGTGATATGTAGAAGCACTTCTGGTTTCCTCATCTGGCATAACAGTACCATAAAGAGCAGCTTAGCAGTCTCTCGTTGCTTACAGGGCTGTTATGTGATTCAATATGGTGAAATTCTATCATAGTATAATGCTGACTGAGTATTACTGAATTTTGACTTAGAGTGGCTTAATTATTTCCAAGAACTGGTGAGATTTTTTACCAAGCACTTGAGCATTTCAGGGTGTTACGTGGAAGACTTGTTTGGGGCTTCTAATTTCCATATTCTTGGGACAGTATAAAATAGTCAAAAAGTCCTACGGAAGAGACAACCAAATACTCACCTTGTTAGAGATAAACCCTCACGATCTGTCCACCTTTCACAGAGCAAGAAGTTTGAGACAAAAGACACACCAGGCTCTCACAGCCTCTTCCAGGTCTGCAGCTGCCCAGGTGCCACTGTAAGCCTGCAGTTCCATAGGTCTTTCTTTCAGTAGCACTGCTAACATAAGCATCTTATCCCACTGTTCTTATTTCTGGTGCTATTTTCCAGCCCCCCTGGAAAATTTCAGGTTTGCAGGCATAGCTGGTGGGACTGTATGGTTGTGGGAATGAGTACCTAAGAGATGGAGGAAGCTGCCTGCTCCAGCACAAGTCACCAGGAGAAATGTCCTTGGAAGCACAGCCTAAGGGATGATAACATATCTCTTTCATCCCTTTTTTGGCTACAATGAGCAGTGTGGAAGCACTGTCAATCCTTGCTTCCTCTCTGCCCTGGTGCTTCTCTTTTCTGCCCTTCTTCCACTCCTGGTTGAATCCAGACAGTTTGTTTAAACACGACGAGAATTGTAAACCGTTAAGATGACAAGTAGCAGCAAGCACAGCTCTTGTAGCAGATGCCATATCTGTGAAGAAAGAAGAGATGAAATTAAAAATAGGTCCAATTCAGAACTTCTGTTGCACTGGAACAGTGCAAGATTGAGCTAGTATGCGGAAAACATACAGTTCAACTTTCTCTGTTTAGTTTAATTCTACCTTGAAAATTAATTTCAAAATTTTACTGGAAATAAAATTTTTATCTAGGAATAAAATTGACTGGTGAAATAATACTAATCCTCATCTCACACTCTGACATTACTAAACAATGCCTTTTTTGTCTGATATTAGGATATTTATGGAAACTCATATATTAAGCCAAATCTGTTGAAAACTGTGATGAGAACTACATGATGCAGGTCTTCAGCTTCACTACCACCAGAAACTGCAGATTTCTAAGAGCAAAGTGAAGTGCAGACATTTGGTCTCTGGCTTGTATACACTCGCTGGATAGGTTTACCTGGATTCTTCAAATGAAAAGCTTCTCCTGCTTCCTAAGGACACATCTGAATGATACATTTGAATGGAAACCTGTCTCAGCCCATCTCTTCTGCATTGTGAAATCCAGCATTTACTAGTGATATTTGGCATCATTAGCAACTCCTTTATGAATCACAAAGCTCTTGGAAACCAGTGCAGTACTAGTTCTAATCCAAGACTTCAAAGCAAGACCATAGTGACATGTAGGGGAAGCATACACAGATATATTTATTATCTAATTTGAATGAACTAATGTGGATGTTCCTGGGTCTACTTAGTTGTAATTTCAAATCCAGCATGCACAGGGGTGGAAAAAGGTCATGAAGTGCAACTTTCATTTATTTATCATGGAGCAATTTGTCTGGAGAACAGAACAGCAAGATCTAAAACACTTGAATATTGCAAGCAGTGAAGGGCTGGATTCACTGAAGCTGGCCTAAGGAAGCACAAACATTTCACCTTCTACCAGCAAAGCCCCTGCTAGCCCATGAGGCTTTCAACTCTGAAACTACAGAGCTTGTTCTTGCCATCCTGATGCGTATGGCCCCAAAAGGGGCTACATGGCTGCTTGGTCAGTTCTGGATGAGATAAATAGGGATCCTTTTTTTCCCTGCAACCTTTTCCCATTGAGTGGCTCTGGCCACAGCCATCGGTTTCCTGAATCCTCTGCTCTTCAGCAGATGAGGGTCATAGCTGGTCTACAGTTTCACAACTTCTGATTTCTAACCACCTCCTCCTGAAGTGGAAAGAAAGAGATTAGGAAGGTGGGCACTCTCAGCCTCTGAGGAATTTTGGGGAGGATATACATCTGTAGAAATCTCACCCTGTAATGCCACTGTCACTGGGGACCTCCAAAGTTAATGCTTGGTTAAAAGCCTGAACTACTAGAATTTGGGCTAAAGTAGCGATGCACACCAGTATATTTTTGCCGTGACAGGCACAGAGAGGAAGGGATAGTTTACTCATTAACTCAGTGCAGTGGGTCTGCCTTGTAATGGAAATGCTTTGGAAACGGCTCTGAACTCTGCCTTTTTTGCCACATCCAGGTTGTGCTCTGCTCTCCTATATTAAAAACCACCACAAAGAATCCTCCAAAGCAGTGGCATCCAGTGTTGAGCCTCTTACACAGCCTGGATGGTTTAAGAATGAAAAGTGAGGAGCTGCTGGCACACTTCTGTACTCTCTGAGAAGAAAGTGGAGTGAAAGGGTTTTCTAAAGAGCAGAGTTGTGTGGCAACACACAGCACATGTGACCTGCCAACAAAAGCAATCAGTGGCAGAGACAGGCACAGGCATAGGGACAAACATGGAGAACAGCAACAATAGCAGGAAGCCAGAACACTCCTTGCAGCACAAGAAGGGGGGAAAAAAATTACATTAATCAATTACCTCTATAGATTTGCTTTGTGAGAATGTGAAACAAAGGGAAATGCTTTGATCCTCAGCTTTTAGGATCACTAAAAGCATCCTGGGAATCATTGCAATTGTTATCCCCAAATTCCTCTCAAACAATTAATGCTCTGCTTTCTCTTCACATTAGAAAGGAGTGGTTTGCTATTTTTGTGGCAAAAAAAAGAGGAGGCATGCCAATACAAATGATGTACAAACAATGCATCTGAAAGCTCAGCAGTGATTATTGCTGTTAGGTGCATGTTAAGATTTTAGTTAATAACAAACATAATTTCAGTGGCTCCTACTAAACTTGCAAAGTCTTTATTCTCATGATGTGTGCATGTGTGCATGCATGTGTGTCTGCCATGATTTAATGAATACATAAGTGATTTTAATAGTTTTGAAGGACATGACCATACTTTTGACCATGCCAGCATTGTACTGTTCATGACATCAGAGCAGAAGTGCAAGTGTAAAAAAAGGTTAAGAGGCCACATCATGAGACTATCTGTCTTGGTTAGCTAGTTGGGTACCCACCCAAACATAATTAAAAAAAAAATTGCTAGCAGGGGTTTTAGTTGTGGTTGTTACTTTGAGAACATTAATACCTGTCTCAGCTTGAGAAATCTGAAGATTAATAACTTTGCTCTTAACAAAAACTTGAAAAATTAGGTCAGATACAGTTTGGACCAGTTAAGATTCCCAAGAGTAAAGTTACAAATACAAATAACCCCAAGACCAAATATATTATTAATTACCTATCAGGGAGCTAAAGGGCACATAGTAAATGACAATAATGAAGAACTGTAGTAAATACACAGCAGTAATTTATCATTTTCAGGGGGCAGAGTGGCAGGGTGGGAGGAGGAGGGACTCAATCTTTGTGTAGACCATTCTATAGATACTCCATCAAAATATATTAATCTTTCTTATTCTAGCAAGAAATTCCAGAATAAGACTCCATTCAGATGGCGATACGCATTCAATACAAGAATCTGTGTCAAAGAACACTTTCACTATTCTTTCGTTCATATTAAACCCAAGAAGTTTGTGGTTGTTATATCTACCCAGTTTATTACAAGCTTGGGAAACATAACAACAGATATATATTTGATGCAACGTTACTTCAGAAATTTGACATAGTTGACTGCGTCTAATATAAAAAGATACACGGATTATTTCCTTAACAATGTTATCCATTAAGTAATTTCAAATTATAGTCCATGAACTTCTATTGTATTGCCTTTCATTTGTGAAATTGAGCTAAAATCAAGCCAAACTCTGTTTATGTGACATTTGAGGATAAATATCTTATCTTTTAAAATCAAACACCATATCACATTTGTTTAGATCTACTTACATTTTTATTAATCATGAAAGAAAATGCTTTCTGTTTTCCTCCACATCTATTTTATATAATTAGAACATTGGTGATGAAAGAATTTGTCCAAGACCTAGACACAGTTAGAGAGCAAATTTAGGATCTTTATTCTTGATTAAAATCTAATAAATAATTATATTACAGAGGTGGAGGATTACTGATCGTGGACTTCTTAAATCTACACATTTAAAAGCTAAATACAAGGAGCAGGATCACTGCTCTTAACATCATGTCTGTAATGTTTTAAGTGGAAGCCTGAAGCTATACTCAAATGAAGACACAACTTATCCCACCTTTCAGACTGGAGATAAGGTGATAGTTGAAAAAATACAAGTGATGAAAGGGGAAGGAAAATCACTTTCTTTGTAGTCTTGAAGAGGGTGGCAGATAAGTTTTGTTTCAGGCAATAGTAAACAAAGGAAGGGCTCCCAGAAAAATGAGTGTAAGGAAGATAATGGTGCACATTCATCCCTGGGTCTCAGCTGGACTTTGAAGTAGGACTGAGTCCCTGCATTTCCCTAGGCACATTAGCTCAGGCAGAGAAAATGGAAAAAATTTAGTTGCCTTGACTTTTAAAAAGTGCAGATATAAGGCGATCTTGAGAAGCAGACTGATTCCTTCACAATAGTATAAAACGTAGATCCATCTTTTTCTTCCCTTTCATATTTTCCAATGCCAGCATTTCAATGCCCAAGACTGCATGTGTGCTCACACAGTTACCAGGATGCAACTGCACCAGATTAACACCTCAGAATCCACCTGTTTCCAGCTTAGGACTCTTACCTGAAAGTATCAGAAAAGTTAGAAAAAAAGATGCCAAACCCACTGGATCTTCAGGTCCCTACTTAAATGCGAACATCTACAACAGTTTCACAATATTTTATACTCATCAGGATCTTGGGCAGGCAGACATGGGGAAGTTCCTAGAATCGCCCCCAGCATGGCATATGTGCAGCTGCAGCCTCCTTACATCACCTCCTCCTCCAGAACCTTGGTGATCCTGCCTGTTGAAGCAGAGGCAGCCTCCTATTTTCTTCCTTTTCAGTTCAAGACTTGCCCTGCTCTATAAGGACTGCTCCCAGCCTGGCTGCTCTGTGGTTATCCCTTGTGACCATGTCCTGTTCCCACCTGATCAAGCAGCTCTAAACAAATAAACATGTTCACAGTGACACAGAAGTTCACCCTTTTGATTAAAGAAAAGAGGATCTGACATTATCGCCTAGTCTGGCATGGAACGCTTCCAGAACGAGCTCTGGGCTTTGCCTCACCCATTCTTTGGAAAGGAGATTTGTCTATCCCAACCTGACTGTAACAACTCACATATATTTATCCCCAGTGAAGTGGTTGCTAATGTATCCTTTGACCATGTGATGAAGTAGGCAGATAAGACAAACTTCACCTCTGCTACTTTTTTATCTGAATTTAGGAGCTTAGCAGGCTGATATAACCAGTGGGCAGAAGAGCATAAGAAAAATATGACTGGAAAGTAATACATTCTGCAAACTGTCACGTCAACTCCCATGAGCATGACTCTGGAGCTTTAAGGGAGCATTGAGAAAATCACCCAAAAAAGACTATTTCAAAGACAGAGGAGTTCTATGGAGTTCTGGACCCACATTTAAACCCAAACTTTGATAAAGATTTAGATATTTTCTATCTGACCTGAAGGCTGCTTCTGCTCCACAGTTTAAATGCATACCTAATGAAGGAAGTCTGTGTCAGAATGCAAAGCTCTACCAGAGCTGTACATTGCACATTTATAAAGGGGATTAAAGCAAACAGCACAATGTAAGTATCCAGTATGCAGGAACAAGGAGCCAATTTCTCTCCTGTAATGAAAAATACCTGGGATCATTTGTCAGGAGAGTTTCCCTTTGTCTGCGCTACTGTACAACAGGTCAAATACAAATAATTTTATGTTAATTCCTTTTGTGTCAATCTGAAATGCTTTTAGGATCTGGCTAGTTATTTTCCAGTTTATTACAGTGCCCAGCTTGGTAAATGAAATGCAATATGTCTTGGTCTAATACCTAATGAGAGAGGGAAAAGAGATCATTGTGACACTGTACAGTTTGAGAAAGAAAAATGAGGACCAAAACAGCCAGCAAAACCTAGATGGAAGTCAGTGGATAAACCTGGTATGAAAAAGGACAAAATCCAACAGTGAGCTTTGCACTTGCTTAACTTAGAGCATGTAAGTTGTCTATTCACTGTCATTGTTCCATTGGTCTAATTGCAATCCTACTACCCCAAAAGTACAAAAGTGTTTGTGAGCACAAGTGTAGGAATGAAATCAAACCCACGCAGAGAACTTGTCACAGGATCTGGTCCTGACAGAGTACTATGGTAAGACAAACGAATAAGAAACAAACTTCCATGAAGAACAGCAAGGGTATAGACCAAGACACAACAGCAGGCGGAATACCTTTTAGTAATGAAACAGACCAATATGTAGGTAAAGTACACACAAACATTACATGCTGAATAGACATCTAAACTCCCTTTTATCCCTAGTTAAATACCTATTATCATGCACAGTCAATTTAATTTAGGCTGCCACGTCAGTTTCCTTTGCTTAGTGGCACTATTCTATTTATATAAAATACTAAGTAATTAAAAGTCAAACAAACCTATACTTTTCCTTTCAACCATATTTATGCTTCTTTAACCTGGATTTGCACAGCTGTCATATACTCAGTTGCTAAAACTGACGGCTGAAACTCAAAAGATTTACTGTTGATGAGCACTTAACACCAGGGCCTGGAAAACTCTGTCTAATTACTTGATAGGCCTTTTACTCCTCTGCAAAATGAAGAATAAACCAGTAGATAGTAAATGAGTCTTTTATAAATATCCCATATTTGACCTATTGTACAGTAGCGCAGACAAAGGGAAACTCTCCTGACAAATGATCCCAGATATTTTTCATTACAGGAGAGAAATTGGCTCCTTGTTCCTGCACCTCCCCCTGCTGGACGAGCAGCAGAGTTGCAGAGAAAAGAAGGCGTGAGCGGCTCCTTGCTCTCTGTGCTGTAAGCAATTGCCAACACCAGTCATTTCCCCGAGCTGAATAAAATGTTTCATCATTTAATAAAGGGAAAAGTCTGAAGATGTTTGCAGCCATAATGCAGAAATAAAATAGTGCAGTTATATGCCACTAGTCCTCATAGAAGAAAAAATGTTGCCTTCTGGCTTCCATGCTTGACTCCAAGATGATCCTATAGCAAGAAGAAAAGTATGCCAAAATGCACTGATAATTACTGTGACACAGACATTAGTCAGTACCAGCCCAGACATTTAGTTTCACAGAACTCTGATGAGTAATTGAAAAAGCAACTCAAAAGTCAGAATCCATATTACAGCTATTGACCTTGCAATAAATGTTGCCGTGATCTTTGGGACCCCAAATGTTGACCCTTTTATCCAGTCAGCTCTTTGAATCTAGTTAAATTTCAGCTCACGACCTGCATCTAGGAAAAAACAAAGTCTGAGGAGTTTGCCTCTCAATTGGCACTGTGATTTCTTTATTTCAGAAACAGCAGACCCATGGGTTGGTGTGTTGGTTTTTTGTTTTTTTTAACATTGAAATTTATCTTAACGGAAAGGTGGTGAAAGTGCTGAGATGGCAGTCCTAAAGACTGGTATGTACTACTTACACAGAGGAAAAAACAATCCAAAAATTAGCCTTAGCTTTATATATATGCTATTACAAATTTTTCATCAAATTAGTTTTTCCTTTGGAAAACTGCATATAAAGCTACTGATATAGGAAATGTAAAATGCTGCTGAAAGTTCCGGTTTCCCCTCTGTCTTATATGTCTTCCTGAGGTGTTCAAATATGTAGAAACACTCTTCATGCCTGCTGGTCTGAAGTCCTCACATAAGCACACTTTCCATGACAGTTTGCAGTGCTTTCTTTCTGCATTGTGGTCATGCTAGAGAACATAATTGTTTTTACCAGGACACTGCATAATGAGTTTCTCTGTAGTTGGTTGTATCTTTTGGCCTATTTTTGCTGCCTTCTTCTTCACAGGTCTACAAAATCTAAATTAAGTTCTAATGAAAATGGCTTCTTGACTGCTGTAAAGCTGGGCATATTCATCCCATCAGAGGCACAGAAGAAAAGATATATAATGCTAACTATATAATTTATTCTTCTGGTTTCATTGTATTTATTAACTACTCTGCACTTGAATGTTTTGATATATTGATGAGATTTAAATGGAAAATGCACCTGTAAAATTATAAGGGGAGGGTGCATTTTCTAAATTTAATGTTAAAATATTTTATACCCAGCAAGTTGAGGATGAAATTATGAGTCTTTCACTGCACTATAATAAGACCAAGTTCTAAGTACGCTTTTATTAAAAGCCCTCAGTGAAAGGCATGGTAGAAGTCATACACAAAATATTCACAGAAAAAAATACTAGAGATTCACAAAGCTACAGTTCCCAGGTGTATGCTACCCTCTGGATGTGTGCCCCCCTTGGTTCTCCTGGAGGAAGTAAATACAAGAGCATTTTCTATCATCCATGCAATACACTGCAGCTTAGCTTGAACCACCTTGAGCAACAGCTTACGTTAAGTCACCAGACTTTGCACTGACGTGGCCAAGGAGTGTTCAGGTGCCATTCCACCAGTGATATCTGGCACAGAGCGATAACAAATCCTAGGATACAAGGTGTGGTAAGAACGCATTAGCTCTAACTCATCTGTTAAATGAACGTATGTCTTAAGCCTAGCTTTACTTCTGTGATGAACTAATGTCCTTTCCAACTCTTACTTATATAGAAGGGTGAGATAAATGGAGAAACAGGGGTAAGGAAAACGAGTCTGTAGGCTACTTCCCATTTGTTCTGGGTGCTAATAAAGAAATACTGAACTTTGGCCAGAATTCAGCTGGCAGCGTGGAGTGCCAATGAGGTGGATGGGTAAGGACATCTCAGTGTAACAACGGGTCCTCAGCCTAGCTTAGATTTGAAAACACAGTGAGGACCTGCAGTGCTTACGTCAATCCACACATGTCACATACATGAAAGCATCTTTATTCTGGCAGATAATGGGTTTACATGCAATGATCCCCAGTGTCATTGTGCCCAATCCTTCCTTGCTCACCAGGCGTTCCTACAGGGCCAGAGTAAGGCAAAAACCGCCCTGCAGCACTGCCGGGAGGCTCGAAGTGCCTGTGACACTGTCCACTTCGGGCTGTTTGGAAACGGAGTGGGGCTGGTGTTCCAGGAGAATCCCGGGCCGGAGTGCCAGGGCTGGGCCGAGAGGTGGCAATGCCGAGCTGGGCACCGGCGCCTCCAGCCCACGGGCGCCCCCGAGGGCAGGGGAGCGCATCTTTACAGGGATTACAGCCCCCCGCCTGCGTCCCAGCTCATGACAGCTGCAGCATGGCCAAATGTATGGGGACTGATTTACTGTTTGCATTTTGGGATGCACTGCGCTGCAGATGATTACTTTTCTCCCAGCAGTCTGAACGAAACAATTAAGAGCGAGCACTTGACTCCACAGCATCTCCTTAATGCCTGAGGAGTTTTCCCAACCAGCTAATGATGCTGTTTCATTTGATTAAAGGTGGTGATGGCAATGGGTGAGGAACCCAGCAAAAAAGGCAGATTGGCATGAGGGGCTCAGAAAGGCTCTGATTAAATTAAGCTTAACTAAACTGAAGCTTAATGATATTTATCATGTTTAAACATCACGTTCCAAACACAGAAAAGCTGGATCTGCAATTTTCAGTGTGGGACTGGATCTGAACACTAACACCAGGAATCACATTAAGTCAGTTGCAGATAAGGTTTGAGCTCTGGACTTAATGGGTTTGGCCCTAACTCTGTTTTAACCCTATCCTTGTGTCTCCAGTCACAATTTCTTAACAGTGAGCAAGATCTTACCAAAGTGTATGCTTTTGTGTTCTCAGAGATCAGAGATGTCACTCATTCCTTTGATCCAACACTTTCAAAGAGTAGGGGAAATTTTCTTATTTGACTCCAGGGCTTGGATTCCAACAGGGAGAGATACATTGCCAGAACAAGGGGAATTTGGATACACAGCATTAATGCAATCAGATAACTAAGATGTCTGATGAAACACTGCCAAATTGACAATGTCTTCGATTGAATTTATATACATGTTTTGTCTGATAAATTCAGTGTAATGTGACAGAATTTCATTGTAATGTTTACTTTAAAAAAAATCTGGAAAAGTTCAGTTTGGTAGTATTGTTTTTATTCTAGAATTTCTTTTCATGCAAAGAAATAGAAGGCAGTGTATTTCAATATACAAATGTTTCATTTCAGGTATCAGAATGCAATGGTGGCCTGAGGTCTGCAAGGTAAACTGAAAGCATACAAATGCTGTTAGGAAGTAGCAGAACCACAGGAAATTCAGCACCAGAATCAGATCAGGTTTTAGTACTATTAACTATGCCATTGGCTGTAGTGAAATTATAACATGACTCAATACTAGAAATCTTTTAGATGAGGAGAGTAGCCTCCTGCCCCACAGATGTCCTTTCCACACATCCTGGGAGCTTTCACATCAGGGGCTACTGCCAAGATGAAGCAGCCATATCAGAGCTGAAATCTGTAAAAAGAGTATGAGATTTTTGCTCTAAGTTTTGAATGGGTCATTGGATTTCATACTCTGAACTTGAAATATGAACTTTAGAGACTAAATCTGGAAGGAACCATGTTCAGGTTCATCATTGGATTATCACTGAAATTAGCATCATTACTTATTTCTCATTCTCACTGGTATACCTCAAGTCAATTAAGTCGCTAATTAAGTGGCATGAATCTGCTCAGTGAATATCTTCAGGCAAAAGAAAGATACTTTGCATTTGCTCTAGCAACATTTATTAGTTTTTCTAACTGTCAGTCACTTGAATTGCATAAATTAAGTATTCCATGTACCAAAGACATTTTTAATTCAAGCTGGGTGAGTTGATGTGGTGTTTTGCCTGTCCATGCAATGATCAGTAAGACACTTCTGAATCTAAGTTGATGTGAATGAACAAAACAAAGATTTCAATTAATAAGAAAAGAAAGATTAAATAATTGAGGACTCTCTCTGTAACTTAAATATAAACCTATTTGAGGTCTTGTTTCAGAAAAGAAAAAAGTTGCTTTGACTTGTATCCCTTTATTTGCCTCTAATAGTTTACAGAGCAAGGGAATTTCAGAAGCCAATATGAACTGCTGGTGGGAAGAACAAAACCTTCACATTGCCAATTAATACATTGATATCAAACAATTAGTGTTTCATTTACCTATGTAAAAAGATGAAAACTCAGGGCCCTGCAGTGCTTCTATGATGATTAATAGTATCACTGAAGGATTTAACAAGTTAAAGAACAGAGCAGCAACAACCTTCTATGTCATTTTGCAAGTTAATGTTATGACATCCTTTGCTAACTTAACAGAATGAGTGCTTCACAAAAAATTAATATATGTAAAGCTTTGGAAAAAGATTATGATAAATAGGAATGTACTCTGAATTATTTTCTCCTTAATTTTTAAATGTTTTCCTGGTAGCTCCCTTGCAGTATTTTGAATAGAACTGTTTTTTCTCCTAAGAAGGGCAACATGTCTAATTCCAAGTCTCTACGGAAACCTATAATGTTTGAGAATGATTACTAAGTTGTGAAACGCTAATGTACACAGTGTTCTTTGGCTTGAACCAGACTAGCATACAGATGCAGAATCAGTGAAACTTTAAGTGGAAACCTAATGGTTGTTTTGATTTAGGACAGATAAGCACACAGCTATTTCTGTTCAGGAAATTTCTACTTGAAGAGCTAATATGATCACAGTAGTGCACAACAGCATTCAATACCTCCAGCTATTAATGTTAACAAATTTAACCACTCAGAAAGTGCAACCTTATCACCAGCATTCACGGAGTAATGCAAAAAAGCAAATAAACCATGAAATCACATGCCAGAAAGAGTCAGGCCAGTCCTCAATGAGAAGAGCAAGAGCTCCATAAAGCCTTTTATGTTAAAACCACAGGGAAGAAAATTGTCTTCTTCACTCCATGTTGGCCATCCCAATATTGAATTGATGCCTTTGTCCCGCATGGAAAGAACAAAAAACTATCTGCAGCCTGTAAAACTGTTTTCCTGAGCTTGTATCTTGTATGTCTCTGTCTGCTTTGACAGTGTGATCACTTGCATGAGGCACATGCACTATTCCTCGCCTCAGAGGTTATTATTAGATGCATGAAATCAGTTGGAAGGCTGTGTTTTCTAAAGCCTGCCCCATTTTTTAGAGCACTTAAAAACTGCAGGATACAGGCGAGGGAAGTGCCAGACTTTACAACAGGCCATGGCTGTTCTTCACTCCCTGAAAGAATCTGGGGGCACAAAGAGGAAAGAACAGGCACTGTGAGGACAGGTTCCAAGCCTAGCAGCATCCTATTGCACAACAAAAAGACAAGCTTAAAAGTCATCAGGGTATTCAGGTTACCTGTTTTACAGACAAAAGGTCTAAAAAAAAAGCCACTAATCTGAGATGCGTCAGGAGGCAAACAATGACAATCTGCTTCTAATTTCAGGTTATGTCCTGAGCAGTATTTAACTTCACCAACACTGGAACACTAAAAGTGGTTCAAACCCACTGTCTCCTCATTATCATCCTGGCTTTGATGAGTACTCTGACATTGCCTTTGCTTGTCGAGTGAATTAAATTCTTTTAATTTCTGTTTGGGAGGACTTTCTCATTTCTGTTTGTTCAAGAACATGAAAATGCAACTGTGACTTGCCAGGACTAAGAATTTGCCTTTTCATTATCTCTGTTTGCAAGGTATTGGTGAGAATGCAATGGTCTTACTAAGAAACTTGTCAATTCATGTTATTAACAGACTATTTTGTCGTGATTCCTGGAAAATAGTGACAGTGTTCAGAAGGGGAAAACTGACAATTTCATGCAAATGCACTTATCAAGTGAGTTGCAAATGGCAGAAAGCAATAAATAGGAGCACAGTGTGTTTCTTATTGCTGTGACTGCATAATAGATCAAGCAACCTCATTTCCAGCACAGGATTTGATGATGCATATGCACTGCCACAATAGCTGCATTGAAATTGCACCACTTAAGAAACACTTTTCACAAACCTGTTTCACATTAAATATATTTGAGAGGGAACTGATTGATCTTGTGAATAGGGCTGAGTTAAGTTAATTTTGAGCCTTAAAATGGTTGGCAGCATGCCAAGGAGGGTTAAACTCACAGATTTCTCTACAATATTTTTATCTGAAGAGCAGTGCCAAAGGTTTCTGAAACAGGAATGAGCTTCATCAGCAGAGAAAATTGCATACAGGCACTGTGATGAATGCTCTTAATCAGAAAAGGTGTCTCTAACACACGTGTATCCTAAGTTGCAAACTCAGCAGATTGACATTCAATTGAGACTTTGAGTTACTATGTTACTTAGTTTCCAGTAGGCAATGAAAGTAGGAAAACTGACATGAGATGAAAATTTTCTGCTTTAGTTAATAGTTAACAGCCTGATTGTGTAAAATTTATTGGATTGTAACAATAACATTAATATAATAATAACAGCAATAACAATAATGATGGTGATAACAACAACAACAACAACTATAACATGTGCCTAGAACTCTGGAAGTATAAATCTCCCTATCTTTAAGCTTTACAGTTTTTTTTATAACACTGCCTACAGATATTACAAACTTCTAAGAGACACATGAAGATAATCTGGGCTGAAAAGTGTGCTATTTAATGGCAGGAAGTCACAGGGAAGAGTATTGGAATGCAAGGCTCATCTGCTAAATCGCCCCTGTACTTACAAGGTACACTGTATAAACAAGCAGAGCTGTAAGAGCTCTTTTATCCAGCAGATGCACTCGGTTTTGTAAGTAAGGGGCTGGAGATTCAGTTGCAGACGGAAGGAATTTGAAAACTGGAATTCTCCTCCAGAAAAAGGAGAAAAGCACTGGAAGATTCTTGGCTGTATCACCGATTGTGCTAACAATAAAACTGAACACAGCAAAGTGGTGCTTGTAGACATTAGCAGCATGTGTGTTCACTTGGTTTAGACTGCAGAGACCTTAATGCCTCGTTTAGAGTTTCCCTTGGCCTTGACATGTGACTTACACAGCAGATACAAGATCGGAAGAGAGACGTGGGCACCAGTGAATTTGGATTTCAGACAGAACTAGCAGGCATAGATTTGTGGTCTCTGTAACTGAAACTGTCATCATAATAACAGGGATATCAACAACAGAGTGGAGTGCCAGAGTGGGAGAGGGAACAGGCACAACCCTACAATCCCTGTCCTCCCATAGAACTGGATACTTTCCATTTTCTTGTGACTGGAATGGAAGTAATTTGGAGCAATCGGTATAATGAACTAAGGACTCAAAACTGACACCACAGGTGGATATTACCTGGGCAGAGGCATGGGGTAACAAAGCCTGATCCTGTATCACTGAACTCAGTAGTAGTGTTTAAATTTAGCTCAATGGATGCAAGTGGTGAGAGGGAAGGCTGGTGGGGCCCTAGGAGCCTAAATCTGTGCTGGTGTATAGTGTTACTTGTGCAGGGGTGCTGGAGAAGAACAGAGAGTCTCATTACTTCACATCTGCTTGTGTGACAGTTGTTGTGGACATTCAGATTGTCTCTGAAACAAAGTTATAGGGGAAAGGAGAAAAACAGACTGCAAAAATGTTGAGAACCACTTTACACATGTTCCACAAAATACTAACAAGGCAGGTTATAATTCCATTTTGCAACTGTAGAGACATGAACAAATCTTCTGAGGTTTGGTTCATTATGTATTTATAGCTTCAGGGCTCCTCATTCTGTGTAAGTGTGCTTACCTATGTACAAGATGAAAATTAAAGGAGCTCCTTATGTCACTAAAACTGGAACGTGTTGTACCTGACAAGTAAAAGAACGTTTTCTCTTACAGCTTGCCAAACCACAGAGCTACTGCTTTTTGGTGTCAAATTATATGACAGTGCTTTATTCCTGTGTACTGTATCACTTTTATCTTCGTGGCAGACATCTTTGTAATTTTATAAGTATTTGAATAAATGAACATTGTCTTGCACAAATGGATTTATGGAATATATGCAGTACTTCTGTTTTTCTTGGTCAACTATAAACACTGGCAGCTAAGGTGACTTATGTGGTAAATCCGTATATTTCAACTGTAAATAGATTACACAGGGAAATATTTGTACTGGTAATTGCTGTTCTGTTCTTAGCTTCAAGGAATAATATTATAAAGATATCAATATTTATTTTAGGATCATCTGAAAATGTTTGGGGTTTTTTTGTATGGATATGTCAAACTCTAGATTTGCTAAAACACATTAGTTTTTATAATTTTTCATATATGCCAACAGGAATTTCTACCTGTGAAAAGTATTTGTGAACAGAAAATCATTCTTGAATTTTAATGTTAGCAGCAATGATTGCTATATTATCTAGAGGTCATAACCATCATAAATAAGGAATTCAGCTTTGCATTGTTCTAGAAATGTGTTTACATAACCTATACACCAATGAAACTGAAGAGGAATGTTATATTAATACCCTGACTGCTGTGTTTTTACAAAAAAATCAATAATAATACTTGAAGACTTCAAAAACTAAGGTTGTGAGTGCCAAAAATTTCAATTACTGATGCAATGATGGCCGTTTTACCTTGCTTCCTTATGACTGAAAACTCCTCTGTTCTGCTCTTTCTCTGATAGCCTCTGGCTAGAAGTTTTGGCTCTGTTTCCTCTGTCTCTTACTCCTGTTACCCCTAAAGCAGCTCATAGTGCTCCAGTCCTTTGCCAAGTCCCTACACATCTTACTAATAGCAAATACTCCGGTGTCTGATCTTCAGATTTCTTCCTCAGCTTTCCTCATCATCAGTTTTCCCTTGTTGCCCACACTTCTAATTGCTAAAATAATGTTTAGTTATCCTCCTGTTTCCTACCAGGGCGTCTGTTACTCTCAAGCCAATTCCTGTTAGGTGTTCTGTGCTATTCTGAGTTACAGTCATGGTCCTCTCAGCTGTAAAATAAATGGTCAAAAGAATGGATGTGGTGCATTTATAACATTCTGTCCTAGTTACTGTGGCCAGGACCAGTTTATCACTGTGTGGGTGTAACCAAAACTACACCTCTGTGTCATTTCTGATGAACTGTTAATAATGGATCGTTTGCAGCAGCTGCCCAGGGCACACCTGACACCTCAGAATACAAGGTGGGTGTTAAAGAACCCTGCAAGGCATGGGAATATTTCTATCTTCACACCAGTGACTCAGCTGAGCTAATTCTCCTCTGGGGAGGCAACAGCACCTCCACACCCAGCCTGAGGGGTCATGTCTACTAATGGGCCACTGGGGACTGGCACAATAGGCAGTTGCCATGACCTAGACCATCAAAAATTCCAAAAATATGCCATAAGTCACAGAGATAAATCACCCATTGCCAAACTCCCTGCCCTGGAGGAGGTACTGGGCATTCCCACCTGAACCTGAGCATATATAATCTTGGGATTTGGGGACTTCTTATACCACTCATTGGATCCAGATGAGGACTAGAACCTCAAAAGGACTGTGACTGCCACTCTCAAGAAGACCGCGATCATCATCCTCACCAACAGGTTTTCATTTCCTTTTACTTTGCACAGGGGCTAACAAATACCATTCTGTTTGTGCCCCAGGGTGCTGGGTTATACATCTGTTCTTTGTGGGTTAAACCCAATATTTCTCTGTATCATTGTATTTACTGTAATCTTTTTTTAGTAAAATGTAACTCTGACTTGTAATCTCTTTTGTGTTGGGTTCATTTCCCCCACCAGTTTACCTTTAAACTAGCTCATCTTCTTACCAAACCAAACTTGTTTTTTTCCTTATATAAAGACTAGTCCAAGATTTCTTGTAATTGTTATAGGATAAAATTAAATAAAAGCTCAGTTGTTGAGTACAGAACATATCCAGGCAACATTTCCAGTTAACAGTTGATCATTCTGAAACCATTAGCAATTTTGGGACTCATTTGACCATTATCTGCAAAAATAAAATTAAATCATCTAGAAAAACTAAATGTAAAAAAAAAAAATTTAACTCCTTACGTTTTTGGCTGGATTTGCAAATAGACTAGAAAAGCAAAGGAATTTGTCTATCAGCTGTATTTCCTCTGTCCTATGCTTTCAGCTTATATGAAAGTCAGGAAGCTGTTTGTGTATGCTTGAACAGTGTTTCAGGTTGAAGTTATTATACTGCATTGAGATTAATTTCTAACTGTAATGAAAGACACTCAGCTATAGAACTTAAGTCTTCTACTTCTGAGGCAGGAGAACTGACCATAACCAGGGCACCAATGAATCTTTCAGAAATTTACACTAAACATAACAATTCAATAAGAAGGAAAGCTGTTAAAAAAAAAAAAAAAGGAATTTAAGGTAACATCTTATATGTCTTTCCCCACTATATCTCCTTAGAGGTTTTCAGTTTAACACATGGTAATTGTTAAATGGTTTGAAAAGTGAACAAAAGACAACTTTGAGTCAAACAAGATATTACAGAGACTATCAGTTCTGAACCATCAAATTTTTAAACATTTGTGCAACAAAATTATTATCAGTTTCATGTAAACCACAATTACTCCCAGAGTGATTAAAAGGGACACAACTGTTGAAGTCTTTGTTCACTTACCAACTCCAAGTTGCTATATAATAGATCTGCTTACACATCAATTTTGCAACCTGTGTTGGTCAAATAAAAATGGCACCTCTCCTCATACATTTAATCTAGTCTGAAAGAGCCATCAAAACAGAGCAACACGCCACAGGATCAGGTTCCATGGTCACCATTAGCATGGTGTTAAATACAGACGTGCCTGTTACACATGGCATCCTGGTACGTAATATAATGACTTCTTACTTGCTTTAGGTAAATTTTTTACTGGTCTTTCATTATGAAGAACTTCACGAGCCAGTAACCCCAAGTTCCTGTGGATTCCATGAGTAATGAAAATGTCTGTGATGTGAAAGACTTGGATGAATTGAAACTCGTATGAAGTGATCTCCTAGGTATTGCTATACCATGTCAGTACCTGTCACTTCATTTCAAAAAAATCAAATATTTAGCATTTCTTGATTTATTTGAGAAATTCAGAGTTTCAGAAATCAGCACACACAATGTCACCAGATAAGATGTCTGTGGGCATGCCTGGTTTGGAAGATTTTGGTCTTTTTGCCTTTGCATAATTTATTATACTTGGACTGTAATTTCAAAATAAGAGGGATCAGAAAGAATGTCCTCATCTGGAAGAATAATTAGTGAAAAGGTAGGATGGGAAGGTGTGAAGGGAAGTTATCAGTGGGTCCTGTAGGAATTCATATGAGGACTTTTTTTGTTCAGTAACAACCTGGAAATGGAGGGGAGCAATCACATATGATAGTTTGCCAATACCTGAAAGTATTCAGAGTAGTGAGGACGAGGGAAGGCATTATAAATGAGATCAGAGAAAGACCTACAGAGTGAGTGGTCAGTAAAATGACAGATAAAAACCAGATAAATTATGTGCATAGGGAAAAAAGAGCCCTGGCTTCAAGCAGAGGCAGGTGGGCTCTGAGCTGAAAGTTGTCACTCAGGAGCAAAATCTCATTCCCATAAAAGTATCAACTCAATGCACTGTAAAAAAACCTGAAAAACCCAACAGCTTTCTATTCTGTTACTCACCTTCAATGAAGCAAATTAATTTACCAAACATGACACTATTTGGCCTAGCAAACAGACTCAAGTATTACAACTTGTGCAGGAAGAAAATGAGATTTAACCTTGAGATTTAACCTTTTATTTTCGTTCTTAATGTTGTAACTGTCAGCAGTTCATTCATGCACCACTTAGGGGCTGAGGCTGCGAGCTGGTGAGTTACTTCAGCTCCCATCGAATTAACCCTAATGAGATTGCTCAGCTTCCAGGGCATGTTAACTCTGTGAAGAAAGGGCCCAGACTAAATAGAATGCTGTTTCTTTTTTACCTCTTCCATGAATCAAAAGTACACAGGCTAAAAAGTCTAAGTTAAGATATGAAGATGTTTTAAGGTGGCTTTCAGTGAGGGGACAGTAGCTAAAAATGTCACAGACAAAAAGGAAGTAAGATGGTAGTGCTAAAGAATGTTTAATTTTTTCAAAAGACAAATAGCTTCAGGTACAGAAAATGCTTAGCAAAATTCTTAGCAAAATAAACTATTTCAAAGTGAAAGAGTAGTACACAGACATGAAATTGACATGGGGCAGCAATTTCCAATTGTGTCTTTTTAAAAGAGCTGCCATATCTGCCGGGACAAAAATGAAATTAACAGCATGTTAGATACAGAATTGGGGTTTTCCTGAAACTAAACTGTATTGCTGGAAAAGAACAGGAGAAGAGGGCTAGCTAGGTCTTTTCCAACGGTTAAGTGCTTGAAAGGCAATTTCAACTTGTTTTTGGTGCCTTTGGAGGGTGGGTGGGGGTCATGGGCATGTAGGTGGACAGGTCAGATTGAGTCTCCTAGTACTGGCCAACAGGAATCGAGGCAGGGACCTCTCCGGCCGGGAGAGGGTGTAAGAAGTTCTGTTTCTTTTTGCTCTGGGTCTGTCTCTTGGGCCAGAGAGACCAGACTGGTTTGGCCGAATCTGTTAAATGAAAGTTTAGTTTTGCTTTGAAGACTTTGTCCCCTCTAAATTTTATGGATAAATGTGAGTGCTTCTCACAAGCACAAAAACCTCCTCTCCATCTATACTGCATTGTGCCTTGTGGATGCACATGACCTATTCATCACACATTCCACCCCTTCATCAGGAAGGATTCAAGATGTGTTTGAACTGCTACATGCAAAGTTTACCCAGCCTTTTTGGCTTGATTTGTAATTAATTGCTGCCCTCACAATTGCAGCAGCTGTGCTGGAGCATGTAGCAGATCCAGACCAGAAAGGTGTGTTTGTACCATCAGCAAAGTAAACATTGTTTTTAACTCTCCAAATTTTCTAGTCCTGATGCATGTGATTGCACAGTCACAGCTTGGTTTGTTTAGATACCTGATAATAGTGATACCAGAAAGGGATCTGGTTAACACCCAGGTTTTTGGCTTGTGTGCTTCAATGCAGCTTGTTCCCCCAAAACTCTGCAATCTCACAGTTTGTAAACCCACAGATGTACTAAGGTTTATAGCAAGCCTTACTAAGTGTGCAGCCAACCTAGACCAAAGCCCTGATGCCTCAGATTTTGTGCAGCTCTGCTATGACTCCTGTGTGAGGTGCCAGGCAGGGCCGTGTGGGACAAGTGACACACCAAAGTTATCACAGATTTTAACTCAATCACAGGGGTTTTTCCTTGTTCAGGAGAATTCGAAGATTGCCCATGACAGCACTGATGTAACAGGAACAAAGCAGATTTCTGACAGATTTATTGATTATTGCTATAATTTCAAGAAATGCCTTTTTTTTTAATAATAATTTTGAGGAAAACTTCAAATCCTGTTCCAATTATATTCCAAAACTCTGAATAAAAGCAGAGGTTGAGGCAGCTAAAACACTACATGGTGTAAGGTAATATCGTGCAGATTATTTCAAGCACAAGTGAAATCCCAGAGCCGTATCTGGGGCTTCTCCTGAGCTTGGGGCACTCCCAGTCCCGTAACTGGTGGCGTTTCGGTCCGGGCAGAAACGTCAGTGTCGGAACCTTTAAACCCGCTCATGGCCCCCGCAGGGCCGGAGCCGCTCGGCTCGGTGCGTGCCGTTGCCAGGCGGCTGTGCCTCCCGCTGGATCCCGGCGGAAGGAGGGGCTGGGCTTGCCCCGGCATGGAGCCGGGCCCGGCTCGGCCGCCTCTGGCCCGGCCCCGCGGCCTGAGCCCATGCCCGGCCCGGCGGAGGGGCTGCCGGGGCCTGGGCAGGAGGAGCCCCCACCGGAGCACAGCGGGGGCGGCGCCGCAGGTGCGCCTGGGCCCTGGCTGGGCGGGGCGGGGAGGGAAGGGGAGCCGGGCGGCCCAGGGGTTGCGCTGCCCTGCCCTGCTCGGGGGTCCTGCAGCTCTGCCCGGGGTCGCGCTGCTTTGCCGGGCAGGGCAGAGTGGAGGATCCCCGCAGCGCCCTCCGGTATGGCAGCCCTATGAGTCCATTTGGGCTGTTCTGCTGAGTAAAGCGGAGCTCGGAAGTGGCCTTCTGGCTGACTTCTTTTCCTGACTCCTGATCTTCCTTCCCCTCCACCTTGGTTGACTGAAGCTGGGGGCAGCAGAGGCTCTGAAGTTCTGTGTCAAACAGTCACAGTTGATGTTAGGAAGCACATGGGGTCCTGTGTACCCACAGACTTGGTAAGACAAAAAAACAACTGTACATATATATATATGCCAGCTTCTCACGGAGTGAAATGGATGTGAATGTGGATTGGTACTGGGTGGCCAGGCTGCCTGCTGTACCTGCTGTACCTGCTACAAGGGCTGTGGGGCTGGTCATTGCTTATCTCTTTTCCTGAATTGTAGATGCTACTGAAAAAGGTGATAACTGAAGAACTGGGAAAAGTATATGTATTGGTATATAAACAAAGGAATTAGTGACTTTTATGGGGAGATGTGTGTGGAAATCCTTTACTATGCTGTGCAGTGAATGTCATAATTCTATTTGCTTGAGTTTATTAAGTCAAAGTTGGAGCCATCCTTCAAGCTGAGTGTTTAGGATACAGTAGTTAACTTCCACTTTAAATGAAGTTACATAGAAAAACTGGAGGCATATTTTTTATTTCCTATTCATATGGATCTATATTATGTGCCACAAATACTGTATTTATGTAGTGCTGTTTATATTCCAGAACCATACGGTCTATGGACAGCTTCACTTGAAACTGAGAACGTTTAAATAAGTAAATTTTTATTCGATTCCATTGGCAAGCATATGGGCTGAAAGGGTGGTGCATCTCTGGTATTGGAAAGCAATGATTAAAGCTCTCCTACCTATTTAAACCTGCTGGTTTTGTGACAGTTCTCTTTGGTGGGCATCCTGTGAGGGTACATGACAGATGCCTGATGTGTTACTTTCCCCCAAATGGTTTAGGGAGTGAGAAAAAGGTTAACTAAAACGTCTTGCTCAAGAGCTTCCTCAGAGCATGAGCACATAGTCTTAGTTCTCTCTCCCCCATGTTCTCTTTAGGTGTGCTTCCAGTGGATTTTCTGTGGGCTTAGTCTTAGATGTGTTGAACACTTCAAATACAGAGCCTGCCAGAGCAGCTAAGAGCTCCACTCAGTCTTTGGGGAAAAAAAGATAGGAAATGTGAATGCCTCCAGGCCTCCTCCTGTGCAGTGCCTGACTGTAAAGCAGTATAGTGCAATTTAGTTCCCACTCTGCTGTTTGGAGTCTGCAGCCTTCTTATCTTTATTGCTGTTGTTTGTATGTGGGTACAGTAACTTGTGTTACAAGAGTTTGTCTGCATCTGTAATACCGGTGTTTTTGGAAGAGAGATTTGTACATCCCTTTGCACAGAAAAATTACACTAAAAGCACCTCCTTTGCCTTGTGATGCTATTGGTATTATTCAACTGTTGTGTTTAACACTGATCTTTGTCGTCAGTTTAGTGGATTATGACTTTGAAGCACAAGTGGGGAGAAACTTCCTTGTCTGTTTTCTGTGGTTTCACAACCAGTACCACTTCTGAGATAGGTGCTGTTTACAGCACGACCTCTAGGTATCATGGAGAACAGCTGTCCAGCAGCTGTTCGTTAAATGTTAGTCCCTGTGACTTTAAGTTCCCTTATACCCTGTTATTACTCAAACTTGCAAATTTCATCAATCTTAAGGAAAACAGTGTGGCAGTATTTCGTCAAGAACTTGGAAACTTTATTGCCAAAGCAAGTTTCTGCTTTGCTGGACCCAGTGGTACCTCTAGTCAGCCCAGATCACTGAGAATATGTATTTTTAACATCAGTGTGCTAAGACTGTATGAAGAGATGATGGATTTGGGTCCAAATAAAGTTGATTTTGTGTTTGTACGACTCAGGAATACTATAAACTTTGATTTTATGTTTTTGTATCCTCACATTATATCTCCATTGCTTTAGCAGCCCTGTAACACAACAAATACATGTTTCATTGGAAAATTTCCTTAACTAAACAAATACTTCTGAAGGCCATTCTGTTTTAGGAGTATGATGGCTTCCTTGGGACCTTTACAGCTTTTTTCCCCATCGGCTGAGTAATCTGCTTGAGATCCAACTCATTTTTTCCACAAAGGCAGGATCTTTTTTTTATTTCTCTGGGAAGCTCTACTTCTCAGCTGAGCTTCTTATTAATCAAGCTTGATGTACACTGCTTGGCACAGCGTTCAGTAATCCGGGCAGTGATTTACAGCGTTGCAGCCGTGCAGTGTATCTGCACAGGGCAGAATACTGTCATCTCATCTTTATTAGGGTGACATTTGTCTTTTGGAAAGTACATTCATCACATCATCCTAATAGCAGTGCGTCTTGTGGCTCAGCAAAAACAGCTTTGGCAAAAAGTCACAAAGAGTAATGGGAACTCTGCAGGTCTTTGAAGTCCTGAAACCACAGACATAGTTCACTTGCTACATATTCTATAAAGGAGTATTTATGTTCACCTGGAGAAGGGGTTTGAGTTTCAGGTCCCTGTTAGATGGATGGTGTCCACGTTTCTGTGAAGTCATATACAAGTTTCCTGGTGAAATTCACATAAAAGAATCTGAAAGTATGTATGATTTTTTTTTTTTTGTATGCACAAGAGTTTCCATTTGGTTTAGGTAATCCAGTACTTTATTCTAGTGAAACATAATGCTTTCTTTTGATAACACTGCTGTTTCTGTTTCCATATGGCTTCATACAATAAACTTAGGTTTGTTCCATGCATATATCAGTCTGCATCTAACATTAGGATGTTGGAGCTTAACTCCCACCAGAGTAAACTGTTTGTCTGAGGCCCCTGTAAAGAAACAGGAAAAATTGCTCTGATAGGGTTCTTAGTTTTGGAGAGCAAATCCTGTGGAAGGAGAATGAGATGTGGTCTCCTCCAGATGAGCTGCCAGAATTCAGGAAGGAACACTGGCCCACTGTCTGAAGCACGCTGGGCTGGTTGGACACTGACTTGAGCTGGTCTTGGAGAGGAGAGACATGGGCTGGCACTCATGTTCGGGAAAGAGAGTTCAAATGGGGAAATGCTGACTCAGAATGGGGCATCTCCTGGCTGCCTGGTGGAGAGGCAACAGATTGTTTTTCCTTTCCCCTCCAACCCTGTGTGCTACCACTATGGGTTTTGCGATGGTGGGCAGGAAAGGGAAGAGGAAAAGGATACTGAGCAAGTATGTCTGACCTGGGAGGAAGAGGCATGTATTTTACACTGAGGGGTGCTGGGGAGTGCAGGGAAAAAGCTTGAGAATGGTTGTACTGAACTAAATTATGTAGCAAAAGGGAAGATCCTTTCCATTTGATCAGAGTATCACCGTTTAAAATATATTTTTAGATTAGCAAAACCCCCAAATTCTGCTATTTCGTGCTGTTAGTCCTAAAATATTTATCAGCACTGGATCCAGGCCTGACTTAAAGCTGCTAAGTTCCTCACAGTTCTCTTGTATTATTCTTCCTGAGGCAGTAAGATCAGTTTCTTGGGGGTTTTTTTATATTTATTCTATATTTAAATTTGTTTTAACTTAACCCTCTTCTGAACATTTAATCTCACTGCTATATCTCTCATCATTATCATAAATGCATGTTATAACAACCAGAGCAAATAGGGTAAATCCAGTACATTAGATGTGTTTTATGTGGAACTTTAGCATATATTTGCATCCAGATAACACTGGGGCTTTTTGTTTTTCTTTTTTCTTGAAGCTCCATTCCACCTCTGGGGCAGGTAGCTTTTATTTTACTGTTTATGTAGGATGTGTAGAAAAATCAAGAAATGCACATGGGATTGGGAGAGTTGGATAATACCTTTTGAAACCTTTAGAATGGATTTCCTGCATTTAGAATTCTGCTGTTCAGGTATTATGTTAAATACATTACTCTTAGGTGATCTCTACTCTCCACTTTTAAGAACAGTTATGCAGCTTAGTGGACAAACATTTGGAATTCACTGCAAGTCTTTTCAAGATGGTTTGTTTTTGGAAGACATTGATGTCTGCTTTGAAATTTCAGTGGTGTTTTTTTATGAAAAGAGATATTCCTAGTAAGAGATTCTATTCTGTCTGCAATAGTAATGCTTCCTATTAGACACAGAGAATCAGATCCCCATGTTTAGTCTGTTTAGGATCACTTATTGTAAAGCACTGGCCTCTTTGAAACAAATACCCGTCTTTGCACGTGCATTGGTGGAAACAAATAAGGTACAAAAACTCTGATAAATATTTCTCTACAATGTGTAAAATGCTAGATGTATGGTAATATAGATGATTTGCATATTTGCAGGATTAGAGCTTAAAAAAGAAAATAAGTTATATTGAAAACAAAGGGAAAACTTTATTCTAACTAAAGAAAATTTCAATGATTCAATGCAAACTTTTTCTTTTTTTTGCAGAGGCGGCAGGATTGTGACTTGCACTTACACAGTCAGCAGCTGGAAAAATGCCAGGTTCTAAAAGTAACTTGGTATCTTCACATGGGGATATTATAAAAGTTACATCAGACTTGAGTGAAATTAAAATTTCAGATGAAAAAGGATCTGTTGCAAAAAGAACAATGACTGTGATTGATAAGAATGGCTATCCCGACTCCGTGTACATGAATGCAGCCAAGATTTTTCAAGGCATTCATACTGAAAAGAGTAAGGACAGAATGCTGGTGCGCTATGGCAGTAACGTTGAATCTCCCATGCTGGCTTTTAAAGATGAGCATTGCAGGCGTGTGTCGTACGAACTGGCCTTCAGTGCTCTAAAGTGTAAGTACAACACTTTTCCAAGAGTTGCCAACAGAAATGATGTAGCAGGGAAAACACAGGAAAGTAAAGTGTTCAGTGTCTGACTGACAGCAGAGACTGGGGAACTTTTTGTTAAACTGCAGGTGATTATTGGACTATTCATGTCCCTCAAATATAGCAAAGTGTTGTTATCATTTTGTGAATTTTAAACCGTATAGTTTTTCATGCAAAGAAATTATTTTGAGTTGCTACTGTCTGTGATTGAATTTGCCCTTAATTTTCATTATGTTTATACTTACAATTTAGTGATTTATAATGTTTTCTTTTTCTTCCATAGAATCTTGTAGATTTCATAACATAACTTGTCAACATTTTTTTTTTTTTCCCAGATCAAGATCTTCTTGAAGAAATATTGTCAGATAGTGGTGTTTACCCATGCCATTCAATAGTAGGTGAATGTTATTGTGAGGAAATGAATTTTGTATTTGCTGCACTGATGTAATTAGAATATTTTCTGAGGATTCTGCAACATTCTGCAAAATAACCTTTGTTGTTTTGAACTATATGACAGCCTCAGACTGAGATATTGCTCACCTTTTTAGATAGTTTTCTAAAGCATCCATCTCCAAAGTACTGGATATGTTGTTTGTGAGATTCTGTTGCACCTTACTGCTAGGAATCAAAACCTTCAAAGAAAGGAGGTGGGAAAATGAGCCATAATCTTTACTGCAGTGTAGCACTTGCTCAGTGATATTGTCCGTGTTCATGTACTTTCCTTTCCAGCTGTGTCCTCTTGTGAGCAGGAGAAGAAAAATCATGTGTTCTTCCTGCCCTTTGGAGTTAGAAAGCATGGAGTGAACTCCATCAGACAAAAAAATGCATTGAACCCACATTTCATTTCCTGGGCAAACTGCACTGTATACAAATATTGTGCTGGCATCAATTGGTCCAGTTCACCCTCTCAAGTCACTTTCCTGCTTTGACATGAAAAGAAATTCTAGAGAGTAATTTGCTGTTGCTTCCAGTTTAGTCTTTGATGTCTTTGAAAATTGCAAGATGAACTGATGTTATTTGTGGATGTTGATGTGAGCAGGCAAATGATCTAACACATTTATCTTTGGCTTGTTTTTGTTAGGGAAGTAAGACTTACATGCTAACATTCTGTGTTTGGTGGTATTTCACTAATAATGAGTTTTCTAACTAATTTTGGTCATATTTGTGAGAAGGTGAGCATTTTAGATGGCATCATACTGTAGGAATTCCATGGAAAGAGGTAGACAATTGTAACTGAAGTGCTGTTAATTATTGCCCTTAAGCAGGCAACGTTCCCTGGTTTAAACATTTAGATGTGTGAAGGAGATTTTGCATAAATCCCAACAGCAGAGTGGTTATTACAACTGAGTGTATGAGTTGCTACATATGGCGGAATTCCACAAGTGATGAATTCATAGAGAAGAAGTTTTTGTTAGCTCCTCTATTCAGTTACTTTATGAGGAGAAAATAATTTCAACATTTCCATTATGGTAACTTCAGAAGTTGTTAAGGTAGTGTTTTATCTGTGTATCTATATGTGCTTCATTTTGATAAACTAAATAACTTACAAGATGTGTATTTGAGTCTTAAAACAAACAATCTTCAGTGTTTTATTAGCTTACCACAAGTAATTACTTTCTTATTCTTACAAATAAGCATTTCACTGGAGTTTTTAATGCCTTTTACATGGGAGACTGCTGTTTGATATGGATCTCTTTGCAGAAGTAAGGCATGTTTTGTGTCAGTTTTGCTATTCGTCTCCTTTTCTGTTGCAGCCAGATGAGTTAACCAGTTTGCTTGTGGTGATGCTTTATGACCTACAAGGCCGAAAGTTTGAAGCATGGAAGATTTTTGATGAAGAGGAACATGTAGCAGAAGTTCAGGAAGTAGGGCATTATCTACTCCGGTAATGAGGGGTTTTTGTTGATACATATTAGCAAAAATGCAGATTTGTGTAAGCAGTGCCTTTTAAAAATAATTATTAACTATGTCTTTCATTTTCAAATTTAGTGGGCTTTATTTATTTTTAATGAGAGCCTAGTTTGAAGGGAAACTTTCATATTTATATAGTTGAGAAAAATACAGCTAACAAAACATCCTGATATTGTGGATTATTTTGCTAGCATCTGATCTTATTTGGGCATCATTGAAACTTTTTTCATACAATTTTAGGAAAGAAATTAAATATTTAGTAAATGTTCATGAATATGAGTGTTATACAATCAAGAGGTCTATTTAGCAATATTTCTATTATGGAACTTTGTTAAATATTATTTTAAAAAATTGGAACAAAAAAGAGGGTACATAAACATTTTAATATTTGTAATTTCTTTCATCAGTCAGTTGATGAACTCTAAAGGCATTTATTAGACAAAATTGTGTTGCTGCTGGATTTAGAATAGCCCAAAAATTTCATGAATATCTTAAGTGCAAGGTATTTCTGGATGGTAGTAAGTAATGTATCTGAAGTAGTTAACCAGCATTTTTTATTTGCTTTGAATTATCATGTATCAAGAGTATGCATAAAGCTTGTGAGGAGAAAGACTGGGAATATTTTCTCTGACATTTTCATATAATGATAATAAAACTGACTGCTGGTTGTCATCACACTTGTGTTGTTTCTGTTCACGTTTAGAGTTCAGCTTACATCAAATGCTCGTTCTGCACATGTATGTATTTACATCTTCAAAAACACAAATGAATCTGATTATTGCATTCCACAGATTGCTATTCCAAAACATGTTGAATTTTTTCTTAGCTGTTTGAGAAAATGAATGTTTTTGAGTGTCACCTGTCATAATTCCAGTCTCACCTGCATTTAAATGAAATAATCTTAGCTGTGGACTACTACCTTGCCTCTGCTGTTGTCCAGGGTAGGAGATGTTCTTACTAAACTTGTGACTATGTTTTTTAGTTTTAGGACCAAATTGGCAGCTGCATTAGCACGATGTCGCATCAAACATGATGCTCTTTCAATTGAGTACTTTGTACCAGAAACCATATGGAGACAGGAACAAAGGGTTTCTGCTTTACCTTTCTGTGTTTGGATAAACACATATAAAATCAGGTAAGGTCTTTTAAAGTATCATCTGATGTTGATGTTTTTACATATGAAGTGATATAGTTTGCTCCATGCTTGTTTTAGAATTTCCAGGTTATTTTGTTACCAGTAATTTAAAATTCTTACAGGAAATTCTGCTTAGTCCAGTGCCATTGTGTGACATTTTTTTGTAGTTTTTATATGTTACAGTAATGGCATTAATACACTGTAACAAGGTTGTGAAACCGTTTTTCTTACTATTTTGTTGCTTGTGGGCGTCCTTAATAAACAAGGAAATAAAGTTAGAAAATATGTGTGAGTACATTTGGTGACAAAAGATAGAGGAAACATCTTCAAAAGTGGATGTATTAGTGTAAGCTGTAATCTTGGCAAAGGTTGTTAAGATAGATACAATACTTAAACCTGGTGTTTATTCTGTAAGGATAGTGTAAAATTAAAATAAAAATACACTTTTAAAAATCCTTATATTCTGTAGACTACTATATATGTTACACTAGTGTTCCCAGTAACTGTGAGACATGAGCCATACCAGATTATCCTGTTACCTGTTTTGTTGGACAGGTAATCCATTTTAAAACATTTTCAAGAATTTTGTTTTCCTGCTCTTATCTTGGAGCAATCTATGGTGCTTGGAAGATCATGTGTCTTACTCTGGTTGTGGCTTTGCAAGCCTTAAATAAGACTGAACTAAAAGCTGCTGCATTCATCCCACATTTAATGTGCCATATAAGGCTATGGCACTGTCTGAAATTGTATTCAACAAACAAATGTTGCCATATATACCTTTAAATCTTTATGATATTTGAATTGCTCACCTCAGCAGTTACACCTTCATTACATTTACACAAGGATTCCTTCAGTTATCAGCCATTAAAAATCTGTTGAGTTGGGCTAAACTGAAAGCAACTGAAAGAACTAAAGCATTCCAGCAGTGAATTTAATATGATGTCTCCTGAGCACATGGACATTTCTGTTCTGATGCTTTGAATCACCCTCTGGAGACACATACCTCTTTCTTAATTTATTTTATCAGACTTATTAACTTAATTGTTTTAAACTAGAACTTATATGCCTAAATTAGAGTAAGTTCCCCTCCTACAGGCAGCATGGCATTCTATACCGATATATTTATGCATATCTATACACACACTAATAGAAAAAGAAATCCATAAAATTCATATAATCAATGTGAACTATGTTGCTTAAGTAACTCTTATATATTTAATGGTCAGAATTCTATGTTAACAGCCTTCAAGATGTCATCAGAGATTTGGAGACAAAGGGACTCACAAAGGTTGAATCTGTCTCAGACTTTGACCATTACACATATGCTATGGACCAACATTGCCATGATGGATTGGTTTTTCCTTCCTCTCTTAAAGAAGAATTGCTTAATTTAGATCTTTTTGCGGATTGCAAACTCTTACTGCAGGTGAGTTGATGTCACCCTTGAGTCAGATCATCTGCAAACTAAAGTAATTGCTTTGCATTAGAATGAGGCCATATATTGTGTGTCTATCCTATTAAAATCAGTCAGGCAGCAACATAACTCTCCTAAGGTTTTGGACATTTTTAGTAACTAGAAGGTTACAAACTGATTCACTTACTAAATTTAGCATGCAAATGTCAATGCTTATAATTGATAGGTACAAGTAAGCTAGTAGAATGTTTTAAATTTAATATTAAAACTGTTGAAATTAAATACAAGAAGTGATCAAAGAGGCAGTCTCACTTCTGAAAATGTGAGGAAAGTTTTGATGTAACTCCATGCGCTTTCCCCCCATTAGTAGATAGTGGTATGCTATTGTAATATTTCTTCCTCTTCAGCTGCATATTTGTGATGGAATGACCACACTTCGTTGTATTTTGTGCAGTGTGGTTCCTAGTCCTCTGTAAACCCCACTGGTCTTTTTCCTGACTTGCCATCATTAGGCTCTCCAGGCAAGACTGTTTGGAGATTCCTGTTGTAGAGTGGTGGTTTGGAGTAACTGTGCGACAACACACAACCACAAGTTACCTGAACTGTCTGATGATTCTTGGGTACCTGACAGGAGCATATCAAACTGGCATTTTCACTGGATTTCACTTCATTTCCTGGAAACTAGCCTCAAAATTTATTGCCCAACTTAAAAAGTGATTCAGCATTCAATATGCCATTTCAGTGTATATAATTTTAATAGAAGACAGTGAAAAGAACTATGCAGGACAGCCCTATAGGTGATCAGAAGAGCTATCCCTGATTAGTTTTTTCCTCGCTTCTTTCTCATTTGCTTTGAAAGCAATGAAATATTTTCCTAACTTGGAAAAGAAGATTGTCATTCATAGAAACCAAAATAGCTGCTTGTACCTAATTTTTGTGTCACTGTTTTCTAGGATAAGTCTCGCAGCCTTGCTGTACACTCTGCACAGGCACTGTTGAATGCAGGTGATGTCATTATCATGGCTCACAGAGGTTCCCATCTGACCATTGCCCATATGTCTGTGCTGACAAATCACAGCATGTCCACAATTTTTGTTTGTGGTGTGAAATCTTCAGCAAACGAAGAAGAACTGAGGAATATTTTCAGTTATATGGGATGTGAAAGTAGGTGCTGAAACAGTTGGTATGTGAAAAGTATTGTAATGCAGATGTTTGTGAGATCTATAAATACGGCATAATTGTATCAGAATTCAGAGATCCCTTCTTTGAAGACCTGGGGAGGGCAGTAACTTTTTTTTTGTCACAAGGTGAACTGACAGCTCTTCAGCTATAGTCAAGTGAATTGAAGGTTGCAGATAAACCATGTCATAAATGGAAGCTCCTGAAATGTCAGGATGAATTTTTCCATTGAAGTACTTGCTGTGTAGCAGTTGGTATTGCTGGTAGCTGGGAGCTTTTGGGTCCATTTATTTGGTGTTATGGCTGTTAATTTTGGTCTGATTTTCAGCTGTTTAAAGAGTGTTAATTCAAAACACATGCACTTGTCCAGTTTATCTGCAGGACATGATCAGAACAGAATGCAGCAATACTCTGCAACCCCGTTAGCTGTCTGTTCAGTGGATGATGCAGGCCTAGCTAGCCCTTCAATCCATTTGAAATCCACAGGCCATACTTTGGGGGATCTGGGTCTAGCAGGCTCTAGCCCTGCCAAAATCTGTGTAAGACCACAGACTCTTCACCTGTATCATCTGTAGATAGGCTTGCTTGCAGCGTATAACAGTTGAGTGTTTCCTTTTTTTCAGATATTCAGTTGTTACATGAAGATTTTACAGAGCTTGAGCCAAGAGACCCAAGGCTTCAAAAGGCAACAGTTATTTTGCTGGTACCACAATGCTCTGAACTGGGTGTTGGCAATCCAATGGAGTTTATTTTAAGTGAACACAGAGGTAACTTTTGATACAATATCTAGCTTATTCTTTCTGGTAGAAATAAATTCAAGTGTTGTGGTCTAGATAGTGTAGGTGCTTCAGTAAATTGTATCATTTTATAAAAAACCCCCTTATTTTAATTACTATAAAACATATATATTAACTTGAATAATTCTCTATCTGCTTCAAGTTGGTAGTATGAAGTTTGAGGGTTATTCTGGGGAGCAGAATGTATATAGCTTTTTTCTTAAGTAAAAAGACTGTAAGCAGAGAATTTATTTCAAGATACCAATATATATATAATTTTCCATTTGCTTACATTCCTTTATTGACTGTTTGTGTAAGTCTGTTCACTGTACAATTTTCATTAAACAGAACCAAATAAGGGAAACTAGTAATTACAGGTAAAGAGGAAAAGGGAATAAATTAGGCATTCCTTGGTATTCTAATTTGTAGAACCTACCTTCTAACTGCACCAGTAACAATCAGATGTGTTTCTGCAAACAGCTGAATTTTAAGACACTAATGCAAATTGAAATACTAAATCTAGAACTCTCTGCTTTTAGATGCAGGATTGCTACGAGACCTTTTCCAGGGATTTGTGTCTGAGGATAAACTCAATATTCTTGTTGAAAGGCAGCTTAATGAGTTGATTCATGCACTGAAATGTAAGTGTGCTAGTTCTCCAGTTTCTGGGAAAACCTTGTACTATCAATTCCATTGTACTATCACCAGTTTTTTATGTAGTTAAAAATACATTAATAACTCTATTAATTAACAATAAGCATGTAACCAAAACCCCTGAATAATGATCTCCTGCAGTCTGAAAATGTTTCTGTGTCTTAGTGTTCACCAGACATTAATACAATAGTCTTCAGTATTATGTATAGAACTGGTTTATGGCTTAGTCATACTCTGCTTTGGAAATGCTGCAAATATAGTCAGGCTCCATCTGCATGCTGCTGCTTTCTCCCCCTCTCCTTTGGTAGCTCTGAAAAGACTGGGTACAGCTTTGAATTTGTGCTGCAATCTGCAAATATTTGATATTTTAATTATTAAAAAACACAAGAGATTGCATGCTAATGTATGCAGGAGGATATTTTTACTGGTAAAAGTGACACCCACGCCTAATTTTTACAATGCTTTCAGTCCTTACCAAGCCACTGTCTGTATGAAGAATCTGAACAGTAGAAAATTTGTTTTGTTTTGTAGTTAAGAAAGTACAAGCTATTGTTTACTGCACTTGTTCAGTTTACCCACAAGAAAACGAACTAGTAGTGAAAAAAGCACTGGAATCTGGAGTGGAAGGAGATAAAGTACGACCATATAGGTATGGAATGAGTAGTTTTATCTGTGGAAAAATTAAAGTATAACTTTAAATTGTAGCATAATTCTTATCTCCTGGACTGATATGTGTCTTGCATTAAATTAAACTTTAAAATAGTTTTTGCTGCCTATCGTGCCATTCTTTCTGCTGTTTATGAGAGTACTTAGCAGTATTCTATTGCCTTTTTAATCTAATATTTTTGTTCGTCTGAAATTGAGATAGGAGGAAAGCATCACTGGTTGGAAATAACATTCTTCTGATAGAGCCATTGCTTTTATCATATCAGTATTCAGAAAATGAAGCTAGTTTAAGATAAAAGGGAGACTAGAAGTAAGAGTACTTGCTAGCATGCTCTCAGCTTCTCACCTAGAATGATCAATTTCAAAGGAAAAAGAAATTAAATCTTAAACTGTGAGAATAGTATAGAAGAATAAGAACCCTTGCTGTGGGCTTGCTCATCCCTGTGTTTAGATGGGGGAGGAGGGTTTACAGTAAGAGATCATCCTGTGCAATCATACCAAATACAAATATATATGAAAAAGGTGTGCTTTCTACATACTTTATATTTAGTTTAAACCTGTCAACTGTCACCCCTGTTAGCTGGAGAAATCGTTAAAAGACTGGTGGGTACTGGATTTTCCTTTCAGTCACAGTAGATGAATGCAAACGTTTGGCACTCCCTTGCACATAGATACAACAGCTGATTACAAGATGCAGGTTAAGAAAGTTTATGTTGCCAAAAGCACAGAAGAGTAATACTATATTTATAGATTTTCTACTTATTTAGATGATGGTAATAACCTGGGTATAGCAAGGGAAGTTACTGTGGCTCAAGATATTCAGTGTAATTAAATTTTGCATGATTAAAGTGATAAATGTTAACTGTGGCCAGTCCAAAGAATTTTTAAAAGTTGTATGTCATTCATAAGGTTAAGACGTAGTGCAACAAAATGCATCTTTCTTGCAATTCACTGATGAAAAAATAGCAGCCTGCTTGGATTTTTACACTAAGTGGGATGAAATCAGTGTTTGTCTTGCCAGTGATACTGTGCTAGTCCAAAAGCATCTCCGGACTCTTCCTGTGACCTGTGTTTTCCTTTGGAATTTGAAATTTTGTGAGTCTGCCATGTCTTGATCTCCATGCAGCTATTACTCTATAGGGAGAACTGGGGGGATCTTGGAATATAATGGTCTCCAAATTGATTGAACACAAATAACACATAAATTCATAGAATTTGTAATAAAAAGAAAATATCCCAGAGCTTTAATTATTTTAGAAAAAAAGTCCTCCTTGTGTAAAACACGTCCCCTTCCCCAAAGGCAAACCAAAAATCTGTTCAGTGTTTTGCAAAAACATCATGAAACTTGTCGAACCACCAAATTATACTTTTACTTTCAAATACAAGGCAATCTTAGATTGTCAGAAAAGGGCAATAAAATTACATTAGGATTTTTGCGGACCTGAGCATATTTGTGACAGAAGACTGATTGAGCTTTATGGGTAACAATTTCAGAATCCATTTCTCCCACACTGTCATGCAGTATCTTGGATATTTTCATGCACAGTTCTTGCTGCAATAAAGCTGCCAGTAACCAGCATGAACAGAGCAGTAACAGAACACCATAAATAAAATATATAGTGTGATTATGCTTGTCTTAAGATGAAATCTCAAGCCATTTAAGATGCACGTACTACTTACAACAATTCCTTTTACACTTTCTTTAGAATTAGAGAACTTATTTGACTAAAACAATGCAGTATAGAATGAAAAAATGGTTGCAGAATTACTAGTCCCAGTGTTCACAGCTGTGTCTTTAAGAGGCAAGTTACACTAATAAAACACCCTGTTTGATCATCATAGATCCACTTAATTTCCTTTTCCAATAAAATTGAGGGCTTTCAGGAAACTCTTATACCAGTTGTGCTTATGTGCATAATATCTTTTGGAATTACTCTGCAGAACTGGAGTGGTGCCGAACAAAATAAGGCTCTGCTGGAGTTTGGGATCATACAGCTGGTCTAGGGCTGTGCAGTTGTAGGGGTGATTTCAAACAGGTACCCAGTGGCAATGCTCAGCTTACCTTAATGATATGACAGTATCATTAATGCTTCACCTTGAGTAAGGATACACATTGAAACAGGTGTGTATAGAGAGGAATCCAAACCACTCACGCGTTTCTCTTTGGCCTGTCAAATTTGAGTTAATTTCTGCATCATTTTTCCAGGGTCAGACCATCCATTGAAGGGATTCCTGGTAACAGTAGTTTGTATACATCAATAAAAATTAAGATTATCACTTTTTCTTTTTTGCATTGAGTGAGGTGATTTAAAAGGAAAAATCTCCTGTGTCACAGGACATAGACTTTTATTTAGTAATGCGAGGAGGATGCCAGCCTTATAGTCTGTTCTATCAAGTTCCAAGGGATACAGAAAAGAATCCAGTTTTGCAGACTTCCCATTAGAAATGAAGTAGCCAGCCAAATCAGGATATTGCTTACAAATATTGAACCCATTTCTCTGTAACCATCTTTGAGTAGAGCTCTGTCTCCAGAGGATTAATGTAACACTGAGGAGGGGCTCTATCCTATAGTCTTCAGTGATGTGAAGAGGGGGGGGTGCTGTAATTGCAAAAGGACATTTTGAGAGTGTTTTTTCTGTACTGAGACCACTTTAGTTTAGCAGCCTTATGAGCCAAGTTGCTGAGGCCTCTTTAGCAGCTAGGCATTCCTGGAATACAAGAAAAACATGAGAAAAGGCCAGTTCTTCCTTCTCTACCAATGCACTGCAAAACTGTAAAACTGGAAAAACATCACTCAACTATTAAAAATATTTAGGTTAGCAAATTTTGCTACACTAAGGTTTTTAGCTTAGACAGATATATTATTTATTATGATCATTACTGTTAACACAAAGTCAACAGCGCTACAACTTCCGTGAGCTGCTTAGTGTTCTCAGATCATTCCCCAGCTTCACGGACAACTTGATAACCCAGTAATTGCAGACCTGAGAAAGAACATAGTTTTTCATTATATTAACAAATATTTATTATCTGGTGGTTAATATACTTAATGATAGGAAAAAATGGGAATTATTGAAAAAAAGGAAAAACCCCAATTGTTTCTAAAAAGATGAATTCTTATGCCTTTCTTGAATTGCAGTTGTTTAAAATTAACATAAAGCTATATAATTGAACAACATAATTTGGAAATTACTTTAAATGCATCCTTGTTTATTTTTTTTTACATCCTTAAATATTATTTTCTGGTATTTTATTTATTTTTTACAGGCTTATTCCTCCTGTTTTTTCTACTTGCTCCAACTCAGAGGCCTCCACTGAAACTTTTTTCAAAATGGAGCCATCAGAAATTTCCAGTGGCTGTTTTGTAGCCGTTCTAAAAAGAGAGGTAAACTAAGAAAGTTACCATTTAAAATAACTTCACAGAAGATGACTACTGCAGTTTTCCACAAAAGAAAACAAGAAATTGAACATTTGAAATAAAATTCCTGGCTGCTCTTAAGTTGTGTTAAGAACAAAGGATAAGGAGCAGTTGAGATGTGCCACTTCTGAAATTGTATACTGAGCACAGCCTTCCACCAAGTGCCTGTTCTGGAGCTGTTAGTGATCAGAGCAGGCCCTTGATCCAAGTCAGTGCCAGCAACATCTGGAGGAAATATATTGTTGTCACACCTTGGAATGAAATGCATAAGTTGATTAGACTCATGATAAATGGTGTCTAGTGGAGTTACTTGTTATATGTGTCATCAAGATTTTCCAGTGTCCAAGCAGAGGAAGTCTTAAACCATATGGGTGATACTACTATAATTTAAATAAAACAGATATGGATGTTTCCTTCACAAACTAAGACATATGCAAATCTGGCTTGAAAGGCTTTTGCTGAGTAAAGAGGAAAGTCTTGGCACAATTCCTGAGGAAAGGCCTTAAAGGGCTAGTTTGCATCTCTGAGCATCAACATTTTCCTCTTGTGTCTGAGAAAATCAAGAATTTTTTAACCAGAAGAGGCAGGAGGGCAGCTAATTAGAATTTCATTGCATATTACAGATAAAAATCTTTGTCGTCATTTATGCTACTTTTTATCATGCTGTGATTACAGTGCTTCAAAGAAGCTTGTCTCTTGGAGGAAATTAAAAGAGATTTCATTAAGAGTAAGAGAATCACATAGGAAAAGCCTTTCAAGTTACCTATTATTGACCCCTTTCTTTTCTATATAAAGTATTTTTAACCTGGCTCCCTACGTTTTAGCTAATCATGCTATGTAACTCTGTACCATATTGTCTCCCTTCAGAGAAACACTTCTGTTTCAGGTAGTTAATTTGAATAATTTTTATCAAATTCTAATGCACAGAAGCAGTTGCTCCTATGGCAAATTTTTAGGTGATTCAGGAAATGAACATTTTCTATAGGGCAGAAAACACCTACTTATGTATTTGAACTTAATCTGGCCATTTCTGTTAAGGATAACAAAAGGTGTTTTTATAAATACGTTAATAGCAAAAGGGGGGGCAAGTAAAGCCGCTATTCCTTGTTGGACATGGAGGGGAATATATTTACCAAAGATGAGGAAAAGGCTGAGGTACTTAACACTTTGCCTCAGTTTTCAACAATAAGACAGGTTGTCCCCAGGACAACTGGCCTCCTGAGATGGTAGATGGGGAGGGGGAACTGAATAGACCCCTGTGATCCAGGAGGAAGCAGTTAGTGCCCTGCTGAGCCACTTGGATCCTCACAAGTCTATGGGACCAGATGGGATCCACCCTAGGGTGATGAGGGAGCTGGCAGAAGAGTTTGCCAATCCACTCTCCATCACCAGCTGGCTCACTGGGGAGGTCCCAGATGATTGGAAGTTGGCCAATGAGACAATCATCCATGAGAAGGGCAGGAAGGAAGATCTGTAAAACTACAGGGCTGTCAGCCTGACCTCTGTGCCCCGCAAGGTTACAAAACCGGTCATCTTAAGTGCCATCACAGGGAACCTACAGGATGGACAGGGGATCATACCCAGCTAGCATGGGTTTAGGAGGCGCAGATCCTGTCTGACAAACCTGATCTCCTTTTATGACCACGTGACCCACCTGGTGGATGAGGGAAAGGTTGTGGATGTGCTCTATCTAGACTTCAGAAAGGTCCTTGACACTATCTCCCACAGTATACTGCTGGATAAGCTGGCAGCCCATGGCTTGCACAGGGGCACTCTCTGCTGGGTTAAGAACTGGCTGATGGCCAGGCCCAGAATGCTGGTGAATGGGGCTGTGTCCAGCTGGTCACCAGTGGTGTCCCCCAGGGATCAGTGTTGGGCCCAGTCCTGTTTAATAACTTTATTGATGATCTGGTTGAGGGGATTGAGTCCACTATTAGCAAATTTGCATATGACACCAAACTGTGGGGGAATGTCAGTCTGCTGGAAGGCAGGAGGGCTCTGCAGAGGGACCTGGACAGTCTGGATGATGGGCTGAATCCAATGCTATGATGTTCAACAAGGCCAAGTGCCAGGTCCTGCACTTTGGCCACAACAACCCCATGCAGTGCTACAGGCTGGGCACAGTGGCTGGAGAGCAGCCAGGCAGAAAGGGACCTGGGGGTCTGGATTGACAGGAAGCTCAACATGAGCCAACAGTGTGCCCAGGTGGCCAAGATGGCCAGTGGAATCCTGTCCTGTATCAAAAATAGCATGGCCATCAGGACCAGGGAAGTGACCCTTCCCCTGTACTCTGTGTTGATGAGGCCACACCTTGAGTGTTGTGTTCAGTTCTGGGCCCCACAATTTCCGAAGGACATTGAGGTGCTGGAGCAGCTCCAGAGAAGAGCAGCAAGGCTGGTGAAAGGACTGGGACAAAAGTCTTGTGAGGAGTGGCTGAGGGAGCTGGGGTTATTTAGCCTGGAGAAGAGGAGGCTCAGAGGAGACCTTACCACTCTCTACAACCACCTGAAAGGATGTTGTAGTGAAGTGGAGGTCAGTCTCTTCTCCTAGGCAACAAGCAGTCTAACAAGAGGGCACAGTCTCAAGGGGCACCAGGGGAGGTTTAGGTTAGATATTAGAAAGAAGTTCTTTATAGAAGGAGTGATAGGGCATTGGAATGGGCTGCCCGGGAAGGTCATTGAGTCACCATCCCTGGAGGTATTTAAGAAGAGACTGGATGTGGCACTCAGTGCCACAGTCTAGTAGGCAGGGTGGTGTTAGGTCAAAGTTTGGACTTTTCCAACCTATTTGATTCTATGATTCTATTCTATAATTTAAACTGAAATTTCTGGTTTACAGACACCCTTTTCTTAGCTAGTTTAAGTAGTTTCTTCCCTCTTGTTTCTCTTTATATACTTGGATGCTAACCTGATTCATAATTAATCTAGTCTGAGAATTCCTTACTTATGTATTATGAAGAAAGATTTTTATTATCATGAAGATTATTCATGTTTAATGTTACTGATAGCATTTCTGTATTTCAGTAACTATTTATGATACACACACATTATGTAATGCATATGCACATTATTATAGACACATTACAGAGCAGGTCAGTGTAAGAGTGTGCTGCTTTTGGCTGGGGTAGGGTTAATTTTCTTCCCAGTGGTTGCTGTGGGGCTGTGTTTTGCATTTGTGCTGAACACAGGGTTGACAGTACAGAGATGTTTTTGTTATTGCTGAGCAGTGCTTACACAGAGCGAAGGCCACCTCTGCTTTTTGTACTGCCATGCTGGGGAGGAGACTGGGGGTGTGTGGGACACGGGTGAGACACAGCTGAACCCAACTGACCAAGGGGATATCCCATACCATATGACATCCTGTCCAGTATGTAAGGTGCGCAGAAGGAGGAGGAAGTGGGGACGTTTGAACCGATGGCTCTTGTCTTCCCAAGTAACCCCTGTCTCTATCTGGCTTTTATGCTTCTGATTCTTTCCCTGATCTTGCTGGTGGAGGAGTAAACGAGCAGCTGCGTGAGGCTTGGTTGCTGTCTGGGGTTAAACCACAGGTCAGACATACAGTACAGAGCCCAGAACTGAGCCTCGCCTGTTTAGGTCAGTAGAGAACAAAGTTTCTGAAGAGCAAATGCTCAGGTGCCTCTTGACACAACAGTCATGTTCTTAATTTATAAATAGTTTGGTTAGCATTTATTCAACTACGGCCATGCCACCCTGACGCCTGATCCCGTCAGATCTTGGAAGCCAAGCAGGGTCAGCCCTGGTTTGTACTTGGATGGGAGACCTCCTGGGAATACCGGGGGCTGTAGGTTCTAGTCCTGAGGCCTTCACTGTCACTGTCCAAGCTCGCTCGGCCGTGGCAGATGAACCTGAGGAGTTAAAGGGTGGGGCCAGTTCCCCGCACGCTGTGCCTCACCTAAAAAATCCACTGTGCAGGCTCAAAGGACACACCCACATGGGGAGAGCCCTTCCTAAATCTTGGTTCCGAAAAGCCGAGCCATGATGATGATAGCATTTATCACATGTGACCTTCTGCTAGATTCTGATGTAGTTTTCTCATGAAGTAAATTCTGAGCAGCTCTGTGTTGTGACTTAGATTCATTGTTGTTTTCTTTGAAATTTTCAGAAAGATTCTTCTCAAAAAGTGCCTGCTAAAGACCTTTTGGCTTATGCTGCAGAAAAAGGACTGCTAGATATCCTTTCTAAAGAAAAACCAAAAGAGGAAAAAAAGCATAAGGTGAAACGACGTAGACGCAACGTTACTGGTACTGACAGTAAGCCAAAGGCTGCAGAGCCCCTCCACCATCAACCTGGAGCTAATGTTAAGGCTGAAGTTCCCATGTCTAAAGCAGTCAGTAACAAACGACAGAAGAATGTGCACAGAACAAAAGCAGTCAGTGCCACACAACAAAAGCATGTGTGCAGAACAAAAGCAGCCAGTAGTACACAACAAAAGCATGTGCACCGAACAAAAGCAGTCAGTAACATACAACAAAAGCATGTGCACCGAACAAAAGAAGCCAGTAACATACAACAAAGGCATGTGCACCGAACAAAAGCAGTCAGTAACACACAACAAAAACATGTGCACCGAACAAAAGCAGGCAGTAACACACAACAAAAGCATGAGCACCGAACAAAAGCAGCCAGTAAAGTAGCTGTTTCCAAAGCAGTCAGTAACACACAACAAAAGCATGAGCACCGAACAAAAGCAGCCAGTAAAGCAGCTGTTTCCAAAGCAGTCAGTAACACACAACAGAAGAATGTGCACCAAACAAACGGCCACGTTCAGCTGAAGGAATCTACCACCCCTGATTCACACAGGGCTCTGCCTGAAGTGCCAAAGCCCACATATCATTTGTCACCTTTGGGCAAGGTGTCTGAGAGACAAACACCTGCTAGAAGGGCACGTGTGCTACATACCAGGGTTGTATTGAAGACTGCGAAAACCACTTTGCCTCAGGAGTGGTAACACCAAGGAAACAAATGCAGAGTATCAAATCCCTTCTATAACCAGACTGGAGTGCAGGGTCCAAGTGGTTGATTATTTCCACCACCCCTGTCTAAAACATCCAGCCAATCTTTGACCATGGCTGTACAAATCTTCAAACTTTGCTCTTCCTTTACACAGAAGGTAAAGATTCTTGTATATTCATCAGTCCTCTTTGATTACAGTGTATCATTATGCAGGATCACTTTGCTGTGGGAAAGAGATATGTTGTGGGCTATTTGTGTAGAAATATCTGTTAGACAGTAATTTTTATTCCAGTAGTCACACTTTCAAGTGAGTGGAGCTCAGCTGCCTAAGGCTGATAGACTGTTGTGAGGAGTGAGGTCAAAAAACTGTGACTTCTTGCTATACATTTTAAAGTGACAAATCACACATCTGACCCCCCCCATCATGACCAAGATCTGTAGGAGTAATCAACTTCAGATTGATTTTTTTAAAGTGAGTCTGTGTTTTTAAATTGGCTATTTTTCTTTACAAGTGCTGGGTACCATTTTTGTGAGTTTTCACTTGGACTGATGCATGGAAAACAAGCCTTGCACAGTAAGCCAGTTAGCTCAGCTTTATTTCTAAAACTAGATGCGAACTTCTGTACAGGAAACTGGCCAAGTATACTAAAGTCCATGCACAGGCTTAATCTCTTGGTTTATACTTAGGTGTGCTTCAAAATAATAGCGATGGCTAAAATATTCTGATGTTAAAAATCAAATTGTCATCATAATGTCATGTCATACTATATCATGGCTCATAATTGCTTTTCATGAATTTCTTAACACAAGTTGAAAAGAGCTGCTCCTTTCAAAGTAACTTATTTTTATAAATGTTAGTGCTAGTCAGTTCAGTAATAACTGAACACAGAGAAGTTTGTCTGTCTTTGGAAACAGCTGTGGGCTTCTAACCTGCTGCCTCTTCCTAGCAAAGGCAAAATAACTGCAAAATACCTACAATTAGTCTAATAATCTGAGCAGAGGATAAAGGGAGACACAGATATAGAATACTCTGGTTTGTATTTGGAAGTGTTGTAAAAATGACATAGAGACAGTACAGCAATAAATAAAGGCAAAGGTAGCTGTGGCCCAGAAGAGAAATTTTCCTCTAGGCAGTCATTTAAGAGACTTGGCAAGTATTGCCATGAGTGTCAACAACATAGTATGGAATCTTAACTCATGTGACATATGGGTCTGGATTTGGATCCATCCAGAGAAAATGTTTTAACATCTTTACTTTTTCTTCACCTACACCAGTCAGTGTTGCCAGATCAGCAGTGCCTTTATAAGAAGGGATGTGAATGATACTACACCAACAGTGTAAACAGTTGGCTCGTGTTCATCGGATATTGATACTTCACTGAATCAATAAAAATTTCTTTCAGCATTTTAATCTGAGCCAGTTTTCCTAGACAAAGACCCCCCCCTTATCTCCTGCATATCACTGTGACCAACCCATGCTCCTCACCCATTCCATTAACATGGTGAATTCTGCTCTTGTTTTTGAACAACCTTGTAAGGATGGATTTAGACCCATGCAAATGCAACGTGTAGAACTGGAAGAAAAAGAAATTATTATTTTATTTCAAAACCATCTAGGAGGAGGAGCGATTCTACATATTAGATAGAAGGAATGCACACTAAGGTGTTTTTTCCCCCAATATGACTGTTAAATGCTTAAAATAAACTTAGAAATTCTGCAGTTAGAGAATGATTTTTTTAAAATCAAGATCTGTATCATTCATTATTAAAGTTTAAATTACTTGTAAACAAACATATATATGTATGTGTCTGATGACAGAATTTCTGGGTTAATCATGTAATATGTGTCATGATGTCCCACAATCGGCCTCATCTTGCTTCTGGGAATTTGCATTTTTTTAAATGGTACAGAGGCTAAACCAGTTAGCATCTTGATGTCTTCCTCAGAATATCAGAGAGCAGGTATTTTGACTCTGCAGGTCAGCAGCTTACTTTGTAAGCACTGAGCTTCACCTGGAGGCAACATCTGGGACTGACTCCAGATGGCTTGTAGGTAGATGCCTGTACATGAAGTTAAACACTCGATGAATCTTTACAGTAAAACTGTATCTTATGCAACTATTTTTCTGTAATCTGTTTATTTGTAATTTTCAACTAGAAACTGCTGTTTCAGCCTTCCAGATGCAAAAGTCTCCATTGTACTGCTATTGCCTCTAAACCACCCCTGTTTTTCCCTTCCCTCAACCACCATTTGGAACAGAAAAAAATAATTTCCCAGTTTCATGGAGCAGTAACAATTGAGACAATCACTTTATGCAGCTAAATTTATTCTCAGAACAGATTACATTTAAATGTGGGGAAGTGGCCAACAGCAGGGAAAATTGTCCTTTTCTGTATCAGTCAGGTGCTTTATTTAAGACTGGGCTCTGCTAATAAAGAGTGGATGTGTTTCCTTCTTTCTTACTGCTGTTAAATCAGACCTGCTTTGGCTGACTGTACAGCACAAGTTGTAGCAATGTGTTAATTAACCCGCTCAAAAAAGGAGTGATGTGGTCAATGGTAATGCTGAAATGCTGAGGCCATACTGGCTGCTGAAATGAGAAAGTTCTCTTCTCCATGGGTGATATACTAACAATTTTAAATCCCTAGGTAAGTGATCTATGAAATGCTTAATAAAAGAAAAGAGATGTAGAACTCTTAGTGACACAGAACTGGTGTAAGCTATCAGATACTCTGTAGTTTTTGTTCTATGTTACAAAAGGGCATATTATTTCTATAGGTACATGTGACTCTGCACAGGAAGTGTATCACTATGACCTTGTGAATGGATTCTGTGCCCTTCCATGCAATTTTTGTTATTCCCATTTAACCATCCTGTAGGTGGCCTCTGTAGCCTTACATCCCTCACACCCCCTTGCTCCCCTTTAAATGAAACAGTAAGTGGCTTAAATAAAACCTACAGCCAGCACTGCAGATTTCAAAAGAAAGGCTTTTATCTCTTAGTCATTGACTGTGAATATAAATTTCCTCGCTTCTGCAAGGGAGCGTGTTAATGACATGACTGACTGACACGTGATGTTTACCTCTAACTTAGTATTTGCATTGAAAAAAATGAAGAAATTAGCTTTGCTTTACCTGATTTTTCTACAGACTTCAATAAAAATGTGACTACAAATAATTACCAAGCCTGCCTTTTTTAAGGCAACCTATAGTATACAGAGTGGAGAACGTTACAAGAGCATGTCTGGTAAAGACAACACATCAACATAATAATGCAGGATATTTCAGTAAAAATAGAATAAATAAAATAAAAATATTTTAAGCTGTATTTAACAGGTTAAGTTAGAATATGGCATCAGACATACAAGGCATAGTGAACATGGCTGCCAGCCTACAGAATCACTAGGTATTATAAAAAATGCATAGATAACTGAAGGGTTGCTATAACATCAACTAGAACAGTGGCAGTTGCTCAAACATCCCCCTCCATACATACTTTTTTTGGCCATGGTAGTAAGTGTCTGAATATATTGTTTAACAGAATATAACGGGCTTTGCAAATATTAGGCTCTGACTCTGCAAACACCTGGTGGGTGCATATTAAATCTTTTGGAGAATAAGGAGCTCTACTGAAGCAAAAAGGCCACATATAGTCAGACCATTAAGCACACTACTTAAATACTTGCAAAATCAACAACATTTTGTTAACAGACACAAACCTCTTAAAACATACATTGGTGAGTGACATACGGCTTTTCAAATACCCTTCTATCTTCTCGGCCTGTCCTGCAATTGCACACATTGCAAGTGAAAGCTAACCAAATGTTCATAGCCTTGACCATACGGGTGCAACTTTCACACTGCTGTTTGCTGAGTGTTGGTTTAGTTAAAGAGAGTCCAGATCTCTCTTGGGAAGAATCAGCACTGTGCAGATGCAATGCCAAATTTAATTATACTGTTTAAAATCATTTCACTGTTGTACAACAGTTGTAAATCCCAAATCATGGTGTTCCCAGCTGGAACTTTAAAAAGACTCTGTCAAAATGTTTAATTTAAAATAAAATTTGAATCACTAGCACAATGACAAAAAGGGGAAGTTTTATCTCTTAATTTCGCAATCCTACCTAAAGATCCAGTGTTAGCCACCACATTTTGAGGGCAGTCATCCCTGGAAGTGTTCAAAGCCAGGCTGGATGGGGCTCAGCAACCCAGTCTAGCGGGAGGTGTCTCTGGCCATGACAGAGGGGTTGGAACCAGATGATCTTTAAGGTCTCTTCCAACTGAAAGAGTTCTGTGGTTCTCTGATAGAAGTGAGTTTTTACATTACTCCTGGCAGAGGCAATTGGGATCAGTACTAGAAACTACAGAAGCAGGTGTGCAAGCTGCCATGCCCATGCTTCGTGATCTGGCTTCGTGGTCAGTCAAACCACTGGTACTGCTGAAACAGGTGGACTGGTTTGCATCCCTCACCTCCAGCTCTCCCTGCACACCCAGCACAAGCCATAGACCTGGTGCAAAGGAGGTGGCAAGAACGTGAGCCCTGCGAGGGGAAGCAGTTGCTTCAGTGCCTGAGGTGAAGCATCGTGATCATGAAGAGATGGTGGAGGATCAGCTCTTCAGAGGGTATTCTAGAGAGCTAAATTTAATTACTATAGTTGCATAGCTAGCCTTCACCTGACACTTGCTCATACATCATGCTGAGTTTAGTTTAATGATTTTTCTGCATTTTTCAATGAATCATCATTCTTTTCCTGTTGTGTTCCTAAATTACTTCACCCAGGTGTTGTCATTAACATCTTTAAACCAGGAAATAGAAAAGAAAATAGTTTAACAGTCTCTTGCATAGTAAAATAAAAAAGGAGTTACTGTAACAACAACCCTGCCAATGTTCCTTTATCATTGTAGTATGACCAGATTTGCAGACTTGGGAGACAGTTACAGTTTGGAACTTATCTGTAAATGGAGGAAAAACATTTTTAACACTAGTAAAAATATCTTTAATGTTCCATTTCCAAAATATGTATCAATCTTCAGGTCTAGATAGAAGATGGCAAAGGGAAAGTCTGAAGATTCATGACTGCATTTCAGAATTAGCCTGAGGTCCAGTTTTGAGGGCAATGCTGGGCTGATTTGTGAGGGTCTGCAGGTGTGTAAATTAAAGCAACCAGATAAAGTCTTCGGAGCAAAAGCATGGAAATCAAGTTGTGCCACCTGAAGCACTACCCTGTTAGAAAACAACTCTCTTCTTACTTTGTTACGAGAGTACTGAAAGTAAAATAAATTTCACAGAATTTTGTAAACAACAAAAACCATAATTGTTCTTTTTCTGGCATGCTAAGTATTCAGCAGCAAACTCCGAGGGGAAGGGGGAACTGTACAACCAGACACTGAATTGAACTTTTCACTGAACACTTGTATGGAATAGTTTAGTCTCTATAACAGTTGTAAGACACTATTTCTTTCTTAGTCCTGATTGGTTTGAGCCCTGTGTGAACAAACGGTATTTCTGATGAATAAATGACAGATTTAAGAGAATAAATTTAACAATGAACATTTTCATTTGTATGTTTAAAGCTGAAAAGCTTCAGTGGATCACCCTGGAACTCAATTACTAAAAACATTTCTGGATTTTTCATCATTGGTTTGGTTTTAAACACAATTCTTCTCTAAGACCATAATGTGTAACCAGAAGATGAAATAATGACACCATGATTCACAGAATGTCAGGGAGATGTTAATGTGGTTGCTAGACCAATGCTGACAAACAGTTTAAAACTTACAGGTGTAGTTCTGTAAAAAATAAAACTTGTTATTTAATCTACAATAATTCAATGGTAGCTAATACTTGGTACCCATTCCAGTGTTGAAAACACAGCAAAGTGCTGCGGGATTTAAGATTGGTTTGTGACGAATCCAGCTCAAGAAGGTGAAACTTTAACTTAGGCATCATTCACTCCAAGGACTTTAGCATGAGTTCACTGGGAGGGACATGGCCATATTCTTTTTTTGTGTGACTTTAGGTAATGTTCATATATTTACAATCAAACAGACCTTCCATTGCCCATGATGTAACTCACTGACAGCAAAAAAATTATTCATGCTTCTTTTCATATCACACGATGGTGGCAAGAATGAGAGAACATGCTTGTCTAACATTGTTTTGATAAGGGTAAATTCTCTGAAGACAAAGCATCAGCAGTTGAAATGGAAGGCCAGACATGGTCAGTTCATTTTCCTTAGTGTGGCTACTGTTATCTTCAGTTAAATGTCAGGAGAATCTTCGCTTATGCAGCTATGGCATCTCAGTGACTGGACGTTTCTGTTTCAAAGTGTCAATGAGAGACAGCACGCCTCTTTTTACGTTAGTTGTAACTCTTCTGGTCACTGAGTCTGCAGGAGGTGGGGGCGGTCGAACCTTCTGTGAAGGAGGTCTGGCTACTAAGCACTTCTGATACCGTAACTGCAACAAAGAAAACCATTCTGCAATCATTACCCAGTAATTTCAAATACACTCTTAGTACCTCCTCATTAAATATAGTCCAACCTCTGTTTTGGCTGTGACAGAAAGCTCAGCTGAAGTTAATGGGACACTGATCTGTCAATGCACAGGCAGAAACTGTTCATTAGCAGTTCAGCAGACACTGAACCATACAAACAGCGATCTGAAAACTGAAAAATAAGTTTTCTAGGTTCAGCTACTCTGGAACAAAGATTACTTTCACTACATTACCACTGGATTGTGTAACAATTGTGCAGTGAAATAAAAGCTTTCTAACTTATATAGACATTGCAAAGGTTAAGAGGGAAGATGACTAAAGGAGCATTGTTCACTAAACTGCCATTTCAAACTTTTAAATGTTTGGATTTTAACTGATTAAACATATCATAGTACCAATTCCTATTTTCATCTGTTCTTTCTGTCTTGAAATCAATATAATTGCCAATTTGGAGAGATGATTATTTATGGAAGCAGTAAAAAATCTAAGTGCTATTACATGCCTTTGAAGAAAATCACTTACCATGCAAGCAGCCTGAACAGCTTCTGATACATTGCCTGCATTTGGTTCACACCAAAAAACGTGGCATTCAAAATGCTGGTTTCCTGTGTCCATAATGAAGGCGAATGTGTGAATGTCTTTGCCTACTCCCATGAAGGACAGGAAACGCACACGACACTCCACCATGATTTCCTCTTCATTCTGGTAATGAATCAAATTACCATTATTCTCTGATATTCTGTGCAACTTCTAATTTTGATTAAATAGGAGGACACACTGAAACAGTATGGTAATTCCTTTTTGTCTGTCTTAATATACTCAGCGTGCTCAGGCCTGGGCTGGATCTCCCCTTCTAGGCTGTCACTGGAGAACCAAGGCTTTGGGCATTAGCACTGAGCATGCGGTGCATTTTACAACTGTTTGTTTTGTGAAGAAACAAAACAACATGGCTGTAATGATGCCAAAACATGGTCCCCTATCACTGGTATGTTACAGAGATACTGGTTTAGTACCTCATCAAAGGGCATATATAAAAGACTCTCTTTGAAAGTTTCGCTGTATTAATCTCTATGAAAAACGCTCTACATTTTCCTCTGTTACAGAGATTTAAGTATTACTCTTGGCTTCCATACCGAGAATAAGGTAAATACACTTTGGAATTTAGGATTGTTACTTAGGGCTTAACCTAAACATTTAGGCTCCAAATTCCTAGAAAGAACAACACTGAATTTAAATATCTAATGAATACTTGTAATAATTTATTTCTGAGAACATGCTTGCAATGCTAAAGAAAAGTGAAGCTGATACAAGCAGTGAGAGCCTCTGCAGATTCTGGAGAGAAATACAATGCAAAATAAGCAAATAAATTCCAGTGTAAATTAACTCTACTAGTGTTTCTGTGTTCCTGGTTTTCAACACTCATATTATGTTAAGTGTGTTTTGAACAAGAGTCTGCCTTACTCTTTCACTGATTACTGTTACAGTAGCATCAGCAACATTCATGGTAACTGCCATCCAATCATCTTTGCTAGAGGAAGCCATTAGACTCTCAATGGCACTATTCAGAGTATCCATTCCTAAAAGAGAAGAAAATTAAATAATGAAAATAAATTAAAACATGTAAACATTAACAAAACTTTTTATCTTCACATTGTACAACAGAAGACATTGTTTTGGACTCATTAAAATTAATTTGATGATGGAAGGAAATCTTGTGAAGTTGTGTTCCTTCATCTGCAAAACGAAAACAGGAGCCTCTGGCTTATAAAAACCAGGACAATATCCTGTTGAGCTGCTGCACCGTTTCATTTATCTAGGGCCCTTCTCATTAGTAGCAGAGCTCATATTCAGAGAAAGCTGTAGAAAGAAACTTCACCTTCTTGGCAGCACCCAAAATACCCTGGTTGCAAAACACATGTTCATATGATGCTCTGAATATGAGATGTCTTCAGGCCTGATTCATGTGACAAACACAAAGGTTGCTACCTTTCAAAAATCACGCATTTTCACTTGGCTAGCCAGAGCCCAGCTTAGGGCTTAGGCAAGGTACTTTGGAAGACACTTAAGTGCTACATACCCACAGGTTTAGCTACAGGTAGCATGCCCAGGTACTGGACGTGGAACTTCTGTACCAATTCTGTCTTTGGTGTTGGGAAATCTACTGCATGGGAACAAAAGTTAATTCCTGTTAATCAGTATTCACAGCAGGGAAAACCACCTTTATTTCATCAATTACATGAAACAGTTTACCCAGTACTCTGAAGGTATCATATTGATTAAAACAAATTTTTACTCCTTCTAAACAAGAACAAGCCTCAATAATTTCTAAAGGAATTAGGAATAAATTTGCATCAGCTAATTTTTGGTCCATGCTATGAATAAGGTCACATCATATTGCTGGCATATTAAAAATCAGAAAATATAGATGAACAGGTCTCTGAGATATACAGATCTAAATTTCACTAAAATAACTACGTAAAATATGGAATCTGCTTTTAATACCATCCTTGCTAATATGTTAAATAGAGTCTCCAGGTAATCAATACTACTGTCTGAGCAGTACACATTACACAGACCATTATACAAATTGATATATGGATTACGAGTAAGATATTCTGTACAAACTGGTAGACCTAGAAGCATATAATGCCCTGTAAAGCTAATATGGAGTCTGTTCTCCTGGAATACTTTCAAAAGAGCAACTACTACTGTATGACTAATAAAGGCACGCAAAGGCAACTTCCTTCTACCATGCAGTAGTGTGCAAAAGACCCTTTAGCTGGATGCCCCTCAGAAGCCTCTGAATCTAAGTGATTAACTGGAGTATATTCTGGTTTTAAGTGTGAGAGAATGAAATGGGTAATGGCTTAAACACTGTTAGACCACCGAAGCTCACTCCCTGCCAGAATATGCCTCCTGGATTTCAGGGAACTGGACTGTGAGTTAAGCCTCCTGACTGGAATTTGAGATAAGATAAATGTGGTGCTACTGTCTAACCACCTCAGGTTTAAGGCACAGTAAACAAGGCTGGGAGGAGGCCATAGCCCACAGACTCATTCTGTTCTCCTGCTCCCCTGAGAGACTGGACTGTTAATGGCTCCAACAATCAGCAGGGTGCTTTGCTAACAGTGGGCAGAGTGGCCGCCCCGCTGCTGAGGGCATGTACGACCAACACCTCAGGCTACAAGCTGGGTGTTAAACAAGGCAAACCCTGCAAGGCAGGGCAGTGTTTCTTTGTCCTTACATACAGGACTCAGCTCAACTGTGCTGACATAACAGGCAGATCAAGACCATCACAAGACTGTGACTATCACTTCAACCAACAGACACTGAAATTGCAACTACCAAGTCTCATCTCTGCATCCAACAGGTGGTGACTATGTATCTTTCTACTTTTACCCTTTCTCTTTCTTTTCCTAATACATTTTCTTCAGTGTTATTTTTAATGCCTTTTTATTGCTATATTACTACAGATAATATCAACCAAAATGGCTATATATGCATTTTCTTTTGCAGCCAAATTGTTCTAAAATAAACCCTACCTATATATATATTTACAAACACCAATCACTCAGTGTCTTTCACTCTATCCACCAGTATCCACAAAAAAGTAAGACTGAATTTGCAACACTTGCACTTCAAAATAAAAGACGAAATGCACAAGTTGACATGACTGAGTAGGAGTCCATTACTGTCAACATAACCAATAAAAAATAATTAAAGTAATGCAGGAAGAGGTTACAGTCAGATACATTAATTAAAAGACAAGATTGCTCTCCACCCAGCATGCTCCACTTTTGTCAAAAGCTGCATCAGAAACAAAATGTATCTAAAATAGCACCATCCTGTGGATACCAGCTGTAACACACTGTACCTTGCAGAGGAACATCAAGGGTGACATTTGTCCTGTCCTGCAATGAGCTGCAAGCCATAGCTTTAGCATTCTTCCGTTCAGCCATAATCTGAAGACAGTAATAATACAGCATTTTAAAAAAAAAGTACGGTAGCAACCACAAATTTACTCCTATTACAATCCTAGTTTCTGAAATCTGAAGTAAGTCAGAAGCCACATGACTAAGCAGGTTATTCTTTTTAAATAACAACTTTAATTTTCACCCACTTTATTCACCATTCCTTAACTACAGAAAGAACTTAAGTGGTGTCCAAGCCTAAATGAAAGACAGATGGAAGAGGACAAAAAACTAGCCATTTTTATCCACAGCAAAATTGCAGTGAGGAATAATACAAGGAAGAAATATAAATATTTGACACACAGAGAAGAGTGTTCATTATTCATGTTCCTCTCTGAACTATCTTCTGCTGTGCACAATTTTTTTACTCCATTTTTATCTTTATTCTGGAATTAAAAATCCCACACAAAATACAACCTGTTCTTCCCCCAAATTGTATAATATTGGCAAAAGAAGAAAAAAACCAACCCATTTCAAAATTATTTCTTATAAATATATGACTGAGAAGGTATCCAGGGAAGCTAACAGAGGTTTCACAAAGATCATACATGAACATATATGAACACTGCTATCTGCTTCTTTACACTATGTCTGTTCATTGTAATTAAGCTATAAAGATAACTGGTGTTTACAGCAGATGACACTCAGTCTGAAGATGCCTCTAGCACATTTCTCTCCCCTGATCCCCTCCTTTTTTCCCCTAGGTTTTATATTCTGAAAATATTTCTATTCCACGGACACATGGGAATATTCCTACTCCCTCAGAAGAAAAACAATACACACTAGCTTAAAGAAACCCTGATTCAGCAAAGAGGTCCAGTGTGTCAGCACATGCCAAGAGCTTCCCTGAATCAGGATCACATCTATTGCTGAATTAACTGTGTTCCTGTTAGCTATAGTTTTAAATGCCTACTTGTACTCTTATCCAAAATTAATGTCAGAAGTTTTGTGTCGTAGTTACTTACATGACAGCTCTACTCCCTTTCTGATATCCCTGTGTATTGCTACCACAGCATTTACTTGATGTTGACCTTACTGGGAAAAGCAGCTATGGAAGGGCCTGTGTAGCACATTTTTTCCTGCCAGACTTGTTGGAAAAACTTGTGAGAACTGGAGAGTTGGAGGAGAACTGGAGTAGCATAAAGTCTAGGCTTCTCCAGTCAGCCACTGCTGCAGTCCCTGGTGTTAACCTCACCAAGTACAGCCTGCAGCTTCTTGGCCACCAAAGCAGCTCCTTAAGTGCTGTCACTGGCACTCCCTCTGGCACCCAAACCAGGATAAACCTGCCAGGCTTTGCACAGTTGCTGAGCTACCTTCTGCCTCAGGCACAACTTTGCTGCCCAGAGGGTTACAGTAATGCACACTGTGTAAATGCTCACATTGCTTGCATGGAACATCACAAACAAGTTCAGTACCATGTCTGTAGTGATGCAAAAATGAAAATTTTTTAGACTATGCAACTGACTACAGAGAAGAGTTTGGCATCACTGATTCCATTCACTAACATGAAGACAAAATGTAAAAAGCAAATGACAGGCCTACAGCAGAAGGTTAAAACTTGAAAGTTTCCTAAATAACCTTTCTAGAAGAAATGTGACTCCTGGGGAGGGACAAGTTACACAGGTATAAAATGATAAAGTTATTTATCCCCATAGCCCACTTTTCTTGTGGTGCAAATTGCCATTTTTTAAGGAAAACCAAAATGATAATTTTTAAAATTTTTTCAAAAGAGGGATGCAATCTCAAATCCACCACAGCTCAGTAGAAGAGTAAGAGTTCTGCTGATTACATGTACATATAAGGCTCAGGGACCTCTAAACAGATGAATGCAGCTGATTGTAAATTCACTTGCCTTTGAGCAGATTTCGTGCAAACTTGTAGCAATGGCTTTTGCGGGTGTGTCACATCGAAACACATGACATTTCAGAATTCTTGTGTCTTTGTCTCTTGCCACATAAGCAAAGTCTCTGTGTAAACAAAACAGACATATTAGAAACAAGTAAAACAAATCATGGCACTAGAATCAGTAGTATCTCCAAAAGAGCAAGTCGTACTTCAGTTTAACAGGTATGTGCCTCAGCTTTCAAAGAACAGAACACAGGCCCTTAGACAAAGCAGATCTACAAGTGTAATAAACTGCTTACCCATGAAACATACAAAGTTTGGTGCTTAACCTTATATAATTAAAAAGTTCATTATGGTTTCTTAACCATGCAACTTACTGAAGTTGTAAACCTTAATTCCAAATGCAATTGTAAATACGTGGGAAAATTTACTCAAATATCTTATTGAAGATGAGATGGGGAGAGAATCACAATTTAAGACAGAAAACATATGCAGCTCTTAACTTCTAAAAAATGAGAAACAGCATACAAGATTGTAGTTAGAGAAAAATTGTATTTCAAAGGACTGTATAAAGTGTTTAAAATATGCAGACAGTAATTAGAGATCTGGCTGCATAAGGGAGATGTGAACCTGCTAAGCTTTGCTCACACTAATTGCCCTAAATTTCTGACCTTGTTTTTTCAAAAGTTAAATAAAGCTGCCCTAGAGAAGACTTTTTTCGCTGTACTGGCCAGTCACCAGCACAATACAGCTTTCTAGCACAGGTGAAGGAAGTGCCAGGCTTAGGTTTACTTGTTCTCTGACTGCTTAAGAGTTGGAGTTCTTCTGAAAGAGTCAAGGTGGTATATACTGAGTCAGGAAGAAGCCTGGCTTTGCCTGGTCAATCCTTGTTATATCAGACTCTCTGTTACCTGATCTTGCACCTCTGCTTTTTCATGTGCTCAAAGCCCATTCCTGTTCTGTGACTCTCCTGTTGCCTCCAGATTTCTCTAGGACTTTGCATCCCTAGCAGACCTATACTGAGTAGTTAACTAGAATTAAACCAGACAAGCAAAGCCGGAGCTCCCAACAGCCTCTTAAGCCTGAAGTCTCTTTTCAATGCCTTTCTGCTTTACGCATAAATAACTACCAACAAGATTCTAACTGGTAAAGGGATAGGAATGATACTCCTAAACCACAGGCTTAGTATAAATTAAAGTATTTCTTTTTACAAAAAGTCTGTAAATATTCCAAATAGGGTTTAATGATGGCCAATTTCTTTATTCATTTTAGATGCTTAGTGAATTGAAGAATTTTATACTGAAGCTATTCAGGGAGAGAGAGAGAGACTGTGGCAGATGAATTGCTGCTGTATACAAGACATGAACGCTGTCCTGCAGTTAAGGATGGTACCTTGGTCTAAGTGAACAGCACTAGATTTTGCCCTGAATGAGCCCTTTGCAATGTAAGGCCTGCTCAGTAACAGGTACAGGTGGTTGTTCCATCTAACTGCTTTGCAACCTGAAGCCTGATGAACAAATTTAAAAAAACCCAAACCACACAAAACTATTTGAAAATAATTCCACATGACAGAACCATGCAGAAACACAGTGAAGCTGGAGGCCCCTCTCCATCTCACTGCATCCCATCCTGCAATGGCACACACGAGGGCACAGCAGAGACAGGAGGCAGCAGGGCAGCACGTGGAGCGTGGTGCCACCTGAACCCTTCCTGCACGGGGAAATGCAGCCCACAGGCTGCACTGGCTTTCACTGGCTGCAACACTGCCCCCCAGCACGTAAGGCACAGGCATTCTGGGGAGGGACAGTCTTTCACCCAATTGCTCATGACCTGCAGGAAAAATCACAAGGCAATAATCCAGGAAGGTGCTGTCTATTACAGAGGATGCCCTGAGGTTTCCAAGCTCCAGACTGACTCCAAGACCTTTGTCTACGAGAGCCTTTTGGCCTGTTTTTACTTTTTGCTGCACTGCAATACCACAGAAATGCTGAGTTCCAGCTGGAATCTTGCTCTTGGAAAAAGGATGGTGCTTTTCGCTCATGTATACATACATGTGCCAAGTCTTACTTTAGAATGGTTTCCTCCTAGACTAATGTTTCAAAAGCAAGCTGAAGATTCCTAGATGGGATGAAGCTACCAAAGCAAGTCATTAGGGCTTGGCAGACATAATACATTGCCAGCAAAGTCCATTTGAAACAGCCTAAGAAACTGTGGTCCAACCTTTGACCAGTAGCTCTGGCAATGCCCTGGCACACCTCAACTTTCTCAGTAAACTAATGTGCTGCAGAAGATCACATCAGGATGAGTATCTTCAGTGTGCTGCCAAGTCCCTCCCTGATACACTGGACAACCCCAGAGGCCACAGAAAGTCTCACCGTGCAGAGAGTTTATCTGAGATCCAAGCTCAACTGCAAGGATTTTTCAGTCTTAAGGGAATCCGTAAGATAATACTAAATGTGTTTAGTCAGCATGTTATCTCCCAGTGGAGGTAGGACTCAAAGGACTGCAGAGATAAAAGTCTGTTAAACTAGAAGACTGAATTCTGTTAGGATCAAAGATTTTGGCTGCAAAGGAACATAATTCATAATTATGCTCCTTAAGTGGGAAACATATTTGGTAGAAGTATTTTCAACAGCATTTTAAAAGCAGAGAGGTGAACTGGGAGCAGCCTGCTGAGCCTTAAGTTTTTCTCTCAAGTCTAAATTTACTTCTCTGATCAAAGAAGACCAGTGTGGAGGGGCACCACGAATAGTAATGAGCTTGCATGCTTTTGGATACGAACATTTCTCTGTTCCTGCAAGGCTCATGACAGTCAAATGAACAAGCCACTGCACAGCGCCCAGCTCAGTAATCACTTTGAATGGTAAGACCTGTGGTGAGGGCAGGAAGGAGTCTGACAAGTGTTATGGATGTGGTATCTGTAGTGGGACACTGCAGGTGACAAGGGGGCTCCCCTGCCACTTCAGCTGTGCCATGCCAATGCCTTCCCTTACACAGCTGGCTCAGGCATAACCTCTTCTGCCCTGGCCCAGGGGAGGTGTTGGGACATTCACACGTAGGCCTGACGGTATTTATCCCCTCCAATGGGGCACAACTGGCTCTGGTGTGAGAAACACCAGTCATGTCTTAGAAGATGTCATGAACCGAAGACCCTCGAAAGAGTCCACAGACTCACTTCTGGGGCCTTCCACCAGAGGACTACACATGATTGAGTGTTACATCAAACAGTGTAAAACCACCCTCCCCCCACCAGGGGAGGTACCTGGGCATTCTCACCTGAACCCGGGCATATATTAACCCATTGAACTTTACGTCTGTGGGCTTCCCCAATCCCTGACAGAACAAGACTGTGACCATCACTTTGACCAACGGATATCTAAATTGCGACTATCAAGTTGTGTTGCTGGATCCATGTGCGGTGATATTTCTCCTCTCTGCTACCTACTCTTAGCCTTTTTTTCCCTTTCTCTTCCTTACATATTTTCCTAAGTGATATATTCATACTTTTATATTGTTACATTTCTATAGATAATAACCAAAATGGCTACATATCTTCTTTCCACTGCAACCAAATTCTTCTAAAAAACCCCCTCCATCTCTCTCACTCTATATACTGGTCATTCAGTGTCAATTCACTCTAATCTGCCCTAAAGGATCTATCAACAAGAGCCTCAGTTACCCGTCTTCAGGGGCGGGTTGTAACACCAGAGACCTCTTCGCCAGGCTGAACAATCCCAGCTCTCTCAGCCTGTCTTTACAGCAGAGGTGCTCCAGCCTTCTGGTCATCTTTGTGGCCCTTCCCTGGACCCTCTCCCACACGTCCATGTCTTTCCTGTGCTGAGGACTCCAGAGCTGGACACAGCACTCCAGGTGGGGTCTCACAAGATGGGAGAGGGAGAATCAACTCCCTCGACCTGCTGGCCTTGTTTCTTTTGATGCAGCTCAGAATTCAGTTTGCTTTCTGGGCTGCAAGTGCACATTGCTCTCATCCATCAGCACCTCCAAGTCCTTCTTGGCAGGGCTGCTCTCAATGCCTTCATCCCCCATGCTGTATTGTCACTGGGGGTTCTTGCTGAAGAAATATTGGCACTCCACTGTTTGCAGCAAAGTCTCTAGAGCGGGGCCTGGAAAGCCCACGAGGCTGCAAGAAATGTCTCATCTTTGTTCTCTGAAATTCCAGTCACGTTGAGTCACCTTGTAAAAGTGCCAGAAATGCCACTTTCCACCCACGGGATTGCTGGTGGGTGCTGGGAAGGTGCTGCCAGGAGCACCTGGCCCACGCCTTTGTTCCACAAGCACTGCCTCAGTACTGCAGTGCTGCACACAGCACTTCTGTTGAGCCTCTCTGGCACTTGGTCCTGCAGCTGCTGTAAATATTTCTGCTTGTAATGGTATGCAATCATAAACAAGGCTGTATAGCACAATTACAGAAAAAAATTAAACGCCAGCCAATACATCAGTTTCAAGTACTGAGAGCTAATAAAACCCTTGTGGTGTTGTTTCAGACTCCCACACCAGTGTTTCACTTTAAGTACCTGAACACCTTGAGCAAAGTAAATCAGCTAATTACATTCATGGACTGTGAATATCCATACTTTAGATGAGCAGGGCCTGCATCTGTACTACAAGAGTATGAAATGTGAGTTCTTCAAAACCTGTGCTACTGCATCAAGTGCAACCTTGCCAGCACCATCTGCTTTCAAATCATCAATCAAAATTAGCACACAAACCACCCTTCTCCATTCTGACAGTGCACAAACAGTATTACTGATTTTATCAATCCATGGAAGCCCCCTGGATGCCTGTGCACTCCCACGAGTGGCCCTGCATGGCACCCAGCATCCAAGAGCTGGAGATGGGCTGGTGGCAGCTGGTTCCTCCACTGCCAGCAGAAGCCCTGCAGCCTTGCTTCAGGCATTTCTAGGCATTCGGAAAACCAGGTTCCACACTCCCTCTTGCAGTAGAATGGTATGGCTTTAGGGATTTCAGCATATTTGCTTCCTGCAGCAACAATAACAAACTTAGGAAAAGTTTTGTGTTTCCCCTACACAGGACCACAATGGAACAGCTTCTTGTTTGTCCAAAGCCTTGAATTGCAAATAAGCCAGAAGACCACCCTCTGATTCTTCTTCCACTTCACATCCCTTCTGGGTTGCTTCATCTATAAACCTTTAAACTGCAGCTCATTTGAAGCTGATTAACATTTAAGTGAGATTTATGTGCAACAGGCCCCTTTGGTAACGAAGAAGTGCCAAGTAATGTGTTTGCAATAGAAATTTATGGAAAAGGGCAAATGCCTCCTGTTACCACTTCCCTGTCTTTATACCCTGCTGGGAAAACAAGGAAAAAAAGAAATCAAAAAGCAATTTCAAAGCCCATGGCTGAATACAAAGCTAGCACAGGGTTAATAGATCACATCTCATCCAGCTGGAGTCTCTTCTGTCTCCATAGGGTGTGTGTGCATATGAAATCTGTGGGATCTGAATGACAGCTCCTGATAAAATTTCATTCCATGTCAGAGGCCAGAGAAGCAAGATGTTTAGTGGGAGAAAAATGTTGCAGAGAAAAGTTGTATACTCTTGAATATAGCACAAATGCACCACTTCTGTTGATACAGGATTATAGAGAAGTGGTCTTCTCTGCAGACACCTCCTTGTCGCGGGGGAGAAGCTTGCGTGCCCTCATGAGGTTATGAGCTATGCTGGTGGTGGTATGTGCCTCCAGTAGGGTCTCCCATGCCAGACAGGTCTCAACTGAAGGGCCCTCGTTGCTCACACAGAAGCAGCTCTGCAGCGCTTAACCAATGGTCCACTCTGGCCTCCAGTCGGGATTCATGGAGACACACCATTCACGACGCTGCTGCTTCCTCTGAGAACGCACGCAGAGTCAGTCTTGAGGAGAACAGATATTGTAGAAAGAACCATTCCTTGCCAATATTGCCTAAGGAGACTTTCAGCTGTGCCTTTTGCAACCGGACTTGCATATCCTGCATCAGCCTTTTTAGCCACCAGCAAGTGTGGGGAGAGCCCTTCCCACATCTTCATTCCCGAAGCCCAGCCATAGTAGGCATAGTAGGCAATTTTCAATTTTTTAACCATTTGCACATGTATGCTACATGAACCATTAATACCTTTCCAGTTACAGGAACTGAATATAAATCAGTATTCTGAAAACAGGCTAGAAAACTAGAAAAATAGATAAGAATTATTTTTCTGCAAGAGTAGGTAAGACTGGTTCTGCTGAACAGTTAAAATGCTTTTATTTTGAAAGAGCACAGGACTAGAGAAAGACATTTTAAAAAGCAATTTTGAGAGTTGCAAAGACAATATAAGGCGCTAAGTAGAAGGGAATTTAATTCTTATTTGCCCTTTTACTCTCTTTAATTGGAAAACTTCTACAGTAATTGACTAAACCTTAGATAGCCATACCTATTTAACACCTGGCTAAGCATCATTTAGGTGCTCAACCTTGTATGAATATAATCACATTAGAAGCAATTTATGCTAATGCTGTCCTGTTTGAGTAGCAGTTATAACCATTTGCCGCTATTAGGCTAAAGTCCTAGGAGACATCCCAGTTAAGTACAGCCTGGACGAGCAGGACATCCTCCATTACCTTCTCACTATAAACTTATTTCTTCAAAGAACTGTAGAACAATAGAGAATTGCATTAATCGGGTTTTTTTGGTTTTTGGTTAGCCTAGACTAGCCTTGAAGTCTGAAATAAAATTTTTTCCTCTTACCAATCAAAACTAAATTGTTGCTATTTAAAACAACTATATTAGAATGATATACATGCAGAAAAATGTAAATTGCTTTCAGATTTATGTATTACAAATTTTAACAAGAATCCTTGAACCAGAACATTGTATTCTCTGGGTTTGGCTTAACATTGATTGAAATTCATCCAGAGTAGTCTACAGAAGATGACAGACTTGTCTGTACTAGTGTACAGACTCCTGCAATCGCAGGGTCACAGAGCACACACCACCAGGCTGTGGGGAAACCACGTCCTGAGTCTATCACCTTCAGGCTCCACTTGCTTTCCTACTAACAGCTGACCAGCAGGAAGAAAAAAGAGGAAAGCAGCCACTACTACAGCAGAGCGCAGTCAGAGGCACATGGCAGGAGGCTGTCAAGACATGAACATCCATGGGAGCAGAATAAATCAGCAGAGAAGGAGAAAAGCAAGAGAAGTAAGAGGAGATAAAGAGAAAAGGAGATAAATATATCATTGACACTATGCTTGGATAGGATTTTTCTATGACACGTAAATAATATCACAAATGGCAGAGAAGACGAGGTGCAAGAAACCCTGTAGTAATATGTATGACAGAAATTACAGATGCTCTGCATTAACATTTCATATTTTTTATCCAGACTGCTCTTTCACATTGGAGAAAGGGGAATGATTTATAGCTGAAATGAAATCTGTGACTCTGGTTCACTTGTCTTTTTATTAGGGTCACATCAAGGAACTTGCAAAGTTAGGGAGAAAAACTCAAAGGTAAGAAACCATAACTAGATGAAACAAGCAGCATTCACAAAAGCTGCAAAATCTGTATGAGATTTACTGAGGATTTTTTGTCTTCCATTTCACCTACCAGATACTAGACAGACACTGAGTGAATCAATGTCTTTCCTTCCACAACCTCCAAATGAAACCCCCTTCCTCAGGTAAGTATACACCAACCACTTCAGAATCAAATTCTGGATGAGGAAGAAAAATAACTACTTCAAGAGTTTTCTCCTTGCCATTTCTCTTAGACAGTCACAATGCACAAGAGTAACATGTACTTATCTCTCCTCAGTGATGAGAGCTGAAAGAGATGTGGGGGAGAAAGAATTTTCCCTCTAGTTCTGACAGTTGCTGGCATTCCTAGACAGACATAGAAGACTCGCAGTTTTTCTTCACTCCAAGCACACCCCCTCACAGAGCTCCTGCACCTCTTTGGCTGCTCCCCAGCTACAACCCAGAATGGCACACATTACTCTGGACATTAATTTTTGATCCAACTAGTTAAAATGCCCTCCCCATGCAGAGATTTTTGCAAGACTTTTCTTACTTCAGTTCTCACAAAACGTGAAAATTGATTTCCTTGCAGCAAAACATCAGCTCTGCATTTATTAAGTTCTCCTCAAATGATCTGGCATTGACACAGCTAGCTTGTTTTTCTAATTCATGCATGAAGTTTGTAGGGCAAATTATCTCCTGCTGAAAGGCTGTTTGCTTCATTCCTTGATAATGTCACTTGCTAACTCTCAAGGAGGAGCTATGGTTACTTTGTGTGATACTTGGAGGCTTTAATCTGGCGGCCCTAAAACTCACAGCTGCCAGTTTTTCTTTGATGTCTTATCACTGCTACAGTTCTGCCTGCTTCCAAAATTTGTTAAAACCCTCTCACAGCTGATATGTCGGATACCCAGCTCAGCCCTTCAGAGCCCAGCGCTTCCAAGCCTGAAAGCATTTGCACAACTTTCACTCCAGTTTCCCATCCTGCAGCCTGATCCTCATGAAGCTGCAGAAGCCAGTCCCTCAGACATGCTTTCCAGGTCTCGGTGCTGCTCACTACCTCCTCTGTCCTCCTTTCCCTCCTCCTGTGGGGAAAGGAGTCCTGTCAACCTTGCCACCACTGCCTTGCTAGCCAGAAATGTGGTTCTGAGAGGTAACAAATAATTTCCCTTTCTACTACCAAGGGCTAAATTCCATTCCTGCAAAGGGCCACAGACATGCATTGACAGGAGTCATGTCAAAGCAGAGTTCTGTGCCCGAGCTGTCCAGATCCATGAGCTCTGTTAGCACAGTGACAACAGTACAGACTGTACAGCTCAGATGTATATTCCATGCTGGTCCTTATTCCCAGCCTCACCTCATGATCACATGGCCAAAGTACGACCATTGTGGCAAAGAGGACAGTTTATCTCATGGGCCGTGGACACCACCAAGGAATCTGTGCCCCTGTAGGACAGCAGCCCAAGGGGGCACAGCCCATACAGAGTATGTCTCATCCTGCTGGTGCTTGGGGGTCAGGCAGGGCTTACTGCTGCTCACCAGCTGCCAGACAGACATGGCAAGCTGAAAAGGCCATCGGTAGTTTAGACCTCTGCTTGTTTTATAAATGGATTTAACAAAATACAGAACTTCTGGGACAGATCATATGAAATTCACTGACCACTGACTTGATCACCACAAATTTTTCATGGTGGGGTTTTTTTCCTTAATTGCTTCACAATTTTGAAACGTGCACAGGCAGGGGGCCTGCCTTCCTACCCTGTGCAGCAGTTTTCAAGGAAAAGACACACAGATAAGGCAATTTGTCAAGGCCATTAGAGTTGCTGCTTCTCTTCTGCAGCACTGTAAAGTGGTGGCTTAACTACTCAGGATGGCCAGTCTAGCATTTCTGATGAATCCTGGATTTCCTTTAAATAAATGAATGTGCTATTATGCCTGTGAACCTCTTAACAGCCTCTTTGCAGAAGACCCTGTAAATTTGACCTTGACATATTAATATTTAAATATTTTTGACAATGCTTCTATCTTCCAGATCTAATTGGAAAACATGAACTTTTGTTTATAAGGAATATCTGAAGATTTAATAAAGAAATACATCAAGTTGAGATGCTCTAGGCACTATTACAGATTTAACTAAAGAAAACAGCAGACTACACCAGAACAGTTAATCTCTCTGGTGTGATTTGTTTTATAAGCAATGCTTCCTTCTTTATTATTCAGACAGAGAACACAGCAATTGTGCACAGACACTACCCATGAATCTGCTTGCAGCACACTTTTGCCAGTGTTAGGCTGGAAGGATCATTGTTTCCCTATGCATGAAACATACATTAGATTGCAAAGCCATAATCAAGAAAGTTCAAACATTCCCCTAGGCCAGCACTGTCTAAAGAATTGATTAAAAAACAGTCAAGCCTGGAAACCATTCTCATTATATTCCACAAAGCAAACATGAGGAATGGTGCACATCTCTAAACTATGTTCCTTCCACTCAGTCCCACTTTCAAGTTTTTGCAATTCAGAAGAGCAAACAAACACCAAATCTCAGCTGAGGGATGCAATTCTATTGCTAAGAGCCTTTGGAGTAGCTGCAGCCCTTGTGCTGCAAAGCACCTGACTACAATGCCTTACTGTCTGCTCTCCCATGAAACGGGAAGCATTGTAGAGAATTCCAAACAATCCCTTTGTATATCCAAACAAATCAAACAAACTTTTCTTCCAACTTGAAAGACAAGCCAGTAATCCACATAGACCTGAACCAAATACCACAAATAGGAAATAAACATTGATGTTTCCTAATGCTTGCTAAACTTAGCTCTTAAATTCCATGCTCTTAGTATCATGTTTTTTCAATTTTTTAAATAAAAGGTGGGATTTTAATACAACTGTCTTGCATTTCAGATTCCAGAGAGCAACATCATCTAAATTTTAATCTCAAACACCACAAGCAAATATTAAAACCCTCAGGACCACATGATTTTAAGCTGCTCTAGTATTAGAGGGTTTGGGACCTGGAAAAAAACAAACCAATCAACTTGACAATTCTGTTAATAGCCAGGTGAAAAGGTGACACAGAGATAGAATTTACTCACTAAAGTTCTGTTCACTGATACAAGCACATCAATACAACACTGTTTAGTGCATGCCAGGAGGATAAATACAGAAATGAAAAATGAAAATAATTTACCTTTCTCTGAATCCGGGGAAGCATGAAGAAACAGAAATAACAAGTTAGAAAGCACTCAAGCAGAGAGATCTCCAACATATGATGACCTGGGTAGCTGAAAAGTGCTGTACATTTAGTGTTTGCTGTTGTTTGTAGCACAGGGTATCTAAGCATACTGTCACTACTTCCCTTTGACACATTTTTTTTTTTTTTTAATCTTGTTGTTCTGAAGTTTGTATTTTTGGAAACATGCAATGAAGCCAACAGCTGAATTCAGCAAGGCAGCACAGGCATATCAACAGTGGGAGGTAATAAACCTTAAAATACCCCCCACAAGTCCGGGAAGTAGTAAGCAGAAAGCATAAATAGACACAGAAACTCTATGAACCTTCCATCTTCCAAAATAGCACTATTTACAGCAGAAACTGACAAAAAAACCCAAGAAAAATTCTTCAGACTGTGAAAACCTTATGTTGTTCAAACTGAAAGAGTAGAAAGATTGTCCTCAGTTTTTTTAATGCCTTTTCCAAAGGTCACTTGGGGTCCTCCGAAAGTTGCACCCTGGAGAAGTGACAGCCTGGGGAACAACCTCGGATGAGCGCCAAGCTGAAGCCAGGAGATATAAAATCACCACACACTTTCATTTCTGAAACACTTCAGCAACCTACTAACTCTTGGTATGACTTAACCAACACCTCTTTCCCACAACCAAAGGTGGCAGGAGAGGCAGAAGCTTCTCTGGCTGGTGGTTGCCCTTCTTCCCCTTCCTGCAGATCTGCCCTGCCTGCACAGCTCCTGGCCTGAGCCCTGGTGGGGGCTCCCTGAGGGACTGCAGCACCCACCACAGCTGGCTGCTTTCTAGGTCACACCAATTCAGGAGCTCTGCTGTGAAGACAGCATGCTGTTCCCTGTGATGTTACCACAAAGCGTTTGCTGTGCTGGGGAAGGTTGTGGATTGCTGTCTGCTTCTGCACACCTCTCCTTAAATACTGGACACCACTCTATGCAATCCATAGTGTCTCTACAGGGATAATAACCATTCTTCAGAAGAGAGATGCTTAGTCCTGCTCTCCCACTCCTGCATGTATCTCACAACTTCCCTTTTTTAAGAAGGGCTTATCTCCAGTGAGGATCTGAGCAAGGTTCATGTGCACAAAAATGCAGGACCCTACATCGTCCCAGCTTGTAACTGATTCTGAGAAAAAAAGTAGTTGTGTCGAAAAATTACACCATCTCAAATAATAAGGGCAGGAGTAAAGACAGAGCACACTGAAGGGAAGGGATCCAATTCCCATCACATACCTTACGTCACCAAGTTTGCAAAACTTACAAGCATTGATCTATTGCTTAGAAATGACTTAGTGAGTAGAACTAGAATAAACATAGGCTTTCTAAGCCAGGCTTTAACTAAACATGCATATGGTTAGCTAATGCACATAACTAGAGATTCAATTTCTTGTGCTGAGATGAAACCTCTCCTGTGCAACATGCACCCACTCTCCCTTGTAATAATCTCCATGTGGCTCCTTGTGAAGAAAAATAATTCACTGCAGCAATCTCTCCAGGGACACCATAGACCGCCCATCACACAATGTTTTCAAGATGTCACTGGACAAGGTGCTAGACTATCACATCTAGGCTCCCCTTCCCATGAAAGGTTGCATCAGACAGTCTTTTGATACTCCTTCCAACCTGGGCTGTTCTATGATTCTGTGAAAGCAGCCGAGTCAGAAAGATGATGCATATTTAAAAATGTAATGGACATTTCCAGAAATTCTACAATGGAAGCATAAGACAGCCTCATCATAAAGAAAAAACACAGAGTACTCTGCTTCACTCCTTCCATACAGTGAACTGGGAGTTTCCCATCTTCAATATCCAGTGATGACCTGTGTGGATCTGCCCAACCAAAACCCCACTCATTCCTTTGCTTCGGCTACACGGGCTTTTTCCTGGGCTTTGCAGAGGCAGCAAGGACTTCAACTACTGGGAACATTTTATAAATTAAGGAGTTAAAATTAGATCTCAGCATTGCAAATACTGGAAGCCTTTCAAGTCTAAATGCTGTTGATGCTACATTTCAGTGCCAATCAGAACTGAAAAAGTGGTATCACTTTCTGAGAAAATACATCAGTGTTTGTAAATAGTATGAGAAGCAAAACATACACAATTATCTTTGTCCATCAATCACTGGCTTTATAGGTAGTGAACAAACAGAGATTTCTCTCTCTTAGAAAAGCATTATATTGGAAAAATTGTCCTGTAATTTAGACACAATATACTGGGGGGAGGAGAGGAAAAAAATGTCTTGGAGACACAAAACATGACCTGCTGGATCAAACTCTGAAAGGGAGATCTGTTAATTCCCCAATCATTATGCAAGATACAACTGTACAGAACAATCACCACTGCATCTGCCAGCAAAAAGAAAAGACCACTGGGGGGAATTCAGGAACATGAGAGAAAAACACAAGCAGACAGGCTGCTGAATTTCCTCAGGCCAAGTGAGGAACAAGTGGGGTTCCAGCTGAAGGACTCTCACACTGTGGGATGCATGTGAATCAAGAGAGGCTGCACCCCACTTCTAACCAGTTAATGACAGCTTTCCAGTCAGACCAACATCTCCTCATAGAGTGTCCTGTAATTTATGAATTATTTTCATACGGAATACTATTTGCCTGTATTCTCTTTACATCCTGGTAGCTCAAATATGGTTGAATGATTCATCTTTAAATAAAATAGATTAAAAAAATAAAATTGCCCCAAGGCTAAAAAAGCAGACATGGAAAGTTTCAGTTCAAGTGGCAGATTTTGCTGATGGCTGTAAGTGCCAGAAATGCTGCAAGAGCAGCTGTGCAAGTGCTTTGGTATGGTGCCCTACATATTCCTTTCCAAGCTGACTGAGTTAAAAGGGATCAAGCCAGAGCCTGACAATAACCTGGGAAAACGATCCCCAGAAAATTGTGTCGGGGCTGTTACACAGGATTTGAGATTCATTTCTGAGAGGAAAAGGCTAAGACCTCTGAGAAAAACAGCCCATGACCTTCCAGCCTGCAGAGGTGTGAGAAAGGAGCCCCCCACCTAGAGAGAGCCCTGAGAGGACACAGTCCCCCAGGGAAGGCAGTAGCACTCTCCTCCTCCCTATCACTTCTGCCAGACCCATTTATTCCAGGCTGTTTTCCAATTACCACCTTTAGAGTCAGAGCACTACAGTATTGGAAGGGCACCTGCCTCCCTGATCCCTGCCTTCCTCTGCACTTTCTTGCAGAGGGTCGTACCTGGCCCAGGGATGCCGTGGAGGCAAGACAGTTACAGAGTGGTGTAGTTGACAGGACACTGCTTGAGTACAAGGCAATTTCTTCTTTCAGTCCCAGGTTTTACGCATTAGTGACTAATGCAAAGAGCATCCCAGAGGCTGATCATGGATGTACAATGCCCACCCTACAAGCTGAAGGGTGACTGAGATTTCACTGGGAGGTGAATAAACACCCATGCACGTAGCACTCATGAGGCCGTATCTGCAGTTATGTATGCAGGTTTGGGCTCACCAATACATGTGAGAGAGTGGCAATCTGGTCCAAGTCCAGCCAAGGGCCACCAAGGCTGCGTGTTCAGCCTGGAGGTGAGGTGGGCTTGTTTATCCTGGGGACAAAGTAATGGGGGGGATCTAATTAGTGTCTCCCACTCACTCATGGGAGGGTTTAAAAAATAGTGCAAAGGCAAGTTTCCTTGCCAAGAGAGCTGGTAAAGCCCTAGAGACATACACAGAGAGGCTGTGCAATCTCTGTTGCTGCAGACTTTTAAAACTATCAACCTGAAATGGCTCTGAGGTAATCCTGAACCCTGCCCAGGTATATGCAACAGGCTGCTCTAGCTACCTGTTGCTGTGCATTTTGGGGCAACTTTTTTCTATGATTCTGTAACAGAACACCTCAATGCACAGGACGGAGAAGTGCTGTGCAGATGGACATGGTGTTATGGGTTTAGCTGATAGGCCTAAATTTAGGTTTTAAAGTACAGACTAGGCCTGAAAATTGTCAGGTGACTTGAGCTGGGCTGAGTTAGCTAACAGCTGACCTCTTCTACCAATGATATTGTATTCCATACCACACTACATCATCTCAAAAGGGGTAAGAGCTGGTGTGTGGGTGTGGTTTGAGCAGTTCCACTATGGCCGGGCTACAGATAGGACGTGTGCTACTCCTGTCTGGCTAGACTAGGCCCTGTTCCTGCTGCTGCCTCTGCTTGCATTTTGTTTGAGTCCAGGGAAGTAGAAATATTTTGTTGTTATACGTTCTTTTTCTTGCTATGTGTCTTTTAGAGTGCCTATGAATCTAGAGTAATGAGCTTTGTATTAACTGGGGAATGGGAAGTTATTTCTTGTTATATATAACTTGTGTAGGTGTGTGTTGTATTGTAGTTTTCTCTTGGTTTTCTCTTTTCTGTATAAATACATGTAGTTAGTTTTAAGCATAAACCTGGTTTTAGAGTTTTTTTTCTCCCTTTCCCCCTTTTCTCAGCCAGAGGCTGACTCTGTCTTTGGACAGTTGGCGTTTTGCCAGCTCAACCCAAGACACATGGTGATGGTGTGCTTATGCAGACAACCAACCTATGGGCCTGTCTCAACAGCTGAGCAGAGGGAAGCTGGCAGGGCTGAAACAACATGCTGAAGAGCCCCAGCAGCTCAGGTGCCCCACACACCAATCCATCCATGTGATTGGTAGTTGTTCTGGACTCGAAATACTACACAGTTGCGACTTTTGTATCTTCTACTTCAACAAGGACAACTGTAAGACTACAATATGATGAAGAATAAACCCCACCAAGAAACCCAAGAGGTTTTGTTCTTGTTGGCATCTCCAATAAGGTATTTAAGGGTCAAGGTGATACTCCCATGCTTGGCTCATGTTTTAGTGCAGCACTGCACTGCACATGAGCCTGGGGAGAGCTAGAAGTTCACTCCCCTGTACCTGTTAGGCCTACAGCCCACCCATTTTTGTGACTGACACATTCAGGTGTGTGAAAACACTGTTAACACTTCACACCTCTTCGTTTCTGTAGCTTCCTCTGGAGTCTGGCTGACTGCAACTTCCCCAGTTGTCTTTTCTGAGCAGATCAGAAAATATAAGGCTGCCAAATGTTAACTACACCATAAGCAAGTACAGAGGTCTGCCTGTGCTTCAACATTTTCACACAGGACTACACCCACCAGCAGTGGCCCTGACCATCTCTCTTCCTAAGAGATAACGACGAAGTGAAATGTCTTTGCCTCCAATTACTGTAGAGTTTTTGTAGAGTAAACCACATTTTTCTTCATTAAAAATAATGATGCATTGCACAAGCCTTTCGCCTTTATTTACAGTTGTAAGTATTTGACTGAACACATCCTCTAAAGGCACCAAAGGGGCCCTACTCTGGTTCTCTAATTTGTAATTCCAAAGTCTAGTAGCACTTAATGCAGCAAAATGTTTATGTAAAATGTAGTTACACCTCAACAACATAACATGAATAAATAAAGGAAACAGCCTTCATTTCTGCGCATTTGGAAGTCTCCCTCTTGCTAAGAGAATAATCATGGCCTTCACTTTTGTATGCCATTAGAGAAGTAGTTTCCATCAACAAAAGGAAAATAGCTGTGGTTTATAATTTTTCTAAGGGTTCAGTTGCTTTTAAAACTTTTGGTTTTGTTATTTTTAAGTAGTCCTAAAATCTTTTGTCTCTTAACAAGTATTCAAGTAGTAGACTAACTCCAGCAGACTGGCCTTGTGTTTCTGGATCCCTGCCACCACCAGGATGGAGACTGAGTAGAAGTACAACTAACGCCTTCTGCAGGAATCCCCTGTTCACTGTGGGCCAGATTGTGCCATCAATTTTTAAGCAATTCTCCATTGGTAGCAAAGAATATTTCTGCTTAAAAATTGATGGCTTGATCTAGCCTTCTTCTGCTAATCATTTATTATGAACACTACTATAATCTAGTCAGATTCTATTTTTAAAATAAAAAGAAAATATGAGGCAGCCTGGCACGCTGTACAAATCCACATTTTGTAAAGACTAAGTTGTACTCTTAAAACAGCAGGCCACCTTCTCTCCAAATCACTACACTATAATTTTATACAGATCAGTTGGATGGAAGAATTTCTGTCTTAAATTATTAAACAATTATTAAATTCCACCATAAAGATATTCGCAATTTGAAAAATTCTTACAACATATGGAAAATGCTTTAATATCACATCAATGTCAAAATACTACCAAAAAAAAAAGGTAATTTTGTTTTCCTTGGCAGATACCAAACCAAATTCAGGGACATGCCAGTTATTTTCTAATAGGAGCAAATGAACACTTCTCATTCCCTGATTTAGAACTTTTAAATTTCAGGTTTTGACCTGTATTAACTTCACCCAGAGAATAAAGTTATCTCAGCCTATATTAAACTATACTGAAGAAAACTCTGCACTCTAACACATATTAAAGCTTTACAGTGCAGTTGAATCAATACTAGCAGTCTAATATCAATTAGATAAGACCTTTGTCCACAGTAACAGTTTTACTTCATGTCATGAAACACAGGAAACTCCAAATGATGAACCAGAAAGCCTTGCTGAAGAGGATACCCAACAGACTGTAACTATACAAGAAATACCACAGAACTTTAATACACACCATAATTATCTGAAATACTAATTCAGATGACTTATTTGTTCTGCATCTGTATTGCAACTGATCAATGTATAAAATGCCTTTGTAGATAGGGTTTATGTATATACACACACCTGTTCCAAAAGGGAAAACTAATCTGTACAAAGAAAAAAACCCCAACTAACTGGTATAACGTATGAAAACCCCACTAATCTTTCCCTGTCTGTTTTCTAACTCCTTTTGAAAATAAATAGGCCACTTTTTACTGAGAAATGCTCCAGGGCTAAATAATACTATTTTCCTCACTCACAAGTTGTTATAATTACATTAACCACAAGGCAACAGCTACAAGAAAATAATTAAAGCCATAGTTTTCAGAGATGAACAGTTCATGTACTTCCCTCTTAGACTCAGCAATGTATGCTGTCCTTTAAGAAAGCAAAAATTACTGCACAGAAGAGGGAGAGCAATGAGGTTCCATAGCATGCAAAAACCCTAATGGAAAAGTGAAGCTTCTGAGTTTAAAGAAAAAGATAAATGTCCTTGTCTCTCTTCCCCTCTCCATCCAGTGTAATAAGCATTCAAAGCTATGTATCAATTAACAAATCAATGAAATTTCTCCTGCTGCAAATTCTTTACAAATTCAGAAAGGATTAAGCAAGCACAGAGACCTCAAGGCAATATATTACATTGAAATCATGAAGTTTCCTCCACTGTCAAAAGAGCTGTTAACCATTTGACTTCAACTAAATACATTGTTACATGCACGTATCTCCACATACAGTGCAGTATTTCTGTCATTAAACATGTTCACTTCTTTTGGAGATCTACACAGATTGCTCACTCCTCATTGTCAGTTATGAGCTGAAAGCAGAAAGCCCAGACTGCCTAGCTAGAAGTTAGTTGGGGATTACAGATAAATAATTATGCAGGCGCTGTATGTTGGGAGGAAAACACAGGGAGTTTTCTTCTCTTTAGCAAATGAGGTTTCTGCTGTTCTTAACTACAGCATCTTTTCATGGCATTACCAGTCAAAACAAATTATGATCCTCCTCAACAGAATCAGGCTGGTCAATATGCAGCCAGTAACTGCAGCCAGTTCAGGAAGATGTAATTCTGAGCTGAACATAGTCCCCCAAACCTATTAATCATCGGGATCCATTAGTTAGCTTACTGCTCAAATGAGCAACATCTGAAGGGATAAAGGAGAGGGAGAACATCAAATACTTACCGCTCAGCACACAGTCTCTCTGTTAGAGCATTTCTGCTACACTGCTCTCCTGAAGGTTGTTAAGTGTCAGCTCTTGGAGAAAAGAAATCTGACTTGCCTTTGTCACGCTAGGAGCTGTAATTTGCCTTGCAGGCATCCACACGGTAGCTTTAGACTAATAGACCATAGCTTTCAAAATACAGCTAGAGACAAAGGCTACTCCTGATGCGAGACTGTTGTCTTGGTGGGGGAGGAGGGCTGAGGTTTTTTTTCTCGTCACTTTTTAAGTTTCTTACCTTTTTGTTGCAGCAAACAGGAATTAAATGCCAAGCACGTCATACACAAACACCCAACTCAACGCTCTGACTGGTCCCCATCTCCGTTTGCGTGTATCTAGGCATGAGATGATGCAAAGTGCACTTGATGCAGCCATGTACTTGTACTTCAACAACGGGGGCCGAATACCCCCGAGAACAGCAGCTCATTCATTTTGCATCGAGTTGAAACACATCATGTCAGCTCCCACTCTCCTCACGGACTGTGCATGCCTGTGTTTGCCAGCTCCAGCTGTGAGTGAGTGGGTGCTGCTCCCTGGAAGGCACCGCTCCTCTGTCAGCGGTGTGTCGTTTCCTCCCTTCCCATCCCTTTACATTTGCGCGCTTCCCGCCCTCGGACCTGCAGAAGAGGTGCCTCTCCTCCCCCTTTAACAAATATTCACTGCCACACATTGTGTTTCTAGCCTGTAAACTTCCAAGACTAATCTTTTGTGACAGAAGCAATTTTCTGGGGAAAGCTGAAGTGCACAGGGAGTCTTCCTCTTCCGATTTTCAAAAAACTCTGCAAAGCATTCACCGCATGCTTCTGTGCAGAATGCAACAGAGAAAGTATCTTTAAAAGGCAACAAAGATTTACAGCTAAATCTAAAAATCCAGAGAGAAGTACCACTGCATTTACTTCAATGAAATTACATCTATTTATGCTACAAGTGAGATTTATCCCTGAGCTGTAAAAACAAACACATTGAATAATTTGATTTTCCAGAACTGGCACAAGGAGTAGCAGTAAACACAGTTTAGAGGTGTTGCTTGCACTAAAGGTGGCAGTAAACATAATGATCCTGGAGCTCCAGTTTTTATCTGGCAAAACTCCCCATCATATGTGCCCCACCAGCAACCAAGAGCCGCTTCTCCAGGGACTGCACTTAAAACATGGTGGGGCTTAAACACCATCCCGGGGCATTCAGCTTTCACAGCTACCTGCAGTGTTGCACATCACTCCTGGATGCAAAGGGAAGACTGGAGAAAGGCAAACTCTGACCAAAGAACAACCATCATGTCACAAGGACACGGGTCGCTACCCTGCAAGTTACTCTTCTCCATCCAAGGGACTTGCTACTTCAAATATGCTGGCAGAGCTGTCTGCAGGATCACACCTGTCCTCCTCAATGAAAATGAGCCAACGTGGCAAATGCCCACCAACCAGTCTCTTTAAATTATCTGAGCTTATTGTGAAAGAAAGCAGAGTAGGGGACATGATCATGGACATTTCCACCAGCAGAGCTGAGACAGTGAAAAGCAGTTAATGACAATTTTCTGGCAGCCACTTCCTTCTGCCACACAGATGCATCAGGATCAGGATGTTTTTCCACCACTTAAATACACCCTGTGAGTCTACTGAGATTCCTTCCTTCCTTTCCTCCTGTATATCATCAACAAGGTTTGGCAGGACCCACTATGCTCAAGCAACAACCTGTGCCACCCAAAAGCTTTCCTTTAATAAACAAATCTGTTGATATTGCCTAAGATAAAACAGTTCCAACTCTTCCTTGAATATGCTGAATGCCCAGTACTAACAAGAGTTCAAGGCCATGTAATAATTTTTGCACTGTACAGGTAACTTCTCAAAAGTCTTAACACAAATGTGGAATTAACTTGTGAGTAAAGAAAGGGGCATATTTATGGACGAAGTGGCACCTGAAACTGCTTAATGCAGTAAAATACACATGCATTACACTTTTAATCCAGATTCCAATGTGCACTCAATGTAACTTTTTTAAACTTGAAAATGAAGACAGAATTAAACTGGTAACTGTAACAACAACCCTCTCCATTGCTGTCCTCCTCTTTTACTCTTGGCAAGTAGCATGAAACAGGATATGGTAGCCTTCCAGCTGGACAAACAACAGCACTCGTGAGAACAATGTCAGGCTCCTACTTAAAAGGCTTCTAAGGAGAGAAACCAGACTTGGGCATTTTAATATGCTGTAAGAGGTTGTGAGAGAGAATCATTCTTCCTTGATCCCCTCCTCAATATGAAGAGAGGAAGAGATTCGGCAGAACCTCAGAAACATGTAAAAAAAGTATAATTAAAACTACATCCCTATCTTCAAGTTTTTAGTTGGCTATCCAGTAAGTGAACTCAGACTAAATTTAAGCCTGTGCTGGTTTTGGTATTTCGTTACATGTTGAATGCCGTACTTAACTCCTATGTCCCTTTCAGTAATGATACAGCTGGACCCAAACATGCTGGCTCTGCTGTTTTGAGAAATAACTTGCCCTGATTTCAGCACTTCAGCTTCCAGTGCCCCATACTTTCTGTTCCTCCAAGTTTGTTCCTTCGAGTTGTTATGTATGGAAAGTGCACCAGATTTACCTCTGCTACCAGAAACAGGAAAATCTTCCAGGGCTTGGGACCAGGCAGTTTCTGAAAATAAAAAAACAATCTGGGCCAAATCTCTTCCCACCTGTGCACACACAATTTGATTAGTAACTAAAACTGTGTCTCAGGTTTGTCATTCTGGCAAAACTTAATTTTACCAAACCTCAATCACACCCAAAAATATGAATTCAAACGTATATTTAAAATTTAAGGTATAGACTTTTGGGCATGGCCGTGTCCAGTTTCTCATTCCTTCCAGTTTACTTGGCCAAGTATCTGTATTCTGAAAATAAATAGAAACTCACACTGAAATCTTTTTTCATGAACTATGTTGTAAAGAATAATCATCAGTAAGCTTTGAGACCAGCCAGGGATGTTGCAGCACTTGGCACTGGCTGCCAAGTTTGGCTGACAGGCTCTCCCCAGCAACAACTGCTACCAGAAACACCATGAAAAAATTTCCAGCACAAACACGACACCAAATCCCATCTCCCACTGGCAGCAGTGCTGGGCCCTTGCAGCCAAACCTCTCAGTACTGCAATTTACCTATAGGCTGCAAAAGAAATGAGCTTGCAGCAATTAATTGGTCAAATTTACACTGACAAAAACACCACAAGCAAGCCAGCCTTGGCAAGGTGAAAACTGCCCAGGAGAGCTCTCAGCTCATGAAGACTTCACAAATTCAACTCCTGCAGTGCCAGGAGTGCCAAATCAAGGCAGCAGGGGTATTTTGGGGCATGCCTGGTATATAAATACCACCTGTGTTGTTCCAGCCTCTCCCAGCTATCATGGGTTGCCCTCTCATGGGTCCACAGCTGGGTTCTATATTCCAAAGTGGTGTGTTCCTCACTGGGGATGAGGTTCAGCCAAGCTCATAATGAGGGAATGGGTATTTAACACCACAAAGAATCTGGGCAGATCTCCATATGCTCAGCACCAATGACTGCCCAATTACCCTGGTTAAACTGCCACTGAACAGCAGGGCATCTGAGTAAATGAAATTAGCTTATACTCTAGATACAGAGATGGGATCATGTTCTCCCCAAACTAATCAAATATTCCCATTACAGGGCCAGAAGCTGCTCACCAAGTATCCTATCACACACAGCCTGGGTAATACCAGCAGAGCTGTGGCTGGGCTGAAGAAACCAAAACACTATGAGCAGCTGAGATCCTCATACTCACCCTTGAGCATGTGCAAGGACTGGATCCAAGGGTTTCATATACATAAAATTTTGAGGAAAAAAGAAAACAAGTTTATGAGTACAGACCTTGGATTCAGGTTGCAGTTTGTTCCAGTTTCAAGAAAAGGAAAATGATATTAAAGCAACACATTCACATTGTGAGGCCAAGAGTGTATTTGTGCAAGTGCAGAGGTGGTCAGCCCTAGCAGTGGCACTGACACTGCTGGCTCACAACTGTAGATCTGTAGTTTTACACTTGAGGTAAAAGCAGGAGCAGGTTTGCACCCCAGCTCATGCACCTGCAGCACTCACAGCTCTGCCTATAGGTAGAGAAACAAATGTTTCCTAACCTAGCCCTGCCTTTTGCTATTCTGAAGCATTCATCCTATCCCTGAAGCAAAACTTTTGGACATTTCCAGGAAACAAAAAATTAGTCCTTCTAGAAAACTCTGAGCACACTGATTTTGCTTAGTCTTTTAACAGCATAGAAGCTTAAAACCTCCCATTATTGTGATCATCTACTTTCATCACAAATTAGCAAGCAGCAACAGCAGTGCCAATCTTCTAATTTATCTGAAACTTCCTATTATTTTCAAAAAGAGAGGAGAGAAGGTGAGAGGCAAGTGACAAAACATTTCATAAAGTTTAAATCCTGGATTCAAACAGGTATATGAGCATCTCCATACACATCACAAAACAAGTTTCCAACATCCAGGATGAATGAAGAAAATTTGAAATGCTACCTTGAATCCTAAAGGCTCTAAAGTGACAAAATGAATATGCCATTTATGAATGCCTGGGTTGGCAACATTCCATTTGTTATTTTACAGTAAGGTCCTTGAAGCCACATACATACTTTATTAATGAATAGAGGGCAAGAACAATTGCTTAGTTTGCTTTGTCTAATTCATCTCATGTTCCTGATGGTAACTAAGCAAAAGCAGAGATGAAAAGCTATTTTCCTAAATAGATACAAATAAGTGTTCCCCAAAGAGAAAGAAAGAAAAGGAGGAGTCCTCAGTGCATCTGTTTTCTTGTGGGTGTGGGCATTTTTAATCTTAAATGTATATCCACATTGTCAGAGATACACACGTGAAGTTTCTTTATATTTTTCAGACACTGCAAAAAGGAACAAGTGGAAAATAAACTTCTTAATTAATGAAGAAAGACTGATGATACACAACAACTACAAAGCAAAAGCAGTTCAATACACCCTTAGCAAACTGAACTACACCTGTGATCAGCTTTGCAAAAGGACCTTACCTGCTCTGAGATTGTCCTGCAATTGCAGAGGACAGGCCATAAGGACCCAGGTGCACCCTTCAGTTTGAACTACTGAAAAATAATTCTGTAAGTAATCTGTAAGTCCTCTTTCTGCATCTTGTTGACAAATACAGCGTCATTACAAACACTGCCATGTGTCAGTAACAGCTATCCCAGAACACAGGCAAGCTCACTTTCACAGGTTCTTGTCTGAAGCGGAAAAACTCCCTTAGTTCACTGATGTTAAACATAAGATCAGGCGAATGACAGGACAAATACTGAAGCCAGACACCTTGCAACCTCTGTGAAAGCCACTTAGGTTCACTGATAACCCTAGTCATACTCTAATGTGTTTCACTTTAATAGTTGGAATCATAGACAATGTGTGGAGATTTTCTAGCTAAAATTTGTACAAATACTTTAATCCAGAGACTCAGTCAATATACCACCTTATTAACTGAGACAACCTGACTACACTGCAGTGGTTATTTGTAGTCCAGGTTTAGACATACCATCATGCTCAAGCTGACACATTTTGTCTGTTTTTTTTTTCCTAATAAGAAGGGAAGCCTCCTGCCATTTCCCCCACTTCCTTAAAAGCAAACACCTCAGCACTGCCCTGAGCCCTCCTTCACAGGCTTCCCCGTTCCTGTCCCACTCTCCCACTGGAATCCTCCTAATTGTCTGCTTCTGTGTTTGTCCCAATTCCCTTGCTCCACAAAGACTTTTCTGTACTTGTGCTGATCTACAGCTGCTATGCTTCTCAACTGCTGTTTCTCCATTTAAGCGTTACAAAGGTTACCAAATATTTATAGCTCCATGGCCGAAATTCCCCCTAAGCACATTCTTTTTTCTCAGCTGCTAATGAAACAGTGACTCCATCCTTTGTAAGCACCAGAGCTGCTGACCAGCCTCATCTGTAACAGAGATGGTGAAGGGTCTAGAAGGTAAATTCTACGAGGAGAAGCTGAGGGAGCTGGGGAACTTTAGCGTAGAGAAAAGGAAGCTTTGGGGTGACCTTATCACCCTCTAGTGAGAGGACAAGAGGATACAGTCTCAAGCTAGGTTCAGGTTGGACATCAGGAGGAATTTAATCACAGAAAGTGTTGTTAAACATTGGAATGGACTGCTCAAGAAGGTGGTGGAGTCACCATCCCTGGAGGTGTTCAAGAAAAGACTGGATGTGGCACTTAAGAGCCATGGTCTAGCTGACAAGGTGGTGATTGGTAAAAGGTTGGACTCAATGATCTCAGAGGTCTTTTTCAACCTCAGTGATTATGTGTAGTAACTTTTCATGTCATTAGTGGCATTACACAGAAAGGATAGAGGGATGATGTCCCAACACAGCTGCAGCCACCAGCAATAGAAAACCATTCACTGGTGCAAAACTAGAGGTGTTTCAAGTTATATAATATTTCAAGTTAATACTGGTCTATTTCAAAGCATCTTCAGCCTATTGTGTCTTTCATGTTAAATTCCAAAGTTAAACAAACCAGTTTAATCAATCAAAATATGAATGCACACATGCAGCTTTTTGCACCCACTTAACCATATTTGCTTGAAAATACATTAATTCTGTAAGCTTACTGGATTTCCCTTTCACAGCTGTATTGTTTCACTATCCCCTCCTAGAACAAACTGCTTTTCCAAACAACATGTCCGGACTTATGGACATAAATGGGAAATTTTGTATAAACAATCACCTAAGCTATTTCTTAGTGAGAAGGGAAAATCCTTCAAAACATACATAAAAAGATATTCAGATGTAGTTGGCTAAGGGAAGAGAAAGCAAAAAATAACTGTAAAAAAACCCCAGCTGAAAATACAGGTCAGTAAAGCCGGTAAATCCCTTTCCTCCAGTGTAATCCTTCACCTATGCCCATTTATGTGATTTCTCACAGTATGTTTTGTCCTTATTTCAAGGTTACATGGACCGAAGGGAATAGGCAATATTGATTAATGGTGTTCCAGAGATTGAAGAGTTCAGCTGAAATTACACATTCTTTGAAGAGTGTTATCTTTTCAAAAGAGCAGGTGCAAACGCCATTTCAGTTTTAATTTATTTTTTGCTTTTCTTGACCATGTCTCTAATGCAGAAAAGAAAGCTTATTATTAATTATCTTGTGCAGCTTGATAAGCTTTTCTCATGGAATTGGACAAAGACTCAACCTCGCAGCACATTAAATCATGACCTGAAAGGGAGGGCAATCCAGAAAGATCTCAAACACCTCCCTGAACGACACAGCTGTAAATCACAATGCATCACTGAAGTCTGTTGCATTGCTTGTATACAAAATATTTTCTGAAAAGAATGATCAACTATAAACATAGAAGGATATCCCAATTACACCACAATTGTATTTTTTAACTTTATTTGTCTTAGCTTTTAATTGTCTCATTAAGGCCAGGTATCCCTCCTGAAGTCTCATGTTAATGTAGTAACACAGGCACAGGAGCTCAAGCCAGGTAATACACAGTCTCAGCTAGGAAATACAGAGTGACATGAGATGGGGCCTTTCCACCTGCAGCACAGCTACCAGGCTTCCCCACTGACCCCTTTTCTGTCCTCTAACAAACCAGTTCTTAGTGAGACTTTGCTCCTCTTTTTACCTGGACACACACTCAAAACTAAAAAGAAAGTATTTAACCTGCTGTAGCACTGTTGCTCAAGTGAAAATTTTGAATTCTGGCCCTAGAGAAAGGTTCCTAAATCTGAATTTAGACATTTACAAATATACTGAATAGGCAGAGATCCAAAAGAAGCCAGTGGACAGAGCAGGTGTTAAACACCTCTGAAAACTGGCTATTTTTATTTAACTGTTGAAACAGCAAGAGGACATACTATTTTTAATTCCGCATATTCTGAGGTATTTGAGCCATCACTTTACATCATTTCTTCCTCATTTTCCACAGATCTGTCCCATTTATATCACCCTAACAGTTTTCTCTAACAGCTAGTTAGACTCCTAACAGCTCCTGAGATAACAGAACTCACATGATTTGTTTTGCTGTTAGGACTTATCTTCTCTTCCAGCCTTACAGGATTACATGCTTCTGACCTGGGGCATCTCTCCCTTTCTGAGACAGCTCAAGCCTCATCTTTGGTTGTACATTGTTCTACTTTCTTCAGTCCAGTTGGCCTCTTTTCCTTTCTCCCCTCTTTGAATCCCAGCTTCATTTTATTCCAATGTCTAGGCAGCAGGAAAATAGCAGCAGTTCAAACAGGCAGGGCAATGGACATCCACACAGATGAAGGGATTCCCAGCACCCCCACCTGACAAAATGGACATTATTATGGACATTATTCACATTGCCCAGTCAGAGTGCTTGTGGTCAGAAAACCCCAATATCAGAGCAGGTACCTTTCCCAGCACTTAAGAACCAAAAGCAACCAGGCTCCCTCCTCAGCCTGCCAGGAAAACTCACAAACTATACAGTGAAAACAAACCTGCTCTACATGGTGACAAAGCTAGCAGACAAACAGACGTGTGCTGTATGTTTTGTCCAACATGCAAGGTGTCTATGCTATGCTATCCACATTCAGTCCCATCAAAGCTCTCTCATGAATCCACCAGTGGTGCTCCTCACCAGGTAACCACAGAATATTTGAGGTGGATATACTGCTGTTCTACAAAGATACTAGGAGAGAAGAAACTGTGATCTTTCAGGCAATTATAAAACTTGAGGCAGGCTTTGGATTGGTGGAAGAGCAATGAAGATTTAAGAGGATTCAGGGCAATGTGCTAACAGAAACTCTTTCACAAAACTGATGGGTCATTCCCTTTTCTCTCTTCCCTGTTAGAGAGCTGCTCAGAAAGCAGAGGGCATGCACCAGCAGTCAAGAAGAGACAAAATCCAACCTGAGGAATGATTTACGTACAGTCCTGCAGCTCACAAGTGCAAATAGCTTCAATAGGCTGAGGCTATAAACATGCTTTTAATGACACGGAAAAAACCATGGCACGTGTGGCTCGTTAACAAGCAAACACAGCACTAACAATTATTCACTGATACACCTGTGACAGCTCTATGTGACAGTGGCCTTATTGACCTTGAAATCAAACTATGCAAATGCAAGGACTTTTCTTAGTTACAAATAATACTAAATGAATCATCGTGGCTCTGTTTTCAGTACAGCAGGAGAGGAAGACTGTACACAACACAGTGGTTTTTACTTTTAAAAATCACAAAATATCACCTAGGAAACAAAGTTCCAAAAGGTTGTGCATATACAGTACATTTATTTTCCTTTAATGCCCACATATATATCAAACACAGGGGCTCAGAGTGTACACATATATACATGCATAAATACTAATTTGTGGGAACATGCTTTTGTTCACGATTTTTGAAGGTGCTCCAGACTTTTTTAAAATCAAACATTTTACTGACTGATTAATGGAAAACAAGGGATGCTACCCTTCAAAACAAAAAATCACCACACAAAAATGATGAATGCTTTGCTTATCACAGGATTGTTAAATAAGAAACTCTGGAGATCAGGATATTAATGTAATGTATGGAGAGAGTGATTACAGTCTCCTGGAATATGTTTCTGCCTGAGGTGAGTTAGCAGACACATCCTCAGATTAAACTTTCATCAGCAGATCTCTGTATTTCATCAATCTTTCATTAGGGCATAGCTTAGAAAATCATCCGGTCAGGCATTATTAGAAAACCTCTTCATCTTCCAAAGCAAAAACTACCCAAATAAATTAGTACAAGCAAAAGAGAGTTAAAAAGAGAATTTGCAGATAGTTTGGGGGTTCAATAGATAAAAATACAGGGAAATACACACTCCTACAGTATTTTAAAACTGGAACACTACCTTTCACAACAAATCCAATATGGTCTTTTATACAGGTTCTTGGACTAGATGATACAGCTAATTAACAAAAGTAAAGTGCAACAACTGCTGGAAAACCTTTACCCCAGAAAGTGGGATTTCATCAACTATGTGGATGTCTAAAATCCACCAACGCAGCAATGTGAGCTCCCCTCACTTTTTTTCTGATAATGGCAAACTCATAATCAGGGAAAGCTGCTCTAGCAGTCAGTGAATGGCTCTGGTATTTCTTACCTCAATAGCAATAGGCCATTTTACCAGGATGAGCCCAAGGACTGTGTGCTAATGGATACATGAAAAGAGATGCAGTGCAAGTTCCAGCTCAACGATATAGTTTTCTCAGCTCATGTTCTCCCGTCACCAAATGCTTTTTTCTTGTTTGTTGGTACTTCTTCAGCAAATGCTACATCATTTATGCTACCCTTCAAAGCATGTTTCCTAGACTAAACATTTTTACACCCCAAACACATTGTATATCTGATTATTCAGTCATAAGTTTGTTCTTTCTGCTTGTCTTTTGGATCTTCTGCTATTTAACATCACACAGTCTGAGTTTACTTGCTTAATGGCTACACTGCTTTTCCTACAATCTTATTTTTAAAAATATGTTGATAAAACATGGAACAAAATAAATTTCAAAAAGAGTAGGCTTCAGTCTTGAAAGTCATTCTGGACACAAAATTTCTGTAGAAGCACCTTTCAAAATGATTACAAAGAGCTAACAATAGGAAAGCCCTGATATCAAACTTCTTAAGATGAAGAAACCCCAGTTTCCAATGAAAGTGGCTAAGAACATTATTGTGCCAGCAAATTAAACATTAAGGCTGGTTTTGACTGTGTGTTTAATACATAAACACAATGTACATTAAACTTCAATAAACTATTTCTTGCTGTTACTTATAGCAACCAATCTAGAAAAGTCATGTTCTCTAGAAACAAGAAATGTTCCCTTTGAACACAGAAAGGCCCACTCCCACTACCGACAGCAGAAACATGAAAAAACATTAGTTTATTTACCAGGTTCTCTGTATTGTCAATGTCAGAAAAACTACCTCTTTTCAGGGAAACAGTTAAGAAAGCTTCCAATTTTTATGACCAAAAGGGAGAACTGGGTTTGTTTGAAGGGTTCTTGTTATTTCTATTTTTAAAATTGCATCTGTACTTCTACCATGTATTCCGTAACTAAACTTTTTTTTTTTTAATAGAGACATGGGTTTCAGCAGAAGTCTCAGCAGAACTGGAATTCATCTTTGGCCCTCAGATATGGCATGAAAATGGGCGGGAGTGGCATCAGAGATGCTATTTCCTGTTCTCTCTGTATAGCTTTTGGTAACCATGGCAGATCTGTAGGTCAGTGCAGACAGAATGACCTGTGCACGCACAACCTTTCCCAACAACTCCTGTCCTACTGATAGGGCTTACATTCATCTAGAAGAGTCTGCTATTGCCTCCCACCCCCAGACACATTTCACTAAAAAATCACAACATTATTAGTGCCATATAATAGCAAAAGGCATGTTTCTCTTAAATGCTCCCTTAAAACATCGATGGTTCTGTGAGCAGTTCTGTCTTTAGGAGAAGCAGGTACCCAGCCTGAAGAAATATGACCCGTTATTTTATAAACAACATAATGAAATTATTTTATTTTTCAAAGAAAAGTATTTGGAAAAAGAACTGAAAATGATTTAAAAAATTAATAAAAATTAAAGCTGGCTTCCTTTACTCTGTAAAGCTGCATCACATTTAGGTGCCCTTTAAGATGCTCTATTTATTTTCTGACCTAACTAGCAAGCTACTACAAAATCTGACTTGAAGGGAAATGTGCAATGCAACCATTTTCTAACGCAAACAAAGCACTCTAATGGTTTATTAATAAGAACTTAAAACCTTTTTACTTCCCAGCATTTCAAACTGGATTTGCCCCTTTTGGACCTCTCAAAAATCACCAATTAAAAACCAGTTAACCCACCCTTTCCAACCATCAGTCATTTATAAAAGTAAAAAAAATTAGAAAGAATTGGGTCACCTTTCCTTTTGAAAATTTAGCCACTGATAATCAGAAACTGAGGAGAATTAAAGAAGTTTCAGAAAATCTTTTACTGGGAAAGATATTTCAGGTTTGAAATGACATTTCCCACCAAAAGTCAGAGACAAAAAAAATCTCACCTCTTCCTACTTGAAATATCTTGCTAATCACACAATGTCCTCTGAGTTCGAAGGGATCTTAAAGATCATCACGTTTCAACCCCCTCTGCCTTGGACAGGGATACCTCTCACAAGACCAGGTTGCTCAGTGCTCCATCCAACCTGGCCTTGCACACTTCCAGGGATGGGACATCCACAGCTTTTCTGGGCAACCTGTTCCAGCACCTCACCACCCTCACAGTAAAGAATTTCTTCCTAAAGTCTAACTCAACCTACTCACCTTCAGTTTGAACCCTTTCCCCCTTGTCCCGTCACTGTGTGCTCTTGTAAATAGTCTTACTCCATCTTTCAAGTTCCCTTCAGCTACTGGAAGGTGACAATTAGGTCACCCCTAAGACTTCTCTTAACCCAATTATCTCAGCCTTTCCTCATAGGAGAGGTGCTCCATTCCTCTGATCAGCTTGGACTCACTCCAACAGGTCGAGGTCCCTCCTGTGCTGGGGACCCCAGAGCTGGATGCAGCACTGCAGGTGGGGTCTCACCAGAGCAGAGGGGCAGAATCACCTCCCTCACCCAGCTGGCCATGCTGCTTTGGAAGCAGCTCAGGACACATTTGGCTTTCTGGGCAGCAGGTGCACATTGCCAGGTCATGTCCAGCCTCTTATCCACCAGCACCCCTAAGTACCTCTCCCAAGGGCTGCTCTTGATCTGTTCAACCCCCAGCCTGTTTTGATAATGGGTGTTGCCCCAACCCAGGTGCAGCACCTTGCACTTGGTCTTGTTAAACCTTACAGGATTCCCAAGTTTGTCAAGGTCCGTCTGGATGGCATCTCATCCTCCAAGTGTGTCAACAGCAGCACAGAGGTTGGTGTCATCTGCAAATATGCTGAGGCTTGATCCCTTCATCTATGTCATTAATGAAGATATTAAATAGCACTTGTCCCAGTAGGGACCTCTGAGGGACAGCACTTGTCACTGACGTCCATCAGGACTCTGAGCCGTTGACCACTACCCTTTGGATGTGACCATCCAACCAATTTCTTAACCATCTTAACAGACCACTCATCAAATCCATGTCTCTGCAGTTTAGAGAGAAGGATGTTGCAGGGGACCATGTCAAAGGCTTTGCAGAAGTCCAGATAAATGACACCTGTAACCCTTCCTTTGTCCACTGATGCCATCATTCCATCATAGAAGGCCACCAGGCAATAATAAAACAGACACAAAAAGCAGCAGCTTGTTAAGTGTTACTCAATCCTTAAAATCCATGTGTCAGGATGGGTACTGTCCTAAGATCCTGGACTTCAGGTGATGGCAATGTTCTTGCTAGGTCAAAATCCCCAGTGGAACAGTGAGACAGTTCACTGCCCTGATCCACATAAGTCACTTTCACAACCGTTTCCACAGCAATGTTACACGACAAAGAAGGATGTTACCAAAGGAAGACCAGTCAGGAAGGAAACCAAAGGAAAGAATGCCTCCAGGGCAGGAGGGCCTGTAGCACACATTCCTGGTTGCTCCCTACAGCAAGGAAGAACTTCAGCTCCCAGGCAGTCACATTTCAGGGACAAACCTTAGTTTTCTGCAACATCCCTGGGGACTTCCTTCCATCAAGAGCTAGAAGTAATAGTAATGGCTTAAAACTATTACTTTTTCCTCAATCTAATTTTTTTCTCCATCAAATATCTGAAGAAAGTGGAAACACACGCACACAATCAGAGGATTAGGAGTGCATTTAACTTGGACCAGCAGGAAGAAATGTTTTTATACAGCCAGGAGAAACATATTGAGGTACATAATTGAAAATATGATTTTATACTAAAAAGTATTACATATATCTGAAACAAAACAATGTTTTGTGTGCAGCTTTATGCACCTGGCTGAATTAATCTGAAAGGTTTGTTCAATACAGGCTTAGCAAAACACTATATAAGTGATAACACTATGAAAAGCAGAGTTTAAAAAGTAAAAGCAGCAATTCCATAGTCCCCAGAACAGAATTATGTGTACTCTGAATCAGCAGACCAAAATAGCACCAAGTAAAGAGGGATATGGAGAGCACAGACTCACCGGCCGTTGTCACGCCCCACGCCCCAGACTCTGATGCTCACAATGGGCTGCGAGTGCAGAACGGTGCGGTCCATGGGATCAATCAGGTTCAGCATGTCATTTTCCAGTATGAGGTACATGTCTTTGCCCTGCAACTCCAGACAAAGTACAGTTACAAAGTACATCCCCCTCTCAAACTGACTGGGCTCCAGGTGTTATGCCTGTGCTGTCAGACTTGCTTCCTCTTAGTTTACTCAAAGTTTTGGTTTGTTCCAAAAGCAATTGAAAACAAGTTCACATACCTCCAGCACAAAAAAATATGTAACATGCCTTCTTTCACTATTATTTTTAAACAATCCCAATCACAAAAAGCTTTGATGTATTTTAAATGCAACTCATTCAAGCCCAAGCTACTGAGTTATTCAACAAATCATGTTTATTATTTCTCCAGTAAATTCTTCCAAATATATGAAAGGTCACAGTCTGTCTTAATAGTGAAAGCTTGTATCAAAACATGTACTCATGAGGCAGAGTTCTTTCCTTCAAAGTGTTCTGTTTCCATAAACTTTAACCAATGGATTATGGGAACAGACAGCAATTTGTATGTGTCAAAGGATTTACACAATATTCTTTGAAGAATGATTAAAGGGGAAAACCTAGCATTAGGACCAGAATGTGAATTCTGCTATTGACTGCAGAATCCTGGAGCCAGGATTTCTCCCTAACTCTCTGGCATGTAAGAACAAGGATAATGCTTTTACCCCTCATAGGAAACAAATTTAGAGACAATTTTCCTTTTGCTGCTAGTTTGCAAATACTCATCTTCCCCCTCTTGGTAGCATTTGCAATAGGTTTGCTACCTCTTCTATCACATGTAATAGCTCTCTTCCAGGAGGCTGTACACATACTCTGCAGACCAAGAGATCATGCAGAAATGATCCTGGACCTATTGCTGAGAGGTAAGATAAGCTCTGGCCAAACAGGAGAAGATGGTGGAAGCTATCAGCTAAATATAGAGTAATTTGTTTCCTCTCTATTGTGCCAGAATCTATAAATGATCAGAAAGAGTGGAAAGGGTCTGACTCCTGACTGACAAATGCTGCAAAAACGACCTTTTTCTTCACCACAGCGACACAGAAACCCTCTTCCCACTTGATTACAGTGGCTCAAGTCTTAATGTCTAATTTTATGTCTAAGACATACATTCATGTGACTCTGGGAGGGCCTTCTGCCACAGTTTGTAGACTAGCACCAAGGGACAGGCACTGCCCACCTCCTCTACTAACCCCAGATCTCCTAACAGGAATTCAAAGGGGAGCTGTCACACAGAGCTGGCAGCACAAGTGTCCAGAGGAATGTGAGACAGGTAGGGGACACCTGGTACATGTGATGCCAACACAAGAATATTTTGCCTGATGGAAAAAGTACAGCTGTGGCAGAGATGCAAGGCTGGATATCTAGGCTGCTGCTAGAGAAGCAGAAACAGATGTAGCTGTGAGTCTTGCACAAAAAAATGGAGCAAACCAGCAGCATTGAGCTGCTAGTGGCATACAGAAAAAGAAGTATATGAAATAAAACACAAAAGCCAGGATGACATCAGGCAGATCAGGATGAAGAAGGAAAGCAAACAGAAAACAGAGTTATCACAAAGAGAAAGTGGGAGAAATTTGCTTGGAGGTCAGAAGTGGTAAATAGATTATGTGAAGAATACTACCAAGTGTCACCAAGATTGTTTTTTGGATCCATTTTCTGCTTATATATTTGTACCAGAGGAAATTATTACAAGAAGGTAAAATCTGTTCCTCATGCAAAATATACTGGGATTAGAGTAACGAAACTGAATCCGAATTAGCTGGAAACGAATTGTAGAATGGGCAGATAAGCAACATAAGTCACAGGAAATTATCCTTGCAATGCTCAAGGGATAGCTTGACTGCAGCCATAAAAAATGTATTTTGCTAAATTTTGTAGCCTTATTATACAAAAGCTATTTTAGAGATGAAAACACTGCATAGGGCAAAAAGAAGTCATTTAGACAGTCTGGGAGCTTGAGCACACGCTTTAATGTCTCAGATCACTGCAGAGCTGCAGAGATCTGATGGCTCAAGATGAGGAAGGGGAAGAGCTATGCAGGGAAAGTAAATAAAGGCAAGCCCAGCAGACCTCCAGGAAGTGTTACAGGCTGCAGTATACAGGTCAACGGCAAGAATATTTCTTTTTCCGAGAAGTGATATTGAAATGTATAGAAATGTAATGCACGACAAAAGAGTAACACAAACAGATGAGTAGAGTTTTTCTTTTTAGATTTTACAGAACAGTAGAAGTTCAAAATTTACAGGGAATTTCTTTCGGAGCAAAGGGCATAAAATCCCTCATTACAGCCAGTAACAAAGCTTCTACAAGGCCAGGATTTTAACCAGGGTGTGGAAGTTACTGTGTTTTGTTTGGTAGGTTTTTAAATCATGAAAACTTGGGGATGGTCCTAGCCCCAATTTCACTTCCATTTAAATCTAGCTAAAGTACATCTTTAGGTAATCTTAAAACCCCTATTTGCAGTCATCAATTCTAGCTTCATAATAGATTTCTGCTATAGTTGCTGCATCTGATATGTCAGTGATGGAGCACTATTCTTTCAGATTTCTCTCTAAAACATGCCTCTTCCAGTCACTCTTGAAGCCTTACACTGCAAGCAGAAAAATTTGCTTGGTTTTGAACTTAAGAATACAGTTTACTTTGGAAGTCACCTATTCAAGCACAGTGTCTCTATTGTTTTGTCAGGCTGATTTTTTTTTTTAATGAATAGCAGCCTTAACTAAAACATCCATTCAAGAGGACCAAAGCTCTTCACCAGTTTGGCTTAAAAACCTGCAAAGCTTTCTTACAAGAACAATGGAATTGACAGAGAGAAATATGGAAAAATGTGAACATTAACTCTGAAAAAAACCCAACCAAAGCACATGAGTTCAAAGTAAACAATATATTTTAAGCTGATCAAAGTTCTGTCATCTGAAAAATGAACGAAATTACACACATGTAAAGACACTGACGTTTTACCCCTCCTGGGATCAGTAGTAAGTCCGAAGTCCATGACTGACACATCTCTAACTGCTTGTCTAGCTATATTGTCTAAATAAAACTGTTCCCAGGTGTAAGAAAACAGGGAACCCTTTATTTTTATGTACAACATATATTTCTTACTTAGAAAAATCATTCTGAAATTATTTGAACTAGAAAGAACACTATAAATGTGTTTCTTTAAACATGATTTTAATTTTTAAAGAGGCACTTGCTCTGGAGCACCTTGGCATTGCTGTGGTCACAGACAAGATACTGGACTTGAGCATTACACTGCAACAATAACTTCAGAGACTGAACTATAGTCTTCCTAAAATTTTTACTTAAATAGACAAGTCTACCTTTTAATTTCTTTTTTGTTTGGCAGTGCCATTTCTCCTTAGATCACACAAGGGAAAGTTACAACATTCACTCTTTCATCACTTTTGTATTCAAATCTTGTGTGGCAAATCAACACTAGTGTAACCCTCTTGAAAACATGACAGAATCGAGAGGCAGAGAGTAAGATTTGGCTGAAGTTTAAGTTGTTCCATGAACAATCAAATAACAAAGATGTTATACAGTGTCTTTGTCTCCTATGCCCTCTGTACATTCTACCTCTTCCTTTCTTGTTTCACTTACTGACCCCTCCATTATCTTCCACTTCATCTGTCTCCAGCACACCTATTTTTCACACCATAAAACCTCAAGCTTCTTTCAGTTTTCCCCCTGAGCTCCCATTGCGTTATCCTGTTCTTGCTGCCAATTCAGAAAGAAGCACAGAGCTTGCATGGCTGAGTCAATGAAGGTGCACTGACCTTTCAGCAAACCAAGAAAGGGAGCTGAGCTCTCTGTTTTTCCTTCAGTGTGTGGGAATTTGGCATCCTTCAAAACTGGATGACACTAGTGCACAGATTCTAGAGGTATTAGAGAGGAACCAGAAAACAAACTGATGGCATACAATTAATTTCCTTCTGAAACACTGATAAAATAATCATCTTAAAATAAGCCATCTGTCCACCAGTCCAAACCTTCTCATACATTTCAGAAGCATAGGCCATGCCAGTCTGTGTTTCCTTAAAGCCCCCTGTCAGAGGAAACCTTTGAAAATGCTGCTCTAAAGCACCACTTTTAAACTTCTTGTCAGGAGGTCAGATTCCACTGAATTTCAACAGTTTGGCTTGTGTGTCCCCAAAACTGTCATTGCACAGGTGTGTACTAGCACAGATGTAAACATGAAGGCAAGTGGTTTCTGCTGTCCCAAGCAGTTTGGAACACAAAAGTCAAGGTTTTCCTTGAATCCTTTTATAATTTTTGGCAGTGTTAGCTGGGATAGAGAAATCCCAAACAGAGAGCATGGATATAGTTGTCTACAGAGTTGTTCCTTCAAGATGCTTTATGACACGAGAGGGATGTACCAAGAGGAGGAGAAGTTCACCCTGTTCTTACCTCTCCCCAAATGCCAACAGTGTCTCTGATGTCATTTTTACAGTAAGAGAGTTGTCTGATGCAATTGTTCACAGCAACACTGCTTTTTCCAGGAGCCAGATCTTCTTCTGCCATTTCTACCCAGCCCAGGGATCGCACAGCAAAGCACTAAAATGAAACCAGAAAACACCTGTCATGCAACAGAAACTAGACAGTTAAAGGTTAAAGATTTCCAGCTGGAAGCAGAACAGAATTATGGCCTTGTAGGTGGGCTTATGCTAAAAGATAAGTAAATGAAAACATGATTTGTGAACGGCAAGGTGAAAACATTCAAAGAACAAAGAACGATGCATGACGTGCTATGAAAGCTATCTGTGGAGGCAACAGTAATGCTTTTCAATAAAATACTTCTTAATATAAAGGACGAAACAAGGGAGGAGTAAATAGTAGGACTCAAACAGAAAAGTAAAGGAAAAAGCACAAGTATATATAGAATAGAATTGAAATTTTAGCTGGGATCTAAAGCTCTAATTGAAAAGAAAGAAAATACCAGTGGATTATGCCTCTTGTGAGATACACACTGTCTGGCTTTTAACCAGAAAATTACACTTTTTGTGGATTACTGTAATCACTTCTACGGTAAGTTTAACTAGGTAGCAAACAATAACAAATTCAAAGCACTAAGGAAAAGATAAGCTATCACAACAGGAAGCAGACTTTTTCTAGAAGAAATTACAAATTACCTTTAAAACAAAACACTAATTATTAATTTTTTAGCAGAAGTAAGTTTAGCTGACCGGAGCACTCAGTTGGCAGAACAAGCCAAGACGACGTTACTTTTCACATATGGTGCTTTTTGCAAACAAAACAAAATGGGAGAAATTGAATTGGCACCATCCCTACCCTACATCTAGTAGGGCAGAAAATAAAAAAGCTTTAATTCTGAGAAAAAAACCCCTGTGGGCGTATAGGTGTGCGAGTTTGGCCGTAAATCTTGGTGGCGAGAGAAAACTAATCAGGGCACAGCGCACAGGGGTCACACAAAAAGACAGTTTATTAAAATCAGTCCATGGAGCAAAGAAAAATACCAGGTAAAGAAGAAAAGCTTCTTCCTCCTAACTACGAACAACACAATATATCTCTCCCTTCCCACGCATAGCCTCATCTCATAGGTTGAACCGCAGTGTCCATAATCTTCATAACAGCTCTCAGTTGGATGACACTCTTCAGCAGATGCTAATTTTTGCTATGAGAAAAGTTATCTCTCAAGATTCCTTTCCCATGAGCAGACTGACCTGAAACTTTCTTATCTTACTTGTTTTTGCTAACTGTTGGTCCCTTTCACAGAGCTAACTCTGCACCTGCCAGCAGGCCTTAGAACTTTGTCTGTTATTCTAAAATCCCTTTTTCTCAACTCAAAAATCTTTCTTTATTCCCACAAAACCCCATGCACATTTGCCCTCAGGCTTTACAGTGAGACAAATACAGACCTCACAGGAAGTCAACCAGAGTTTGTCTATGAGACCAAGACTTCCTCCAGAGAATGTTATTTATGGGTGTCTCACTCCCAAACAACAACACACTACCAGCAATGGGCACAAGAGGCTTACTGTTGTTCCACCTTAACAGACACACCAAGTGCAATAGACACACCAAGATGGTCCCCACAGGTTCAGCAATACTAGACCAATCCTCATTGCCCAGTGCTGCCGCCTTGTGCCACAGAGCTTTATTCACTGTGGGCAGCATCCCGTGGGCCCTTGGGAAAGCAATGACCCTGGGAGCTGCAGGAAGGCAGGTGGCATTGGTGACTGCTGGGAGCCCTGCTGCCTCCAGCAGCACGCTGCCAGGCAGGCAGGCAGCCCAGCACCAGCAACAGCAGGTCCATGCAGGAGTTACCAATTAATCCTTCTTCTTGAGATGCAGTAACTCAGCTTCAGAGTTCAAAAGCTGACACTGAATATTCATTTGCCACCTTCTAAAAACTGCTGCAAGTCAGCGAGCAGATCAAGCTCACACACCATCACTGGTGTGCCAGTTGGGAACAACTGTCCTCAAAAACGCTACCTCAAAACACCAAGGTATTTTAAATATGCATAATATGTCAACTTTGGCAAACTAAGGGAGGAATGAAATCCACCAGTGGGGAAAAACATTAATGAGTTTCTCCCTCCTTTCCTTTAAAACATCTCTCCTCCTTCAGCCTTCTTTCATTTTGCACAATGCACTCATCCAAGTTCACTGTGCCATGCAGGAAACCCAGCCTAAGAGCCTCCTTCCTGTACCTCTGGTACCTGCTCCGATGAGTCACTAATGATGCATCTCATCTCCAGCATCAGACAAGCAAATCACTGTGCAATTGTGTAAAACCCTTCAATAAGTGTGAGTAAAAAATTAAAGCCTTTCATGCCTTCAGATTTTTTTATTCTTTGCTAAGAAGGGAATCAACATACAAATTCTCCCACACTGCTTCCTGACCCAGCTCCATTGGATATCCAGGAAGGTGCTGATTTTCAGTTCTAAAGGGACATGAAGTAGAAAGTGAAAGAGGAGACAAAAGAGGAGTCACCACTCAGGGGTGCTCTTCACTTCAGGACTACACAAGACACTAAAATATCCATTTTTTAGTAATTATTACGGTCGTCTAATCTTACGATTGCAGAATTGTTTCTGGCACTTCAGATGCTCATGAATCTTGCTGAAAGTGCTGCTATACCCACTGGGGTATTAAATATTTATCTTTGCAAGCTTTAAAAACACTGATTTTTACTGTTCCAGAGGAAAGGGTTTTTTTAACAAGTATTTAAATATTAAATTGAATAGCAGAACACTAGCACAGAGAAACATTTTCTAAGTCATAAGAGAGGTGAAGAACTAAATATATAAAACCAACATATTGTTTCCTCATTACTCTTCGTATCTTAACCACATCTGCAATTTGTTAGCTGCTTTCTGAACACAGGGATAAATACAGTATCACAGAATGCTTCAGGTTGGAAGGGTTAAAGATCCTACATTCCAATTCCCTTGCTGTGGACAGGGTCACCTTTCATTAGACCAGGTTGCTTAGTCCTTGCACTGAACAGTGTGTATCTCCAAGGCAAAAAAGGGTGAAAGACAATCAGTTCAAAAGGACAGGAGGCAAATCTCTTACTAGTACAGATGGTAAACTGTTTTGGTATTTTTTTTCCTGGCCTTTGTTATTCTATGTTTAAAATTCTCTAGCAGTGGCATCCACTGCATTTCTTCAGTCCACTGTTGTAACAGCACAGAGCGCTGAATGGGATGCTCTTGTCTACCCCACATACTCCCCTCCATAAGAAGAGCTTGGCTTCCCTTCCCTCTTCCATTGTCTCTTGGTACTTCCAAGCTAGGTAGGCCTGAGAAAATCCCTTGGCTTCTAGCACCTGGCAAGTTTGTTTGTGTGTTTCACAAGAAGCCCTGACCATAATGCAAACAAAGTGCTTCAGAACAGCTTCATGAAAACAAACCAATTTTCCAAAGACTTACTGCAAACAAAAACCTCTCAATAAAGCCCAGAAAGACTCAACACCCCACTCACAAGGAAACCCATGTACCTGAGTATATACATAAAAGAAACTTTCTTTTGCTCAAAATACACCTAAAGACCAAAACCCTTCTATTTTCTAGTTAACTGAATACAGCTGCTGATGTGCCTCGGCAGTAACGGGAGACCTTCATGCAGATTTCAGAACTAGAAAAGAGGAGGACTCAGTAATGTCACATACACCATGGTTCACTCGGCATAAATATGTAAACACACTGTGGGATGTGAGAGAGCTGGAAATCTGAGCATGCATGCCTGAGTGTCTGTCCCTCTCCGCATATTGCCAGTAGCTGGATTATAAGAATCCACCTCATGTTTTACTGTTGGTTGCTTTCCCCCTCACCCCCTTCAGTGTTTGACTTAGAACTCCTCTTTAAAACAAAAGAGCACAAAACCCAGAAAAAAACAAACTACCTAGTGTCTCCAATTGGACATGACCTAATTTTCAAACCACAGCTAGCAGAGTTAGTTATGACAGCAGGATTGCTTATTCCTCCAGCACGCTAATGCAGCATCACACTTCCCTGGCTCTCACCAATATTTACAAGCCAAGAGACAAAGTACTTCCATTGACCGTAGAGAACTTTGCTAATGCAACCACTTTTCTTCTAGAATGAACATCTAGAGTCAAACCAAGCTGAGCTGAAAACCAGAGAGCAGCTCTTCTTGGTTAAGAGCCTAAGAGCTCAAGAAAACACATTCCTGGTAATGTCAGTTTGTTAAGCACCTCTGCTCAAGGCTCACAGGTAATTACTGGCAAGTCGTAATTATTGGCTTGTCATGATTTCAAGGTAATCCCAGGGCAGTTTTTGGTTTATGGTAGTCTACCTGATTTCTTTACTCTTTTAGAGAAAGTTTTCTGTGCCTAGTCAGAGCACCTGCTTGCCCTCAGACTCTTTTCAAGAGCTGGCAAAGAAAAACCGATCTGAAGAAAAACAAAGTTGATAAACACAGGAGGATGAAAGTGATTTAAGAATTGCATACTGTGTTTGAAACACTGCTGTTTGGGATTGGGAAGATCAAAGATGCTACCACAAACACTGCATGGCTGAGAGAAGTGAATGAAAAAATGTCATTTAAACCACCAAATATTAATAATCTTGCATTTTTATCTTGACTGGACTTCACATTTCCTGCCTGGCTACACACGATATTGTGCGAAGAAAATACCCCCCAAAAAAGGCCACCTTATCACACACTACTCCATGAAAAGAGAGATGAACAAAAATGAAAAGACAGGTATCACTGCTTGGTTTTACAGTTCTGGGGAACCTATGTTTGCATGGCTGCAAATCCAATTAATGTTTCGCATTAATGATCTGTAACTAAATAACCAAACTCATACATGCTGTCATCCAAACTCTGTAAAGAGCCATAAACCTGTCTAGCAGTGCAGTTCTGATACAAAACATCACATAAACTGGGGAGCTTTAGGACTGAAGAAATGAACAAACCACAGACTACACTTCTGCTCTTCGACATTGTAAAACCTTCACCAGAAGGCAGAGTTCTGCTCTGCAGCAGCTTTTCCAAAAGGAATTCTTGAAGGAGCTTTAGGTGGAATGCAGAACTGTGACAAAGTTCTGCACATAAGCAAATGCACACTCTAGCTGTTGCGCCATGAAGTGCTAAGCAAGTACCAACCATTAAAGAAAATAAAAATATCAAGGAAACCAAAGCAAATATGGCCAAACAGAGGACAAGAGGTCAACTGTACATGACGGATGGCAGAGAAGTATTGGAAAATGGATGGGTCATAAGGGTGTGGGTAGAAAAGATCAGTTTGAGAACAAACTAATGTACATCACAAGACCATGGACAGATTATTTTTCATATTACACAGCTGTTGGCAGCCACTATGAACATCTGTATCAAGACTACGTTTGCCTTGATGCTTTAAATCTGTGCTACTTATTTCTTCTCTATTTCTGAGACTACAGGACTGGATTTTGAGCAGTTTCCCTTTGTTTCCTTTTATGCTTTTCCTTTTTAAAGGTTGTACCTGTCTGAAGACATATGTAAATGATTACAGTATTTAATAAGGCCTTTTATCACAAACCACTGAGCAGGTTTGTGCCTGGAACACAGCATGCAGGTCACATAATTAACCATTTATTATGCAGCCAACACAATCTTCAAAATTTCACTTACATTTCTTTGACAGTTTCAAAATAAAACAAACTATGATATTATTTTACGCTTTTAAGAACAAGTATAATAACTTATAGCCACTCTATTCTGAGGAAGTAGGTTCCAGTATATTTGCCTGCTACATATCAAGAAAGATTACATTGATTCCAGATGAAAATCATGGAGAAGATCAAAGACTGAGTAACAAAAGAATAAACAGATTCTACACAATTAAGGAACAAACACTTTCATTTAATTGACATGAATAGACTGCAGTGCATCCGTTTTCTCAGAGAAATACTGATAGTAGTCACATAAAAGTTGTTAGCTACAAAAAATTCAAAATGAAGAATCAAAAACATTAGTAATAAGATTTTTCAACATTTCCCGCTTTCTGTTGGAGTTCATCTTGTATTAGTTCAGTTGCTGAAAATGTGCATACAATACAACAGTAAGCCTAGAGATACTCAGGTCACAACAGAATTCAGAAATAACTAATAAATGCTCTTTCAAGTAGATGATTACAAGCTAAACTTCTGTAGAATTAAATATGAGGGCTTTACAAATACTGTAAAATAACCTTTACAATAAAGAGGAGGTTAATATTGAATTTTCTGCTCTCACAGTCCCTTACTCATTCTCCAAGTCACTACAGGCTCATTTTTTCCAGACTCACAGACTCTAATGTGTAGGATGACAAAAGTCCCTCTCTTGTTTTAAGCTTAATACTTCTGTCTCAGTGGTTCCCACAGGCTTACAGCCAGAGGTCAAATCTGCTCTTTTAAGGAAAGAAAATGTTGCAGGACCACTGTGCTTGTTCAAGATTTTCTTGAAACACAATTTCTTACTTGTTATTATATTTCTGAATCAAGGGAAAATCTAGTAATTTGAACAAAAAAATAGAATGGACACTCCTATTCTCTACTAATATCCCCTGCAGTTCTGAAGAAGAAATTAAAATCACCTTATTCTTTTCTCCAGTCTTCTCTGTAAAGAAGAGGTTTTGATTTTAGGTTCTTTGCAGATACCTTGACTTCATATCCTCAAGGTATGGGTTTACGGACTTTGCTTTGAGGTAAGGGTGTTTTGGGTCCCATTTTAATACAGTGAAATAAAAAACATGCTTCCTCAGTGAAGAAAAGGCAGTCATATTTTTCACTAGAAACTAATACAGGATGTTCAAATTAGGGTGTTATCTTGCAGAGTAACTGAACTGTTAGGATAACTCAATACACAAAAATTACCCCAACAAGCACACATATGCTCTGTCAAATAAGACAAGCCCTGCAGGAGTTTACAAGGCAGAAAAGAACATGTGCATTCATTTCTTTAAAACTAATGCTCTGCACTTGTTAACTGTTTATCAGAGCTTTTCTTGCTCTTAATCTTATCAACACATAATTATGGCTTAGGTTGCAACTACAATGATTACCTAACCAGGAGCTGAAAAAGTGAAAGCTATCATGGTCAACACCATTCCAAAAGGTATTAAGCTACCCTACAAGACCCTGGAAAAACTCTACCCTAAGCAACAAATCTGATTGTCCTTGGTTAAAAAATTCAAGAAAACACAAAGCTATTACAACAGTCAGGGAAACAGGGACTCCTAAGAAGATGGCAACCCCCCCGGCCTCAGGGGAAACATACAGCCACTGTCATCCCAAAAACAATGGTAATGGTATTAAAAGCACTTGGCTTGTTAACTTTAATAAAACTAAGTTGAAGAACAAAGAAAATTACCTGCTATAAATGCATTAGTAGACAGCTAAACACAGAACAAGAGGATGAAAAATGGTCTACAAAAGTTTAGGTTAGAACATTTTTGACCATGAAAGCAAGGTAACACTTGAATCAGTTTGTCAGTAAGAGCAGTCAAGGCAGAAACACTCCCCAACCAGCCTGCACCCCCTACCCCCCCAAAAAAAAACATTTAAGAACAAACTTGTAATTAATACATAGGATCATATATTGTTGTTCCCTGTAAGAGTAAAGGAACAGGTTCAAGATTCCTTTTAGTCCTATTTCCTCAGGAATGAAAACCAAAGATTGTTTGTGAAAGACACAAATATATATGCCAAAATCCAAGTGGAAATACCAGAACAAAAAATGTTGAGGATACCCTATTTCTATTTTAGACTAAATCTACTTTTGTGGACTTCAGATAGAATAAACTCCTCAAATTTAATTAATTGAGTCCATTAATTGAAATTAATTGAACAGAAGCTTTATTCAGCATTTCATGTGCTCCTGAGAAGACTATTATGCAGCCTGAGGTTGTCTGTGAAACTGCAGGAAAATGCTGAATAGTCCCTGTTTGCACCAAAAATTTTAGAAGCTACTTTGACTGAGAGAAAATTATGTACTTCAGAGTGAAAATAATCCTTTCTTGGAACTACTAGACATAGCAAAAACTCCTCTCTGGTTAAGTTTTCATTTGCATCAGAAATCAGATTCACATCCATCCCCAAGCTGATAATTTACAAATGATCCTGTGTCTAGACAGGATATTTGCTTCTGGAAAAGACCAGAAAAATAAATATACTCATCTCCATAGCAAGAAAAGTAGCTGATATGGATATTATACATCTTTGAGGGCCACATAGTATTTTGTAAAATTATTTCAATAGCGCTATTTACAGGACACTTTGTAACAGACATGAGTCAGCTTGTCAAAAACATTCCTCACATTACTTCAAAAAGTCCAACTGGTGAGACCCTAAAGCTCAGGTAATCCATAGGAGTTCATGATCAACTCAGTTTCCACGTCTCCAGTTGTGTTTTCGTTCACCTACAGGTGAATCACTGAATTTTAGTGCCTGGTATCAGCATCTCCTGACACTATCCCTCTTGGAAATAGTCTCTTTCTCTTTGATCCTAAGCATTTACTGGTTTCTAAAGTAGAAAACAGACTTTTGGAGCAAATGTCTAGTACTCCCACAGGTGCACATACATTCTTCCCATTCTTAGACATCAGTACATAGCTGAAACTATAAGGCTAGGCTGCAAATATGAAACTTTGCTGAAAAGGCTAATCTGGGCAGGGAATTCAAAAATCCATGCTTGATACAAAAAGGAAAGAATAGAGGTGTGTCCAAATATCAGCCAAACAGGCCAATTCTGAAAAGGTTTTAGAAAAAATGAGTCACATGGGCTTTCCAGTTTTCCTCCCATTCCTTGGGATAGACAGTGACAGGTTTCTCAGGAGCTTCAGTTTCTGTATATGACCACGAGGACAAAATTTAGCACCTTCCTATAGTTTTACACATAGTCATCATATTTTACAACAATGAAAAAAAAGACAACGCAGAGGAATTTACAATCTGGTACTGGTAAAAGCATCTTTTTACCTTCCTTGAAACTCAATTAGGAAAGCACACATTGCTCAATACATTAACCAGGAAGGTTACGATCTGTCTCCAGGGAAGTACCAATTCAAAACCCATTTCTGAAAGTTGTGCATGTTTCACAGGCAGAATTAGGATCCTTGTCAAGTGCAATGAGCCATCTCTTCAAGAAATTCCTATCAGAATGAATTCCTGAAAACAAGAGCTGGATGTACTAATTCTCCTCTTTCTGCTTCTCCTTTATGACCTTGTGCAGACAAGCTGACCAGATGCCAAGGATATGAAACTGTGAACTGCATCTTAAGCACATGATGTACAGAGAAACATTGGTTCTTTACTGACGATTTTTAATGCTCAACTGTGTTGCTGCATAAATCACTTTTCTTACAAGAATTACTTGAATTATATTACATGCTTTTCTCAAAACTGATGTTTTTGCAATGCTACAATCTTTGCAGTTGACACTCTGGGTGAAGACAACTACTACAGCTTTCCACAAGGTGGCACAGTTCCCTTTGCTGAAAAACAGTATTACTCAGTGCCGTAGAGGCTTTTTATTTTGCCCCGCCCCCAAAATGTACTGGCCAACATCATGAATAGGTTTAAATAGGTTTTAGATACCCAACATGGCTCATCTTAAAAAAATTCTTCCACTAGACAGTTTAGTGAGTTTAAAAAAAGCTTCTCTCTCTTCTGCTGAAGTGAAGTATCTGTGCTTGCTGTCACACAAAGGGAAGCTTCAATTAAAGATAGTTAAGGCACTTAATATGGCAGGGGAGAGCCTAAAGGGCTAAAATAATTCGATTTTTCCAAGTCACCAGTTTCAAATCCTATCACACTTCCTTCAGTCTCTGAATATTTGGGGTAAAATGGACTAGCAAGGAATCAATCCTCCCCACTCCCTTCCCATGTGAGAATGAAACATCCCAGAGCATTTTCCACAGGTGAAGGTCTTCCCTGCTGTTTCTGGACCACTTCCCATCCTTGTGGCATATGGCCATGCTTCTCCTGTCCTTGAGGCAGATGAACTGAACAGCTCTGCTCTCAGGCTCTCCTGCTGCACAGCAACATCAGTGCTCTGAGCTTCACCCCCAGGACCGCATACATGGTCAACTAATGCCCCTGGCACAACATCCACATCAGGCAGAAAGCAGGTAAGGTGCTTTGACTCAACTGGCTTGAAAAAAGCAAAAAACATGTATAGTTTCTCCTCCATTTCTTGTCTTGCTTCTCTCAATCACTTCTGTGAATGTCCCAGTGCCCAGGTTTTTTTCTCTCAAAACATGTAATTAATGCTATCAGAATTATTAACTCTGTTACATACTGCCTTCCTGCAAATAAGTAGCTTCTGATCCTGTCAGTCACTGCATGTGTATGGCACAGCTAAAACACTTATTTAAATTACCTGGATTTCCAATTATAGACATTCACATACATCCTTAAAAACAGACGCAGGCACAAGGCAAAACTATCAACAAGACAAATCTTGTCTTGAGATACACATGCAAGCACTCAAAACCTTCTGCTGCTTCTTTCTTCTCAAAATCCTTAGATTACAACAGTAAAGGTTCTGATCTAATTATGGTGCTTGCTGACATAATGGTGTAATTTTTCTCCATTAATTGCATTCTCAAAGTAGGTTGCATTCTCTCTTCTAAAACACAAAGTTTCTTGTTCTGAAAAGTAACTTCTTGTTACTAGCTGTGACTTGAAGCAGACACATAAAAAAGGAAGAGGACTTCAAAAAGGGACACACTTGAAATTAAAGAGCAAATTCTGTCACTGAATGCTGCAGGAAGCTATCCAGCCATGAGAAACAACAGAGCCCCCTCTCACTCAGAACAGAAAACTCACTCAGTTGTGCAAGAGGACAGTTACTACACTTGGAAAGCAGAATCTTGAGCTCTAAAATCCAATTTCCTGACTTACATGATTTTAAAGTAAGTCACACTTTCCTGACCAAACTGAATGAAGCTTTAAATCTGTAAATTCCTTTGATGGAATTAGTTCTGCATGGTCAATCCCCATTGTACCAAGCAGAGGGGTACAGTTAGTTTCAAAAGTTAGGAGGCATTCTGCAGCTTGTAAGATTATGTTTACTACGGCAAAATTTTTAATTATTATCCCATTGCAGATCTTCTTACAGACCTTGGCTTCTGGATCGCTGTTGATGCTACAAGAATCATCATCATCAGATTGTGGACCATTTCTGTCATAGGATAAAAAAAAAAAAGAAAGAAAAAGAAAAAAAAGACCAAATCAGTCTTAAAATCATATGAAAATTACAGCACAACACAAATCAGAGCTGGTCATTCCACTGAGACTTCTGAAGTACCGTACCTGAGCTTCAAAGAGGCATAGCGTAATGTTGCTCCTTCAAACTCTTTCAGACTTGGGTCTGGGTTCACAGTGGCTGCATGCAGATCCTAGAGATAGAGGCAGTGCTATTAGAATAGTTTTAATACTATTAAAATAGTATTAACTACACCATCATGTTACTTCTTATCTCAAAGGGAAATGAAATCCTCCCTGCAAAGAAGCGATAGTACTTCTGGCTGCAGTTGAAAAGAGGCATGCATGTATTTCTCAAGCTGCGTTTCATTCAGTGCAGGCACCTTATTCGTTACATCATGGCGTTGCCCTGCTAGTTTAGATTGAATCCATTCCAAGTGGAAAGATCAGAAAAGGCAGCATGTTTGTGAGCTAGACATTCCTAGCAGTACCCCCATTCACTTTGGCCTAGGTTATGAATGACATTCATGGAAAAGTAAAAGGGGAAAAATACAGCCACTGCCATGCAAAAAACAAGGGTAATAGTATTAAAGGTTCTAAAATCTGACAATATACTTGCCTTCCAAATGTCACTATTAATCTTTCCCCCATTCAGTACAGCAAAATCACTCCATGGCTGTTTCTAGACACATAATTATTCACACAGGAAGAAGCACATTGATAAAAAAAAAAAAGGAAAAGAAAAAGAAAAAAAAAAACACAAGACACTGTTGTTAGCATTGATATTTACAGGATGGGTTAGGGAACAGATCACCTCAAACTTCAACTACTTACTCCACCATACTATGGCATTTGGAGGAAAGGGGAGAGAAGACATGCCTCTAACAGTTACTTACCAAAACAAATGATTGAAACAAGGAAAGTTAATATAAATTAGGAACAGACAATGAAATTACTCTTTAACTATGATCTTAAAAGCAAGCAAAATGAATCTGAATATGAATGTTGGCCACAGCTGCTACAGCCTTTGATAAACAGCAATTAAGGGGAAACATTAGGATTTCCATTTGAATGGCACTTTTGTTACAAGACCCTAAGACTATTGGAACTAGAAAGACTGAAACACAACAATATACAAGAATAAGACACACACCAGGTAAAAATCAAATATCTTTAAAGAGAAATAGGAAGAAAAGGGCAAGGAAGGGAAGAAGGATTAGTGATGAGTGAAGAGATTTCTTGCTGAAAAAGTAGTTTTCAGAAGTCTAGCAGCTTTTTTAAAGCACTAACTAAAACAAACAAAGCACCCACCCTCTCATTTTCCATTCAAGATTCTCAAAAATCTGGTACAATCAAGCAAGTAGCAGTGCCTTTAGCACTACAACAGTCTGAGGTTCAGCCATTTCTGTAAAGCCTGAGAGGAACAGCTCATGGTGGAGCTGCCTCTCTCCTCTACCATACCAGGAAAGAAATCCCACAGTCCTGCACAAAAGCCAGGTGGGACAGGAGATTTGATTGTTGACAGACAGAGCCACCTCTTTATGGCTTCACCAAATCAAGGATTCCTGAAATTAATGTCCCTTTTAGGATCAGCCTCTCCCAGGCTGTCCAGCCCAGTGCCCAGATGAAGTGGTTAATATGGCCCAGTGCATCAATAGCAGGGGGGACTTTTCTCCTCAGGAGTGTTGTGAATATATCCCCACTGGAGGATTACTTTGTGAAAAACAACTCCTAGGAGTACCCCTTCCCTACTATGCCTATGAATTAATTGATTTGTTAGCTTTTTCGACCAAGTCTCTTCTCTTCTATTATTAGCTGCTAGTGGTTATGTTACCTACAGAAGAACTTCTAGAGGCGATCCAGGCCTGGGATGATTCAGGCTATAAGACACAAGCACCTTCACCAAACTCTGCCATGATCTCAAAGAAGCTCTTATTAAAATTTAAACTCTACAGCTTTTTCTCTGCATAGGAAATGGAAAAGAGGCAGCAAAATGTCTAAAATTTGGAAAAGGACATAACAAAAGACAAGGATTCAAAAAGGAATTAATTTGCCAACACACGAGAGAAAAGACTCATTTAAAACTAAGTCAAATTGAAGCAGATGTGCAAAATCAAAATACATTTTCATGTTTTCGAGGTAGAGGAAGGGAAGGAATATTACAGGTTATTCATATTTGGCATTTATTAGCATTTTTGTTAAATCGGCAGGATTTTCGCATAATGCTTAACCCATAATTGTTCTGGGTTGAAATTTACTGATTATCTTGTGAAAGAAAATATGCCTTACAGCCTGTGTAAAAGACATTTTCACTTTTTTTTTCCTTTTTAAAATGTCTTTTGCCATCAGTATGAATTACAACATCATTCCTCCCTACCCATTTTTTTATTCTGTTCAACAGTAATAACTGTTTTTCTTTATGCTAAATATCCAGAGTAAGCTACAACATAAAAATGGCTGACTTGATCTGTTCTTTGTTGACTGCCCTCAGCTGTGAGCCACTTTCTAACAAATGAAGCAAAGCTTCTGTATATTACATCATTTTAGAGACAGGGACACAATAAAACAAAATGATGGAAAAAAAAGGAGGAAACAAGACAAAGGGTAAAAAGGTATTACTCTAAGGGAAAAAAGTGTTTCTAAATGTTTATTTGACAAACTCCAAAGCTGAAAGAGCCCAAATAAACTCACCTCAAGACTAGCACATGATGCTTCACAAATGTGACCTAGATAAAGTATTTTTATGGATTCACAGAAGCCTATTGGAACAGATACGAAATGCTACCCATGTCAGCCTTCAATCTTAGATTACACTCTTTTGTCTGCCTAAAACCTGTATATCCCACCAAACTTTTCATAATGAAGCAATACAAATTTGAGCACGTGGGGAATGAGCTAAACCAGCCCCTCCAAACAGATTATCTTGGAGCACAGGCTTCCAACAGCAACGAGGGAACCAGCAGTACACAGCTCATATGTGGGTCCAACTTGGAGGTGGAAGCTCTGCACCACAACTGCTGCTGCCAGTGGTAGTGCTGGGAAAAAGGCATTTGGGAGCCCCTATTCTAGATCAAATTCCACATCTTTTGTGAAGTGTCAGATCGATCACATCACAGACACCTGTATTAATCCTTCACAGGGAGGGTGAGGAGGAGCACTTGGGCTCGGCTGCACTGCAGAGAACAGGAACTGAAACAAGTATCACCTGCAAGTGATTTGGATATGATTGAGTGTTGGCATGTACCAACTGCAGAGAGACTAAAACCCAAAAATTCATGGTAGTTGACATTGTCAAAATCACTTCATTACCTAACCCTATCTCTTAAACACAAACTGTGACTTATTTTGCTCTTACTGCTCAGAACCACCTGAATTGCAAAGGACACTTCAGAGCTCAACTCCTGTGGTTTCATGAAATACAAGACTTTTCCTAATAGTTCTCATTATAACTCCAGCTTTGCCTGTCTTTTTTAGCAGTTTCTGTGTTTGGCAGTGGACAATGTCCAGAGCCCAATTCACATTCCTGTTTTGAACTCAATTATTTTAAGTCTGCTGGTACTGTATTTCAACTCTATCTTAATAACCACTCAGTCAGAAAAACAATACTTCCAATAATGGTAAGATGCTTATCAATGAATGCAGAAACTTACAAAAACAAATGCCTTTGCCTATACCTACCATTAAAATAACCACAGAATATCATACTAATACAGATTTTGGGAAATGTGCTTATTTTCCATATCATCCATTATGCCACAGTATATGGTCTTGATGCTGCCATAGAACTGTCTGTGCATAAATCTTTGCTGAAACAAGTTCCTTGTTGAATTAGAACTGCCATATCAAAATCTAGATGAGCCTACTTCATACTCACACACATGTATGTCTTACTTAATACATCTATACTGTATTAAAATCTGTGCTTCACAGAATCACAGAATATTCTGAGTTGGAAGGGATGCTCAAATCCAGATCTTAAGTGAATGGCCCATACAGGGACTGAACCCACAACCTTGGTGTTACCAGCATGATGCTCCAACCAACTCATACATTTTGCATTCTCCATGATGCTGCCAAGAACTAATGATCATTATTTACAATCACACACTATTGTTCACATAAAGCATGGATTTTTAATTGTGAAGACATTTTAAGCAGAAGTAGAAAAATATTTGAAATGAAAATATGTATTTTGCCTCTGCAGTTTACCAACCATCCTAATTTCTGAGGTTTTGTGAAAAATGTCTATAACTTAATGATTAAAGTAAGAAAAATAACAATGGTAAAGTCACATTTACATTACATGAATTTATACTGCAGCACTTTACATTCAGCATTTCTAGATTTTCTTGTTTTCTACTGCAATGGTAACAGTAGCAGTTTTTTCTCCATGAATCCTCTCAGAAATAACTTCAAGCATGCCTGGTGCACAGTACATTCCATGGGAGCTTGACTGATGTAAACCATAACTGCAATGTTGTGGTCAAGTTTGCAAATCTTATGAATAGCATTTATGAACATGTGGGACCAATCTTTTTAAAATAATGAACAAGACTGTACATATTTAAGCCTACACAAGATAAAGAGTTTCAGGGTCAAGATAACAATATATACTTGAATGTCCTTAACTCCTCTTAACTTCCTTTTAAGTTAGTTTGGTGCATATGTGAACAAAATGAAGAACAGAAGAAATGTTGTATGTAAGTGAATTAAAAAACAAATCAACCAACCAATCCCTAAGCATTGCCTGATCAAAAACTCAAAGACAGCACAAAGACTCCCCTTAATTTCAGAGAGCTGTGGACATTTTTCTGAAAAGCTAGGATGAAAAATAATTACTTTAAACTCAAATGTATTTTATATTAGTATTTAATTCCACAGCAATCACCCCAGCATACTAAACCAAAATAACTGCAATTTTTGAAGCACTCTTCTTTATGATAATTGAATTTATTTTTCTACTTATGTGACACCACTGAAACCCCTGGATTGTGCTTGAAATTAATACTTTAAAAGGTGGTCTCACATACTGCTCTTTTAGCACATAGAGGAGTGTGCTTTTCTTTCTGTTTCCAATTAAAGACTGACTGCAACACACTGATAGCAATTTTGTACTGGCAGGATGTACAGAGTTACACTTGAGAACACTTCATGTTTATTCAATAGAAAGTACCCTATAAAGGAACTAGTGTCTCAAATGAAGACTTATATGTCTTTTTGTGATACTCCTACCAAATGAACCAAAAAGAAAGAAGATGCCAACAGAGTCCAGCCAAAAAACTACTATAATGTGCAAACATTTTATGTATCCTGTATTCGTCTAATACAGCAATGCTCCACCATATGCTACAAAAACTGCATAAGTTTCACATTCATCAGCCACTGGTTGTCTAATTTATTTGAGATGTGTTTGATTTCATCCTACACATCCAAAGTTTAGGGTGTTTCACAAGGCAGAACCACCACAAAATGAACACAGAAAATAGATACTTACGATGCACTGTCAACAAGTAGTTACACTTTGGGACATTATCAGGCCAGTTTAGCTAACAGTTAAATCTGCAAGTTCAAACAGTTATTTCAGCTTTCTTTAGAGTATGCAGCCCACAAGATGACACAGTATGTTACCTCAGTTTCTGGAGTAGGAGAAGGAGTAAGGGAACCAAGGGATCCTTTTCGTGAGCCCTGGAGATCTGTTGGGATGGACACAGGACGCTGCCATTGAGTTGTTCCTGTGGGTATGTGCCAGTAGTAGATCCCAGCGATGTCATTGATTTTCTTCCAGCCAGGGGGTAAGTCCGGGTCTGTCTGAAATGAATGATCGCTCCATATATCTGCTGGGAACAGGAAAAACCAAAGAAAATAATCACACACAGACATAACCAGTTCTTCCCTGAATCTGCACAGCTGGTACTGCTGTTGTCTATTCCTGTTTAAGTGAATACCAGAAAAACATACTAAATTATTGAGGCTCAAAGTAACATGACAAAGACTAGTTCTGGCATATAAAGAGAGGAAAAAACTGCACTACTTACTGAAGAGCTGTTCTAATATGGCAGCTATTCAATACCATCATATAAACTAGCTGTTCTAGTAAGGTTTAGCTTCAAGTACCTTGAATCACAGCATAGAAAGCAGTATTTGGAATTGTGATGTACTTTCTCCTTTTCATCACAGCACCTTCCCTTCTCAATGGATGGCAACAGAGCATGTATTTCTGCTAATCAAAGTCAGCTTATCATAAAAGAAACCCTCAACACCAGCCAAACAAACCACACCAAGTTTACTTTCGACACCTGGAAGACTGCTTGTTCTAAACAAGAACACAAGAACTGAGCTATCATTTCAATACATCTTCACCATCACAAGCATGCTGTTTTCAATTGGTTTTATAATGGGGTAGAAGAGAAACCATCCAAAACTCATCCACAAAGCCAATGCAGAAATGAAATACTGGCACTACCAACAAACCTCCTGTTAAGAATGCACCAGCAATTCATACTGCAATTAGAGACAACCCCAGACTCACCAGGGATTATAGATGCATGTAAGAGATGTCAGTGGTGGAAAGTGTACCCTGCTTTTTCAGAAAGGCAGGGGCACCAATTACATGCAAACCAGCTGTACCCCAGCAGAGGTAGTTACCTTTTGCTGGATATATGCTTTCCAGAGGCTGGGAAGGGAGACAGTACTCTTCTAAACTTCCCAGCTAAACTGTTTTGTTTGTGCCATTGTGGGACATGCTATTAATCAGCTGCTATGGTCTACCCCAAGGACCATCAAGCTGTAGAAACAAACAAGTAACCTTCTAGACTGATGCTTCCCCAAGCACTTATGCAGAAATGATGAAGGCTGACTACAGCACAGTAAATTGAGCTAGTGAGAAAAAACCCTCAAGAATAAAGGAAACACCATACCCGATCAGCAGTGTTTCATCTAGTCCAGCAACTTCTTTCTTACTTTCAAAGACACTCCTCAAAACTCCTTCGGCAGACAACAGATGAAAACCTGTTGCTATATTGCTGCTCTTGATCTCTTTTTGGAGTTAAAAATTCCTTGTCTACCCTTCAAGTCTCTTTTTAGATGTTTATTTCTGAATCTCTCTCGTTTCTGCTACTCAAATTTATGCACATACATACAAACAGATATGCAAATGGCATGGTAACTTTAAAATTCCTCTTACACTCCATGGCACAAAACAGAATAATTCTTCCCCAGAGGTACTTAAAAGTTCTTAAATTACTGATTTAGCACTTGAGGAATAACCTAAGCAAATTGTGCAGAGGAAATACTAGAGAATATAAATTCACTTAAATTCAATAAAGAGCCTCACCTATGGGTCAGTATCTGAAATCCACAACATTTCTATATTCAGTTCCAGAAGTTCCCAAATATTCCAAACACCTGCTTCTAAATGTCCCGTCATAGCCTTTACTGCATTCAAATACATAGTTCCTGACTCCAAAGTCTTACATATTTTATTTAAAGCCTATTATCTTCAACCTTATCCATTTTTGTTTTCCAACTAAACAACTCAACTGCACTCTTCTCAAGCACATAAAAGAAAAACAAAACACTTTCAACAATTTGACCACATCATGCAAGAAGTAATGTGATCAAATATCTAAACATCACACTGAAGTATGTCTGGCAATATCTGTGACTTCAGATACCCTGGGTTAAGTTTAAATGACTGGTTCATAAAACTCCAAACTATCACAACAATGCCAGTGTTCCTAGAACTTACATATTGGGTAATGCATGCCAAGACAGCAAAATAATAAGCATTTATTAATTATGCAGAGAGACAAAGCTTCAGATCAGTTCAGGTTCATTCCATTTAAAGTATTAAATAATCACACTTCAACACTGCTAGGACATGAAATGTTATTCTCCTTGCTTTAAGATAGGCATGGCTTCTGTCCTTGCTATACATACATACATATGCATACACAGCTATTCAAATATGCAGCCAGGAAAGTGTTATTCTATGGTTGCATTAAACTACTAATTTCAAACTAATGAACCAAAGTTGTAGACAAAGCAGCTCACTGTTATTTATTGTTTTAATGACATGAGGTACCAGAAAGACCAAACGAAGAATTACTTTCAAGTAAAAGCAGACAAAACTCAGAGCAGAAAGCTGTTAACCCAGAGACTTAAACTAAAAACATTTCTGCAACACTTAGTCAGAAAAGAAGAAATGATCTTGTATGTGAATGTGAATGGAAATATTGTAAAGTATCTGGGAGCACTGTGGGATGAGAAAATTCCACTTGGCTGAGTAATACTAATTTACTTTGAAAACTTAGCAAAAATAAATATGCAAAAGTGTATTTGCATATGCTTGGAAATAAAACAGGAATTAAATTTCAGATTTTTTCCAATTAACATAGCTCAGGACTTTCAAAGGGCTTCATTTCCACACAAAATGATTATGATATACGTCTGTGGACAAGAGGCACGTTGCTGGTGTGTGGGCACTCCTCATGCAGAGGGACTGAGCTCAGACCACTGGACAGGCATGGCTGAGCAGGAAAGCAGATGGCATGTGTTTGTAGCGAAATACCATTCCTCACATTTGTCACGCAAACCTGTACATCAATTCAGCTCTGTTGACATGACATCAAACAACCTGCATGAAACAAACCCAATAGGAAATAAAACTGAACACACTGCATTTCTTCATCTGAAACTGAGAATTCCTCTTATATCTGCAAGGTTTTAGAGGTAAAAACATTACATGGAAATGGTTCCTTCTGGTCTGTGGATGACTAAGCCCTTCATGCTTCTTCAGTGGCAGATGATTTACAGTGATCAGGAACTTTTCTCTGATTCCTTCCAAGTTGTCCTCAGGAGGCAAAGTTCTACCTGGCATCTCCTGGTCTTTTCCATGCTTTTCATTATGCATTTGTTGATGAAAGGTCAGCAAACCAGGACCTCATGGTTGCTTATAAAGCTGCTGAGTTTGAAAGCATCATTGCTCTGATAATATGGAAAGCATGGCTTACTACAGAACTTTAGAGCATGATTCACAAAAAAAGTGCACTCTTTTGTACTGGGGTTGGTTTACCTACATGTATTAAAAGTAAACCATGATCCCCTGAAAGGCTTTACTGTTGGACACTTCTAATACAAAATGCTTAAAGTAACAGGAGTAAGAAAAAACAACACTGAACTAGAATAAAACAGGCACTGAAACTAAGCTGTACAAGAAAGCAGACACTGGGTTTCTTAAGAAACCCTGATTAATATTACAGCAAAAAAGAAACAAATTCTTATCAATGGAAAAAACTAATTTAAATGTAACCAATTCAAAACTCTGCACAGGAATGAGTTACATCTTTACACACGTGCCATGCAGATTCACACCACGCTGCAGACTTTGGAAAGCCATCTCTCTCTGGAGAAAGCCCTTACTGAAGAGGGTGGCCCCACTGTCTAGATGCACTCTGGAGATGAAGTCCAGAGTCACCTTTCCTCACAGGATACTGGGCAGTCAGCCTGCAGCTGATCCTTCACCTCACTTTCTATCCCTGTCCAAACATGGAGTGTGTGAGAGCCATCAACACGGAGGCAGGCGCCGTCACCCCAGACCTGCCCACAGTGTCAAGGACATGCCGGTGAGTCCTCACCAACAAGCTGCTACCTGGAAAGCTGCCTAAGGCAGTTGTGGGCTGTCACCACCTGACTGCTGAAATACAGTTAAAAATTCGCAGCTTCAGGCAGAGTCACACAAAGAGATGGGTCGCAGAGGACTGATGTTTTTCAGCTGGATTTTCATCTCACTAGAAACAGATGCTTAAAGCCATGTACATACAGAGGGAGGATCCCCAAATGAGCTGTTCATGGGGATGTTATTACAGAAGAAGCATGAGCCAATTCTGGTAAAAAACCATTACAGTAAAGGAGATGCAGTAGAGGATTTTGAGAACTAAAATGCAAGACTACATAAAAACATGAAAGATGTGACTTAAAAGAAGAAGCTAACTTCATCTGAGGAAAACTGACTGAGCTTTCCTGCCTCCACCACATTCCTACATCAGGACCTGACAAGGCCATCAGGAAACCAGATTTTTCCCCACTACTTAAACCTTGCTTAGAGTTAGACATGGAGTCCCTTATGGGGTCCAACATGATGGGGCACACGGCTGCTGCCCAAAGACCTCTGGCACTGGTCCCTGCAGAAGTCAGAGAGGAATCTGCTTGCTGTACCCCATCATGCAGTCTTCACTTCAAGTCTTGAGACTCAGCAACACAGTGATGATAGGAATGTTTCTAGAAGAATGGGAAAATGACAAACAAAATGAAACTAGAAGTGAGTGCCTGCAATGCCCATTCCCTTTTAAAACCAAACAGGGAACTTGTTGGTCATTTCTCTTTAAAAATTAAAGAGAGAACAAACTCAAAAATAGTCAGTAAGGCCTTAAAAAAGTAACATATATATTTTTAAAAGGTATAAATAGTTTTTAAAATAAATAAATAAATACACGGTTGTGTCTGAAACATGAAGCCTGTAATAAAAAGCCCACACAGAAATACAGCCTTCCTCCTGGTATTATAACTTAGGAGAACAGTTAAAACTTCAAAAACACTAGAAAATTAAACTATTAATTCACTCTTTTGAAACAACTAGCAACAGAGATGTACCACCAGAAAACCATAAACAAAGTCATATATAATTGCTAATTCTGGCTCGGAGAGCCTTGTGAATGAAGTTTTTATTCTAAATGAGACAGCATAAACTCCATATAATGTAATACATTTCTGTTTCTAACACCCTTCTGCAAATGTCAGCCTCTGCCAACTACCTGATATAGAGCAGTAACAAATTCCATGCTGCAGCAGTAGTTCAGATACTAAGTTTGGGTTAAAAATTAGAAATTTTAATAATTACATTTTATTTCAAGTTAAAATTAGTTTACTATCTGAGGCTCATCTAGGAAAGTGTTATGATACTGAAAAGAGATGGTAATAACAAATAATTCACTGAAGAGCATTTGTAATTGGTGACCAAGCTCTGTGGTAAAACTAGTACTTTTATCACTTATTTTATTGCTATTTCAGGGGAAAGGATAGTTATCAAATTGCTGTCATTTTAAATCACTCTTTAGCCCCTGTTCAATTAAACAGAAATTAAAATTACAGCATTCAGCAGGATCTTTAAGAGCAGACCAAGTTGTGTACTAAATGGAGATCATTTATTTTTCTGTCATTTTGCAATGCCATGAACAGTTTCCCCAGAAGAGGCATCCTGGGTAAGGCAAGGTCAACACTCACCAAGTACAGGCCATATCAGTGGCATCACAACAGATGCAAATAGCACACTTTGCATCTAAATGCAGTGCAGCTTTCCAGCTGCTGCTCTTGACTATGTCAGCACCATCCTCTGCTGACGTAATTTGTGGATATTTCATAATTAGAGACTAAATGCCATGAAGCTGAAACAGCTTCTAACTAGTTCAGGCCTTCTTTTGTAGGCACAGCTAGAGACTCCTTACACTGGACACCAAAGGCAGTTGTTTAAAGACAAATACAGATGTAAAGAGAAGAGCAGAAGCTCTGGAGGCACTTTCTGCAGGAGCAGGAATACCAAGGTACAACACAATATATTTTAATTTAACAGCAAGTTGTGTTAAATTTTTGAGATAATAATTAGTAATTTTTTTTTTTTTTAGAAAGGACTACACTGAAGTAAAATGTTCAAACAGGTCTGATTGGGTGTTACAACAAAGGTGGAATGAAGAATATCAACAAGATGCTTAATTTTCTACAGACTAAAATTCTGTTATCTAGAAAACTGGTTTCCCCACCATCCTTGGCAAAATCTGTATCTATCAGCACAAAGCATAGCCAATACTACCTACCCACCACTGTCAGAAGTTGGTCTAGGACTAAATCTCGGCTGTATAACAATGTGCTCATGCTTAATTAATCGTGACTTTTTACTGATAAAGACTATAGATAGACTATAGATATACCACATCATTTCAACAACAAATCTCAGCAGTCCTTTTTGGAAGGAACATAACGAAGTTCCTTCCCTCTCTGAATTTAAGAAGTACTGGATAATTTAAAATAGACATAATAAACAAACTTTCTGCTTCTGGACTAACAAAAAAGGATAAAAGAAGCAATTAGTTGTTACCTCCACTTCAAAGCAAACTTGGTCATGATGATAAGCAAGGTGCTGGGGACCAGATCAGTGCCTCTCTCCCCTCATGCCCCTGAGCTTGAGGGAATCTGGTTCACTAAAGCCAAGCAAACTTACTTCCTAAAAAAAATACCCTTAAGTAAGGCAACAGGTCTAATACAATAAATTTTATATTGAATTCGCAGATGTACTTGGAAAAAGACATGTATTTTGGATGCACAGCTCTTCTTCGAATAAAAACAAATCCCACCAACTAGCAAGGTTAGGGCACTAATTTATGGACAAAAAGAGTACTCTTGAATAAGAGGAAATGCAGCCCTGAAGGGCTTGAGTTTGGCAGCAAAGATGACTTCAAAACAGAAACTGCAAAAATGTTTGGCAGAGTCATCAGAGCGCTGGAAATTCTGTGTCTGAGAGGTGCACAGTGATAGCACTTATACCAGAGGACAATTTTAACTGTGCTCTTTCACAGGTTAAAAGCACATTTTTTGAAAAATGGGAGACAGCAGCAGAGTCATAGTAAGACAGAAAATATATTCAGGGAAGTCTGAGCAGTATCTTTGCATTACTCAAAGAACACATGCTGTGCTTATTAAGGGATTCATTTTTACATATGGACCTCATTTCACTTCCTTGGAAGCAGCAGCAGACATGAATGCACAGCTAATGCAAATGCAGCTCCACTGGAGTTACTGGAAGCACCAGATTTTCAGTCAGTCTTTCCAGCTAAGGAGGGCTCCTTTTACTGTATGGTAGCAGAATGACCAAGTGACACAACTTGTCTGCAAGGCTCAACAATACTTGCAAACACTTGATCTACGTTATCTAAATAGGTTAAGTAATAAAACACCCATACTGTACAGAGATAAAGACAAGAGATCTCCATTCTTTGTACTTCTAGCTTAGTTATCTCAATTCTTACAATTGTTTCGAAACAATTTTTCTTCTGTAAAGCTCCTCTGAAGAAAAGGTACACCATCCAAACACAGGATTTGATTCAGACTTTGATTGTCTACCACCATCTCAAACCACAGTAAAAAAATTAACTGAAAAGTATTGTTCAGTGTCCAGGCTGGAAGTATGATGGTCCAAAAAGGAACACTTTCAGACTTTTCCAAATCTGAAAAAATAATCTTGCCAACAATAAAACTATGAATCCACTTCTGAATCTCTGGCCCTCCCACTGCTTACATTCCAGCAGTGGACACTCAATACAAATGAAGGAATTCAAACTCCAAAGTGCCTTGTTTGTAGTAAGAGATCTGCAACAAAGTTTCCTACGTCAAAAATTTCAAATAATGGGATGGCAACACGATCCAACAACATGTTTTCCTAGTGTTTAGGTACCAGTGGGAAACCAGTAGCTTTGTATCAGATGTCTGTCTTCATTGAAGGGATGAAGCACAATGTAGAGCTGGCATAGAATATCACATGTGTATTATTGATGCTGTTGTTCTGGGCACACGAGGGGAAGCACAAGAAAGGAACTGGGAAGCCAGAAGGATAAAAAGGTTTTATTAAAAAGGAGAGGGGATGGGGAGAAAGTGTTTTTTCCTCTCCTGAAGTTCCAAAATCTTGAAATAACCATGTTTGCCTTCTGTCTTCCACATCTAAATAAAAGCAAAACTAAAGGAAAAGAAAACCACAGAAACTTAGTCTTATTGAAAAGATGCCTATGACTTCAGTAGATCAAGGATTTGATCCCAAAGGAAGGATATTGCTCCCCCACGCCATAAGCACACTGAAGATCAAGGCAGGCACCAGAAGAGAGGGGAAGTACATGTTGTATGAAGAGTGAAAGCAAACAAAATTCAAGGAGCACTCTCCATGAGACAGCACAATAAAGAGAACACAGGTCTTGTGTATTTTTATCCCATTTATTTCCTGTAGTGTGCTCAATGTGTAAGCTGCTCGGGTTTAAGAAAAAGAAAACTTCAAAGATTACTTTTCTCCTCATTTGAAATGCACTACAACAAAATCAGTGGTATCTCCTGCTCTCATGATTCACACCAATGATGGCCAGCAGGTAGTCTCACCTAAGCATCACTTCAAGAAGTGTTAAAGGCTGAAACAAAAAGTTTGGGGAAGGAATTTTTCTCTCCCTCCCAACACAAATGTTTAGGGAGTTGAAATGCCAGGACCGAGAACAAAGGAGTGCTTGATGACTCTAGATTCCAACTTAATGGTGGGGTGGAGGTGAGGAACAGATCCCCAGCATGAGGAAGGGGGATAAGCTTTTCCTGTGTGCTGGCTTTGTTTGTTTTCGGGTGGCTACAGTGACTGGAAGCTACTGTTTGCACCTTAGGGAATGCTCCTTTTTCTAGCTTCGTTCTTCCTGCTTTCCCCTTAGAACTTTTCCGTGCACCCCTGGGCTTTGGAAGGAGAGGGAGCCTTTTGGATTTGCTGTGGACTTCCTGAAGACTGGTTTCAGCTGCAAGGGGTTGCTGTGAACCACCACCCCACTAGTCCCCAGTTCCCAGCGCCTCCTTCTTGGCACAAAGGGACAAGGAGAGAGAGAGCCTCTCTTTGCTCACAGCATGCAACTGGTTGTCATGACAACCCTGTCATCCTTGCTGAATTGCTGAACCGGCCACATGGCTTTGGGGAGAGGAAGATTCTCTACGAGTCTCCAGAAAAACATGCTGTAATGTGGGATTTACAGGCATACATGTAACTAGACACTATCTGTGCCAAAATGAATTGCTATTTTGATCAATTGTAACATAAATCATAATTGGAAAAGACTGACTTCTTAAAAATCTCATGGAAGCTTGGGATAAATTGCCTGCACTACTTTTTTTTTTCTTATGATGTGACCTTTTGTCCTGCTGTATAAATTGTAAGTTACTACAAGCATAAGAGGCATTCAAGCAGAGATAACTGATCATATGGAATAGAGAGAAAAGCAGATTTCTCAACATTCAGGGGAAAAAAACCCCCACCACTAAACTCACTGTTTTTGCTGTCCTGGCTTTTTCTCCCTTTCAACAATCAAAGCCCTAACGTAAGGACCAGAGTATTAGTACAATAACCAAAGGAAACCAAAGGCAAGTGACTTCAGCAGAGGGGTTCCAAAGAACTATTGCTGACAGCCCTCGATGAGGACAGAGGATGATACTAGCTATCCTGTTTAAACGGGAGAATTTTGGGGCTTTCCAAGTTATTTGCACAGGGGCAATACAGCCTGAGGTCCAGAGGTGAAGCTGTGAGAAACCAGCACCACAGCTGGCATTTGCAGGAGTTGATACTGACAGCAGCAGCAGTAGGAAAAAGTACTGCTGTAAGACTATGAGGAAAGGTCCATATACGGGGAGCCCCCTACACCAAGCTGGGGCGCTGGACTGACAGTCCAAAGAACTCGGGCACAGCAGACTGCAGAAGGCTTACAAGAGTTTACTCAAGATAGTTACAC
>JAWWEV010000134.1:49451176-49500923 GCA_035583235.1 Hafferia zeledoni | reverse complement strand
CATGTCATGACATTATTGGCCAGCCCATTCACCTCACATTCACCAAGGCATCTCATTGGTCAGAGAATCACACACACTCCAGGTAGCGTCTCTTTGCTTTAAGGGAGAACTCTAAACTGCTTTCCTCAAGGGATGTATTCACTGTCACCCCCACAGGTCCATACATTCCTTCTTGGAAAATGGGTAGAAAACAAGAGGACTAGCCTGTTCACCAACCAAAAACAGCTATCCCCGAAACAAGCAGAGTGTGGCAAAGTAAGAAAGGAAGACTTGGACTGCTGTTTCAAGGGAGCTGTTGTGATAGAAGATGTGGACCAGGAAGAAGCCAGCTCTGGGAAGACCTGTCCCACCTGGAGAAGGATGGCTGCTTAGCCAGCTGGAGCAGTGGTGGCAACATGAAATGATGGACATAAAGGAAGGATCACCTCAGCATGAGCAAAAAGCCAATGAAAGTGCTGTACTGAAGTCACATCCTACAGCTCTTTCACAAAATTTACTGTGTGACAAGATCTTGATCTCTTGATTAGGGGGCTGGTGGACATTAGGAGAGTTGGGCAACTAAGAGGCTGTACTGGGTCTGGCTGGAATTATTTTTTTTTCCATAGCAGCCTGTAAGGTACTGTGTATTCCATTTGTGATGAAAACAAGTGCTGAAAACACACCAGTGCTTTAGTCACTGCTAAGCAGTGTGTGCATAGGGCTGAGATCATCTCTGTTTCTCTGCCCTCAGACAGAGACTGGCTGGGCATTGGTCTGATGGTGCTTGTGTTTGTGGCAGTTTTCATATGTGATTATTTTTTTCCTCCACTTATTAAGCTTTCTTTGTCTTGACTCATGACTTTTTCTCACTTTTGCTCTTCCAGCTCTCTTCCCCATCCTACTGGTGGGAGAAGCAAGACACCACAGAGGCATTCAAAGCACACTGGCCAACCCAAGGTTCAAGAAGAAATAAGCAGGTATCCTCTGGGGTTGAATGAAAAGGAGTCCCAAACAAATGAGGGCAGCATATACAAAAGAATGCCCTTTTCACCAACTTCGTGTGTAAATGAGATCCTCTCTGAACAAAATGGACCAATACCTTGGAAGATTTCTGCCAAGTAATTTCCAAGGAAGTCAGAATAATTTGCTATTGTTGTAGCACATGATCTATTCTTGCTTATAAAATACATTTTGCATACCACAGAATCACAGAATGGCTGGGGTTGGAAGGAACCTCTGGAGAACATCCAATCTCCTTGTTAAAGCAGGTTCACCTAGAGTAGGTTATGCAGAGTTTTATCAAGGTGGGGTCCAGAGAAAAAAACTCCACAACCTCTGTCATCCTCAAAGTGAAGAGTATGACCAGCAACAGTGGTTTCCTAACTTATTTGAAGTGTGATTTCTCTGTTCCTTCCACTAGATGGCAAAAGCTTTTACTTAAAGGACAGTTCAACACATAGCAAACTGTACCTTTAATTTGGCCTAAATTCACCGCTAGGCTCACACAGCAAAGCCAGCACATGCACTGTCACACCAGCAGACACACTGTACAGCAATGTGCACATGTGTGGAGTCCAGCCTTCCTCACCCTCACAAAATATATCTGTCTCAACAACAGCAGCCAACCATTTGGTAGAAAAACAGGGAAAAGCACTTTGGTAGCAGCTCTGAATTTATCTATTTCCCTCCTAAAATAAAGAGTGATTCTCCTGGCCCTTCAAAGTGAATCGGTGCATGTTAGTGTCCAATCATCCACGGGAAAGACCATTAATTTGGGGCCGTGAATGAATATCATCTGGAACAATCACACAAAACACAAAGATTCTCAGTCTATAAATACTGACAGAAAAAGCAGTTAAGCATAGATGTCCTTCTTACTTTAAGAGACAAGATGCCTGCAGAGTAGGAGGAGATGCTGTGCCAACATCTGGCATAAGGCAGTATGAACACCTCAACAGTTTCAACTCTCCACAAAGGAAGTCCTGCACCATAGTGCTTTACTTGGAACTAACACACTTGTTTTACAAGCTTCAAACATTACAGTTCAGTATCTTCCAACCTGTAACTTTCTGTTTCACTGCGACTGGCTGTAGACACAAGTGGTTCCCATGTCTCTGAAACCTTCTGCTAGTAGCTAGTGCTATTGACCTTGACACAAGCCAGGAAAGACAGATGGACAGATCTTACTCCATTAACTATGACATTCTTGCCATCAAGTCCTGGTACTAAAGAATGGCAACAGGCTTGGACTCCACCATTTCAATCACATTCATTGCAATAGAGGAATAGCTTTCTATCCTCTCTATTCTATTTCTATTGTAGCCCCAACAGTTTAAATTCAGTGATGTTTGCAAATGCCTCTTGAACGTGAATGACACCAGTTTTAAGACGGAGTATGGAAGAAGGAATCTGAGTAGCAGTCACCACTTTCTTCTCCCTTTTAGAACAGAACTGCAGAAAAAGATTTGCATTACAAGTCAGGCACTAGGCAAATGGCAATTTTCTTCATCTAAAATATAAAGAAGTCTAATGACTTCAGGAGAGAACAATGTAGAGAAAGGAAGAACTGCACTTCTCTGGAGAATATCCTGTATAAATACATTGATACAGTCTGAAATTTTAGACATGCTCACTAGTGGTTTTGTGCATACAATTGGCTAATTAAAAGCCAGTGAAGTTGCCCAGTGACACAGACAACCAATTTAAATGGTGGCTTGACTAAAGCTGCATTTCTTTGACAGTTTCATTTAGAGCACTGTGCAAATGCATTAGGAAAACCTTTTCTGAATTTAATGATTTAATGAAAATAGAACATAAAATTAAATTACAACCATGTTATTATCTGAAATTAAACGTTTTACTTCACAAAAAAGCAAAATTTGCATGAACAGTCATTTCCCCTCTCAGATGCAAGCTCTGCTCATCCCTCAGTCCATGAGAATGCATGGCTCCACACACAGTGCAGCACATGCTCCAGGAATCCATGAAAAGGACTACTTAATCTTCACACCAACTTTGTAAGGCAGGAGAGTGCAAACCGTATTTTAAACAAAGTCAGGCAGAGGTAGGAGGAGAGGTCTGAAATGCATTAAATAAGTCTCCTGGAGTCATGCCCAGACTCTGCATACTCCCTGGGATCTATTCAGGCTCCCTTCACCCAATCACAAATGGTGCACAGAGATCATCCACTATCCTTTGGTCTATTTACATGTCAGATTCCACTTCTATCCTACATGATGGACTGCTCTTTCTAATGTGGCAAAAAAGTAATTCCGATCCTATCCCACTCAACTTAGTTGACTCAGTACTATCAATAAAAAACAATGTTACTTTTAACAATCTATATAACAGATTATTAACTTTAAAGCTTTAGTCAAATGTGGATTGGAGAGCAAACTGAAGGCTCCTGTTTTTCTCCAACATAGAAGCCAAAAAACTAGTATTTCCCCATCTTCAAATTAATTTCATGTTGCTACAGTACTGAAGAGAAGGGAGGAGTTATTACAATGAAAATCCACTCCTGCTGTTAGACACATAAGCATGGAATATTGCACAAACCTAAGAAGAAATACATTGTCCCTCATGGCCTACAGCCTGCCTGCAAAGAGAGGTGCTAAGGGAGAAGCTACAGCCTGCGTGGAGGCCTTTTAAGATGAGAACTCCTCACCTCCACCTCACAGCCCTCAAACTTTGAGACTTTTATAAAAAAGACCCCCATTACCAAACAGCTTTAACCTTTTCAAAAGTAATTTTGCTTCAGTTGAAGTAAGACTTTTGTGCAATGCATAGAGCCAGACATGAATCATAAGGCACAACATCTACAGCGGGAAGGCTCTATGAACAGGGGCACCTGACAGCAGGTGCAAGCAAGGGGGAACTGCTGTTGTTCCACCCCTGCTGGGAGAGGGGAGCATCACATGGGGCTCTCACTGCCCCTCAGTTTATTCAGTATGTCATACCACTATATTGGTATAAACTTTCTATTAAATCTTTATTCATACTGTCCAGATACCTTTTGATATTAAGAAAATGCAAAGATGTTAATCCTCTTTGAAAGCATCCAACTATCATGAGAAATACCATTATTTTCATTATCATATCTACTTCATGGCAGCACTAAAATTTTGCATTTGTTTTTCACAGAGGGGGATGTATACACATAATAGAAGTTAGATTAGAAATCTACATTTAAGGAGATACAAGTGGTTCCTCCGATATAACCACTAAGAGGAAGTAGAAGAAAATTCAGAAAAAATAACTGTGGCACCGATCACTCTGGTAAATCTAAGATAGAAAACAGTAGCCAGAAACAAACGCAACACACAACAATGGAGTCCTATCCCAGATGGCATTTGAAAGAGAAAAATGGAGGGATTAATTTGACAGTTCTGCGGAACCACAACACTTGCAGTTGGCACCACCTTTGATTCAAAGTCTATTAGTAAAATAGATACTTAGTTTGAAAACAAGGATAAACTCTCATTAAAGCTGCATATGGTGCAAATATAACAATTTGAAAAGTTATTATTACCATGAAACCTGAGCTAAAATCTTCCTAAAAAAATCCCACCTGCTAGGTAAGAACATAAATAGGTGAAAGCAAAGTAAAACAACAGACAAAATCTCCAGTGTATGAGTCACTGAGTTCTATTATCTCTGTGGAAAGGACACAGCTGATTGTCATCTCAAGTTGTCACAAAGAGTAAAACAAGAGATGCACAAGCAAAAACACAGTCCTTCCCCAAGCTGAAAACAATAGCTAATCTTTAGGGTAAACCTCACAATTTGTGGACATGCCAGAGGGCTGCAGGTGGTCTTGGAAAGCTGGAAAACCAGTTACATAGGATGAAAAGATTGCCCTTTATGTTTTGCTATTTACCTTTGTTGTAGTACAAACAGGAGACTGCAGATAGATTCTACAGGATTAGAATACACACAGTTTCAAGAGCTGTTTTTCAACGCACAACCTTCACTTCTCAGTTCTCTTCAACTTACAAAGATGTCCATCTCCTGTTTTTTATCAATTTCTTTGAAAGTTCCTTTACTGTTAAGTCTTTTGATCTGCTACTTAAAATCCTCATATACAATGGCAGGCAATTAATTACCTTTTGCCACTCTGGAAGAATCAAGATCAGCAAGTTTTTTGAAGATAACACTTTAGTACTCACTAGCAGTTGAAAATTACATTTTAGGAACTAAGATTGAGACAAAAATCCTTGTGCCGACTGTTTTTATGTAGAATTGAACTATCATGGCACTAGTGCATGCACATCCACGTGCCCTACTATAAAAATGGAGGCAGCAGAATTAGAAAAGACAAAGACAGATAAAAATGCCTCTGCAGGAAGAGATACTGAGTATAGCAGGACTCTCAAGCTTGGGGAAGAAATGGCAGGGAGGAGGGAAGGACGTCACAGAAACCTGTAAAATCATGAATGATGGGAAGAAGGCAAGGATGGAAAGGAAATTATCATTCACTGTTATTTACTGCTTCCTAAAACAGAAAAGCAATAGGATTCTAATGCAATTATTGTAGAGCAATTTTATAACAAAGGGAAATACTTTTTCATGTAACACATAATTAAATTATGCAGTTCATGGTCACAGGATGTTGTGGATGCCAGAAATACAAATGAGACAAAAAAAAACGATTAAAAAAATTCATGTTCGAAAAATCCATCAAGGGCAATTAAAGAAAACAACAAGAATGACATACCAAGTCCGAAAGTCCTAAAACTATCAACTACTGAAAGTGAAAAAGATACAAAAGGGGAAGGACCACTTTATGGTACCCCTGTTTTTGGTTTTTAGTGAACCTGTAAGTTTCTGCTACTGACCACTGTCAGAGGCAACCATAAAGAACTACGTGAGCCTAAATTCTGATGGGTATGGCCATGTGGTGATGTATAACATGGAACTGTAACCTCTGTAACTCTTGTAAAATCTCTGGTTTCCAATTAGTATATTACTTTGCAATGAAAACAGTGGGATTAACAACATTATTGAAAGACTTTGATAAAAGTTACCACAGCATTTATACTTAGTCAGATTAAAAAGCCACATGATATGAGAACTCTCAAATCAATATATCCAAACTTCCTCTAAGACTTATATATATATATATGTGTGTGTGTGTGTAATATATATATGTATGTATATGTATGCATTCTTAGAAGGAAAATACACAATATATTTGTCTCATAAACACAAAGGTATAGAGTTTCCTACCCTGAGATACAGAATAACCTCATATGACAATAGCAGTGCAGGAGTTATAGGACTGAATATTATTATCTTTAAACATTTTTCACCTTCAATTTTACATTTACATGTATCCAAAAGGAAGACCTTACTACTTTTATACCAAATTGTACAGAGACATTGAACAGATATAAACATATTTCTGGACAAATACAACAGTTGGTCTTAAATATCCTTATGAATAAGGAAAGGGGAACATATTCAAACTACTGCAAAGAGCAGTAACTAACAGCAGATCTCATCTAGTGATTACTGCAGAGACAATTGCTGTGGAGGGGTAATTAACACCACTTAGACTACGAACTTTCACACATGACAATTCTTAGAGTTCAAAAAAGCTCCTGTGGCAGTAAATGCTTACAGTCTTGCTTTCCTTATATTTATCTGCATTCCAGAAAATGTCACAAACGGCAGAGATGACAGCAACATCCTGTATGTGAGATTCTACACAGAAATTCAGTTTAGGCACTAATAAATTCTCAGTTAATCCTGTCACCTTCTGAAAACAGAATCAGGCCAGATAAGAAGACTGTGGCCAGAAAAACACATAATCCTGACACAGCATCTGTGAAATAATAATCCAAAGTAAAAGTAACCATGCCAAAAGAACCTGATCTGGTGGCCTTTACACTGACCCTTTTGCGGTAATGTGACCAGGAGAAAACAAAGAGAGTTTTCCTCCTCTTCTAAACTTTGACAACCACCTTACCCATCAGCAAGTCATAAAATCCCAAAGCACATCCCATCAGAAGATCTTTAGCATATTATCACATGAGGTAGTGGATTTGCTTATCATTGCAGAATTCAAGTTGCAAGGCTTATTCCTTTCAAAGAGTTTACTTTTAAAATATGAAAGAAATTAAATACAGCTCTTGAGAATTTACACTTGTTTTCAGCATTTTTGACAGAAATTTTTCCAATTTTATGTCTTGTGATATCTGATACTTTTTAAAACCCCAGCTCCTAGAATCATGAGAAAATTGCAGCTTGTCCTTTAGAGAAAAAAACAAAAGAAACCACCCCAAAAATCTTTCATTACAATCCAGAGAATGTCTCCCTCTCAATTAAAAAAAAAAAATCAAAAAAACCCCCAACTGAACACAAAAAACTGCACCAAAAAAACCAAACCCACACAAAACAAACAAACAAAAAAGCAGAAAAAAATAAAATTAAAATGAAAGCTTAATGCTAAAAGATGAATTTAGACTCCCATCTGGGGACAATGTATATTTGGTTTCAAGAAAAATTTATAACTGTTTTCATTTCATTTTTAATTGGTTTATTGGTTTAAACTGAAGCTATTATTCATCTCCACTATAGCCCTTATAAATGCCTGATATCTTTAAATATTCCCATGCAATTAAATGAGGATGTAAAATTAAATGTGTTAATCATGAAGGAGCAACATCTGAAAACTCCCAGATGGGACGGTCTGCAGATGAAAACAAGTGGCAACTACTGTCAAAATTTGAGATATATTCCCTCATCCACTATAAAGCTTCAGTTGTACACTTGCATACATAAAATACAACCAGTAATTACTATTACTAGAGTATTTCAAGTGTGGTCTTCAGGGAATAAAACTTAAATTAGTAGATTTTGTCTGTCCTTTTTTTTTTTTTTTTTAAATAGTGTCAAATAGTTGCTGCACTGGTGTTAGTAAAATTTGGAAGTAGTAAACCTGAAATGTTGGTGGAACATGTAGCATCTCTACCTGCTTCTGGCAGAGACACAATCCACCCCTCTGCTCATTCCTGGAAAACCACAACTAAGAGGAGTCACTACCCAACTGGTTTTACGTTGGACTGCTGAAGCTTGTCCCAGATTAACAATAGTCTCTCTCAAGTAAGAGACACCTATCCATCCAAAAAAAGTGGTTTTCCCTGGGAATGCACTAGAGGATGCACCACTATTTTCCAGACCAGCTTCTTGAAACTAAACCCAAAGTGGATGTGGACAGAAGCCACTGGGGGAAACACAGAATGGGGTGTTGAGGCTTAACCCCAGCCAGCAGCCAAGCATGTCACAGCTTCCATGTCACCCTACTCCCAGGGCAGCTTCTTTTAAGAAGTTGCATTTTCCCTGTGAAGTAATTGTAGGATTAGATAATCTTATGAAAGAGGAGTTTCCCATAAAGAACTACACTGAGTATATTTGAAGTACAAAAATCTGATGTATTGTTATGAAAGAGAGAATTCATGTATAACATGAAATTAAAAAAAAAAAATAGAACATCTATCTTCTAATAATGATCATAAGCTAATTTTGATGCTGTTGGTGAGCTCTATGGCAAACAAGTCTAAAACATCACTTGTTAATTCACTACTGCAATAAAAAGCATTCAAAAAGATACCTTTACAGTATTAACTGCACACTGTGCATACTGCAACTGAAGCTGCCAGATACCAGCTGATCTTCCACTGAGAATTTTTATTAACAGATAAAATAATTGCATTCAATATCCAGAGCTAAGTGACTCTGTCAACCAGTGCTATGAAAAAGTAAAATAGAAGTGCTACTTACAGTTAATAGATGCTCCCATGTAGTTCAACATAAATTGATCTGCTACCAGCATCCTTTAAGTTTGCTATATACGTGTCCCAACAGCTTCATATTCTCCTTCTGTGTAGCATCTCCAAGTCATATATGGGAAAATACACTGCTATACTTAATTAGTTTAACCAGGAATGGTGCTTCAGATGGGAGGAAAGAAAAGCCCCCCCTATTCAACTGCCAGCAGACGTAACAGAGGAAACACCGTAACAGAGGAAACACCACATGTTAACCACATAGATGACTGCGTCCTCTAGTAAGCCAGGAAAAAATGAATACAGGAATTATGGCAGCGTGTGCATACAGTGCATTCCCTACTGAATTGATTCTAGCTTGCAAGACATTGATGTATTTTCTGACTGACTCTGCTCAGGAGACACACTTTTGAAACTACTTTCAGCCCACAAGCCTTTAGATATCAATCACTTCAAGATTTAATCAGTTCAACTTCGGACCAGAATAGCCCCTCATCCTGCAAATCAACCCCTGGAAATAGATTTATGTTGGTTTTTTTCTCCTGAGCTGCCTGTAAGTAAAAGCTTAGAAAAATGCAAAGCAAAGATCCACTCCTTGAAGACAAAATTCTTCTTAAGACTGCAAACTTCTGACTCCCTGAAGGTGCATTGCAGGAATGGTAGAAATTGATTTAGTGAAAGGCTTCTATTAGTTGTTCTCATTGCAAAGTCCCTCCCCTTGCCATAATCAATAATTTAAGCCAAGCCAAGAATCATGTCAGCCAAAATGACTAGAGTAACTTGACTGTCTCTTTCTTGCAGAGTAGAAGCAAAATTAAATTATAGTCTGAATGAGAATGTATTCTAATTTAAAAATTAATTTGGCCAACCTGAATTGTGCTTTTTGGCTTTCATTTTGAGTAGGGGAGGAGAGATAGGCTCCTTTGTTCATTACTCAAAACTTCTCAGGTTCAGAGAAGTGTCCAAAATCCACTTTCAAAAAGTAAAAGAAGCCATAACCTTAAAGAATCTTACCAGTTATGTGCAAACAAGGAATGTGCTCTACAGAGTTAAAGCTCCTCCTTGTGTTTTATGACAGTGCTTCCCCTGTCCCTCAGTGCCCTGCAACAATCTCTGAGTCAGTAACTGATGCAGTATTTGATATACAAATTGAGTCCTGCAGAACTGCAATTCAAAAGCAATTAAACCCAAAATAATAGAGAAAATGTATTTAGTTAAAATCTGTCACTGCTTAGAACATTTCATTAAGAAACAGTTCCATGAATAGTTTTGAGCAATATTACTTCCAAGGCTTTGCTTAAAAATCATACTAGGTAATAATTAGTCCAGCGTATCAAGTGATGCACATATAAAATAATTAATGTAACAAGTAACAGTTAAAAACAATCCCTGCAACACAACACCACATAAAAATGCATTAAAATGTCCCAGAGACACTATGAGCGGACAGAAAAAATACATGCTACAGATTTGGGGTTGTTCCCCCCCCTCCTCCCCCCTACCCCGGGATCCCTCATCACTTAAGTGTCATGGATAAATGTGCTGTGCAACAGAAGGACACACACTGCTAGGCTTTAGAAATCCAGATCTCAGACACTACAAGAAATCAACTTAATATCATTATCTTGAGCTCTGCAACATCCAGATATTGGACATTTATGACCTAATGCTGAGTACCCAGGGGCTCCATATGTCTCAAAATGAAGCAATTGAGCCGTAATGGCAAATGTATGTGCTTTCCTGGGATTGCTTAGAAAGGGCTTCATGTCCCTTAAGGCAGGGGCCATACATCCTCTTTCAAGCAAGGACTGAGTTCAGAGCAAGGTCTCTGCAGCACGCCAAGTCCTATCATACAAGACCTTTCCTGGCTCATGGAGATGCTCAGTACTGCTCTGAATGTACTCACCTTCTCTTGATGCAGCAGCAATGAATCCAAGGCTGCCAGCAGTACCATCTATTCCATATTTTGGTGGTACATGGTATAGGTTTCTCTGTATTCAACACCAAAGCTTGCAAAAGCACACTTGTGACTCAGGGACCCACAACCCCAATTCAGCCAATCCTAAGCCAATAATTAAGGCTGATTTCAATTTCAATCAGCTAAAGTTGACTTGCGTGAGAATTCAGCACATGAGGAACAAGTGCACTGAGTGACTGGGGTCTAAAGGAGCCACTAACTCAGGGAGATTAAAAGAAATACCTAAAGGGGCAAACATATCTGGGAAGGAACTTGAGCATGATTTAGGTCTGTATCCCTCACTACACAAACACCTCCTTTCACTAGGGTCTGAACTAGTACCTGACTTTCTTTCAGCAGTACTTCAGTATTAAATAACTTTCACCCAGAGCTTCCCTGTTTTTGTGTGCCTAAAGTTTTCAGAACTTACGTGAAGTAACATCCCAGCCTCAAGAACAAGAAAAATCCCCAATACCCGCTTCTGTTGACTTACTGTCAATCTTAGTCCATCCCACTTACTGTTGCTGTCTTTGCATTAGTTCTGCCTGCCTGACCTACTGACTGCAAACACCTCTGCTTGCGTCGAGCTCCCCCTCAGTTTGTGCCAAGTGCTCATTTATTTTCACAGCTGCAGTTACTCTCCTTTTGCTACTCCCTCCACTGGGTCCCTCCTCTCAACAAGCCTCCAAGTCACACTTCCATCTTCCAACCCATCCTCCCAACAGCTTTGTCCTCTGCTGAGAGCAGCAGGAAGACCATTTCACCACTGCAGTTTGGCCCGACTGGTATCACTGCAGGTGTTCAGAGGAACAACCGCACAGCCCAGGCTTTGTGTTTCCACTCTGCAGAGTGCAAAGAGGCAGGAAACACTTCAAATCAGGGACCTGCCCAAATGGCACCAGCCACCCCCAGCTTGTACACACGTAGGCGAATCGCTGCTTCCCCAGCAGCTGCAAAATCTTCCAAAAGCTCGGGGGCCACTGTAAAGATGAGAGACTCATTCTGCTGAGTGACAATACCATTCCTCTACTACAGCTCCTGCAGCTGAGATACAGGACTGCAGAAGATGACAAACAAGCACCCAAACAGGCTGCAAAGAGCTTCAGAGCACACAGAACCCACCTAGAAAAATATACCCTCATTCTCAGCTTGCCTTAACGAACAGGGGCCTGCACATAAAGAGTCCTTTCAAAGGTAACACTGTTTATTCCTTCCCTTCCTCAGGGATTTCTATACCCATTTCAAAGCATCAATCAGGTGGATTGAAGTTTGGCCTGAGTTCTATGCAGCATTAAGAAGTGCTGAAGCAGAGGTTTACTGGATCAATTTTGGTCATAATATTTTATTACTTAAACAGCTTTATGAACTGAGAATTTTTTTTTTTTTAAGGAGAGGTGATTAGTTTGGTAACAGCTTATGATGTCTTTTCTTCTGTGCAACCTTCTGCCTTGCCATCCCTCTGTAATCAAGACCCTGACTTTTTCTCATTACCTTCTCTGTTTTTTTTCTATGATTTGTTCTCCCTTCCTCTTTGCTTGGTCCTGTGTATGACAAACCTAGGGCATAGAAGTGTTTTTTCAGCAAGGTGTATTCAACCTCAGAGAGGACATGCAGGATCCAGAATCACATGTCTACATCACTGAACTACAAAAGCATGAGAAGTTTCCAAAAAGTTTGTCAGGTTAAGTACCTGAATAATTAAGCTATTCATCACTTCTGAAACAAACAAATTTAGTTTCTGCACTGCAGGGCAGATGTTTCAGACTCTATCCAGCTGGGTAATTCATCTGTGAGTGTTAACTCAATGTGCATCCTGCTCAGCCTGTGGTTCCTTCTCCAGAATGCAAGTCCTAGTTCCTGCCTCCTGTCTGTTGCCTGTCTTGGACACCACCAGGCACTTAAGGGACACCAGGCGGGCAGTTAGATCACATCCTCTCTGGGGAGGAAAATGAATGGCTCTGGTGAACTGAGGAATTGTTCTTTATCTTTTTGTTAAACATTTAAGTATGAAACTGCAACTGTGACCATACAACACATCCTGGAAAGCCTCTTCTATAGTCCCGAATTCTGGTAATTGCAAACAGTGTTTGGGAGAGGATGCTAATAAAACATTTATCCTTCCATTCCTGAATTTAAGCATATTAATTCACTTCTACATACTTATTTTTATTAATTATCCCAATTCAAAAGGTGCTGACCCCTACTCTTTATTGTATGATCTTTGGATTTCAAGTCAGAACACTTATCCAAGCATCCAAGATATGAATTTAGGTAGCTCTACTGAGAATCACATAATAAAACCAACCTGACTGCCCAAACACATCAAGCAGCCTCCCTGTGCAACTGATAGTGGCAGAGTGTACTCAAGAGAATCATCTTTCAAGTTCAATTTGCTATCAAGTTCAATTTATTTTATGGGCTTCTACCAGTAGACTCCGATACTGGAAACACTGGGTAACCACACTGCCTTTGAGGTTTTATTTCTTAACTTTATTTCTTAAGTTTTTCTTTCCTAAAATTCCTTTATAGGGATTGTTTCTAAATAAGAGATGAATATGCAGTTAGTTACTCCACATACAGAATGTCATCTACACAAAGACTGGGGATATACAGCAACCTTTCCTACCAGTCAGCAAATGGTCAAGTCTGAGAATACAAAACATGCAATGTTCTTCAGACATGGTTACCAGTAACACAAATGATTAAAAGCAGTAACAGCTCAGTATTAAAAGTTGCTGGGCCTTTAGGATGCACAGCAGGTGTGAAGTAGAGCCTTATTCACAAAAATCTAAAAACTGGGTGTTTACCTAGAACCCTAAAATTGTATAGGTGATAGTATGTTTTTTCTCTAGTATTACAGGACTTGCACTAATCCACAGTGTAATTGAATGTATTTCTTCTACCATAAATCTTTTTCCCCATAGAAAACATGTTCTGTAGCAAATAGCATACTTGTCTGTATCAGATAGGTACTGCAAGGGAGAAACAGTGCTTTTAAGAGGACATCAATTTTAATTTCATCAAAGATGCTGGTTAAAATCAGAGGCAGAACTGGCCATTGGTATAAATCTTTCCAACTAGTTCATGATCTGCTGTAATTTTTATTGTATTAGAGGGCTATTCCACCCAGACGTACTGTTATTTCGGATTCCGGGCTCTATTTACAAGAGCAACACTCCTGATCCCCAAGGGCCAGTCTCATGGCTGCCATTTCTGCACTGGACTGAACTTATTTGTACCCAGCTATTAAGCTGCTCTGCTGGATTTGCTCAGAGACAGCAGCAGACAAGCATCTGGCATACAGCAGTAGCATCCCTGAAAAAGAGGACACTTCTGTTTTTGAAACCCCTTTGATTTCAACCAGGGAGAAGCAAGGCATTTTGTGAGCCAAAGGCTGAGAGGCTGGGGAGCCAGGAGGCTGCTGCCCCTGCACAGTCTCCCTCCCACAGATCTGATGCGAGCAAGGAGGGTGTAAGACCCCCAGCTCTGAGTTATAAGATCAACAAAGGGGTTTTACTTTAAAAAAATATACAAGGCACCAAAAATATCTGCCCTCCAGATATTTAAAAAGGGCCTTCAGTTCTTTTAATACCTTGAGAGAGAGTGAAAGGAAGAAGATGCTATACATATTTTCTCAGGAGGTCAAAACCACACTTTTACTGGAAAACTAGAAAATAAAGGAACTTGGCAAAATTTTAAAGGGTAACATTCAACCAAAATAAAGCATCTCACAAAGCAATGACATAGCACACGCTGACTCATATAATTTAGAAAAATCCAGCTTACTTGGCTCTAAATTTCCCAAAATATCAAGAAAGGAGATTACAGGAGGAAGTAGTAAAGAAAGAGAGAGAAAGAGAAAAAGAATTACAGCTACCACCCGGAGTCTCCTGCAATTCCAGTTTCCACGTGCCCAGATGGTAGGGGCCAACCACAGAGACTACACCTTTAACTGCTCTGGCCCCTGTGCCAGCCCTCCATGCAGGATTTCTGGCCCACTGGCCACTCTGGGGCTCCACAGTGGGGTAAGGGGCAGTGCTCTGGTGTGCTGGGGCTGGGGCTCCAGGGGGTGTGGTGTGGGGCAGTGCTCCCCCTCTCCAGTGAGTGACAGCTGCTCCAGGGTGGCCCAAGAAGATTCCCAAGGGGCTGGAGTAGGGAACGAGGCATCACCCCATCTTCGTGAAATTTGATGTGTCCCTTCCCCTCCCACAGTTGGTCGAGCCCAATAATTAATATAATAATCCAGCGTCTCATGAAGGATGAATGTCCTAGAGCAAGACAAACCCGTGGCTCTCTAGCACCAAGTGTCTGACATCTCAGGGACTTTCCTAATTATGGGGCTCTTCCTTGCCCTGAATGGAGGGGGGTTTGTTCAAATTAATACAAAACAGGAAGCAAAAGCAAATTTCAATTTTCTTCTTGGTTTTGAGCCAAAGAGAATTTCTTTTATTTCCTTAAGAATTCCCATTTCTAATTAATTATTACACAGAGCACTGGCATCACCTCATCCTCCCACAGGTTTGGACTCTGGGACAAGTGCTTTGCTGCTGCTTGCACCACACAATTCATACAACTTTGGTCAAACTGATGAGAGAGAGAGAGAGAAGTGGTCAAGATGTGTCTCCTTTGAAAACAAGACTAAGGGAATTATCTTGAAAGATGATGAAGAAGCGTTCCCTGTGATTTAAAAACAGTTCTGGCCCATTTGCAGTTTTAAAAAACACTTGGAGCTGGTGTCTGGTTATTCACAAGACTCTGCCAAACAACAGCAGATTCAGCTGGATAGATACAGTAGGTCCCAGAGGAGATGCAGTGCCTGAAGCCAAGGGAGGTGAACCTGCTTGTTTGGGGTGGCTGCCTGTAGTGCTGGGTGTCAATCAGCTCTGGTGACAAACGCCTGTCTGTCTCTAGAACAGCTGCCTGAAAACCCGTAAGTGCTTGGCACCTGCTAAGGATCTCCATGACATCCCATTGCTTTGCTGACTACAGGTCTTTTCTGCATCTTCAATCACCTCAGACTTGTTTTTTGAAGTACTGAATATCAAAAAGGTTAGACAGCTGAAAGTGCTCATAAAATTATCAGAAAGATAAAATCAACGCAGTTCTTGTTAAGATGCAGATACAGCTAATTTTCTTGGAGATGAAAGGAAGAGTTTCCTCAAAACACAATTCTTCTGCTGTACTGTGCTTGTGGTGTTCAGTGCCCCTGTTCTTAATGGACTCTATCATATCTGTTTAGCAACATTAACATTTGTTTAAATAAGTCAGTTGTTTTGCATCTTTAAATTGAGTTGTCTTATTTTTGTCTCCTCACTGAGGGAGAGGGTCAAGGCACTCAAAAAAACCCTTTTCATTAAACTACATGTAAAAGTATCCTGCTCTGAGGAAAGTTCATGAGGATCCTCAGTGCCATCAATTAAATTTTGCAGGGCTTTTGAGTTACCTAACTCCAAAAAAACCTACCTGAAAACAAAATAACAAAAATAACTCCTAAAACAACATCCATTTTTCCAGGATTTGAATAATGAATCGTGTTACCAGAGGGAAGAGGAAGACAAAAACAATTCAGAAGCCCTGAAAGAAGCATATTATTATTTTCAACAGGAAAACTCTCAGGAAAACAGTATTTCTGTCATATTTCTGTGTACACTAAAATGCTAAAAACCATCTCTACAATGAACACTAATAATTCTCCCGGTATCTGCTGGAATACACTCTAATTTTATGGATTAACTGTTCTCAAGACTAGGGGATTTTTTTTTCCCTTCCCAGAAATCATGTGACAAACTCTACTGCAGATTTTTCTCCTAGATGCCTTTCTCCCTTTGGTCCCTAACATTTATTACTGGAGCACAAATGCAAGAGTTGGAGAGCACTGAGCTGTGAAGACTCCACATGATAACTCACTTCCTACTCCAGATGCAGTGACAGTGAAGAGCCCTGTCCATGCCCAAAACCACAGACCTCCACGATAGGCACCACGAGGCTTTACTACACAACTCCCCAGTTGGGAAAGCTTCCCTTTACCCATGTTGGCACATAGGGAGAACAAGGACTTAAAGATTACACTAAAAGACTGAAAAGATCTGCCACAGGAGAAAGTGCCACATCCCTCTGCATCATATGGCCTGAGCAGGCTGGGGCAACACCTCCACTGAAGGGATGCTTAAAACCACATCAGACAAGACAGCTGAGATACAACCAAACCTTTCTTTCCAAGGATTTTATTTCTTGCCTGGTCCTAAACACGGGCTCTCATCTACTCTGTGGGCTCAGAAGGACTAGATATAGACTCTTAGGAATCTCTGAGATTTTAGGTCAACCACCAGTGACATAAATGCATTGGATGAATCTTTTGCTTGTAGGAAACTATTACTCTGTCTCTAGCATGGCAGAAGGATAGCAAGGGGTTTCAGGAAGCAGTGTCACTTGGTTTCCTTCAGCACTTTTAATTCCACCCCTTGCTGTTGTACCCAGGTTGTTTGGCCTTGCCCTGGCATGGTGAGCAATGATTGCTTGCTGATCAGCACCACAGTAACTCAAGCAACTCTTGAAAGGAAGGTGGAAAAGGCACTTGTGATTACAGAGCAAATCACTGTTCTTGACCCTGCCTCAAAAAGGAAAGTTCAATTCATATACCCAGCTTCTATTTCACATCTTATTTTATTACCCTTCAAACACCCCTGGAGATATATGACCTTGTCTGGAGACAGCACTCAAACACAAAAGGCTAGAGCCTCTGAGAAAAACTAGAAAATTTACCCCCTCATACCTTACTCATTTGGGGGCAAAGAGATACTTGCACCAGTTGCGACTGTTGCTGTTTTCTACACCATCAGTGGTGCTTTTTGCACTCCCCCACTGCCTTTTCAGCCTCCCAGAAGGAGCTGTAGAGGAACCTGAGAAACTGGCCTGTTATATCATGTCCAAAAGCCATCCTGGCATCCAGAGCAGCTCCCCATTTGATTTCTCAGCTCTCTTCTGTTCTATCAATTTATAGTCTATTTTGGAAAAAAACTGGAAACACTCTTTGAAAGAATTTTATCAGTGTGGAGGTAAATTCAAGATAGCAAAGAAACCTAAGGGATAGATGTCTGTAAATTGCAAGTTGCAACAGCTGGATCTTTTTAAGAGTCTATGAATATTTATACATACAGGGATTTTAAAACCAACACTCCAATCCACTATGGCAGGTCCTGTGTCCAAATCTGCGCTCTCTGATAGTGACCACGAAGATGAGAAAGAAACACCTCTATCACTTTGATATTGAAAGGCAATTTTGAGGTTTTCTAGGGCTTATTATTTATTTTTAACTCTGCTTTTTTACAGAGACTAAACTCAGATATCCAGACATCTGCTTTTCTATAACTGTCTGTTTATAATACATTTGTTGCTAATACAGTGAATACAGAGGAGAATTTTTTTCAGCCCTTTATTATCACTGCTTTAGAAGAGTGGTGAGCTCTGAAGGCTTTGTTAATTGACATTTTAAAATTTTTTTTTTCAAGACAAGGAAATCCCCATACTTAGCAAGGGAAAGTTCCCCTTCATTTTCATAGTGCAAACAAACAAACTTCATCTCAGGTAACACTTGGTTTCTTGACTTAGCAAACTTGCCAACATCTCTAAACAGCTCAAAAAATTCCCCTTCCTGAGTGCTGAATGAGTTCCTACACCATGCAGTGGCAAGTAAATTTTAAAATACATTATTTAAAAAAAGAAAATGCTAGTTCTTAGAATCTTAGGCCATACCCTTACTTAATTAGATTATTTGGAATTACTCTAGTTTAATGTTTTTTTCATTTTGCACGTGAAGAGGTGACTTCATAAAAACTTTCTGTCCTAACAGAAAAGGTCTGTTACTCTGAAAAAGAGGATCAGAAGATCCATAACATGTCATATAGTGGAAATTTCTGATTTTGTTTTATAAAATATTCTACATATTAAAATAAAAATCCTTATTGTATTAATCATGCATGACTGACATGGAATGCACATGTGAATTTTGGCCATGGTGGCCTCCAAACACCATATAATCTCTGAAATCATTTAAAATAAAAAACATATATGATGAGCTTCTTTAGCCCAAAGGCTCTTTTGAGAATTGGATTGCCTCCTGTCATTTTGACAAAGCTGTACCTTTATATACTGGCTTGAATATTAAAAAAAACTTGACGAAGTCCATTAACTAGAGTAAATGAGATCTTGGAGTTCTAATAATAGTACATGTGTGCTGCAAGGCACAGCAGAGCCAATGCAGGAGTCATCATTACTGACCAAATAAGCCCAGGCTTCCAAAATATGAAATGCCATGGTTTCACCTTTTGAGTTACTGTATGGAACTGCTGCCAAAGGGAAAAAAAACACAGCAATTAAATGGCCCAAGGTTTGGAAAGACTTTTTGTTTGTTGGGTGTAGGCAGCTATCAGTAGTTTAGCATCTCTAGACAATCAAGTGCCCATTGATTAGTCTAGAGCAATTATTTATAAACTAGGAAGAGGAGCAGTTACTATATTGTTAGGACCCTGTCTAAAGCATTTGCTGGGGCCTTTCTTAAAAAGCTGCTCCAATAGAGCAAGAGGCTGCCAAGCATTCCCAAGCAGACAAGTAACTGTGTGAAAGGTCAGCACTGGCATTCTGACACAATTCACTTTCTCACTGATATTGCTACGCCATCTCTCATCTTGCAGCCACCAGCTGAGAAAAGTTAAGCAATGCCTTTTCAAACAGCAGCCGTTAAGGAGCTTTGCTTGCGTACCTGTTTCGTCAGGCGAGCTCGGCGAGGCGCTGTCCTGGGACAAGGTAGTCCAGCTGGAGTCCTCATCACTTGGGGCCAGGTTTTGAATCCTATGGAGGGCACAATCTGTTTTGGCCCCAGTTTTTGGGTGGTCTTTCTTAGTCTCAGGGCTTGATGACACTGTGGCAACCTGGCCATCCTCTGGACTTGGCAGTTTGTTTTGTTTCCGAGGCAGGAGGTCCCCATTGACAATAACAGTAGAAGCCTGGCTGTTGCTTTGTGCAGACTTATCTTCCATCACAACAAAGCCCTGCTCAAGCTCTCTAGCTGATGTCTCTAGATCCGCATAGTAATTCAGGAAGCTCTTGGTCCTCCTTGGCTGCGAGGGTAATATTTCACAGCCAGAGGAATCCTGTGGGATTGGCTCTTTGCCTTCAAACTTCTCAGAAGTTACACTTAGGCCTGCAGTGGTACTGAGGTTTTTGTTCGGATCCTGCTGTCCCTGCTCAGCGGCTTTCCTGAGCTGGTTTTCTCCATTCTTCACCAGCTTTATATTAGCAGAGCTGTTCCCCAAAAGGGGCTGAGCTGCTGGATCGGAAAGACCCATGGCTGTCTGAATGTTAGTCAGCGCGTATTTTTTCCTGCATTTCGGAGGAGTGCTGTTCTTGGTCTCGGTGTGCCTGATTTCGGCATTCAGAAGCTCGTTGTGCGAGGAGCGCAGGTTGAGGGTGTTGGGCGGCGTGGCGGGGCTGTTGCGGTTCACAACGTCCGTCGTGCTGCTGCTTGCCATAAACACTGCCAAAGCGTCCACCCCGGAATCGACTGGAAAAGCAAAAGAAACAGTCATGAAACACATTCGTTATATACACTATTTTGCTAGGAGTTCTGGTAAAGGGATGTGGCACTTTACATAATTGTTTTACAGGAGGAAAATCACCACAGCCTAAGTGGGTAAGAGAAGAGACAAAAGCTTATCTTATTTGATAAGGAAAAACAGAGGCAGAAAAAAAACCACAGAGAGATCATCAGGACCACAAATCTGAGAGAAAGAAGAAAGCTTTACCTTATACAAGACAGTTTTAGGGCAGATTTTTCATGTCTGATTCTGTTCTGGGACAGCACAGGTGCCCTTTGCAAATTCCTGGGACTCCAGATATCATCCTTACCATATCATTTTAGTATTTCACCTCTGCCTCTGAGGAGGAGTGAAAGAACTCTCAAGTGCTCATCACTAGGAAGCAGGAAATTTGAGAAATTTTAAGCAGACTGCAGACAGATTCTGCTTCTTTTTCACCTTAGGGTAGTACTGCTACTGTTAAGCCTGACTGGCTGGTCAGTTGTTTACTCAACACCTGCATTTCTGCATTGTCTCTGCTATTTGCCAGTGTTTCTCTCCCCCCTTCCCCTGCCTTTTTTTTTTTTTTTTTTTGTGTGTGTGTGTGTGTGTTTGGTTTTTGTTTTGTTTTGGTTTTTTGTTGTTGTTGTTGTGGTGGGGCTTTTTTAAATGAGAAGGAAAGTAGAGGGTCAGGGAATAGGAGGAGAAGATTATTTCACAAAGGTTTATTTAGTTTCGGGGGCAGGGGGAAGGAGGACAAAATATCCTACTGTAATTCAATCAACTTTTAAAAAAGGGTTGTTCCAGAGATGGCTATTTCTACAGCTCACAAAGTTCAAGCTTAAGGATGAAACATACATCCTAGGGCAGAGTACACATACTTCCCCATTAAATAAGACCATTCTTTTGTCTAGTTGTAGACAAGTTTCTGATTTTTTTTTAGCAAGGGGCACAACTCACATTATGAAAAAATACTGTTTATTCAGGGACCAGTTTTTTAGACTATTAAAAATTATATATATACACACACACATATATATACACATATACATATATATATACATATATAGACATATATACACATATATATATACACACACACATATATTTTAAAAATTGTGATTTGTTCCTGTACTGTCTATTTTTGGCTTCCACTAATCTGCACAAGTACTCCATAAACACCTCAATTTAAAGACTGTAGTAATCCCTGTTTGATACCTGGCACCAAATTAGAGGCCAATTAATAAATCACTCCTATCTGCCACAACATGAAACACTCTCTGTGTTGTTCCTAATTCCCAGATATCAGTGACTGCTTATGTTGCACATAAAAACATATCTGGGGCTTATCCAGGAATGAAAACCTGTAATTTGAGCTACTCAATGACAGATCATTCCAGCCTAGATGTGCTGCATCTTTATGTATTTGATATATGACAGAACCAACTGCTGTGGAGATTTACAAGAGATTAAATAGGTGGGGTTTAAAAGAACATATACATAAACAAAAGTGAAAAGGAGCACTTTACAATGTTACCTAAATGCAGGCACAGTTGTAAACATTCCTTCCTCTTTGATGTGATGTCAAAGCTGCACATTTACAAACATCATTCTGGTTCATTGAAAAGCAAGGAGATCAAGTAATAATACCCTTTCTTTCCTGAATCACTCACATAGAACAACTTCTAAAATTTTTTAAAAACAGAACTTAACTTAAATTTTACAGTTTTTTATGTTTGCCAATTTCTCAATCTGGGCCCACCAGTCAGTCTAAACCAACTGCCAGTTCTTTAGAAAACAGATCACCTCAAGCACACTGTGCAAAAGCCATCAGCTTAGGTAACAATTAACAAACATCCCGTGGACAATTTCAATTTTAGCCATAAGAGACTTAAAAACACAACTACCACAAATTTCAAAGGAATTTTATAAATGTACTTCAGAGACAAACACATAATTTATACATAACTTTCTACATCTTGTCTAACACCAATCAGGTCTAAGGCAAGCAAGATCACATCTGATCATATATAATGCTATCAAAGAACACGTTTTACATGAAACAGCCTGTGTAGATGGGACTGCTGCCTTGTAATTTTTATGAATCAGTTAAAAGCCTGGTAATTTGAAAGCCACATAAAAAAAGATAAAGTAATAGGGCAGGATGATTTCCTCCCACTGCCTGACCTTTAGAACTTACGGAACTGCACACTGTCTAGGGATTTCACCAGATTAGATCTTATTTTACACTTCAGCAAATTAAAACAAGAATTGACATTTTTCACCAATAAATACACTGCCACAATACAGAACAAGACTGAAATTTATTCTTCTCTTTTGTTACAAGTGAACTGCTTCATGCAATGTTTGCCAATATTTTTATCACTGAACAAATTTCTTAAAAAATAATCTTCCTAGATAAAGCTTACGTATTTGCCTGCCAGATTATCTTTAGCCAGTGCCCCGCTGTCATCATTTCAATGATCAAAAATACTGTTAAGAATAAGGCCCTAGAAATATTGCAACAAAATTTATTATGTTTTACTAATCTGCTTGATAAAGGTCCTCCACTGACTTGTGATGAACACTGGCACACTGATCAATAACTGAGCCAAAGACTTAAGGAGTCTCTGCAACCCACACAGTGTTTGTGAGTTGAGTGTTAAGTTGGGTTGGTGTATCACCATAAACAGAAAAATGTCAGAACTAATCTTTTACTAGACATCATCTCCCCTCCTGACCCTGTTTCAAGCGATCCATTGATCAAAGAATCAAATCAAATGACCAGTGAACATGCAAACAGTAGCACAAGGCACGCACAAAGCAGAACAGGCTGTTCTCTCAAGGGCCAAGAGCCTGCTTGCTGGCCGTCACCCTGCACTCCCAGCCGGAGTCTGGGATGCGCGCAGCCAGCTTCCTCCTGCTCTTGGAAACAGAGCTAAGAAAAAGCGGGGGGAGGAAGAGAAAAAGAGGCAAAAAGAGAACAAGAAATACAGATGGGAAAGGACAGGTCTTGCATCTCAAGGGTAGAAGTAGGTACCAGATCAGGACTAACTGAAGTGCTGGAAAACAGCAGAGTGCAAGGAAATGCTTAAGCGCGCTGAAGAAAACCTAAATCGCATAGGAGAACAGTGTAAGGAAGAGGAGTGATATCCTGTCTCTCCTCTTATACACAGGACGTGATGATGCTCAAAATACATCACTTTTCCCAGAGGAAGCACAACTCAACTTTCTAATTAAAAACTTCAAGAAAATGCAAATTCTTCACATACCTGTCATTTCAACCCTGAAATTCCAATCACTGACTTCCCATATATTTTTTTTTGTCTTTCCCACTGACCCTGCCACCTTTGCCGCAGGATATCTGACACAATCTGGTGCTGTGCCCCTCACCAGCTAGACAACACCCTGTGCCAGGGTTCCTGCACCCAGGACTGCCACAGGCAGACTCCATCAGTTCTCTCAGGCAGCTCTTCGTGCTGCACGGCCACTAGCAAGGACAATGCTACTGGCACAGGGCACCATATTTTCAACTCCTCTGCCTTCTGCTGAAAAGCAAACACAAATAGACAACCAGAACTGGAGTCACTGAGTTGATGTATCTCAGCTAAAGTGGGTAAACCCTAGTAAGTTCTAAGTGAGTAAAAGTAGGGTATTACACTAAAAAAATATCACTCTGGTGAAAAACTAGCAATAATTATGGCATCATCATTACTGGGAATAATAACATTATTAAATTGTTGGTGCTTCAAGACAGCACTTAGGCAGAAGATCTGTCAGAGCAACTCATTAAGGGTTTTAACTTGCTTACTCTTTAAAAGAAATCAGTCTCAATTGCATATTTCTAATATTTAGAAGCTTACCTACAGATATAGATTAATACACTTTTACCACTGCAATGTGTTTAATGGAGACCAGTGCCAATTTTCTAAGCATCATAATAATACCAACAATGCTATTACTTGAATGGCTTCTATTGATGTTTTTCAATTTTGTCATAAACCTTATAGAGCTAGAAGGAAGAGAGAGAAAATGCCACTGCAAACGAAGAACAGTGCATAACCAATTTGTGTTTACCATTTATTGACCTTTTTGCATTGTATTGTCTACAGGAAGTTTTTTAAAAGCTGAATAGAAAGTTTATTCAAAAAGGCACTATTAAAAAGAAAAGGAAGTGCTTGCTCTTTTTCATGTATAGGTGCAAAATGAAAGTTAAAGATGGGCCTAGAAAGAAGAAGAAAAATAAGAAGCAAGTTTCACATATTTGCATAGCAGAATCTTTTAAAGGGCATCTGACCTGGAAGTACTTCTGACATGGCTCACGGGGCGTTCAGCAACGCATCAGGAAATAGATTATAATTTGAAATCTGAAAAGAGGGATCATTTAAGAATTAAAACCAAAAGAAAACACAAAAGAAAAATATCACATTTCTGAAGCTCCTGAGAGATGTTAAGCATTCTAAGCAAAGCCCACAATATAACAATGAGGATCTTTTGAGCTTTCAATTATATTTGACAGTCATTAAAGCATGGGAGAGGCTAGTCTGCAGCAACAAGAACATGCAATTAAAAATAACTATTTTTTTTTTAATGTACACTTGTACTTGGAGAACAACTTCAAAACTATTCTCCAGTTTTAACCAATATACTGCAGCAAAAACTTCAATACATTAGAAAACACAACATTTTTCCCAATCATCCAGCTACAGCTTACTCAGGACACCACAGCAGCACTGGTAAAAGTAAACAAAGCAGTAAGGCAGGTTCATGTGAAAACTTTCAGAATGAGATCTAGCATTATGAAACTAAGAAGCATAGTCTGCAGGGTTGATTCTACAGGACGAAATCAAAAAGAAAGCTGGCAGTGGGACTTTTCCTGGCCATTTTCTCATAACTAGACCATTTTGCCTTAAAGTCTCTGGTTTGGACATGAATGACACATACAGTGGGAGACCAGGTGTTTCTATGCACTTATGACTTTTTTTGTCACTGCATCTAGGAAACATAGGAAAGAAATAATACAAACTTTTTCATAGAGCAGATTTCCTTTCTGCAAGGAACATTTAATGACAAATTCATGCCATGGAGTTACAGCCTCAGGTCTTGCACACTGTTGGGGTAAATCAGATTTGCAGCGGTCAGAGGAGGCAGAGACAACTCAGGCTGCAGACTGATCAGAAGCCTTACACTGAAGAAAAAGGACTTTTAGTTACAGCTTTACTTTTACCTACTCTTGTATATAACATGCCAGCACACTATTTGTTAGTCAGTTCACCTAACATATATGGAAACATTTTACTGGTTACAAGGGATCACACATTCTACAGGTGGTTCTCTGGTCCTTAAGGATGCATTTATTAATTACCTCAGACCTCAGGAGATCCACACACACACTGTCATCCCCTACAGCACATTTTGGCTCTAGTTAAAGCCTAAGCAGCTGGAGAGAACCTTCATTATACAATTAATTCTCAACATGAGCTAACTCTCTTCACTTGGAAGCATGAATTCCAGTGTTAAAACATTCATTCTTAAACTACGACCAGCTAAATGGTAATAGTTAAACAAATGTCAGCTCAAAACATCCTAATAAAGTCTAGATTTCCATTGTTGTAGGTGAAATCAGAATCAAGATCAGAAGCTTTCTTAGTGTCAAGTGTCATCATGCTCACTCATATCTAGATATCTACACAAATTCAAGGTAATGTCTAACACTTTCATATGGAAAAAGCAAGAAAAATACGAAGTGCTGTGGTAGATCAGAGCAACTGATAATGTGCCTACAGCTAGTGATTTTTTTCTCACTGCTCCCTCTGGACATCTCTGTTGGACTGAGCTTGGAAGCCGGACAGAGCAGGTTCAACAAAGCCATGAAAGCAAATGGTGGGCAGAGCAGTTTGGGGAATGCAAGAACAGGAAAGCAGGGCTTGCAAGCACCTTGCACACATGCTCTCAAATCTATCTGCAGACTCCTCCACATAAACCTTAGAGTTGCTGAGGATGGGAAAGACCTCTTCAGATCATCTAATATAATGCCCCTGCCCAAGCAGGGAATCACTGCTGCCCTCTCTCCTCCACACTGGAACTATCCTCACATCAGAATAAAATCACCACTTCAACCTGCTTGCTAAATGCAGCTTCTCCTATTTCCACCTATTTCCTGATTTACCTAGTCCTGCTGAAATTATCATCTGGTAACCAGCTTTCTGTCCTGGCTTTTCCTTTCCCAAGAGGCACCCTGCCAGTCCCTGCTGCCACGATAATGACATTTCTCCTTTTAGAGCTAATCATGCTGCCAGCCAATGGCAACAGCCTGGCAGCAGTGCTGTTTCTGTTCTAGTGATGTTCTTATTAATGGAAATCCATAATGCTGCTCTGTCTTTATATGGTGTTATTAAGGGAAAAAAACTTCAAATCCTGCAATGAGTTCTAGCACCCAAGTGGAATATGCCTTCCCATTTGCCATTTTTTTCCTTCCCACTTCCCACAAAGCCAGTCAAATTAGTCATCCACCAAAAATTCAGAGACAGATGCCTCTCAGAATCAGATTCTAACAGTTACAAAGAAAAACAATTAAAAAAAACCACAACAAAAAGGACACATATTCCTGCACTTTCTAAATAATCAGCATGTATTTGATTATCTGACTGAAACTCTGTACTGCGGATGGCCTGGGTCATCTTACACTACTCAAGTATTCTTAAATCAAGTAATCACTTTAAGAAATAAAGAGCAATTCTTTTATTTATATAAGGCATAACCATGTCATGCAACTACAACCAATCCTGCGTTTAGAAAGGGAAAAACAAGATGGCATATTAAGTCTTTCCTAGATTCAATTTTGTCCCTTTAATTAGATTTTCCCTTGTGTGTAGAATGAAACAGTCTGGCAGGCAAAACCAGTGTTGTCACAGCAAGAAGATGGAGTGCATTTTATCTATTGGCTACTTGGGAGCACAGAAAATAAGACCTTCTGTCACAGCAACATTTCTAAATAAACATCTGTAATTTTTCTAATCCTGTTGTGTAAATTAAACTCCTGAGTCTTAACATTTCCTTTTTTCAATGTTTAAACTATTCAGTCTCTATGGTAAATATCATACCTCAGACATATTTGCTAATTTACAAATGAACCTACTTTAAATGCACAGGGCACAAGCATAAACTTCATTTTCTCTTAAACAGACAAACTCAGAAATTGTAACTTAAATTCCTGCAACTGAGATGACCAATAAAGCAAGAAGGACTTGGTCTTCCAAATCCTGCAACTTCAATATCAAGTGCCATCCAAAAATAACTCTTCCCAAGTCTGAAGGTAAACAATGTGCAATCAAACCTGACCAGAATTACCAAAAGCAAAGCATAATGTCATACGAAACAGAAAGTTGTCTCAGATAAGCTGTCTCAGCAAAGAAAAGGTAACCAAAATGCTTTGCTAGGACAGGTAGCCTAACCATATGCTTAATGGAGTATTAGAGAGGAATCAAGGGTCACAGATTTGGCACATAAAATTACTTAGACTGATTCAGACCAATTTCAAACAGAGGATTTTTCCATCCCACATAAATTTAACTTTGATCATTTGACAGCTTGTAAATTAAGAAACAACCACTCAAAAGGTGATCAGTTCCTTAACAGGGTTAAGGAAACCCACAGGGTCCAGACCAGCTTTCCAGCTGTTTGTAGCAGCACTAGCCCAATCCCAAGCTCTTTGATCAGGAGACACAGGCAGCAAAAGTAGGAAAGACATTAAGCATAGGTTACAGCATTATTAACAGAAGGAGCAAGAATGTTAACTGAGCCCCTGACAGACAAAATGGACAAGTTCCAGCACAGGTGCTGTGATGGGTACACATACACACAACAAAAAAGTTAATCAGATTATTACCAGTAACTTCTTCCCACACATCTTGTCTGTGGCCCCGCTATTTTCAGCTTGCAAACGCTCACTGTTCCTGCAAAGCCTAGAACCAACACTGCTCACTCCTGAGAACAACCTGCTTCTCCGAGAACAGCTAACTGCATGCACATAAATGCAGACATTTCAGTTTCTTTTTTTAAACTAATGTATTTTAAACTTCTGATGGCCTGGCATCATGATTTCACCTGCTACAACTTCACATGCCCTCTGAACTACATGTCATAAATTTCTGGCTAGTTGCGCATTGAGCTTTTCTCAATCAAGATAACCAGAAATGTTTTACCCTCAGATTACCCAGACTGGTAGCTATAGTGAGCCACCTATTACCACTGCCTCAGAGTTGAGATCTCAAAAAGCATTAAAAAGAGTATTCTACACCAAAATTGTTTTCACTTTACTGTAAAGTTGTACTTAGTATCAAACTGGGCTCTTGAGATGAAAATCTGAAAATGGAAAAACTGGAAAATAATCTTTCCGCAGACTCTGTAAAATCCTATATGAAAAGAAACAAAGAATAAAAACGTGTCTATCAAAAGTATCCATACAAAGAAAACCTCTAATTTAATTAATTCCTAAGTATTCACAAATAATTTCAAATTGCTAACAGTGAGCTGAGACCAGTGAGCAAAAACAAGGAGTCCAAATCTCAGACATAGAGCAGTAGAGCGATTGCCAGATTTTGCACAACGAGACTATCCCAGCTCTTAAAAAAGGAAATTAAGGTTTTGCAAATTGACAAGATTGCTTGTGTTTCACATACTTTGAAAACATTTCGTATTTCACCTAGGTAAGGTTATTATATATATGCACTTTCAACTACATCTGCTAAAACGATCTTAAAATCACATGTCCTACCCACATATCCCTTGCTTCCAGTAATGTAAAAAGAGAGCACAGCAAACCAAAAAAGGTCTTCACATTTCTAGTCTGTTTTTCCATCAAAAGCTGCACTAAAGTAAGGTTCATTACACAAAGACATATATCTCAGCAAGGCTTAAAGTTGCCTGCAAAGCTACTTTTTGTAGCTTTTAGGTACTACTGTCTTCAATCAAACTTCAATAGGACAAATCAGAAATATTTCAAAACATACAGTTTATAAACCAAGTCTTGCAGTACTGCTTAAGTTGATAGAACACCAAAGTGATGACTAAAACAGCCATACCCTCCCAATGTTCTTACCCTCCCAGTTCTTACAGGACTAGAATACAGAAATAACTTTAATCCTGGCCTGATGCAGCCAGTAGAGCTCCTTGAGAAGGCTGTTGAACTATGCTGAGAAACCTGAACCTCACACTGTTAATATATAAACCAAAACCACATGCCCATAAAAAAATCAGAGTATCGTATTTGCTTTATGGTCCCCATAAACTAAATGGATCAATCCATAATGAAGTGGAAGAACATAACAAAAAAGCAACTGCACTTACTGGCATTTATATTAATTACACTGAAGTGTGGCTAAAAGCAGACTCACTTTCAACAAACAGCAAACTTGGCTGTAGAAGACATTGAACAAGTGGAAAAAACAAACTACTAGTACTACTGGCCTGAATGGCAAGAAGGAATCTTGAGTTCTTGACATACTAGACAAAATTCTCTGCTTCTCTTTTCTTATCTGCTAACTCATAGATCTTCACAAGACAGTTGAACATCAAAGGAACTAGAGCTCCCATGAGAGGGGACAAACACATGCAGCAAATCTGGTATCTTGATGGTTCTCTGGGAACACACACAACACCAAGTGGAGTTACAAGGAAACCTTCTGTCAGAGACTGAAATGGAATGGTTAATGGCTTAAACATTGTTAGGATCTCTAAAAGACTTGCCCAGCAGTAAGGGACTGCGCCAGTTCAAAGAAGGGCACAGCTGGGCACTCCTTGGGAAGCTGGAGAGAGAAAAGTAGAGCAAAAATTTGAGTGTTCCTGGAGGAAAATCCAACCCCAAGATTATAAATTCAGCCCTTCTCTCTCTAACCTCAAGCATATTGAATTATTTATAAAAGCAGCTTTAGCATGGGAGATGATAATGAGAAGCCAAGACTCAGACCTCTCCCATTTGCAGTCCAGGGGAGTGCCATTTCAAAAGGGATGCTTCCTTTCATTGTCATCCTTGATTTATGCATGTTTCAGAAAAACAGTATTTCCCCAAAAAAGTTTGCTTGGGACAAAAAAGTCACCCTCCAACAGAAGTTTCTGAAATGAAACTTCTGTCAGCCCTAATAATAACACTGGCAAAATCACATGGATTAACCATTCCATATGGACCCTAGTCTGAGTAATTTTAAATAAGAGGTATCTAACTGTTCAAAAAGAAAAACAAGTCCACTTCTACCTGCTGCAAATCAAGAGGATGACTTAAGCCCTCTCTGTGGGCAGCAAGGGCTGGTCTTGCAGTTCCAGGTGTAAGTGGGTCCTTTTCTCCCAGTGAATACTGACAGTGTCACCACAGGACTGCCCCTCCACCCTGGCACACTCAAACTCAGCGAGTGCTGGAAACTACCACACATATTCCTGAACCTTCTCACTTCCAATGTCCTCTGAAAAAGAGGGCTTTTTTTAAAAAAAAGCACTCTCACATAACTGGGAGGTGGTGTGGTGTTTAAGCCCTTCTTGAGCATTGATGCCAGCAGGATCTCACTGGAATCCCATTTTCTCCAAAATGTTTGGTCAGATTTCAGTATCATGCAAAACACTACACTAACTAAAATAAATTAGTTGTTATGCTAAGGACAAGATATGCGTGGACAAACTCTTTAAGAAGGTTTTTTTCTAGACATACAAAACCCTTTTACTCTGTGCACAGACAAAAATTTTCTTAGTATGAAAGAAAATCTGAGTACCCAAACAACACAAACAGAACCGTGTTTTCACAAGAGCTGCTGCAGCCAATTCAGGAAAGTGGGGTTTGTGAGCAAATATTAGAAAAATAGAAATAAAAATGAATCTCAGGAGAAATTAATGAAAGAAGTCTGTTTACAAAACCTCACTTCTCAGTAGCTGGAGACTGTACATCTTTAGTCTTTAGCTTTCCACAAGGAAAATACAGGAGAGAAAAACCAACAAAACAGCACACCAGGGAGTGTTAAATCAGGACAAGCAGTGTTATACAAAGTCAGGGATATACCCAAGACTCTTTTGCTTGTTGACAGAAATCAAGGGTGATCACTGCTCTTTAATTACACTTTTTAAAATTCTAAACTAGGAGACATCTGTTAAATTCACAGCTTTCCACACCCTGCTGTTTCATATACCTTCGGCACCTATATATGAAATGCATTTCCTAGCACTGGGCTTCAAATAAGCCATTTTCTATTTAAATTGTTATGTGATTCCTTGAATAAAAAACCTTGTGCTATTTGCCTAAGACCACAATCTATTATATCAATTAAATTCATGAAATTATTCAACAAAGCAGTTAATGCTATAAATGGATGAAATATTATCTCACTACTAAAGAAGCAACGCAACTGCTATACAACACACAGATCTAATTCTACCCTTCACAGATTTATTTAAGTATATGCATATATACAGACAGAAGATAAAAGTTAGGGACGAAAGCTAAAGATTGCACCAACTCCTTAATTTACATTAAAATTGCAACAACTGTGAATGTGAAATACAATAGCTGAGATGGTGCAATTACTCCTTGTTTATGCAAAGAAAACAAAGCAAAATCATGTATTTTACCAGCACTCTCATCAAGATCTAATCTTCTATCAGAGATTTCATTATGATCTGCATTTCCCAAATACTGGGCAGTGACTGTTGGATGACCAAAACACTTATGTTATGTTAGGAAGTTGTGCAAATCATACAGTAACAAAACCAAAAACCAAAGAAAGTTTCCTGGCTTAGAAATCCTGACAGCTTAAGGAAAGGGAAAACTTAGCTTAACGAAAGCATAAAGCAATCATGAAGTAGATATTTCGATATGTCCATCCTCAGACAGAGGAAATTATGGTGCCAATTGATTCTGATTCAAGTTTTGGCCCGGCACATGACAGAAGCCACAGGGTTTCCCCAGGCAAACAATTCCACTCCTTCACTGTCTGCAACTGTTCACCTAGACAACAGGAAAAACATTTTAGACTCTTCTAGTAAGATTCTAATGCTCATTACTTGATCCCTCTAAGTATGAATGGATTTGATTAGATACTACTACACTAGGTCATTCTAAAGCTCTGAGCCTCAAGCGTAGGCATGGGATGTGACTATCATGTCCAGCTGTATGCCAAGGGGACATCTTTGAAGGCCAGTGTCTAGATTTAATGGCAAGTGATTCAAACAGATCAGTCCAACTCAGTACACCTGCAGCTGACCATCAAAACCCTGTCAAAACTGTAACAAACATTTATTTCCTCCATTTTAGTATGGAGAGAGTATCCCTCAAAAAACTCTTTGGAAACAGAGTATCTAAATTGACTGTAATGCATCATTATAACATATCTTCATGACATCTGTGTTGTGCAGCAGAGAGTAACCATGCTTTAGTACATCTAGGATTTAGCCTTTTGGTTAGGAAAACCCCCACCAAGTCAAGTTCTGAATACAGTATCTCACCATGCAGCTCCTCATGTCCAGTGGCAAAGCCACTGCAGGAAGTCCCCCTCCTGCTATAAGATCCACTTGCAGTTTACTACTTGCATCAGAAACCCAAGTACTGTGGAGCTGGATGCCTGATTAAGGGTTTCTAAGAAGCCTTTTAGGGAATAGAAAGAACAGTACAGAAGTGAGAGCTTATTAAGTTGGCTTTGATGACAAGAAAAGCCATGTGGGATCATGTTCTTTTGCTAAAGCAGAAGGAAGAGGGAATACAGAAGTTCGCCGACACAACTTGACCTCAGCAGCCTGAGGGATCAACAGAAAATGCAAGGACCGGCAGCAGCCTTTTGGAAGTGATGCCCTACCCCACACAGCTCTCCAGGAAGGTCACATCAGTTCATTTCCCACAGTCTGCACGGTGGAACCACTGCAGTGTGGGGGCTTATGGAAGGAGCAAGGTGATAAATTTTAGGAGATCCCTGTGCACTGTTAGAGAAGACAACCTTCAGCAAGAGACGATATAATATAATCTGAAATGATAAAATTCAGAGGAAAAAACAATGTAATATTGAAGTCAAGCATATAAATAATCTGAACTGGAGATAGCTGCAGTTTTAAGTAAGTGACGCTATAGCGCACAGTCATATATTAGGATGAGCTCAAGCAGCTTGTTAATTTGAAAGTATCTCGTACTGAAAACTTGGAATGGAAGTGAAGAAGAAGAGCAGCTAACTTTGAAAGCCTATAATAAATGAAGCCGGACACTTGGACACTAAACACAGTACACTGCTGTAGATTTGTAGCTTGTCACATGACAAGCTGCTTTTTAAAGTTCTAGAAAACACCTTTGCAGTTTAAACACTGATCAATATACTTACCATTTGGGTACACACACAGGAGGGCTGGCATCGATTAGAATACGTCAGCATTCCCTATAAATTCTATTTCAAAATTTATAGGCTTAGTAGCCTTCAAACATAACGAAGCAACAAATAAATTAGACCAATTGCATACGTACATGAGCTGCTTGGCCGATAGTGAGCCCCTGGGTACCGCCTGCCCATAGTGCCAGTCAGCACATTACCACACGCTGTCAGCTGCTTTCCAAGTACAGATCGAAATTCTTAACTGAGGGAGAAGAAAAGAAAAAGTGAAGATTTAGTACAACAGCTGTATCTTTTCCATTAAAATGCTAATGACCCCTACAAATTTCAGGATAACTACACCATAAATTATTCATAGTCATGTTGTCAGAGGAGATGAACAGTTGTGCTATACATGCAGCACAAATTTATTATTACTGGTTGGCCTCCATTAATAAGCTCACATAAATTCTGAGGCACAAAGAAGTCTCAAGTCATACAGTAGCCTCTCCTAGCCCATAATACAGACAGAGCAACAAACACTGCAGGAAAGAGTTTGCTTTTGGCTTTTAGTAGATTTAGCCAGTAGGTGAGATTTAATAACAATGTTGTTTAAATTCTGGAAGCAATCATTAAGCAACAAGTTTATGAACAGTTTGCAATAGAAGCAAAACTTATCTATGCTACGTAACATTGATCACTTCGAATGTGCCCCTTAAAACTACCATGTCCTTACAGGAATCCAGGACATTGACTAGTATCGATTTTCCTGAAGTATCAAAACCCAAGCAAACAAGACAATGCACTGTATATTTTATGGTCAGCTTGTAACAACAAATTGAAAGTCTTAATTGAAATGCTATTGAACCTGTCACATTACTAGCATAAAATGTTTTAATCTAAAACCAAGTCCCATTGTTTCTTTCTTAAGTGTAGTAAAATATGGATTTCAGCTGTTTTTCAGCTTTACCTTTTTCTTAGTCTACCTGAACAGCCTTCATATTCCCAGATGTATTCCAATACATATTGCATGTCAACCACACAATTTGTAAAACTACATTTCCTCTTATTTCATTCTCTCCCTTGCTGGGAAGACCAAGGAAAGTAATAAATTCTGGGCAGTGTTTTTTCCTACTTCATTAAGGATTTTCCAGGAAATAGAGAGAAATATCAGAACAGAGATGAAATAGCACAGTACTGAAATGGGGAGAGTTCCACAAATCTTCAGACATATCACTTCCCTGACAGAGCAGAACACTCTCTTATTCCTGAATTAGATAAGCCTTTTATACATATTGGCATCCGTGCAATTCTCCGGTGAGCTGGTCTAGGAGCCAACACAGCTGAAAACTCCATATACAGACCTATTTTCAGTCAGATTAAAATGCTGAACTGGCTCATGGTGGTTGTGCAAGTATTGGTAGCTAGTGAGGGCAAGTGGAAAGAATGGGACCATAGCAACTTCAGCTTATAATTACTTAAAATGCATTTGCATAACCCTGTTACAGCCTCTGTAGATTACTTCTGAAATAAACACCTACAAGACTGAATATCTGACAGGGCAAAAACAGGTAAAGATTTCCATTATTTTCCAAATTAGTGCTAACAAGACATGTCCTGTTTAACCCCGCTCAACGGAGCAAATTCAGTCAATCAATGAGCCAGTACTCTCCTGCCACTAAAAGAATTCCAGCTGTTAAGATGAAAAATGAGTGGTAAGCAGTAAAATTAACATTCAGTCAAAACCCCCTGCATTTCTTTTGCAGGGCAATATGGGACAACTCCTTGCCATGGGCCAAACAGACCTTTTCAAATTTCTGTGCTGGCCTACTAATTCAACATGTTATAATGTCATGCAAGGAAAAAAGCTGCAGATGGTTGCTTCCACTTTCCTGGTCTGTAAGAATAAGACTAAAATACAGTTATCAGTAGGAAAAAACCTAAGTGTTTTCTCACCCCAAATGGACCAAGTTCATGATACATAACAAAATACAACAGAACAGTCTTTAGCTATGCAAAGATTAACAAAAACATTTACTGAGGGGAAAACAAAAACTGTAACCGGATGACAGTATTTCCAGTTCTTTTCCCTAGCTTGTGAAAGAATTCCACCAGTATGTATGGGCCTGCAAGACTACTCATTTTTCTTAAATGCATTCTTGACTTCCTAGAAGGCATACACATTTACAAAGATGTAACACTCACTAAATTATATCAAATATTTGTCTACAGTTGAGACATGCTATTCCTTCCCTATCTAGCATCACAGCCTTCTGCACCACACCATAATAAAAAATCCTAACACATACAAATTAAGGATCCCAAACCTCACAATTATCCTCTCAAACAGCTAAAGTATAGTACAGCTCTCCTGAAGCAGTGTGCCCACTGTGGGAATAAACCAGTCTTTGGAGAGGTTAGGTGAGGACCTAACGTTATGACCATTTTTAAATATCACATTTTAAAATCCCAGAAATCTCAATAGAAAAGACAACATAAAGATATATTCTCATTATAGCAAAAGTTTCATCAGTTGCTGTATAAAATGGACACTCCAAAGATTTACATCTTGGATTAAAACCAACTATTAAGTCAATTTAGAAGCAAGTGCCGCACACTAAGTGAAATTAAACTGCCCTGCAAAATAATAGTGATACTGGGTTGTACAGACCAGCGGGGACATATCCAGATCAAGACAAATGAAGATGCTGTTTGCATTTGGTTTGGTGGTTTTTCGGTTGGGGGGGTGGTTTCTTGGGAGGGGGGCGGGGTGGGTTTGGGTGTGTTTTTTTTAGTTGGGGTTTTTTGGGGTAGGGTTGCAGGTTTTGTTTGGTTTTTTTTTTGTTTTTTCCTCCAAGAACCATTTTTGAATTGTGATCAGACTAGCCAAAGCAACCTGCCCTTTCTATAAGCACACCCACTCACTCAGGTGAATCTTGGGGGCATTTCTGGACTCACAGAAAGGTAAGTGACCTTGCTGCTATCCAAAGCCATAGCTAAAGTGTCTGAAAACCAGCACTTATTTTCTGTATCTATCCATGAGAATGACAAACAAAAATGAAGGAGGTCTCTAACATTGTTTTCAAAAAATCCAAGTATCATGCATGTACAGGTTTGGGTTTGTTTTTAAATGTACACAACTTAGACACCCACAATTCCACATGAATCTGAGTCAAATCTGAATGTACGTAGTATGTCAGATCAGGTCTTCTTAGTTTTTAACTTGCTCACTCCCATTTGTTTTGCAAAAAAAGTGCTTTGTAACAGCTTGCTTTGTTTTTTGCTCATTATTCTCTTCAAAATTGCTTTTAAAATGTTTTACAGTGATTTTTACATCTTTCTAGTTAAATTTAAAACTACATATATATAAATGGATACACAGCCTTATGGCTTCTCTTCAAGACATAATTTGACATAGCTTTGCCTGAAGTTTTTTGTCTTTTTTGGTTCGCTCCTGACAATCTTCCCTTATTCATTTCAGGTGATCAGCCCCATGCTGCAGCAGCCACAGACAACCATGGAAACAAAACCTGAGCACCACCACTGCATACCTGCCATCCAGGGGAGCACCTGAAAGCACTACCCACTTCACCTCACACCCAGTTTTTTTGTGGTGACAGAGCTGCCAGCTACTCATCATCACACATAATGAGGACATAAATTATCTTGCAAAGAGGCCTGCCATGACTTTCAACTGAGACCGTCATCTTTCCATGACATTTTCTTTACAGAGCTTCTTTTGTTGCAACTCTTCTACATTTCTTGGGGTTTATGACTGCTACGTAAGAGTTTCATTTTACTTGTATTAATCTTCTGACACTATGAAAAAAAGCTGAAACCAAAAGAAAAACTAAGTTCTGGTATTACTTGTGGTGGGTTTTTTTCCAATCAGAAGAGTCAACCCAAGAGTTCTGTCCACAAGACACGGCACACAGCATCCAGTTTGCCTTGACTAATTCCATTACCTTTTGTTTGAGGACAAACAAAGTCCAATCTCCATGGCCATTTTTACTCAAATTTATTTTTTCATGCATGCTGCTGTTTATGAAGTCAGCTGATTCCTTGACCTTCTGTGGTTCTCTACAAGCAACGTTTGCTATAAATACATGTGTGTTCAAACACAAATACAAGTAGATTCACACTGGCTGCTATAATATCATACAAGAGATTGTGCCAGCAAACTCACCTGCACATGGCCAAGAAAAAGGACAGGACTGAAAATTACCCACAGAAGTCATCTAAGTGTGACTGCCTATCCCTCAACATTTGTAAGAACAGCTGCAAACAGTGTAGGGAAAGAAAAGGTTATTGCATGGTTTCTCAAGGGACAACTACTCAAAAAATTACATTCCAGCACTCTGGGTGATATTCTGACAAGCAACACAATCACACCTTTAAAGCTGTCCTTTGAATATCAGGAAATAGCCCTACTAGGGAATGTGTAAGAGGAATGACTTGCATTGCTTTAAAAATATACAGAGGCCACAGGTCCTAAACAAAGCAGACCTGCTACAGCAAGGGTTCAGATACTGAAAGAAGCTGATCTAAACAGAAGAAAAAAAAAAAATCAGTATGTAAGGCTGGTGGATGGCTCATTTTGAAATAAGAAAGTACAACTGCACATACACATTTTGTGTACATATGTACATATTTGCATATATAATGCAAATATACTTCTCACAGTCAATTGCTTTTCACTTTGCCTGCATTCAAAGCAGCCACTGGCAGCATCACCTGTATAGGACAACATTAGCAAAATGCAATTTAATCAAGAGAGCAAAGTGCCAGCCAGGCCATTAGGAATTTGTGCTGCTGATTTCTGGAGGCACATACAATGACAGCACATTCATTCTCTGTACCAGGAACAGTCATCAGATGCCGATCTCTCAAGGCAATCTGCCTCCTGGAGAGAGCACAGTGTTGTCTACCAGCCAGGTATCTTCTATCATTGCAAGTGTGACCTTTTTTGAGGTCATTAATGATTCATAACCACTATTCTTCATCTAATAACCACCACTATTTTTTAAAAATAGGTATTTTCATCTCGGGGAGGTTTTTTCCCCAAGTCTTCTGTTACCCAAGAGATTTTATCTACCCTTCCAGTTTTGTCTGGCAGTGCCGACATCGAGGAGGTGAGGCTGCCCCCTCCACCTGCCTTTGCTGAGAGGCAGGGAGCCACCTTGCTTTCCAAAGGACTCATTCCCCATAAACTGCCCTTGCTGACATAGAATAAAGGCTTTCTGGGAATCGGAAAAACAACCACAATCCCACAGCCAAGGGGATGTCCTGCTTGCACTTCAGCTCTGCTGCATTTGCCATGCGTTTACCACACTTGGATCCAATATCAGACATGCTCAGAATCTGGAAAGTCCTGTCCTGCCCAAGAAGCCTGGCAATTCCATCATTTCTCCTTTCAACAATCTCTCACTACTCAAATTCTTGTTGCCTGCAGACATTCTTGCTTGCACTTCTCTGTCCTGTATACTTTTTGGCTGCCTTTGTGCTTTAACTTCTTCCCTTACAAGTGTCTGCTTGGATGCTTTCCCTCTTCTCCATTTTTGAGAATTCTTTCATGAGGGCTTTTCTTATTCTTGGTCATCTTTTCCAGGTACTGTTCAGCTCCTTGGTTAGCTGAGGTTCCCATATGCCATGTGGGGATGGATGCTTTATTTCCCACTCTGTTCTGGTGGATATTATCAGTGTTAAGTCACTTGAACAAAATTCCTGCTGTGTTTTTTTTCCTATGTTTTTCTGAAATTTAGCATCTCAGTACTTCAGTAGCCAGGTCATTTAGCACAAGTTGAATTCAAGACATTCATGGTTCCCTGACCTTAATCTCCTGCACAGGCGATACACACTTTCTCGGGAAAACACACATGCTTTTTATATCCATTATACACTAAGTTATCTTCATGCAGATTTTGTTAAACCAAAGAGTAAAAGAAAACATCAGAACATTCTGTGTACAACTATACAGTACCATATATATTTTAACACAAACAAGAGCACTGTCTATAATACTGGCAAGTTTGTTATAAATAGAGTAAACTTCAATCACTCCAGTGCAGCTGTTTGAACTGGTATCAGCTAACGATCTCAATTTTCCTTGTCCATTGCTGAGGATTTGTTAAGTTAGAAATAAAGTTGCACATTATAAAAAAGAACTGTGGTGCTCTGAGCCTCTGGGGCTGCAGCCAGGTTGGGCTGTGTGCCAGAAGGAAGCCTGGCAATCTGCAGAGCTGTGCTGGAGTGCAAAGGCATTACACGATCAAAGCAATCATCACTGGGTAAAACACAGTTCCCTGTAAAGCCTAAACCAAGAGGGCAATATTGCAAACATATATTCTGAACCTCATTTACACCAAGATTCATGAAAAATATTTTTCAAACCTGACTGTCAGGTAAAAACAGTATTTCTAAATGAGAAGTTGCTTATTTCTTCTTGAGTTACAAATGCCAGCATGCTTTTGTTTTCTGTTGCAGCATTTCACTACTACTTTCCCCTTTCTCCTTCCTGGTAGGAATGAACACAACATTTTTGCTATCCTTCCAAGAATGGATGCAAAAATTGAGACAAAATAGAACTAGACTCTCCAGAAAAATGTTGTAATTTCTGTGTTTGCCAGCTCTCAATTAACTAGCGGGATGTACTACCACTTCTGTCTCCACACTGATGTATCTGCTAAACCAAAAATGTTTGTCAGCTCTCCAGACAGAAAAACAAAATCACCATCTTCTAGATCTTGCTTGAGAGAATGACATTGCATTATTACTCAAAACAAAAATTCCAAGTTTACCCATTTTGTCCATTTGAATCTAAATTATCTAATCCAAACTCCCTATGTTTTTTCTACCCTTTCACCAAAGCAGTGAGCATAGCAGAACCCACCTACTGCCCAAAGACTGGGATTTCAAGCTAAAGCTGTTCCTAACTCCTATGGATAGTAGAGAGCTCTCAAAAGACAAGTTGAGCATAACAAAGCTAAGTTCAGCTGGTTTCTGAGGTGTGAGGACAGAAGAAGAGAATTGTAAAGCAATACAAAAAACCTGCACTGGTATTTCTTTAACAGTTGTTCCAACACCAGCAGATACCTTCCATGACTTTCCTTATTGCTGTCCCAAACAGCGTCTGATCCATCTATCTCAAAAGTAAAATACTAAAACAAAATCATAACAATTCTATTTGTAATGTATTACTCACTCCTTCCATCAGAATTTCTTGCTTTTATTTAACCCAAGCACATTATACTCTTTGTCTGCAATGCAACAGTCACAGCACTAGCTGTTGCTGCTCCTTGGGGCCCTGGTGGTAGCGGATGCAGTAACAAATGTAGTGTGGGTTGAATTTTGATGCTTCAAGGTAGGGTTTCTTCGACAAGTTTACCCAACTGTTTTCATATTAAATATATATTTATTACACAAATATATGTAAAGCTTTATATATTTTTAAATGTGTGTGTGTAGCTGCTTCCTGACCATTGGACAACCAGCTGAAATACAATTTACAACTTAGAACAGAGGAATGACAATGAAGTAAACTGTTACTTTAATAAAATTTCATTTTATCTGTGGCAATGGAAGGCTCTAAGACACTAGCACAGGCTTTCTACATACTTGATTTTAATCTCTGATGCTGTATACAAACTTCAGTTGCCCAGACAAGCCCAAGTATTTTCAAGTATTTTTCAGAGACTGTAAAATCAGGAAGACGTAGGGAATGGACAATTATCAAAGCTGTTGTACAAGAGCTTTGATGCATAGAAGGAAACACAAAATGTTTACCACAGAGGAGTTAACAACAGGGAACACTAAGAGAGTTCAAAATAAATGGTTCAGTGGAAGCAAACTAGAAACTTCTCCTTTTGACACAATAAGAGAAGGGAAAATACAAACTACCAAAGGAGTGGAAAATACTGGATGATAAAAGGAACTTTCAATAAATATTGTCATTAATGATCCTGCCACAAAAGCTATCAGTGAAATCTGGTGACAAAAAATTTGGACATTTTGCTGCAAGGAGAAAGTTGGAATTGCCAAAAGGAAAACCGGGTGCTGAAAAGGAACATAATAGAAATGTAATGAAGAACAAAGCATGAGGTCATTTATTCAGGGAATCACTAAGAAATTCTGCTGTTAGCGTTGGACTGTGATGCAAATATTTGAATATAATGGAAGAAGGAGACCCAGCTACATCAGCAGGGTACTGACCCACTCTGAGAGCTGCCAGTGTGATGTGTGCATGGGAGCAAGCAAATCTTTTCTCTGCTTACAACCTTTCCTGCAGAGCTGGAAAAACGCCGATATGGTTGTGCGAGGGAGCATCCAGACCTCATCTGAAACAACTCAGTAGCATCTGGTCCCTCACACAGCAAGGATTAATGGAAAATACAAGAAACTGGAAGACAGATTTCTGTCTTGTACAAGGATATTTATTAAAGGTTTGTCTAACAGCAGAATGAAGGCCAAGAGAAGCAACAAAAACTTTGAATTGTAATGATGGCACACGGAACAAGTGCATATAAAGCAGCCACTGCTGTTTAGATAAATTCTAATTTCCAGCCTAACACTGAAGAAAAGTGGTCGAAGAATGACCCTCCAAAATGGTATAAAATCATCTAACAAAACTACCTTAAAATTATGAATTGTGTAAGAATCTGAATGGAAGGTGTTTAATGTTTTAATTAAATGTTTTAATCAACATTTTTCTGTGGAATTCACAAGGAGGTTAATAAGAAAGTCTAGATTCAACAACAAAAAAATAAAAGACAAAAATCTCTAAAGTTATAAAGCTGGTTAGTGAATAACAAGAATGTCTAAAGTATTTTTTTAAAATACCAAAACCCATGAAAAAAACCACATAAGATCTGGAGTATCACATTTCAAAGGCTTTCATCTAATAGGACTTGGAAGAAATTTAAGGAACAGATTTTTCACTCTGCCTTCTGCACAATTTCTTGGCTTTCTTACCTCTTTGAAGCAGCTGAAACCAGGAATGACTGAAAGCAAATGAACTATTTCTGAGGTATGATTTAGGATTTACCCCATCCACAACTTAAAAAGCCCCACTTTCCAGGTGTAGCTCCCAAGCATGTGTCTGAACATCTAAATTTGCCATAAACTGGGCAACTGCTACATCTCTTCACATCATCATCTTTTTGCTGCTGAGCCAAAGGAAAGACTAGAGTCTTATTTGTAGGAAGGAACTAATTTATATTTTTTACAAGAAAGCAATTAAACCCTCTGGGGTTTGTTTTGCTTTTTAACTCATAGGGATATGAAGAAAAAATAAATTCAAAGTCATGAGGAACTTATAAGGACAATAATACTGTAGTATTCAAATAGAGTACACAAAATAAACCTCTCATTTTTTTTTAGTTTTGGGAGGTTTTATGGCAGAGCCATTCAATATAGAGAACTCTCATACAACACCTCTATTGCATAAACAGTTGCTCATCAGCCACACAAAATCCCTCAGCATTTTAGTATATAAATAGATGGTGGAAAGAGTAATCTCTGTAGCATCACAGGGAAAAAATTACTTTTAGTTAATGAAATAAGGAAATAAAAGCCCAGTAGTTTTTATGTCTTTCTAGAAGGAAGCCACAGAAACTACAGCTTTATAACAAACTGCATGATTAATGTATCAGTATCATAATGAAACAGAACCATACAGTCACAGAATTATTAAGGTTAAAAAAAAAAAATCTCTAAGACCATTGAGTCCACTTACTAACCCAGCACTGCCATGCACTCCACTAACCTATATCCCCAAGTTCCACATCCACACATCTTTTGAACACTTTCAGGGAAGGTGACTCCACCACTTCCCTGTTCCAATGCCTGACAATGCTTTCAGTGGAGCAACTTTTCTTAATATCCAATCCAAACCTTCTCTAGTGCAACCTGAGGCCATTTCTTCAGGTCCTGTCACTTGTTACCTGGAAGAAGATGCCAATCCCCACACCACCACCACCTCATTTCAAGCAGCTGTGAAGAGTGATAAGGTCCTCTCTGAGCCTCCTTTTCCCCAGGCTAAACAACTTCTGTAAAAGTTAACAAAGTAGTAATTACATTGAAAATTATATTGGAATTTTTGCTGAAGTACTTGTTTAGCCTCACCTCAAAAATAATGTCTGCAAGAGGCAACCAAACCATATAATGTAGGATTTGTAGTTTTATTTAACTGAAAAAATATTTGAAACCCATGTGTAGCATACTGAGATATGGTGAGCCATAGTCAAGTTAGGGTTTGTTACATGCAGTTATCACATAAGAATTCTACCTTTCTTGATGGAAGAATTTATTCTTGCGGGAAAACCCCTATTTTTTTAGTAATCAAACATCTATCAGAATAATCTAAATAGTTTCATGTTGTTGCTGATGCTTCCTAATCCTAACTGAGCCATGAATAATCACATTTGGATTCCAATGCTCCATTAAAAGGGCAATTATTTAGCATTTTCTAAAGCACTGTTGATTTCTACCTCATGGCACCTTTTTCCATTTTTTGACAAAGATGAGTATGGGGACAATAAAATAGCACCTGAAGACAATCAACCAGTACAATTCAACTATTTTTTTCAGATCTTTCCTCTCCACAACACCCTCTCCTCCTCAAGGCAAGAGCTATGTCCTTGCTTGCGAGGACAACAGCTATTAATATAGCAAGAAATTTATTTTTGAAAGTATCACATACTAAGGTACTATAAAAGGCTGACCCATGTCTCATGCTACCCAGTACTACATCTTCTGTTGCTGTTACCAGTGGCAAAAGTGATGATGAATAATGATAGCATCAGGAGCAGAAGCACAGGTTATTCCATTCACCTGCTGACAGTGGCAGAAGTTCCCCCAGGGTTTTCTTCACTACCTACTGTTAACAAAATGAAGCATCAGAAAATTAGCCTAATTTTGTGAATAAGATCTTCCACAAATAAGTAGCTATTCTTTCTAGTTCCAGTTGTTCTATAATTCTGTGATTTTAAGTGACGATAACATAGCAGGAACTTTCTGATAGCTTGTGCTGACTTATAATCTGCATGGTAACTCTATGTTTTAGAATACTGCTCCATTCCCATGTAAGAATTGAGGCTCTGTCAAGCAGGTATAGAGAACTAAATCAAAACAACTTGGAAAAAGAAGTTGCATCATTAGCACAGGCTCCAGTGTATTATGGACCACTTGTCTGCTTGATTAACATACAAGAAAAGCATGAAGGCCAAGACTAGCCCTGAGCCCCTTCATAAGCCCGTAAGAGCCACCTTTACTGCACTGACTAAAACATAACTGCATACCAACATGAGACTAGTCCTGGCTGGCTGGAGGCCCATCATTCTCTTTGTGCAACGACTGCTTTAGATAAGAAACATCTCACTGGAGTGTAGCTTTACCTAGGGAGAAAAAACCAAAATGAACAAAAAAATCCAAACCCCTAAAACTTCTGAAACTCTTCAGAATGAGAAGTTCTTTCTAAATAAGGAATTCTCTGGGAAAAGTAATATGAAGCATGAAAGATCATTTTCTAAATCCATGTCTAAATACTGGCATTTATCTTCTCTATTTTAACTAATCAGCTAAAGAGAAAACCTACAAGATAAGAGTTTGCAGCTGTGCACCCCATAACTAAAGCAAGAACTTGAGGCATGCATAAATTTCTCAGTGGCCACAAGGCTGACATGCAACTGAAAGCTCTGCCAGCTCACCTCCATCAATTAGGACTGTACAAAATAACATCCTTGTAAGCATCACATTAGCAAAAGCCCAGAAGAGTGCTACTGCATTTCAGGAAGGTGGGAAGGCAATACTGATGGAAAAACCTACTGCTTCTGTTAGCAAACAGTGCAGTTTCTTTGCAGGGCTTTGCCAATACAACTACTTGCATGGCACAGTAAAATCTACAGATGTGCTTAGCCCAAGACTCTCAGCTAACAGCACTTTCTTTATGAGCAGATAATTCCAGACTTCTCACATTTTCTTATTTCAGAAGATGAGAAACCCTGTGGCTTGCCGGGCACTGGTAAGTACAACCCCAGCCTGCAAAGTCACATGAGAAGGAAGGGAAAGTCACAGCATCAAAGCTGCTGGGGAGTGTGCACCAGAAAATCCCTCCACACACACAGCCTCAGCTGGAGTCACAAAGCACTGCTGCTGCTGTGGGCCTCCCTCCCACTCCCAGACCCACACAGAACTGTTCAGATACATCACAGGAGCCTGCACTTCTGCACTGCAATCCAGCAGAGGCGTCATGTCTGCATTAACAGATAGCATTACTGACACCGCCGTGTAGCGGTGAGTGTAAGTGCATCCCTTAAGGAAAGCTGTTTGGAGGTCTACCTTAAAGAGAACAGAGCTACCTGGAGTATGTGTGGTGGCTTGTAACCAATGAGAAGCTGTGGTGTATGTAAGGTGAATTGGTCAACCAATTATGTGGTAGCATGTTGGATGTGAGAAGGCATAAAAGGTGTGGATGTTACTGCGTGAGAGTTAGATGCAGATCTACTGATGTAATAGTAACTTCCAGGAACTAACTTCTTCTACTATGAGCTATGAGAACTGTCTGTTAATCTATCTTGAATAAACTCCCTAAGTTACAAGCCTTCTGATGTCTGCTGTGCCTGAGCCCTTCTGACCGTCAGTCCAGTGCCCTAGCTCGGTATAAGGGGCTCCCCCTATACCACCGAGGAGAAGCACTACTATGAATGTAGCCTGTTCCCACAGGAGGTGGCAGAGTAAGCTGCAGTACAGCTAAACCACAAAAATGGATAAACCAAGAACTCTTGCTAGAGTACCACCTTTGTCCATGAACATCATGATAAACAATGTAAATACTGCACAGAAATACAGATACCTCCAATCTCTGTGCTAGGAGAAACCTGAAAAATTGGTGCAAGAAAAGTTCAGAAAGAGTCCTTCCACCTCACAGGATACCCCAGATACAGAACAGGTTACTTACGCTTCCCAGCTTGTTGATGGACAGCCCGTAGCAGAGCAACAAGTTCTGGAGCCCTGGGCACCAGCACTCCCTCAGGTCACTGCAGAAATCAGGCAAGCTGCAAAACAAAAACAAGTCACATACTAAGAGTTTTCATTTTTGAAGAGTCAATGAGAGATTAATGAAAACCACTGAGCTTGCAAAGGTGCACGTTACCAAAAGAAACCTGCAGAGCCAAGCTCTGTGGCAGTGGAAGCTGCAAGGCAGCAGAAGGCTGGGAATGACACAGTGACTGAGTAACCCGAGCAGCCACCTTCAGTTTACATCCTTAAAATCACCTGCATTCAACAACGTGCACAGAGGAGTAAAAGCAGAACAGAGGATCTGTGTATCACAATGCAGGGATCTTTAGAAACCAGGCAGGTGTCGTGAACTGCTGCTGGACTCTGGCAGCTCAGGCACATCAGCAACACGTTGCAGAGCACACTTCAAATTCTCTCTCCCTCCACACTGCAAAACAGACCTGCAGTTTTCCCTAAGCACAAACACTGAATATCATGAAGAAAATCAACCTGGATGACAGAAATGAGCCACAAGTTAGGAAAAAACCCAGCATAATATGCTCAGTAAACAATATGTTCATTAAAAAATCATGTTTTCAATTATGCTTCAGTAGACATCAAGTATATAATTTATTTTTGTGAGGTCTGTGTGCTGCGCCACAGTCATTCCACCTTGGCAAATTATTACATTAATGCTATGGCATTTGGTACTGAAAAATATATTGGGATTGTCACCACATAGTGACAGAAGTGCTATTATACCCCCAACAAAATATGCTCCATCAGCGGCACCAGATCTGTCACTCAAACTGTGTTCTAGGATTCAGGGTATTATTCAGCTTTATATTTGTTCCCCCATCTGGAGAAACTAAATATGCAAGACCAAAGATACAAATCTCATCTGCTGTAGAGCTTAAATAATATTATTTTCTTTGTTAAAGCAAAAGTCAGGCTAAATCAAGCCAAATTATATTAAATTGTAAAGAGAAAGTTATTTTCCCTGTCTTTGTTCTAACAGAAATCCAAGAACTATAAATCCTAGAAAGTATTGAAACAGAACAGATCATTTAAGAGAACTAAAAGCACTCTTGCTAAAAAACATATTTGTTATTTGGAAACTTGAAAACAGGCCTTTTTATAAGTCAGATGAGAAGTAATTTTAAAATATAAAGAAATTATTATTATTAAGAAATCAAGAAAATATACTCATTCTATTTTCAATAATAAAACTGCACTTTAAAAAAAAAAAGCTCTTCAAGGGGGGAGGAAGAAAACAGACCAATGCTCATTAAACTAATATACTACCTTAATTTTGCAGGCACAGTTGCAGACTTTTGTGTCAGATGATCAGATTTCAGTATTCAAATGAGAGAAAAAAAAAGAAAGAGTGAAAGAAAACACGTGTTGTTAACACCTTCATACCAGGAAAGCCAAGAACCTACCAAGTTCCTCCTGCTTGAGATTCATGGGTTTCATATAAACAAAACTTTCTGGGTTAAATGCTCAGACCCCAAAGTTCTCCACAGAATAAACACACATTAGCCTTTTCAAATAATATAATCAAACATTTGCATATGTCCGTGTTGGCACAGCCATTTTTATAATTAATTCTTTTCATACTATGTATGAAACCTAATTTGTTCTAAACCAAGCCTAGAGTAACTACAACAGAAACAGTAGTCAATTCAACTGAAAAAAAATAGGCAACTCAAGAAGCTCTTTATGCTTGAAAGAAAACAGTGTTATGATCCAAACTAAGGCAGGGTCAGCTATCAGTTCTGAGATCAGAGGAAAGCCTGAAATACAAAATAAGGACTTTAAAGGTTACAATAACCAATCTCTTCAACGAAACAGCAGATAGAAAATTGCAAAACAAAGTTTCAACAACAGACATCTGACCTTCGACCAAAAGCAGTATTAAGACTGATGGCATAAACTCCTGAAACTGTGCTGCCACACACCCAGTATTTTTTATTTCCCAGTTGAGAATCCCCCACCCTGTTTTTTCCCTTCCTCTGTATTCTCCTGAACATGTCCAGTTCTCCACCCACATTTTTACCATGTTGCCCGCCTTGAAAATTGGCAGACTTAAAACCAACTTGAGAACGAAGAGGGGAATTTTTTCTCTTCTTGTTTATAAATCTTCGTATTTCAAGGAAAGCTCAGACAGCCAACAGTGGAGCCAGCTCAGTCTCCCTGACCTATGCAAGCTGGAATAATTCATTTAGGACTTTATTAAAAGCAGTAAATTGGAAGGCAGATAGCATGCAGGCACTGATATCCTTCTTAGAGAAGAAATTCGCAAATGTTTAACGCCCACAGATGACACAGTAGGAACATACTGTTACCATTAAAGAAATAAACAACTGGATGGTTGAGGGAATAACAGGCGCTAGTTTAAAAACCTAAATAGTTCCTATTTCCTTCTTTTGGAAAATAGGATGATAGCTACATAAAGTGCGATTAGATATTTCTGGATACTTGGATTTCCATGGGACACAGACCTACGACCCAGTCCTCAGCTATCCTCAGGAACAAGTGATGTTACAGGTGCCAGTGTCCAACCTGACCTTCAGCACATTACAGAATTCCAGTTAGAAATAGTAAAACTGAACAACAGTCAGCAAAGAAAAAAACTTGGAGTTATTCCCAATTTTTAAGATCCTAGAATAGAACCAACTTTTGTGTATCTCTCAAAACAGAGACAGATCCCTACCCAATAGACTACTCATGGATTTGTAACATCTAAACTCAGATCATATCTACTTTCTTCAGGTTTAGAAGGAATTTACCAAGCTAGGAACACTGCAGCTTTTTCCTCCTTCTCCACTGTAGCCTGTGCTTGTGCCTAATGGCTTCCTGACAACAGCTGAGAAGGTTAGCTGGTTTGATTGCCCACTTTTCCAACCTCCTTGCTCTTGGTAAGGAACATTAAAATTTACATGAAATGTATAAGAGGCAGGTTCCTAATCACCAAATTTCAGCTGCAGTTACTCAGTACCAAAATAGGTTTTATATACTTCAGTAGCTCTTTTTCCTGAAGCATATAGGTGTGTTATGGTTTCAGCCAGGTGGGGCCTAAATTTGGGTTTTAAAGTTTGGACTAGGCCTGAAAATTGTCAGGTGACT
>JAWWEV010000134.1:49434300-49451076 GCA_035583235.1 Hafferia zeledoni | reverse complement strand
GTTGTTATGCTTTCTCTTTCTTGCTGAATGTCTTTTAGAGTACTTATAAATTTAGAGTAATAGACTTTGTATTAATTTGGGAGTGGGAAGATATTTCTTGTTATACATAACTTGTGTAAGTGTCTGTTATATTGTAGTTTTAATTTTCTCTTTTCTGTATAAATACATATAGTTAGTTTTCAGCATAAACATGGTTTTTAGAGTTTTTTTCCCCTTTCTCCCTTTTCTTGGCTGGGGGCTAACTCTGTCTTTGGGCAGTTGGCGTTTTGCCAGCTCAACCCAAGACAAGGTGGGTCGCTCAGCAATGACATTGCATTTTTGTTCTTGTGTTTAAGTAAAAAAAAATCCTGCACCATCAAGATTCTCTGATGCTTTCATTGACTTTAAGTGAGATACTCTGATTTAAATCCACTTAAATCTAAAAACTGACACAAAAAATAAAAATATTCACTAACTCTTCCTCCTTACCCACTGGGCAACTGCTTCTTAGATGGGCTGCAGGGCAGAGCAGCCAGCCTGGGCCTGAAGGTGGCACATCTCTCCAGGGAGAACAACAGACAGTCTGCAAACCTGTGTGTGTTGAGCAGGGTGAAAGGGTGTAAAAGCAGCAACATTCACATCAGAAAGAATCCAGTTGCCCTCTGAAAAATATCTACAGATTTCCCAATTCCTATACTTTTAGAATGGAGCACAGTTATGAACTTATGTGTGAGGTTGAGGATATTACATATGTAAGTACTCATTATATGGAGATGAGAACTGATAGCAGTACAAAACTGGTGAGTTTTCACACTGCAGTTTCCTCTAAGGCACATACAGACATGCTGCATTGGCATTATCAGATTGGGTCATCTGCCTTAAAAGTCTTTTAAAGAGGAATCTCTGGATCCTACCTACCCTTCCATTAAAATTTCACCTCTTCCTCCAATTTCATAAGACAAGAAGGAAGTTATCCAGCATAACATCAATAATTAATAAGTACAGAGTGGTCATCTATTCTAGGGATAATTTCTTCTCTTTCCTTCTAGAAAGCACATTATCAGTTTCTGCCTCAGCTCCATCATACATCCTGACAGTAACCCTCATGCAACCACCAGGAGAACCCAGGCTGCTGGGTTTTTTTCTGAAAGGAGGAGAGAAGGAAAGCTTCATTTTATTCTGAGGTTTCTAGGGGCTTTAGTCTGGAAATAGTTAAAAAAAAAACAACAAACAAAACCAACCAAACAAAAACCCCAACAAACCAATAACCACAAAACCATGTTCTTCTTTAATAAAAAAAAAAATCTTCCAGATGTTATTAACAAATTGCACTTCAATCTGACTGAGGTGGAGGCTTCTCATTAAAGAAGGGGTGGAGGGGAAGGCTGCTGTCACACCTCCAGAATTTCCTTACGCTTTTAACATCTACCATTCATTCTCTGCATCTTACCTTCCTTGGCAGCAGTTTTTGCTGAATCCACAGAAGGAAGCATCTAACACATTAATTCACTTACTGCCCTAGAGGACCAAAAGGAAAACTGCATCACTTAAAAGGTTTTACCTTCCCAAATTTTTGAAGGTCAGGGAGAACACTTTTTTCACAATCAGTGGCTAAAACACTGAAATGCACATGGCACTGTTTAATTAATGAACTCTGAGAAGTGTCACAAAACTGAAAAGATTCGTTTTTCTACTACTTGCAGGAGGGGTCCCACTCTTCCCCTTCCAGGTTAAAAAGCATATTCTGGATATCTCTGTGGAAAGGGCAGGTGGAGGCCTTGGGTCTTCCTGGGCCAACAAGCAACACGGGCATGGGTCTTATGCCTCCCCACAATGAGGACTGACCGGGGGTCACTGCAGAAGAGACACTGAGAAGGGAAAGTCTCAGTATTTAGGAAGGATACTGAAGTCTGTCCCTTTTGTTTTAGAGATTCTTTTTGTTAAAAATGTCCACAGTGGATATTGAGAGGCAGGTTTTGTTCTTACTTTTAAAGTTGTGGACAGAAGCAGGCACATGGGAGTGGGGCTAAGAAACTTGCATGCCACCCTGGACCAAAACTATCTTTTCATTTTAGCAAATCCTTCCCACCTTGCCCTCAAAACATTTATGCACATCTCCACATTGGCACTGACTGCTCTCAAACACCAGGGTGTTATTTTGGTCCTTTGGCTGCATGACTTACCATTTCTCAAGTCTTAGTCTTTGCCAAACGGTGCTGCACAGACATGAAATCAGAAGAAACCAAAGCACTGGGTGACACTGAAGCAGAACTCATGTTCAGCCTCGGAGAGGCTGACAGCTCCCAATGCACAGCACTGGCTTCAGCTCACGTGGTCCTGTCAGATTGTGCGCCCCAAAAAGCCCACCTGGATTTGTGGAGTGCTGCTATGGTTACACATAAATCGCGCTATCCTACCAGTAAAAGCCTTTATGGAAATACCCTACCCCTACAGAATGATAGAGGTGGTATTTCCACTGGTGAGTAACTCAGCCTCCTACAGGTGAACCAGATGGCCAGGGCAAGGAGCTGTTCCAGAAAGACAGATGCTGCTCTGGTGCTTGGTCTCAGCACACATACATCCAATGTGCAAAAGCCAATGGAAGAGGGGCAGATCTTAGAAACATTCAGAATACAGCTCCCACACTTCGGGACAGGCAATTTGCAGTGCACTGGGCATGCTCCAAGCAGCACAATGAAGGCTTGTGTCCTCCCTGTCTGCCCCTAAGTCCACCCCCTCTCTCCAGCTTTCAGCATCACTGCTATCATGACTCTGAAGAAGGACCAGACAAGTTACTGCTATTATGAAACTGAGCAAACATCTGGGCTGAGGCTGACAGTCTCTAGGTTATCATGCCAAAAGCACAACACAATCAACATGGGGAACGTTACTGCTCTATAGCAGCTCTTGAAGCACAGTCCAAATACCACTGCACAATGTCCTCCCCCCAGCGGATGGCTCTGCTTGCTCATCCCTTCTGACCCAAACTTCAGAGCTTGCAAAAGCGCAACACACAATTTGCCGTTAGCACATCAGCAGCAAAACAAGTGTGCTTTGAAAAGCACTCAAGCAGCTGAGTTGCAAAGAATTTTTAAAAATTTGAAAGTGGAAACAAAGAAACTTGAGTCAATATTAGAAAAGAAAGCAGCCTGGAATCTACCTCCAAAAAATCTTATTAGCACAACGGGGTGCAACATGGCTAGCTGTATAATTTTCCAAATATATTTCAGGAAAAAAATTTACTTTTACACAGGCATAATTTTTTAAGGAACGAATTGAAAGCTGATATATGTGACAGAAACCAACCATGAGGGTTAGAAGCAACTAAAGATGCTCCTCCACAAGCTGTCTGGAGAGAAAAACATCTCCAAATTATCTGACTTTTTAGAAGACATACCACATTTGAGACCAGGTTTTATCTGTCACTTAGAGAGGGACCTGTGGGTGATGAGTATTCAGGTCACACACACCTTTTCTGCAGCAACCCACAGCACAACTATTCATGTGATAAACACCCACCTCACAGAAGAAGTCAGTGGCAATGAATAATGCAGGAGATCCAGTCACTCCACCACACATCATACCCATGGGATATGGAGGCAGCATTTTAACTTAAGTCATCCTTCCCCTCCAGGGCACAAGCATGCTCTTCAGTTATTCTCTCTCCACCTCTGGTTCTGCACATACAGTAACAAGTCAAACCCAGAAAACCAGGACAAGCAGTTGCAGAAGAAATAGGGACACAAACAGAAATGCAATACACCCTCTCAGAAGAGCATATTAAAATCAACATCAGTTCAACTCAATAGCTCCACAAACCAGAGACAGCGTCCCCAAAAAGGCAGTCCACTGTTCATGCTTCCCAAGAGATACACTTTTCCATCATCAGACAGTAACTTCACACAGCATTAGCTAAACCAGGATAAATTAAAATGGAGCCATACTCAGGCTTAGCTTGTAACCCTGCCTGAATGAAGGCAGGTAACACTGCAAAACTGAAGGGAAATCTGAATTTGCAAGTCAACTCCTTTTTAAAAAGGCATTATCACCTATGCTTTAGGTAGAACTCTCCCAATAACTCACTTATTAACTCCTAGTCTGAATACTATTATCACTGTATAATTCTCCACAACACCTCTTGATATTCTCTAGTACTTTCCACAGCTTATGCTGCACACAACAAGGTGCTCCATCTTAGAGCATCCTTGACACCCGCAACGCCAGGGCAAGGCACAAAGGTAACAACCCCATGGGACAAGGCACTCAGCAATGCCAACCTGGCTCCTCTGGCACTCTCTGCCTTTCAGCATGCTGCTTAGCCAACCACTCTACCAGCACACCTGGCCTTCACACAGCTTTTGCATTAGCCTGAGCATCCACTCACACTGAAGATTTAATATGCCAATAGAAGGGTTGTTGCACACTATTTTTTCTTTACAATATTTTCATATACATAAGAAAATCTATATAGAAAACTTACCCAGCAAGAGACCAAACTGCATTTATTAATGTCCTGGCAGACTCTGCCATGCTTAAAATTCCTGAACTAGAAAAAAAGGCAGAGAATAAAGGCTAAAGTCCCTCTCTAGTTTTAGTCATAATCAATTTTAATGATGCTGTTACAAGAGCTCATAATTTTGGCTTCAAAGTCACCTAAAAGACACTGGAGGATCTTTAACTTCAACAACATGCACTAACAGAAATCACTGATTCTGGACACTAGGGCAACATTTTCAAAACTTTCTGCCCTATAGGTTCTTACTCATAGAAAGGGATCATTTCCTCTACCTTACAAGCCTCTGTTGTTCTAGTTTGGGGTGGGATAAAGTTAAAAAAAAAAAATCACAATACATTTTTTAACTCCACACTAAAAGATCTTAATGCAAGTCTATGACAGGTTTGGAATAGACCATTACATATGTGGTTTAGTAGTATTAAGGCAGAACCACTATTAGAAGTAGGTATCAAATCTGTTCTATCTCCATCATCTCAAATATAACAACTGTTGAGGGGTTGGATTTTTTTTTGTTTGGTTTTTCTTGTTTGTCTGTTTTTAACAAAACAGGGTCAAGGAGTACTTGGAATATTTCTTGGGCAGAACAGCTGATAGTTAATAGAAAAAGTCCTTAGTTAGCTTATTCCTTTATTAATCTTCATTGCTGGCAAGCTGACTCATCTTTTAAGGAAGTAAAGAAATTTAGATGATTTTTTTTTTTTACTAAAGACTGCAGGTCTAGTGTTATGTAGCATTTTCTCAATTCCCTGCCTCTGATAGGAAGATCTATTAATGATGCAATTATACCCGACGAAAACAATGAGATTAATTTCTTGATCATCTTCAAAAAAAACATGCATACATTTTCCTACTGTGCCATAAAAGCTGCTATGAGGCCAACATCTCTAACCTAACCTAAATATTTTTACTACCTTTTTTTAAAAAAATCAATTTGAGGCCTCTGGTAGAAGAGACTCTGTATTTTCGCCTAAGAAAATGATGATTAAATATTCTAGAAGCGACTGGAAAAAATATGCTTTCCAGGGAAGAGACATTAAGAAGATAAAATACATAAAAATCATCAGCTACAGAAAGGTCAAGAGAATCACCACCTGAAGAAAAACTCCAAGGATGGCTGTCACATGACAAGACACTTGGTACTTACATGCCAGAGATGTAACTCCTGTACCACACATTTGCTTCCTGCGGGGACCAATGACTTCCCATTGTTTTCAGCATGACTGACTGCAGAACAGCGTTAACCTTAACAGTCTTGTCTTTATGTTACGTAAAGCTTTCCTTAACCATCCTACAGGCTTCCAAAGTTTATTCTTCTAAGTTTAGCCATATTCTATGCTGCAACATGCAAGCATATCCTTAATTTGAAAACCCCTTTCCAACAACTGCAGACAAAACATCACATCCAAAGAACTACATGTCATAGGACCGCACCCAGCAATCCTACTTATGAAAAAAAAAAAGAAGGTGGCATTTCTCAGGAATAACTTCGGCTCATGTATGATTACACAGCCAAGAAACGCAATACATGCTCACAAGTCTGATGTGGTAATCACTCATAAAATTAAATTTTAAAAATCCAATACTGATTATGAAGCTCTTTCAAAAGACAATCACTTTAAAAGTGTTTATTTAACAAAAGAGCAACAGTAAGACTGCAGCTTAATTAATAGCTATATTGCTTTACCCAAAATATGTTCATTCATTTTCTTTCCAAGGTCTCAATTCCTAAGGTTTTCAGACCTAGATTTTTATTGAGCAAGTGTTGTGTTTGGGTTTTGTTTTTTAAGTAAGCTCATACACATACATGAAAGGCAGCTATGTCTGCATTAAATCAACAAGCTTCCTATTGAACTGGAAAGAAATTTTCCTGCAGGATGTCACATACTCCATTGCACAGCCAAATGGTTATATTTACACTTCATATCAATACCAAAAATTGAACTACAGAAATTAAGATACTGATGCAATATTGCCAAGACTTCAGTAAAATATCCTGTGCATTGCTAAACCACTTTCATTAAAACACCGGAAATACCATTTCAGAATAGAACTAATTTAAGCAGTTGCTACCAGATGCTCCAGAAGGAGCAACAAAATTCACCCTTAGTAACATTCCCTCACTCCAGCTCACTTACATCCCTATCATTTCTGGCTATGAATTAAAACTTCCTGCCACCTCTTTGTTTTATCTAAGGCTTTGATTCCAGAGAATTACACTGAATTTTTCCAATTCATGCAGAACCATTCCCATTAGTAAGAAACCAAGAGGCAGCATACAGTGAGGGGGATCTCATCTCATCAAAATTGCTACCCATTTGATTTTAAGACAGAGTAACATGCAGGGTTTTTTTTCCCCTACATACAGGACTGTCCTGGACATGAACTGCAGTGCTTTGCCCCAGAGCCTCCAGTTCAAGAATGCCAGCTATGTTTACCATTTTGCTTGGAGGTACTGCAGGAATCCAGGGTCAGCAGTAGCCACAGGTGGTCAAATTTACTCAAAACAGTTAAGTTAATCAGTACAGCAGAAAAATGTAACATCTCCAACAGAGACAGCAGGGCTTAACAGCTTCCAAAATAAGTACTGATAAGGTCCAGAAGCACAAGAGCAATGCTGGACAGGCTTGGACAGGAAATTCTGGAGCTGTCTGTGTATTGATCCTCTCTGGCTAAACTGTGACAAAAGATGTAAAGGATTATGAAATTAAAAATCAAAAAGAAGGTAATTACAACAAGAAGCAAAACAGGCAATACATAGAACAAACTGAACTGAAATACTGATGGAAAGGTCTTGAGGAAGTGCCTAGTAAATCAGTGGGACTTCAGCCACTAATTTCACTGAACTTAGACGGAGGTCTGTGCCCCAAAGTGAAAAACAAAATTCAGAACCCTTTTGTAGCTTAGAAGTATTTTTTCTCACATGTCACCTCCAAGAGGTCTCAACTTGTGAAGAGTTCAAGTGCAGATTTACAGCTCTAGGAATAAAACCACCTGATGAGTGACCAACCACTGACCATGGCTGAACGGGGACAGCTGAAGTGGGACCACCTGAAAGTCAAAAACATTAAAATTCTTTATCAGACCCTTCAAATCTTAAACGGTGCCAGAAGCTGCTAGAAAGCAGTATGATAAATAAGCATCTAAAATCTCAGCTGAAGTCACAAAAAGCAAGAAGAATTCCCATTGTTTCCAGCTTACCCACCTAGGAAGCTGGTTCTGTTCAGAGCTACTGAGGGAGAACAAGTAGCTGCCAGAGATAAACTGAGTGTGTATATGTGTATGTATATACATACGTACAAGTATGATGTGGATGGACACAGTCACACATTTTAAATGCCTGCAAGACCAGTCAAATCAATTTGAAATGAATTTATTCCCATATTCAAAAGCAATAGTAAAATTTAGTACTATAATTAAGCTCTGTATAAACTGGAAATATGCATAAATGAGAGCTGGAACAGTCTTTAATTTCATACACACAGAACTTAAATAAGAATATAGGGTTCTGAACTCAACAGGTTAAACTCCAAGTATGAAGAGGTAAGTGCTTACCTCAGTTTGAGGAATCATTTTATGTACATTCATCTGCAGAAAGTAAAAGTCAAAGTTGCTGTCCTCCAGACCCAGCAGAGTGATGGTAATTGTACAGTTTTACATCTACGCCAATTTAAGCCAACTGGCCCTTTCAGCAGCTGTTGGCCTATAGAGGGGTTCAGTCACCTCATCACAGAGACACAGTCACAAGGATGCATCTTATTTGAGGGGTCAGCTTTCAGCTGGGTCCTCAAATTAATCAGCTTGGACAGGAGGCCACACGGATGCCAGGCAAAAGGAGAAGGTGTGTTGTAATAGCTTGAAGAAGATGGACTAACACCATTTAACAGCTGCTATTGGCATCAGCTTTTAGAACACTCCTTCTGGAGCAATCTAAAGTGATGTGAAACTGTGCCCATAATCTTTCACCAAGCCTTTAAACTTCATTGAAAGATGTCACATCTGGCACGTGCGACAGGCCAGGAACACTGCCAGTACAAATTATTTGGATGACACCTGTAACTTCACCAATGTGCTCAACTCTTCCCTGCCCACTGTTTTTTCAGTACTGTTTAAAATTAGAAGGGTGAAAAAAAAAATTAATTGGGGTCATAGCAGAAACTTACAGAAATAGACACACCATGATCTAATTTCAGCACAAAGAGATCATCCTCCTCCTAAGGTGCAGGAGGATGATGTAGCTGACACATGGACAGCCTGCCTGGCTCTAGTCACCTGGGAAAGAGAGCAAAATGTGACCCCAACACTAATCATGCAAAAGCCCCCTCCAAGGATCTAGAAGTTTCTGGCACTCGCTACCCACAGTTGCAGGTATTTTCAGAGAGATGCCTTTTGTCAGAAACATCAGCCAGGCTGGGCAATACCCAGAAGCTCTGGGAGCTTCAGTAGATGCAGGAGGTGGAAAGCAACAAGCAGCAACAGGGTTTTGCTTAAGAAAAACATCACGCAATTCCCTATACGCTGGGTACTGGTCAGAGAAGCATTTACCTGACAGAGATGCTCAAATTGCTCCTGCAGAATGAACAGTTATGCAATAGTCATAGTAGTAGTGGAATAAAAAGAAAGATAAAGCTTGAAAAAGCACCAACACTATAGTTCAAAGGTAGCTGAAGTTTAGAAAATTTAACAGAAACCAGGAAAGCGTTCTGCATCCCCTCCTAAGGAGACAGACAGTGCCATGGGGAAAGGCGCTTTCAGTCACAATAATTTAAGCATAATCTTAAATCAATGGAGAATGCTTTGGTGCAACTGAGGGGAAAACTTTGTTCATAGCAGTAATTAGCAGACAAAAACTGTTCCAAATGAAATCAGCAGGACTAGGACTCCAAACTCTGGTTCCATAATTCAAGCCAGTGGGTTTTTATATTCCTTTTGAATTACATACACATTTGGCTAGATCTTTCTAAAACCTTTAGAGAAATCAATGTACAAATAGATACTGTTTTTTAAACCCGCCATATACCTTCCATAGAATATGTCAAAACAGATACATTTTTAAAAACCTTTTTTGAGAGGACACCTTAAAATTCTGTGTGCTCGTGCCATTCATCATCTGCCATCTGATCTCCTGGCATATTTATCAGCAATCGTCTTTCCAATGTATCCTCTTTCTGCCTGTACTTCTAACAAGCAGCTTAAAGATAGTCTGCTAAAAGAAATAAAAAATAAAACCTATTTCTAGTTACAAAAAAAAATAAAAATAGAAAAAAATCCATAACTAGTATACCACAGGCATGCTGCTGTGTGTTTAAGCCTTAACAAACAGGATTCGTAAAAAATCCTGTTATTGCCATTCAGCAAGTACTCCTAAGAGAGAGGCTTTTTTGCTCACCGTTTTGCAAGATCACTGTATCAAAGCATCAGGAAATACTTTTAAAAGCTCACCACACTCAATGAAATCACTGAATACGCCAATTTGGAAGGGACCCACAAGGATCATCGAGTCCAACTCCTGACCCTGCACAGGACATTCCCAAGAGTCACACCACGTGCCCCAGAGTATCATCCAAATGCTTCTTGAACCCTGTCAGGCTTGGTGTTGTGACCACTTCCCTGGGGAGCCTGTTACAGTGCCCAGCCACCCTCTGAGCAAAGAACTGTAATTACTTGGCAGTGTTGTACCTAAATTCCATTTTTCTTTATCATATTACACCTTAGTGAGAACTTCCTTCAGTTTTGATGAGTTATTGGAGGAAAAGAAATGCAACACCGTATTAGCACGAATCTAAGGAAAGAATTTCTTAGCTAAAATTCCACCATCTACTATTTTTGCAAGCATATAAAACACAGCCAATAGTCTCTAGAATTGCTGAATAGGGTTTTTAGAAAGTGGGACATAGCAAAAAAACAAGAGCAAAATTGCAGAACCATCAGAAAAATCACTGAGTTCAGATCAGTTTCTTATCACAAAGGTTTTGTAAAATTGCTACTGAAACAACTATTTCTCTTTTGGCAGGACATCAAGAAAACAGACTTGAAACATTATAAAATACCCATTAAATAATAAATATGTCCCCCAGATACTCTTGACCTCAAAAACAAATGGTCTCATCCACAGTGAACTATACCTATATTATTCCTCCTCATGTTCAGAGATACATTCAGGCATCAGTCCTCCTTGGGATGAGATGTGATTTCCCTATGGAGGTACCTCAAGGTAGACACATTGGTCAGACCAGATTAGAGTGACACAAAGGCAAAGCACACTCCATGGTCATTTCTGCAGCAAAAGAGCACAGAGCTCAAGTATGGCCACAGACCAGCACCAACCCCACCGAATAATGACAGTCACTAAGAAAGAAGAGCAGACCTCCAAACACTGCTGTCATGGAGCATCATCGCATTTGTTAAAAAGCTGCCTGTGTCTTCTGGACAAATGCAGCAAAATCCAGATGTGCAAAAGCCTCAGCACAGACCCAGATACAAATGCCAAGCACCTCAGGCAGCCACAGCTCCTAGAGCAAAGTGCGAGTGCTGAGAAGGAAAGGAAAGAAAAATTTTTCCCAGTGGCATTGACCTCTTCATCCAGGAGCACAGTCTGGTTTTCTCCAAACCTCCACCAGGATGTTAAGTAGCCACTGGAATGCCAACACACAAAGAAGTAGTGTACAAAATGATCCAAGCCAACACCTGAAAGAGATGTAGGCATGGGAACTGTACTTGATTACAGATAACTAGTTGAGCCAACCTAGAAACTCCCAAGAGCACAGTGTCTCAGGAGTACAGCTACATTGCACAGGAGCTGTTGAAAAGTCATACCAGCTCTCATTTATCCATAAAAACCTGCACTTTGAGTATCCATCACATGGTGCAGATACTGATTTCCCACAGCTGCATGCTAATATAAAAGGGCCAGCTCAGTGACCTGGCTCTGGAAATCTGTAAATTTCCATTTTGCTTTTTAGATTCCATTTCTAATTATCAGAAGGAGATAAAGAAGAAAAATCCTCAGCTTTGTAAAAATGCAAAACTCTTTTATTCCCGTTCCAAGCCAAAACCAACACCAGATGGAAACTCATTTAAAATTCTTACATGCTTAGCTCTCCTTCTGCAAGGAGGTTACTACTACCAGCTAGGCAGCCCTAGAGAGAAAGTAAAAAAATAAAATTATCAATGGAATATGAAAGTGGTTTACTATATATGTGATAAGTGAAAACAGACAAAAACTTACAAAACCAATAGTAAGTTTTAATATTTACACTGAAAACAATGGGAAGTCCTGAAAATACCATCAGATCCCACCAGATAAGAAATACATATTTGTTCCTAAGGACAGTGGAAGAAACCTGAGGCAGCTTTACTCTGCAACAGCACTCAACTCCTGAAAAGATATTGGGCCACAAACTGACTAGCTGTAAGTCAGACCATGTCAGTCACTTGCAGAGGCCAAAGACACCCAAAAAGTCACCTCACCTCCATTCCCCACTTCTGGGCTATGCAACAAGTTGAGTAAGAAAGCTGAATGTGCTGGTTTAAAGGTAAACTGGTAGGAGAAATGAACCCGACTCAAAAGAGATTAGAAGTCAGAGTCACAATTTACTAAAAAGATTACAATAAATACAATGATACTGAGAAAAAAATTGGTTTTAACCCACAAAAACCAGAGGTATAAACCAGCATCTTGGGGCATGAACAGAATGGTGTTTGTTAGCCCCTGTGCTGAGCACCACATGGTCCCTCTGCGTCCAAAGTAAAAGTAAAGGAAAACCTGCTGGTGAGGATGATGATCACACCCTCATTGAGTGGCACTCCTGCTGAGGTTCTGGTCCTCCTCTGGATCTGGTGAGTGGTGGTACCAGAAAACCCCAAGATTATATATGCCCAGGTTCAGGTGGGAATGCCACTCCTCTCCCAGGGCAAGAAGTTTCACAATGGGCCATTTACTCTGTGAGTCATGGGTTATTCCTGGAATCTTTGATGGCCCATTAGCAGAGATGACCCCTCAGGCTGGGTGTGAAGGTGCTGATGCCTCCCCGGAGGGCAGTTATCACAGCTGAGTCACTGGTGTGAAAACAGGGACACTCCCCTATCTCACAGGGTTCTTTAACACCCAGCTTGCAGCCTGAGGGGTCAGGTGTGCCCTTGGCAGCTGCTGCAAATGATCCATGATTAACAGTTTATCAGAAATGACATAGCAGGTGTAGAATACACAGTTTTGGTTACATGCACACAGTGATAAGCTGGTCCCAGCTGCTGTAACGAGGACACCAGACCAGGAGAGAGAATGAGACATCGTGTTGCTTCCTGAATTTCTAGCTGCAGCTTTAAGCTGGCTGCTCTGCATGTCACTGGGTCACATTTCTCACTGGAATAATAGGAACAGTTCTGTGGGTGACTCATTCATACTTCATAAAATCTTGAGCATTTTGCAGCCCTTACAATGAATGCAGAGCAGCTTTATCTGCTCTTATTTACCATGGCCAGTCTCAACAATATATTGATGTGAAAAAACAGTAATAAAAAAGTTCTCTCATACTGAGAATACTTTACAAACAGTACAAATACAGCACTTACACACCAATTTTATCCAGAATGCGTGCAGTAGCCCTTACTGATCAGTTACTACAGAAATCTGAACAAGGGCATGTCTCTTTAAGAAAGTGAGAGTTGTCAAAGTGCTATATGTACACTATTTGCAGAGCATTCTTTATTTAGATTTCTATGGTAACCAGTAAGTAAGAGGACCACAGTTCATATTTGGAATTTTTTCATTCCCCATGGTCCAAACCAGTAGAAATATTACAATCCTTTTTTAAGTAGGAAGAAGCAATAAGCAAATACATTATGGACTCAAATAAAGCAGAGACTTTACTAATTAACTTGAGATGGAGTTCTTCTCTGACACAACAACAATACATTCATTTAAGTTATTCTGTTTAATGTGATTTAATAACACAACCAGTTTGGTATGCATTACCCCCCAGACAAAACTTGGATCCCTGCTGTTACATCATTTTACCTGTCAGAATACAATTTGTGCAGAGGAAACAGGGACAAGTTTGTTTCCCCTCTGTCACACAGAAATCAGGGACCACATACATTGTGAGAACCACTACCTGTTGTAGGGATACAGACCTGTTACCACAGGAGGAAGCATGTTAATTTTTAAACCTCACCAATAAATTTGAAAAGTGGGTCAGACAATGCACTGCAGTAACCAGTCACCCTACACCTCCAGAACAGACTATATCCAGGCTGGTCCAACTGCAAATTGTGCTTGCTGTAAACACTAAAGGGCCAGCATGAGCAGCACCAGCTCTCTCATCCACACTACCACTTTATGGGTTTTCCCGTCAAGTCCTCCCACATACATATCTCTGGACTAATTTCTGGATAATAAAACATCAGGAAGGAGAACATACTTGCTCTGTTTTGCAAATAAATAATCAGAGGTCAAAGAAAGTGTGACTTATTTCCTTTAAAGGGGAACGCAAAGCAGGACAAAAATCTACCTCTCTAACAATGTACAAAATATGTCCATTTTAACATCAGAACTGTATGTAATCTCAGCTACTTATTTCCCTCCTTTTCGAAGTCTTGATTTCTGAAGAAGATGCCAGATGCAGACAGCAGTTAGTTAGTTACCCTTTAGCCCCAAATATCCAAGACTGATTTCCAAAACTCTCAGAGAAATTAATCCACTGTCAATGACAAATGATTTCAATGGAATATTCCTCTCCCACATCCCACATATGGCTTCTCTCCTCTCAGAATTTTGGCTGTCAGAAATGGTACCACACTCCTACCCTCTGGGACCTCATGAGCAAGTCTAAAGCAAGTGGTCCCCAGTGGACCCCATTTTCCCAGTGCATGAAGGTTCCAGGAACCACAATTCCTCCTTAGCCAAAGGCTATTTTTATCAAGGAGAGAGGAAGTCCTCCCCCCATCTGCCGTGAGTTTCATCATACGTGCACAATTCCCAAGTGAAACTGCGCAGGACTGAGAACTGCAGCACTCTGGCAAGACCACTGGGGGTTTAGTAGTGAGACAGCCCAAAGATACCCAGGGAAAGCAATTGCTGAACACAGCATAGCAAGAGCCCTCCACTGCTACATTCCCCTGCCATGGCCAAACGCAGCAGGAGGTGTCAGCCAAGGCAAATGCCCTGTTGCCTACCGAGACTCGCCAACAAGGGCTGCTCCATCTCAAAAGCCAGCGTTTGCTGAACCTATTTACCACAGGACACAAGGCTCCTACCACCCATGCTTGATCAGCACAGGGTCAGTCTGTTGTGATGGGACAAGCGAGACATCATTGGCAGCACCACAGCGCAGGAACTGCACCCTCTCACTGCTGCCCAGAAAGCACAGGGCAGATGGCTGAGGCACTCCACCTTCAACTACCCAAAAAATCCTTAAGCACCAAGAGCCAGGAGCTCTTTGCAGCCAGGGCAACTCACAGAGCCAAAAATCAAACTGCAAGAAAACACCGGGGAAGGTTTACTTTACTACCAGGGCCCGTGAATGGGCACCATTTGCCTGGTTCCCCAGGGGCCTGTAAGCACCAGCCACTCTCTCCCTTTTGCCAACTTCTCCCTCCTCCTCAAAACAGTGGTGCCTGAGCACACACAAAGGCTTTATGGTAAGAGCATGAAACAGCAACAGCAGGCAATAGCCCGAAAACTTAAAGAAAACAGAAGTTCTGTGGAACAGAAAAGCACCGAGTTTCAGTGGGATGCAGAGGTCAGTGAATGAGCACTCAGTTTCACTAAAATGCTTATTTCAGACTAGTAAAGCATACACAGGGTAATAAATCTGAAAAATAAGAGTTTGTTAGATACAGCAAAACTGGAATATATTTTATATTCCTCCCTTGATATAATAAATCCAATTAATTTCAACATAACTAAAGGAAAACAGAGTACTTAAACTCTCTTATGGTCCAATCTAATGCCACTAACCAGTTTAAACAGGGAGAAATTACAAGTGCTCACCAGGAGACATGTCAGCCAGGGCATATTCCTTGCCAACAAAAACTGCAGCATGTTCATCTTTGTACCTCCAAAACAAGCCTCCTGGAACACTCTTCATAGCATATCTTTCCTTAGAAACTTCCTAGAATGAGCTATGCTGAAATATCTATTACTGTCTTCTGCAAAGCACACTGCAAAGCTCTCCAATACTTCCCCCATCTACACTTGGATGTGTTAAGTCATATAATCATAGAATATCCTGAGTTGAAAGAGACTCACACAAATCTTCCAAGTCCAACTCCTGGCCCTGCACAGGACAACCCCAACAATCACATCATGCGTCTGAGAGCATTGTCTAAATGCTTCTGGAACTCTGTCAGGCTTGGTGCTGCGACTGCTTCCCTGGGGAGCCTCTTCCAGTGCCCAGTCACCCTCTGGATGAAGAATCTTTACCGAATATGCAACCTAAACCTTCCCTGACACAACTTCAGATCCTATCACTGGTCACCAAAGAGAAGCAACCAGCATCTGCTCCTCTGCTTCCCCTTGTGAGGAAGTTGTAAAGCTGTCTCCTCTCCTCCAGGCTGAACAACCCAAGCGACCTCAGCTGGTCCTCATACAGCTTTCCCTCAAGACCCTTCACCACCTTCATGACCCTTCTTTGGACATTCTCTAATAGTTTTATAACCTTCTTACACTGTGGCAACCAACACAATACTCAAGGTGAGGCTGCACCAGTGCAGAGCAGAGCAGCACAATCACCTCCCTCAACTGACCGGTGATGTTGTGCCTGATGCATTCTAGGACATGGGTGGCCCTCCTGGCTGCCAGGGCACACTGTTGACTCAATGTCACATTAGAAAAAATCCCAAGTCACCATTTAGGTGGCACACTTTGGCACATTTTCTCCAGAGAAGTCACTCTGAGGCATCTCCCTGCATTCAAACTGCTCCTCTGCTAGGTTACACTAGCTTAAAAATGCACCTCCCATGTACTCATCATGCAGAATGCTGACTAAGGTCTAGGGAGGAATAGTCATTATATTCAGCCAATTCCTTTTTGTACTTCCCAAGTGATTCCCATCTTGACTCACTGATCTTGGTCACTGCAGCCTCACGAAACAGGCCATGGTAGAAATGTAACAGATACTGGGAAATGCCGAGCTGTAGAAATAATGCTAAGGTCTGTGTTTTTCTAATAGACCTAAGAAGGGGGAAAACTTGAAACAGGTGGTGGGGTTTTTAGAAACTGTTGAGAATGTGCTGAGTCCGGAGAACAATGATCAAGAAAATAGCGAAGTACATAGGATATGTAG
>JAWWEV010000134.1:49411109-49434200 GCA_035583235.1 Hafferia zeledoni | reverse complement strand
GAATCTTCGGAATCCTGACTTAGGACTCTAGTCCTCAGGTTCCCTGGGCCCAAATAAAGCACCGCATAAACAGACACTCTGTCCGTTTGTGTTTTCGTTCCGGGCAACAGAAACATCTCTATTCATCCCATATTTGATGACTGGACGCACACTGTCCCTTGCTCAGACTCAGAAAATACAGGAGTAGCAGGGAGATCTGCCAAAAGAGACATCCAGAAGCTTTAAGAAATCCATATCCATATGCCTAACCATATTTTGATCCAAAACACACAAACTAGCAGCCACTACACAGTGAACAAAACAGCTGCTCCCAGACAGCTGAGATCCTACTTCAGGAAGAACAGTCCCAAGGACAACAATCAAGAGTGATTTGGAAAGTTACCAATAGTGGCACCTCACACCTTTGTTTTTTATTGTAAGTATCAAGGCTCTGTATTGTGAAAGCCCAGATCAATTTCCACCAGAAGAAGGAAATGAATCTTCAGACCATTAGCACCTTTTCCTCTAACAGTTATAGTGAATCACCCTCTTCCTGCAGCTACCCTAAGCAGCACACTGTTCAGCTATGGTACACTGTCGGGGCAGGTCCAAGAACATTAACACTGTCTTGCTCTGTCCGAGCAGAGCAACCTTAACCCAGCTGTGGATGGCTGCTGGGTCTCTCAGCATCACAGCAGTAGAAAGGTCACCACTAGCAGCAATACAACAGCCTGGATAGGATCCTCCTGCTTTCAGCCCCCGCTCCAGACTTGATCAACACAGTTTGCTTCACTAACTGAAAGATAAGCATGTGAATAAAGTGTCTTTAGCAGTCCACCACCATATACATACAGAGGGGGAAAAAGCCTTTCAGGTCATACAATTATGAGCCAACCCCTTGCTGCCCCTTGCAGTGGGCAAGGGTCCTCTGCTTTTGAACACAAGAGTTAATGGAGGAAAAAACCCACAAATTTATGATACTTTCTCTACACATAAGGGAAGCACAGAAATAAAGAGATCATAAGAGAAAACAGTGTAACGTGACTTAATTTAAAAAAAAAAAAAAAAAAAAAAAAAAAAAAAAAAGCTAGTGGCCCAGCTGCCATCCTGACCACCCTGAGGTTCTGCCATGCTGGCAGGTAGTCACAGGGGCCACTACTGAAAGAGATGCAGTCAGTGTATAGCAGAATGCTCAGAAGAGCGAAGGAATGAGGTGGCAGAACTTTGGACAGCTTTTGGTCTAAATGTTTCTAAAAGGATTAAGCTCTTTAAAACAACTCTCTTCCTTTTCTTCTATTTGCAGCATATTTTATCTATCTTTTTAATTTGTTTTGATTAAGCTCATGTTCGTTCTGTCCAACCCAGTAATCCAACAACTTGATACCTGAACTGCTCAATACTCCTTCTAATATGGAGTTCAAATGTCACTGATAACCACTTGCTGAGAATGCAGAGATACATCCAAAATCCCTGTGGCTCCGCATAATAGAAGGAACAAAACCTTCCTGGAAAAATACTTATTGCCTCCAGGTACCAAGAAAAGGGAGCACGTGTACACGCAGCTCTGCTGACCCAGATTATCAAATGTTAGACCTCTGTAAGTAAAGAAGGAAAGCAAAAAGACAGAAGAAAGTAAAAGTCAGACTAAAAAAATGACAGAAAACCCAGGCTAGGATTAAAAGCCCCTCATCACCCCCAAGTATGCTCAAATCAAAACCCAAACCCCAGTATGAAGACAGCTATTGATAAGGAATTACATAAGAACATATTGCTACATTGTTCTTCAGCAGGAGTTTGGATTTTGAGGTTGTACATAACTTTGTACAGTTCTCCTAGGAAATGGGAACTGAATGTCAGCAATGGTTCCTCTCTGTGTGTGCTGACTGTTAAAAAAACAACAACTATAAAATGAAAGCCCACAGTAGGCACCACAACAATACTAGAGTTATATACTAGCATTACAGAAATCTGAATTCTTTCACCCTGAAGTACGTTAAAAGAATAACTGTTCTGCTTTTTGGAAGTATTTCTGTCAACGTGCATGCAGAACTATAAGCTCGAGAGAAATATATAGCCACTACTAGGAAGAACTAGCTGGGAAATGCAGCAACAAGTCCAGTATCAGTCCCTTAGTCTGATCCTCTGCAGGGAAACAGAGCTGAGATGATGCTCAGCAGCACTGCACAAGCCACATACCTGAGGTGCTCAGCCTCTCCAAGGCACAAGGGAAACACGGAGCCTTCCTCGCTTTTTCTCAGCACCAACCTAAACAGTCAGGCACTATTTTCTATTATCAGATACGAACTGGCTTTGGAACGTTATGAGCCTGACAGCTAATCAAGGAAATTTACCCCAGGGAACAAAATGCTTATTTTCTCTAGAAATCAAGAAACACATCCAGTTGCTTCTAACGTAAGTCGGATTATGCAGCAACCCATACTGCTAACAGTGCAGTCTAACACTTGAAGCTTGACTACAACAAAGGCATCACCACCAAAACTGACAGTTTACGCTGTCTAACAGCACCCTAAGAGCATACTGCACTAGTATTTTCCTTTATACTAAAAATGCAGAACATACAAATATGTCAAAGGTTCACTTTGAACAGGTAGTCAAGTACTTGTCTTCTAGACACAGTTTTCAAACAGATCACTGACAAAAGAGAAGACCTGTGTTCTCTAAATATTTTGTTCAGAGGGTTACCACAAAAAATCCAAAAGGCCTACAAAAAAACCTTACTTCACTCTAGCCAGAAATGCATACCACACAAGCACAGTCCTTCCAGTAAGAAAGCAGCCTTTGGGGTGGTTTTGTTTATGCACCAATTAGGTTGTTAAATACATTCAGAGGTAACCCACCTACCAGAGAGCACATTCCTCAGGGTGTGCAAAACACAAAGGTCCTCTTTTTCACTGAAGAACTCTAAAACTCTAACAGAGAACAGATTGTTTCCTAACATCTTTCATACAATCCTGTTTGTGTTTCTACAATTCAAACACATTATTCACAGTATTTAACTTCTCCTCACCTTAATTCCTTAAGTTTGATGAATTTTTTTAAGCATTATTTTCCCCACAGAAACCCCAAGCCAATTTATAAAACAGTAAGTCCTAAAGACCTTCAGATATGGTGCTATAAAACATTACAGTAGAGTTCAAGTTTTGTTGTTTAGATGTAACTTTATCCACATTACAAAGTAAAGATGCAAAGGACAGAATGCCTGGACTTGGACTGGTGTCCCATGTGGTAATTATTTTTCGTTAACCTGTAACACCTGTTCTTTTGAATATAGTCCTGCAGATATTAAAAAAAAAAAAAAAAAGAGTAATGCAAGTTAGATCCACTACACTACAGGAGCACATTAGAAACATCAGCAATGCTGACTCTAAAGCAGAGATTCACCTGTGAGATAGCACCAGCCCAAACTGCAAGGCTGCAAGCTGCTGCCCAAATTCAAGCACCTTGCTTCGGGCTCTGATCCAGATGACATTAAACCAGCTCAGATCTCCTCCACAGTCACAGTATATTTCTGTGAAATACAGACAATCCATCTATAACAACGATGTGTGGAAGGTGAGGCAAACAGGATGCTATTCACTACAAGAAAAAATCCAACAAAACTTAAGACAGTGCATTTTCATCTTGCCATAAACACCACCATCTGAAGTCAGCTTGCTTCCAAGTTTTAAACTCAACAAATAAAATTTACTTGAAGAATTATACTCATTTAGATATCAAACACTAATGATTGCTTTACTGTTTTAACCCTTTCCTTTTTATTCCTTCACTGATGTTAAAACTTGGGTTAATTTTCTTCCCTTCCCATGCTTTTACTACATGTTGGCTACAATTTTGTAGAAACATGTCCTACCATAAAATTGTAAAGCTGAGTGTTTTGGGGGACTGGAAGTGGATGTTGTTTGCCCAGACTTTATGAAGCCTTTGACACCATTTCCCACAGCGTTCTCCTAGCAGCAGTGGCTGCTTGTGGTTTGGATGGGAGCACTTTACGTGGTGAATAACTGCCTGGAGAGCCAGTCCCAGAGAATGGTGGTGAATGGAGTCAGATCCAGGGGGCAGCAGGTGGTGTTCCCAGGGCTCAGTATTGGGGTCAAACTTGTTTAATATCTTCATCAACAACCTGGACAAGCAGATTGAGTGCACCCTCAGACAGTTCATAGACGATTGAGTGGGAGCATTGATCTGCTGGAGGGCACTGATCTGCTGGGGGGCACATGGACAGGCTGGATCAAGGGCTCAAGGCCAAAAGTGTGAGGCTTAATAATGCAAAGTGCTGGGTCTTGCACCTTGGTCACAACAACCCCAAGCAGCGCCACAGGCTGGAGAAGAGTGGTAGGAAAGCGGCCCAGTGGAAAAGGACCAGGGGGTGCTGGTCAACAGCAGCAGACCAGCCAGCAGTGTGTCCAGGTGGCCAAGAAGGCCAATGACATCCTGGACTGTATCAGAAACAGTGTGGTCAGAAACAGGGCAGTGATTGCACCCCTGTACTCAGCACTGGCAAGACCCCAACTCCACTACTGTGTTTAGTTTTGGCCTCTCAGTACAGGAAAGACACTGAGGTGCTGGAGCATGTCCAGAGAAGGACAGCAAAGCTGGTGGAGAGTCTGGAGCATGAGTCTTATGAGGAGTGGCTGAGGGAGCCGGAGTTGTTTAGCCTGGAGAAAAGGAAGCTCTAGGGGAGCATTTTCATTCTCTCTAAGAGAGCTGAGGTTGAAAGGAGGTTGTATAGCCAGGTGGGGGGGTGGTGGTGGGGGGGGGGGGGGTGGTCAGGCTCTTCTCTCAGGCAACAGGCATTATGACAAAAGAAGAAATAGCCTCAAGTTGCACCAGGGAGATTTATATGGGATATTATGAGAAATTTCTTCACAGAAAGGGTGGTCAAGCATTGGAAGAGACTGCCTGGGAAAACGGTGGAATCACTGTCCCTGGAGGTATTTAAAAGACATGTAGATGTGGTGCTTAGGAATATACAGTCTGGTGATGGACTTGATATTGCTAAATTAACAGTTGGACTGGATCATCTTGTAGGTCTTTTTCCAACCTAAGCAATTCTATGATTCTATGATAATGGGTACCATCAGCACACTGTATGTATTAACCAATTAAGAGCTGGATAATATCTGACCCACATGCACAGAATTATTGACTAGCGCTCAATCACCATCTGATCTCAGCAGCTGGGCTTGCATTAGGAACAGCAAGGCAGCATTCACACACTGCCTCAGACTAACATACACTTTCTTATCTGGTTCAATCTTCCAACTGTTCCACAAATCGAGCAATTTCTACAGATAACTTGTCTTTATTTGGCTGCTTGTTTTATCCTACACTCATTTTTCCCCTCTCTCTGTCTGTAACTATCTATACATGTATGCACGAAGATCTTAACATGTGAAGAAGCACAGGCAGGCATAAAAGCACATTTTATATAAACCCAATCACAGAAATCTGAAGCTCTGACCATTTTCATTTGAAATCAAAGTTATCATGATGATTTTTTTAAAATGTTTATTTATTTATTACTGTTACTTGCTTTCACATTCTGGCTAAAATCAGCTGTGGAAATGACAGAAGAAAGTGTTTTTTTAACACCATAAATTTTAAGCCAAAACAGAAGCAGGAAGTTCTGGAAATTTCACAGGAAAGCTGCTCAGGTTTGTATTTTAACATTTGAATAGAGAACAGATATGAATCTCTAAAAATTAAGGTACATGAGCACCAGCCAAAATCAGAGCAACACATCAATGGGTGCTGTTATCAAACTGAACTTTAACACCATTACATCAGGGTCACCACATACATGGACTCTGGTATTACATTTTATTTAATAAAAAGTGATACAGACTCAGTTCCTCAGGATAGGGACTACATATTTTGAGTTAAAATAAGATATTGTGGGTCATTAAAAATTAAGACTGAACTATCCCTACAGAGCTCCTGAAAAGTTTTGATTACTACACAGAAATACTTGCAAAGCTCTATTTCAAAGCTTATGCTTTTCGGTCATGTACCTAGAGATACTTAAGCCGTAACAACCAGTTTTGGATGGGAGGTAATAGAGGTCAGACAGAAACGTGAGCAAAGTCCCCTCCTTGCACAGTTCTGAGCACCCAAGAGCACCTGCCAGATGCCCAGCTGTGCACAGTTATCTCACTGCATGTGGGACCCCCTCTCCAAAAGTTTTAACTCCTGTAAGTTTCTACACAGTGGAATCAAACAAAGAGTTTTAAAATTACTGCTTAAATTCCAAACAGTGGCTTTTTAAAAGTTAACAGGATATGCATGTGTATATAAAACGTGGACTGAAAAAATAAAATAGAGTTCTCATGTTTGAGTCATTAGAGCCGATATGTTTCTTGGCATAAAGCTAAATAAGGAAGGGAAAGGAACAAGAACGGCTGGAGGATATCCAAGTTTTTAATGCTTCTAAAGCAACTGACATTTATTGGCCAAAGAAGAAAACACTTCAGATAATTTCAGCCAAACCAATTTTTTTTTCTTCCTAATTGCTAAATAGCTGTAGTTACCAAGGCAAGACTGTCTTCTTCACCTGAACTGCCCTTCATAATTTAACTAGTGCACTACACATATTAGTATCAATGTGCATGTATTTCATGAAATTAATTAAATGCAAAAAGAGAACCCATAGTGGACTACTCTGTGAATGCCACCAGTAACTGCCACACAAGCCTGAACTTCTCCAAAGTAACCATGGCCACCCACAACAGGCACACCGGTGTCTGAGAGCAGCTTTGTCTCAGCAGTTCCTGAAGCACTTGAACAAGAGGAGCAGGTTGTCTTGGTTGGTTAGAGCATGGCACTAATAATGCCAAGGTTGTTCGTTCAATCCCCACACCAGCCATTCACTTAAGAGTTGGACTCAATGATCCTTGTGGGGTCCCTTCCAACTCAGAATGCTCTGTGATTCTGAAGTGAAGTGTGCTTTGCATTGCCCACCGAAGCAAGGAGGAGGAAACAATGGCTGCCACATACACCTCCCCAGGCAGCAGGGGCTTGCCAAGATAAGCAGGTGATGGGCAGCTGGTGGGATGCACACGCATCAAACCCTGGCTGAGAGACCAACAGCAAGGGTGAGAGTAAGAGCTCAGTGTGCATAACAACAAAGACAAGGGGCATTCTATCTCCCATGCTGTTGTCTTCTAAAGTATCTCATAATGCAACAAACTGAAAGGAAGGCTGCAGTACGGGGAGATGAAAGGCAGGAAGATTTAGCAGATGACAGTTTCTGATGTAAAGCAGTATCTGACAGGACCATGAGGAGTCTGCAGAGAAATGAGTGACATAAATGGACATGAAATAAAACATCAACGGATTTGAGTATTAACAAATGTGTACTAAATGCAAGCTTTTATACTAGCTATAAAATCACAGGATTTTTAATTAAACTATTAATTATAAGCTCTAGAAAGGGACTTGAAACAGTTCAGCAAAAGGTTCAAGGTACAGCCATGGTTTAAAAAGCAGAAAAAGAGAACCTCAAATTCCATAGCTTAGCATGAACAGAATTAAGATGAAGAATAATGTTAGCCTAATTAACATCATATAGAGGACAACAGTGCAGACACCTCTGCAATAACATGCTCTGGTAGTCACCCTAAAAGGTGCTGCTAAACCAGACAAGGTTACCTCTTTCAGAAAGAGGTAACAAGTCTGGTTCTGGGAACTGAAAAACCCTCGAAATAGACTGTCTTCCTGAACAATCCAAATCTGCTGAAATACAGCCAAGTATAAGACAGTAAATCATTTGGAAAAGGAAGCCTGGCAGTTTCTGCTTGCATATACAAAAGGCTGTGTGTGTGTGTATAAAATACGGAAACTAATTCCTGCAGGAAGTCATGGAAATCAAGTATGGAACATTTTGTGTGAGTACCAGGATCAGGACAGTTGTTTCATCTATGCCAGGATTATTGCTAAGATTCTTTTACCAACAACCGTGAGGCACAGCTCTACCTCTAACCATCACAGACCAGAATAAAACAACAGTGGGAGAGATTACCCTGTAGAACGCAGAGATGTTTCTACTTCTTCCTCTGGAGACATACACCCCTGACACTGACAAGGTACTAAAAATACAGGGCCTGATCTACACTGACATTTCGCCCCAGCCTCAGACAGCATGCAGCACACCATCTCTCTGGCACAGATGAAGCTCAGTCCACAGTGGGTCTGCTTCTGATACCAGAGAAAAGGAGCCCTGCAGAGGAGCAGTTGTATCTGCTGAAACTGGGCTCGTTTTTAAACTGAAGGAAGGTAGATTTAGAATGGACCTAAGCATAAGATTTGTATGATGAGGGTGGTGAGGCACTGAACAGGTTGTCCAGAGAAGCCATGGATACCCCATGCCTGTAAATGTTCAAGGTCTGGTGCGATGCAACTTTGAGCAACGTGGTCTAATGAAAGATAAGATGTCCCTGCCCATAGCAGGAGGGTTCTTGGAACAGATGATCTTCAAAGATTCCTTCCAATCCAAACTATTGTACAATTCCATGATTCTACCTGCCCTATAATCTCATCTCTGCCTTTCATGGCTACCACCCATACAAAGTCAGTCTGGTTGGGAAAACAAGGGAGCACCAAACAAACAGTGCCAAAGGACAAAAAGACACAGAAAGACAACCATATAGACAACCACAAGGCCCTGCACCCTGATCCTCACGCAAGTGGGAAGGATAGCTCCACATGAACAGTACATGTGGGCCACTCAGAGAAAGGGTTAACTTTTGCTACCACTCAGGAAGGAAAAACAGCTCTCCCATGAATGATCTCTGATCTCAGACCTACCTCTTACATAGTTTGAAAACACTGACTAAAATGGCACTTTGGATATGTCAGGCCTTTCTGAAGACATCTATCCCAGCCACAGTGCTTCCCTCTTCCTTTTGTCACTCCACATGTAATACACACAATAGGACTCTCCCATAAATTGTGCAAAGCTGTTTCAGAAATTGCATCCTCAACATGTGGGAACATCCACATTCCTTAACGACTTTCTTAGTACTGCACGTGGTGCTAAAGACTTTCCAACCCATTCACCTAGGGAAGCATATATTTAGTCTTGTGTGGGCAAAGATGTCCTTTCTCAGAGAAAAAATGTCATAGCATGAAGCTTAGATAAATCAACAGTCCTAAGATTAAAGCATCTTGCTGCTCTCAAAACAAGCCCAGAAGAATTTCTTTCCAGCTGAAACAAAGTAAGTTTCATGCCTTTTTCTAACATTCTGTGAGTCAAGAAAGTGATTAAATTTTTTCCTGTGTTCAGAGTTAAGTGGTCTCTGGAGACCATAATCATCCTTTCTATTCTAGGAAAGCAACCTGTATTGTTGTCCAAGTCATTGCTTTTCCAGAATGTTAGCTCTCCAATGGGTAACCTCTTCTAGCTCATCCAAATCCCATCAGCTCCACATGGTCTCCTTTTGAAAGTCCCTTTGGCCAAGACTCAGTCCCAGGACACGTAACTCATTCTAGTCTGCACAAGCCCATTCACTTTTTCTCTTTACTGATGGCCCAGACATCATCTCCACTCAAAGGGAAGATGAGGACCAAGCCCCCTCATGCTCTTAGTATCAATATCACGGCAGTAAGTCCTTATATGTGATGAAAGGCTCTCCATACTAGGGCAAAAGATCAGCAGTTACCTTCCAACTATCCACCAAACTGTGTTTCGATAAACCCCTGTGAGGAATGGAGTATCAGTAATTACAGTAACTCACCAATAATTACTTCAGCAAGTGAGCTACAGGAGCGCATACCAATGACAGAGCTGCATACACACATAATCACTGTAAAATCCCTACGGACATGTAGCTTGTAATTTCTTTCCATTTTTCCGACCTGTTCCCACTACCAATGAACTACCAATACTTAGCAAGACTGGCTGGTAGACATGACTGCTATTAGTGTCTTCTAGAGATGCTAAGAGCCAATGCTTCCCTTCAGACACAAGCAATGTTTTGCAGGCAGAGCTCCATCAGAGAAGGTCAACAGGCAGAGATTGCATTTGGTGTTGGTATACAAATGTGTATTAACCCAGTAAGTTAAAACCAGATTACTTTTCACAACTGTTCCTTCCAGTACACTTTATTCAATGGAAAGAAAACCAAAATCTAGAGGAGAATTTGTATTTATTAATCTCTGCAGACTCACTGCAATCATAATTGGGCAGCCTAACTGTTCAGAAGGTTATGCCACTGATTCAGTTGCACTGCAATACAAATAAAGATATCTGCATAAAGTGGGCTGCAAAGTGCTAAAATAGAGACCTAATTAAGTTACACGTTTTTGCATCATTGCCCTCTCTATTAGAGTCTGGAAAATTCAAGGCAACATACTATTATATATCATATACTATTATTCACATAAATGCCTAAATTACAGAGTTTTTGGAGATACTGGTTATGTGCTTATTAAAAAGTCATTTAATTCATCATATACAGACTTCTTTCAAGACAAATAGGAAACATGAAAGCAACATCTGAATAGCAAGTCTCAATCAGAAATTATTTCTGCTGCCATAACAACAGATTTTCCCTCCAGATTTTCTTTTCCCTTCTCACACTGTGCACAAGCAAGGGTTGGAGGAGAGTTTCTGAACCCTAACTCATGCTGTTTGCACTTACCTTTTAAAAAAACCCAAACCCATGATGAGTAGAAACTGTGACAGGACTTCACAACTCTTCAGAAAGTTGTGTAAAATTGTTGATACCATGTAAGTACAAAGCTAAAGGACCTGAATAAATGAGGTTGAGACTGAATGTTAAGATCAGAGGCTCTTGGGGGCAAGGGGGAAGTAAACATGTGCACTGGATAGAACGGAGATACAGAAATGGTTATTTTAGAAGCGGAGGACATCCTCAAATGTACAAACAATGATTCGATGTAGGGATACAACCAAGTTGGGCTTTGCAGTAGATGTTATGAAAGCCTTGGCACAGCCTGCACACACACACAAAGATGCCCCTGAATGAAGCCCTGCTGATGTTTCACACCCAGCTATCACTTTTTGGTTTTCTTCCTTGTCCTTTTCACCTTGTGCCTAATTGATTACAAGCTTGGCTAGCATTGGAACTTGTTCAGCTTCACAGCAGGCTGGCTGTGGCAGTGCCAGTGGCCCTACAGATCTGTCAGCCCCCAGCTGGGGTGGCAGCATCCCGCCAGACTCTCCTCCAGGAAAGGAATGGGGACAGGGAGTGATGCCAGAGCACAAAGGGCACTCCAGGGCAGCCAACCTGGAATCAGCTGCTCTTCAATAAAGTTCTTCCCATTCTGTGAATGCTAACTCCCAAAACCCAAACTCAGGGTTTGACAAACTTACCTATTGAGAAGCCATTTAAAGCCAGAAATGGTTTTCTAAGCACTCCCTCCCTTCTCCCTCAAAGGATTTCACAGAGCATCAGGGAGACAAAAGAAAACTTCCTCTCAGAATTTTAATATATATTCAAAACAGGCTTAAATATTTAAAAGAAATTCTAAACTGCAGTTTGTTTCATGTGAAGCGATTCATGTGTCTTTATCATAGAAACCACAGCTGCTTGATAGTACATTTTCATCTCATTGTTATTCCTTCACTAACCACAGCACATCTTTTATCTTAACAGTTGTTAAGATTTCTGAAGTACTAATTTATGCCACTTCTACTTAAGAAGCCTATTACCATCCTCACATCAGAGATGGATAAACTGCAACTTCCCAAACACTGTACAACACCAAAGTCAGATAAAGCAACACCTTTCCCAAATAGCTCTTTTAACCATGCAACACACACATCCTCAGTTATAAACACCAATGAGAATGTAGTCCTCCTTCACAACCACCTTTTACAACCAAGGATGCCCCACATGGTTTTTATAATGGTAAGCTACAGTGCAGCTGGCTCCAGTGAGATGCATGTTATTCTTCCTTTGACTTCTGCACATATTTTCTTCATTTATGCTCAGTGATGTGGGCTCAAATCTCTTGAAAAAGAGCATGAATCTAAAACCACATTTAGTCTGAATGGGGTCTTTGAAGGTTTTCAAGCAAGATTTCTTATGGACACAACAACGAGCTCCTGGAAGAGCTAAGAGCAGCACCTTTCTTGTATCCTTGCAGATAGGATACAGATAGGTTGTGATTAGAGCTAAACCCAAAACATTCACTTGATAACCTTCCCCAGCCTCTCTGCCTTAAATCTTCAGAAGCATGGGGAGTCTGAAAAGAAATTAAACAGAAAATTAATAAAACTGAACAGAAATTTTTAGCCTTTTGTTTTGACCTGTCTTACTCTAAGTTCCTATAAAATTAAGAGTGCAACTCTCAAGGGACAAAAAAAACCCCACAGGAAAAAAAAAAAAAGGACTTTTACATTAAAAAAGGAATTCTGACAGAATACTTCAGTATTAATGCTTTTAAAGAGCTGAATAGGAATTTCATGAAAAGCAATTTTTAGTCATGAAGACTTGGTGGTTTTCGTTTAAAGGTTGTGATGTACCACAACTTTGACCAAACTTCCACCTGCACATATTTCAGGCCATCAGGTAACTTCAGGACAGAAGTCCTCTTTTTATTCAAGAACATGCAGAATCTTAAACTTTTAAGAAAGTCTCCTCATTCCAACTTAAAAGACATCCCACTCAGCACCAGGGAAAACTTCTCCATTACAGTGCAGCGTCTCATGTCATTGAGCTGGTGGGTTTTCCCCACCTTGGTGGCCGAAGAGATCCCTGCTGGGAGAAAGGGATGATGAAACACCTAAGTAGCATCAGTCAGGGTCTAGACAGAGACTTTCCATGCAAGCCTTTCTGGTTTCTATGTCCTGGTAAAGCCAGATTGATAAAAGGTGTTGAAATGCAGCTAAAGGCACTCTGGAAAAGCAGAACACTGCAGCAATGGGAGTTGAGTCAAATGCAAGTGCATGTATTTACAAACCCTGCAAGGAGCATAATGTCCATGTGGCTGTTCTGACAAGGCAGAGGAGAAAGGCTCCCAAGAACATGCTATTCAAAGCCTGTGACAGCTGAGGCTGCCAGGCTGCTAATTCTTTCTTGCTGTTTGTAAATTCTTCAACAATCTGTTGACTGGTCTTTGGAGGAGAAACAGACCGACACTGACTCGAAGTCTTTTCTTCTCTTAACCATCTATAATAAAGAAAGAGTTGCGCTGCAAGTATAAGAACAACCAGCCAGAAGAATCTCCCTAGTGCCAATTCCTGGTAGTCACAGGATCCCTAGAGATATATCTACCATGCTAGTTATCACTTACATGACCAAACATTAGCTTGCAGCTGGCACTCTAACACTAGTGCTAATAATCCAGGTGGAGAAATGGAACTATGGAAAGTAATGCCTTAAGGACATCTACATCTCAAATCTATGACTCAGTGAGAAAAGACAGATGTGTATCTATTTTGTTATCAACTACACAACATTACTTAAGCAACCTCTCTCCACTTTTCTCCCCAAAACACATTAGCACAGTTAGCAAATATTTAATATATGCAGGAATCCTTACATAAACTAGACATTAGCGTGCCTTAAAATTCCCCAGCACTGCCAGTGTAGACAGATCCTTCCGTGACTGAACTCAATGTGGTTATGCAGGAACTGAAGGCAGGCACCTTTACAGCACAGACACACAACACCCATAACTCCTTTGCTCTGATGTACTTACTGCAACACAAACCATCTTACTGGTCATTAATTACTATTTTTCCATATAATTTTAAAATTGTTTCAAAATAAAGTGTTTTTCCAAATGTAATGCTTTCCCCTAACATCACTAAAAACACTACTTCAGTTAGGTACTTTAATACAACCAGAGGGTCTTAATAGAGAGTGAGGAGAATTTAAGAGCAATGATTTAATGATTCGCTTGGGGTGAGGGGGAAATCAGAACTTATCAGTCCCATTGAACTTTCTCATCCATTTCAAGTTGGGACAGAAAGTTGCACAGCAGGGAAGTGTTTGTTTATTTTTCTCTGGTCACACAGGAACACAAGCAATGCTCGCTATCCACAGGTTATCAAACAGCACATGTGCTTGCATCTCCTCTGGTCTGTGCCACAGCTTCCCTGACCACCCTCATTTCACCATGCACAGAACCCACTAGTAATTGTCTATTGCTGTGCTCCTGGCTTCAACAGAAAGTCATGCATTTTCTGAATGTTGCTGCATATCAAACTCACTCCAGTCAGTTAAGCCATTGCTAAACACTTTTGAGTCAAAACACACCTTCCCTACTTCATAATATATGCAATCTGTTCTAGGAAGGGGGGAAAAAAAGCAAAGTCAATAAAACTTTGACTTTGGGCAATTCTACCTTGTGTTTTGCAGCTGCTCTATAACAAGAATTATGGTTTATAGAAAGAATTCAGAGAACGTTTGCAACTAAAGAATATCTTTATCTCAATTTTCACCAGTCTAATTTCAAGTCCACTTCCCCCTTTGCAGATTAGTAGTTTCTCGTGGGTTTTGGATATATATCAATTTTTTAAAAGTACCAGCTGAACCATTAGGGCTAAGGGAATATCTCTGAAAAACAATATCCCGAAACTACAAAGGTCACACTGTCTGCCAGGAAAGAGCATCAAAAACACACTCCAACTTGGCTTGTCCTTACACACTGTCAGCCTAAAGCCAAACCAGTTCAGAGCCAGCTACTTCCAGCAAAAGCTAAGCTGTCTCTGGCTTGTGCTCTTCAGGATGCAAATGATCTGATGTCAAGATATTGTAGTAATCTGAGGAGGGAGAAGGCATAAATTTGTATAAACAAAGCCACATGCCTTTCAAACATGGTTCAGGCCCCACTTACATCAGAGGGAAGTACTTCAGTCCTTCTATTCCATTAGCATGGGTAAGCCAAAATCAAAGTTCTGCAGATGTTGAAGTACAGCCTAAAATACAAAAGGAAAGCCAAAGGAATCAGATATTGCTAAGCAAAATCGACAAAATATTTTCCTAGCAGTGCCCAGAACATAAAAATCCCTATTGTAACTTAATGGCAGCATCCTACATCATTCAGATTCAAAGAGTTTTTTAGAATGTTGGAAACAACATCTTTTACAGAATTAAACATACACAATGCCATACTTAAGTCCTGACCATGGTCAACCTAAAGTTAGCACTTCTCCTTACAGTTAGTCTTATCTTACTCACCCCAATTCCAATGGCTTACCTAGAATTAATATACCACAAGTCAGTAACAAGGATGGCAAATGCCTTCCTTTGGACAGGAAAACCTTGCTCGCCACTATACCACTCTTTGAGTCTAACATAGGGCAGAGTTTACCACCTGAATAAAAGGTTCACCAATGACTCTCTACATAAGATCCCGAATTGCTGACATGAAGTTTTTATATACAGAAGAGTATTTAGGGAGGCCAACTCTCACCCTTGCTCTAAGATCTTCTTCACTGACCCTACAGAGCTGCCATGATTTGCTCTGTAGGTCATCAAGGAACAAGAATAGACACTACTTGAATCATTGCTGCCCATCTTCATGGGACGGTGACAGAATAGAAAGCCCCTAACTTAAATACCACAGAGTAGGCAAAGTTGGTAGAAGGAAACTCCTAACACTGCTCCTAGAATTGCTTGTAGTTTTCCAGCACCATGTTCAAAGATACAATCACGTACCCACAGTAAGGCTACACTGACATTTAAAAAAAATCAGGGAGGGAAGATGTTGTTTGGTATTTTTAAGACAGACAACTCTAAAATACAAACTAAGCCCCAAATGTGAGCGACTTCAGGTTACACACAACCTGACTACGAACTTTATAAATTTGGATAATGATAGTATTTAATAAATAGAAACACAGTATGCAACCTTCTGTATTTAATGTACTGTTACCACAATTACACATGCAGTGAAGTCCTTGCCAATACCTTTACAGTAAGCAAAACCAAAACCCGGTTGAACTTTTTGGAATTCACCTTCTGGTAAGATCCAAGCAGCCAAACAGGAAGCTGAAACCAGTTTGGGAAACTGTATAGCCACAAGCAGTCCAAAGCCCAGGAACTGTAAAGCATTTTTCCCTTTTCCCAGACTGAGTAAACCAGTCCAGTCATCCTTTCTGCCAATTACAAAGACAATTAGCAAAGTCTTGTTTCAATTAGCTTTTCCACAGCTGTAAGTACAAGGAAGAGTACCATACAACTTCAGAGAGAAAAAGTGTGATAAAAAAGGCAAACTGAGGTGGAGCTGAAAAGGAGACAGGGAAAGACCAGATAAAGCAAGAGACACAAAATCCCAAAGCATGTCCCTCCAAAATGCTGGGTACTACATGGGGTAAAGCCAATGTGTGTGTTCAGAACAAGGAACCTTCTCATATCAAGTAAGATTTAAAATTATCTTTCTCACTTCTCATTTTCAAACCAATTCATTTTATTCTAGACCAGACCCCTACAGTACCCTATATAATGGCTTGATATACCTACATATATGCAACATCTCATTTAATACCAGAAAGACTAATGCATTTTTTGAGTATTTCTAACTCCTGTTTGCCAATTTTTTGTGGCAATATCCATCCATAGTTTTCCCCCAGCCTAGGGGTCTCCATTCCTCTTCTATTATTTCCCCCTTAGCACAACCCTTAACTGCTTTGTAACTCCAAAATCTGCCATAATGAAGGTCTTACTAAAGGCCAGATAAAATAAAAACATGTATCCTAACTCACATTTTAAGGTAGGGGAAAGAAAAGAAAGGGCCACTTATTTGGCATAGCCTACCAACAGATTAACTTATGCTGCATTTTGTCCCATCTTCCATTCAAGACTTTAACTATCTTTTCCTTTCATATCTGTTTTAGGACTTAACATACCAAAAGACTGTTTCTTCTGTAAACACACACTGTGCTTCAAACACACCAGGGCTGTTACCATTTAGAAAAAAAAAACAACTTTTAAATATGTTCATATTCTATTAGAATGAAATCAAGAAATACGCAAAGAATGAAAACACACCACTTCACTGCTCAAAGTAGAAGTTTTTTAAAAAAAACCCCACAAAACAACACCCCAAACCCCATGACATTATCATTCAGGGAGCCTACAAGAAAGAAGGAAAGACTTTTTACAAGAGCATGTGACAAGAAAAGGGGACATAGCTTCAAACCAAAAGAGAGGTTTAGATTAGATATTAGGAAGTAATTCTTTACTGTGAGGGTGCCGAGGCACTGGAACAGGTTATCCAGAGAAGCTGTGGGTGCCCCTTCCCTGGAAGTGTTCAAGGCCAGGCTGGATAGGGCTCTGAGCAACCTGGTCTAGTGAACGGTGTCCCTGCCCATGGCAGGAGTTGGAATGAGATGAACTTTAAGGTTCCTTCCAACCCAAGCTTCTCCTTCTCTTACTCCAAGAAGTAGCAGTCTGCTGAGAAAGAGAAATTAAGCTTATGTTTTCCCTCACAATAGCAAACATCACCTTAAGGATACCCACATTTTCCATAACAAAATATACCTATTAATTGTATATGTCATGCAGGGCTTCCTCAGACATAAAGTCAACCTTGGTCTCACACGAGGGAGGACACCTCCTCACTACAGAGAGGCAGGACTTCATCTGTGAGGAAGAGGAGCAGGTCTAACATCACACATCAACTGCCTTGTGATAGCATGAGGCATCTTATGAGACAAGGGAGCAGAGGACATGAGGCAGACATCTGGGCAGGTCTGACATAGCTGTACTCCTAAACCCACCTCTCCATCTCTCAACTTCTACATGTTACTTGGTCCCCATAAGCTGGTATTATTGTAGACCCCACCCCCAAACAAATCAACCTGTTACAACACACGGCAGAAGTGATGAAGCTTTCTTCAGGGATAGCCTGAGGACGGTGTAAACCCCATCGGTACGGGTAGGACCTGAATACAGTATCTACCCACACAATTTCATTCAGAATGCAAGAAAAAATTCAAGACTTGCTGTTCTCCCTTCTCCCCTTCCACAGTTGTCCTGTGATTCATTTCTGAAGACAAAACTTCTCATTTCTAATATACATGAAATGTTGGTGCTTGTCTGACTTGATGTGGAAAGGAAAGCATAAAAAGAATAACTGGGTCAAGGCAGCAATTATCTAAAGTTACATTAACATGGAGAAATCCACGTGACAACAGGAAAATCAGAAGATCTCAAAATTCCTGTTGGCATGCCATTTCTTAACTTCATAATTAAAGCATCTAGTTAAAATCCCAGGCTAACATTACAAATACTTTGCTTTTATCTTTGAAGAGAAAGATTTTAAGAAAAAGGTTGTTTTAAACACAGAAATTGTTACACTATGAAAAAGTAATGAGAAAATGAAGGAAATGAACATGTAAAAGCCTCCTAAGACTACTCCTCTTTAGAAGCGACAAGCAAATTTCCTGATTGTGATTCTGACAATGAGCTGCCATTCTATAGTAAGCTAAATTTCTGAAACCATCTCTGTTGCCTCTTAAGATAGCAGCACTTGAGTCAGACTTCCCAATAGAGCTGCCTTTTTTTAAATACCTGCTTCCATCACAGGGTATAAACTTCACACTGGTATTTTACTCCAGTATTTTGCCTCTGTCAGTCCTCAGCAGACACCCAGTAAAACAAATCCACTCCAGCTGCATTACTTTCCCCTTGTAAAATTGTGAGGTTCTCTGCAAATAAAAATCCTTTAATAGAACTGTGTTGCTTTAAGTTGAAGCACTTGTATCAAGTGTTGCTTTCTAGTTATGGCTAACAACTATAGAAACGTCCATTTGAAAAGTACTAATAATTTTACTACTGTTTTCCATATGGTGTGCAGATACCATCTGAGGTAAGAAAGCATTAGCCTCCACAAGAGTCAAGCATTCATGTGTGCACTGCTGTTTCAAAGAAAAGGTTCTTTCACATACAATTTTTGAGAGGCAGAAACATGACTTACCAATGAGCCTGTCACATTCAACTTACAAACCCTTCGAAAACACTAGTTAATAATCAATTTTTACCAACCAGCTGTGGCCACTTGACAAGCTTTGCACAGGGTCTCTCATGGCCTTTTCAAACTCCTTGTTATGCTGTGAGAGTATCTGAATCAGAGATAATAAAAACTACAGACACTATTACATTAGGAATAGCCAAGAAAATGCAAAGAACATAGCCTGTGTGTGAAACTCCTAGACACAAACTTTGGTTTCTGTTTCTGCAAAAACAAAACGCATTCTCAAATTTGAGCATTTAGAGTCTTTCAGGATAAACCCTCACCTGCCCTCAAAAGATACAAGGGGAAGAAATAAAGAAACCTAGACAACATTTTTAAATGGCTTTATATTGTACTTAGTACAGACTACAACTCTTCACTGCTCCACTGAGGAGTTTTACATTGAGGATAGTGCCTAACTCCATGCAAGTGATTTAGGCTTATTTTACTGATGCATTTTGCAGCTGATTTCATCATCTTACTCCTCTGTGTAATTAAAATTCCTCTATCTATTTATGAACTAGTTCTTGCCTCCACTTGAGGCCTCTGGCAGGTGCATTTCCTGAGCCAGCCTTTAGGACCATCAGTATTTTCATTTGGGAATTGCAGGGTATGCGCATCACTCTCCTCAGAGCATCTCCACTTTCAGTTTTTAAAGTCTATGCAAATTGAGCTTAATCCTCTACTATGATGGATCTAGAACTTCGACACCTTCTTTCAAGTTCACCTTCTGCAAGGAGGATTCACATCCTGCCATAAAAGTGCACTGCATTTACCCATACCAAAAACATTTTCTTGCAATCCAAGCTCAAAGAGCAACTCCAGAATGGAGAAAGCCCAGTTCCCTGCTTGAACACTGGCTGGTTGAAGCCTCAAGTATTTGCACTCAGCAGCAGGGAAAACTTGGGACATGCTAATACCCTGTGCCAAGCAAGAATTCTCTGAGAGCCTGACCCCACTGCGCAGAAAGTATCTACCCCATTACTTTGGGAGAACTAACGACACTAGTGCAAACATCAGCAACCTCTGCATCTTCTATCCCTGTACCACAGAAAAAGTAGTACAGGCAGCAGAAGCTAAAGCTCAACACTAGTTAGGTCTGCAGTTGGACCAGCATTTCCTGAATCAGCTCCACACTGTCCAGTCTTGGTTTTACAGTTGGAATGTTGTGTGGGCTAGCAGTCTTATTTTAAACTCTTGCACATGTGCTACTTAACCCACAGATTTAAAACATCCTTGGGACTTATAGAGATGAACCTTTACGACTTTCTAGAAGTAATGGGATTTATTGGGCCAAAAATTAAGGGGTTAGAAACTCAAACTTCTGATTTACAGCAGAATTTCATATTTCTTAATTTAAGTCCTAGTGCAAGCTGGGATAGCGTCAGCCATATCAAGTGTTATTTTTTCCAGCTCTATATTTACACATTAAGGACTATGCAGAAGCACAGAGCACGAGCAAAGAAACCAGCTAAATGCCTCAACATGAACCTTTTGGGGAAGGTTCAGAGAAGTTTGGGTTATCGGTCTTCAAGCAGGTTTTCAAAGCAGTACAGATCTACACATCCAAGAAACGAAGATCTGAGCTTAAACTTAGGCAAATAACCATTTTACTTTGCACACACACAAAAACTTGGGAAAACATTCTGAGGAAGCTGGGTTTCTTTTCTGCTCTGGAAGCTGAAGAATTTCAGCCTCACCCATGCAAAATTAGATATTTATTTTGGATAAATCCCACGAAATGTTTTCCGCCCAGCTAGCACTCCTACCTGCTGGCTTAGCAGCAGCAGAGCAAGGCGCTGTGCTGCAGGATGGCAGGCAGCCAGCCGCCAACTCCTGCGCCTCCCCACAGCCCGGCAGGGTACACTGCTCAGGGAAGACTCTGGATTACTGCAAGGCAAGGACAGAGGCAGCTCTCAGCGGCCACATCTCTGGGGCTACAAAGGTCACCAGAGCCACTGCTAGCAGGGAAACACTTGTATACAATTCTTACCAGCAAGGTCTGTTCCAAATTTAGGGATGCACCTCACTATATCCTGCCAGTCAGCTGTTCCCATCAGTGGAACATGTGCACGCATGTTGGAAGGAAGGGAGTAGAATAAGCATCCCCTCTTGACTTGCTGGTTGGACCAGGGAGCTACTGAGGGATCCCCCTTTTTTCTGACTAAAAATGAGCAAGTGGAAACCACTTCACTGACAGCACTGCATCTGTTGCTACGCACTGGCTATCCACAAACCAAAGCATGGAGGCTGCAATTCAGAGCCAGCATGCAGTAGTGCTGGTTGATTTCTAGCCCAAAGCAAGATAGGAAACAACAGAAACATAACTCCGAAGTACAAACCTTTAACAATGTTCTGAGGGTCCCATCATTTCAGGACTGCCTTGGCATTAAGCCTCACTGATATCCCTCAGAGCTGCTTAATGACCCCTCTCAAACCCCCTTTCCCTCACAGACCCCTCACTGAGAATATCTGAATTTTCTGTGGTCTGCCATTAGAGTTATACTTCAGTAGAAGGGCATCACAATATTGACATGCTGTTGGGCTGCAAAGACAGATTTCCCACGTAACACTTAAGCAATTTCCCTGGCAAACAGCACCATCTTTATCACACTAGGACATATCTATAATGGTTTTCAAAAAAGAATTACTGGTCCCTCAATGCTCATATATCTCTACCAGAGAGCTTCTTACACTTGGCATATATAGGACCATCATATTTACCCATGTTTAAATCCATACTTGCAAAGGGAAATATACTTGCAACACAAAAGCAAATAAGGCTAAAACACACGCAGTCAAGCACGGTTTCCTAGCAGCTCTTGCATGTGCTTAAGTAACAGTACATGTTTAAAGCCAACATTGCTTTGTGTTATTTCAATATCCTTGGTCAGTCTTATCTTACAGCCTACAAAGTTGTCTAACAATAAGTCTGATCTCAAACATTTCTGAGAAGCAAACATCAAATAATTCGAAACATGTTTCTTCTTTAATACTTCTCTTTCCAGATACACAATTGTCATCAAACATTTTTCCAAAATTTGAGAACTTTTTAAGGTAACAAACGTTGAACTTCTCAAAAAATAAGAAATACTGTTTGTCTCAGTATATGCATCTTCTCATATACAGCTGCCTTAGTTAAACCACTTCCTTTACTGATGGCTCTCATATTTTTTCACTGTTTTATTAAATTGTCGTGGGAAAACAGACAGAGAGGGAAGGAAAGAAGGAAAAAAAAAAAAGGCAAGCAGGCTCCCACAGGATTCTAAAAATATGAGTTATTTCCCAAGCAGGCAATTCTCACTATCTTTCAGATTCAAGTGAAATTACCTTTATAACCTTCTACTTTCTTTTTACCTATAGGTTCCATTTCTCTTTTATTTTTAAGTTGACTTTTACATCTATACTTTTACAAGAAGATAATATCAGAGTAAAATTTTATTTCTTAAAGGGCAAAACTTTTTTAACATTTCATTTTCTTCTAAAAGTCCCACACCATAATAAGAATTTAACAGTAACTAATGGAGGTTACCATTTTACACTGCCAGCTGAGATAACACAAAACACAAATGGGGTCTTGGCATTTCACACAAGCACACACCCACCACATGCACTGCTATCTCATGAAATAATGTACCACCAAGATGAGGTTTTAATCTATCAACATCTCTAATAGGCTTCAAAGCCTCCAGTTCCCCAGATCCGCCCTCCCCCTACTTAACTCTGTTCTAATATTTTTAATCTTGTGCCCCTTTCTGCTAAGCAGCATCACTACAGTGACTTAGTACACATCCAGAGACAGCCATTTCACAGGAAAACCGAAGCTTTCCATGACAAAACTGCCAGGACATTCCCAGCCTGCCACTCCATCTAAGTATCTGGCCTGGTGAGACCTAACGGTCCCCAAAGGTTTTACAGCCAGGTGAGTATCAGGGGAAACAATTTTTAAAAAAAAAATCACATGGAGATCACGCATCTCCTGTTTACACAGGAGGCACACAGGACACTAAGAAGGTGTGCTGGTTTCAAGGTAAACCAGCAGGAGAAATGAACTCAACACAAGAGAGATTATAAATCAGAGCGACAAAATAATAATACAGTAAATACACTGACACAAAGGGAAGTTGCTTTCAACTCCCAAAACCCAGCAGTATAACCCAGTGC
>JAWWEV010000134.1:49209713-49411009 GCA_035583235.1 Hafferia zeledoni | reverse complement strand
TAGCAGCCACGCCCCCCCAGGCTGGGTGTGAAGGTGCTAACGACTCCCTGGGCAGCTGCTGCAGATGGTCCATTGTTCGTGGGAAATGACTAGAGGGGGTAGAATACACAGCCTTGATCACCCCCACACAGTGCCAACTGGTCCCACCTGCTAAACTAGGACAGAAGGTAAGGTCATCATGTGGTGCTGGAGGTTACCTTAATGCCATATATATATACCCCAAATAACCAGGTTTTCTACTGTATTTACTTCCAGATGAATCTTTCTTACAGTTCATAGATTATGCCCTATATGTATATATCTTCAACTCATTTAAACAACTTAATTAAGCTGTCTTTCCATTATGCTGCATTTAAATCCCAATTTAATCTGACAAGTGCCAAGTTCTCCATGGGAGAACAATCCTCCTTTTTTCTCTTCCTTGCTTCTCATCCTTGCTTTCATCTTTCATGCTTATTCTCTGCACAGCTTCCTCCATAGCTACACAATTCAATACCATGCTAAGAAATACTTCTTCCTAACAATAATCCTCCTTGCAAATAGAATTAAGAAGGCAAGTATTAATACGAGAGCAATGAATTAGTTGTCATATTTACCCAAACTACTGCTTTCAGTTCCTTAGAATGAAATTCTGTATTAAATATATAGGATGGCTTAATGTCAAGCTTCTTATTTTCTGAATTCTGCAGCTGCCCCAAAAGCAGCATCTCCCTCCAACTATCTGAGAAATTATACTTTGGAGGTTTCCAATAAAGGCTTAATTAGTGACAAAGTATTGCCACTTAATAACTGTCTGGAGGTCTTTCTACCCTGAGAACACTGTGAAAGAAAAAGACATGTTTGTACAACAGACAACAACAAAATACATAAAGCTTATGGTAGTTTCCTCTGTTCAAACAAGTTAATTCATAAAGGTAGGGAACATTTAGTGCCTGCCAGTTTCCTTCCCTTTGGAATCTATTCTTCACACACAATAATTACAGTGGGAAAACTCCCTCCATTACCAGCTAGCAGACATAAGAAAAAAATCAGTTGTGACAGAGAGTACTGCATGAAACTTATTTTAGCACAATATTAAACCCAAGGGTATTTTTAAACACATAATCCACACTTAAAACGTGTAGAAGTAGTTTAGAAATGTTCCTTTTGGTGCCTTGGAAAATTAAAATGCATTTGCACTAAAGGGAAACAAAAAACAAACTCCAAGAAAACAACTAAACACATTGCAGAACGGCTTAAAAGCACCTAATACCAAGGTATGACTAGTGCTTCCAGGAGGGTTTTCCCAAAGGCAGACAGAACTGATGTTTTTCTGATGGTATACATTACATAGAGTGCAATGTAATCCAGCAAGGAAAACAAAGGAAAGAGTGAAAGACGCCTGTTAAGTTTTCTATAGAAAATAAGGACAGCCAAATAGTAATAAATCACTGAGTTACGACTTTATTTTGACATAGCTACAGGAGGACACCACTGAGATCTTAGCAGAGGTTTTTAAATTGTGAAGTCCAAGAGATTAAACTGTCAAATACAAGTCTTCCAGGAGTTTGTTTAAAGTACTTTACAGCCATACAACTATTCATAAGGTAAAACAAATCAGAATTACAGATGCTGGCTTTATGGTATTGAGATCACAAGCAAAAATTTGTGTATTTTACTTTCTAGGAAACCTTCCTCTGTCTCACATTATTACTTTTAACGCAGTACTACTCAAGTTAGTAGTTTACATTCATAAATTCCTAGAGTAAACTGCAGCTGACTTCATTCATCTGAGATCAGTGTTCAGTATCAAATGCAGTGCAGACTACTGATAAAGGCAGAAATTTGCATCTAATTAATCTTCCTAATTGTTATGCAGAGCACTTTAAAAAGGCACTAATCAGTGTTATACTCAGATGCAAGGTTTGTTCAGCAATAAAAGTCATCATCTAAATGCTTATCCAAACAAATAACACATTTTCAGAGGAAACAGAAGCTCAGCGCATTTCAGTTAAAGAAAAGAGAATGGTTTTGACATTAGCAGACAGAACTTTGAGATTGACCTTAGATCTTCAGCTAAATCGAGTCTCATCTTTTTAAAGCATAAAACCCCACCACACAAGGTCAACTCACTATCCTGCAAGTGATGGAGGCCAAGTGCTTGCTGTCTTTGTCAGGACGGATTCCTACGTTCATTTCCAGTTGCCTCGCTGCAGGGTCTGCCCTTACACCCTTGGCAATACACTTCAGCAACCAGGACCACTCAGATGAGGCACAGATAAACAAGTGTTCCAGGGCACTCCCAGCAATGCTTCCCTCAAATTCTTCTCCCAGAGCTCTGCAACCTCGCGCTTGAAACATCCCTTGCTGAACGTGAATGGGAAGCGGCAAAAGAGACAGTACTGTTTCAGGGGAATAGAGAGCTGCAAAGACTAACACCTTCCCTGGGAGAATCATTAACTCAACTGGTGCTAATGATAAAAGGAGAGAATTTGGTCACCTGGATGCATGGTTTGTAAAGAGAGATGGCCTTTCTGAGCTCTTCAAAGGTGCCAAACATGAGCAAGGTACATCCATTCCTTCTAATTATATGAATTTCCAAAAGGATGTCAATCAAGTCCCTTACCAAAAACCGAAATGCTTTCTCGAAGAAATGAGGCAAAGAGCAGTCCTATGTGGAGAGAGATATGGCTGAAAAATAGAAAGAGGGTAAGGATAAGAGTGAACAATCTCTTCTTTGAGCGAACAGACGTTACCAATGAAGTTTGGCAGAGACACATGCTCAGACTTTGGCTGCTTCACACATTCATGTGAGACAAGAAAAGGGGAATGAGCAGTGAGTTGAGGAAGTGTGATGATAAAAAAATGTATTGTGGTAGCAAGGCCAGGATGTGAGGAATTGCATACAATCCTCAGAGACTGAGTCAACAACAAAGCTAATGCAAATAAACAAAAGAAATGTAAGAAGATGCACAGAAAGGCATAGCCATGTCTACACATGACTGTGGGATTCCAAACTGATCATACTCCTAAGAAACATGCAATTTCACAGATTCAAGAAATTAACTAACAGTCCCAAAAGCAAATCAAACATTAAAAATCTTTAAGAAAGAAAACAAAACATAGTTATTTCCTTGTATAGTCCCAAAGCTCACCTACATATTGAAAACTGTATACTGCCATTATACTCCTATCCTAAAATGACATGCAGTACTGGGATCATCTCCTGGCAAGGGTTGCTTATGGTCAGGAATGGCCTCCAGACAAAGAATATCAGAGTAGGCAATTCTTCAAAAGCCAACATGATGAGGAAGACAGAGGCCTACGAAATCATGAGTGGCACAAACACAGGATCACTAATCATCTGTGCCACACAGGAGCTAAGAGTCCCCACATGAAGGAAGCCAAATAGAAGGAGGGAATTCCTTACACAGCCAGAAGAGCTACAGACAAGCAGCACTCCTGGACAAAACCAACAGAGGCTGCAATGAGGTCCCATGGGGCTGCAGACAGACCAGAGAGGCATTCGGAACCAGAAGACACCAAGTATTTTGAAACAGGGAAAGGTTGCATCTAACTCTGACAAACCCAAGCCAACAACAGCCAGAGGTTCAGAGAGTACCTAAAGAGGAGGTGTTGAATAAGGGCATCCTGTTCTTATTTTTCCTTGGACATCTGCTTACATGGAGAGAAAAAAAAACAAAAACAAGAAATGTTGCAGAAGACAAGAGATTAAAAAGGGAGCAAGCTGAAGGAGAAGGGTAAAAAAAAATTAGGAAATTAAAGCAGGACATCACACAGAGCATTCCAACACACCCTCTGCTCCTTAAATCTCTGGGGACAGCATGGATTAGTCCTCTGCCCAAAGCCACCATGAGACAGATAAACAGGCACAGAGGTGCTGAGATACTGATCATCAAGTCTGGACCCTACCAGATCATGAACAGAGGCAGGAAGAGGCTGACAAGAAAATTCCATTCTTTTGCAAGGTGCCAGATAGGAAAGCTATAAAAAAACCAAACCAAAACAAACAAAACAAAACAAACCAAACCCAAAAAACAATAAAAAAACACCCCCACCCATAAGCCCAGGAAGAGGCTTTGGAGGAGCAAAGGAGGAACTGCAGCCTCATGCATTAGCTATTCATGTCCCAAGGTCTCCTTTTTCCTGCAGAAGGGATGTGAGTCAAAGAAGCAAATCATAAATCTACTGATTTTCACTTCTCAGTTATTTTTCTCACATTTTATTTCAGCAGGCAATAGATCAGCCTAAAGTATAAGTCAGCTTGCAAGAGATCCTCATCCCTTCTAATGGCAAGAGACTACTTTCTGTCAAAGGTAAGGCAACAACACAGAAGCACTCAGAGACATATTCGAGGTGCTGCTGGAGGTGAAAGCAGCCACCAACGTGGCTTGCTCGAGTCCTGTGCAGTATATTGGGCTAGAGAGACCAAGCCTTGTTTTGGCCCATCACAGCTGCTCTTTCATTTCTATACTCACCACACCTCTGAGAAGCAGTAAGATGCTACTGATAGTCACAGTACCCTTTATATACTATCCAAACTAGTTGTACTCCATGTTGCACACAGAGTATTTTAAGAGTCAACTACTGACTTCATATAAGTTCAACTACTGCAACCACCATGCCAGATAACTCAACTGTTCTGCATGACAGCTAATTGAGACAAATCCCATATACAACTAGCTCAACTAGACTTGTTTTCAAATTTGCTATTTGCTTTAACTTCATTTATTGTAATCTTACAGTCACAGTACAGCTTGGAGCACTGGTCTCAGCTCACACCACCTGGGTCTGCTGTACAGCCCCCCAAGAACTCCTTTCTTTCCTTTCTTGAGAGGATTTATGAATTACTTATACAGGGAGAAAAAAAATAACAATGTTTGCTGCAGTTCATTTCTTAGCCTGAAGGTTAGCAAGCTCAAACAGCTCACACGCACAAACATACAGTCTCCTTTAGCACAGTTTTGACTTAAAGAAAAAGAATTTTCCACACAATAAGATGGAGCTGTTAGACAACACATTATTTAGGAGGGGGGAAAAAACTGACATGCAAAACATTTCAGAAAGTGGCCACTAAGCATGCTGCAACCCTTTTGATGCAGCAATACAAACTGTAAGGCAAGCATTTTTATGCTGGTTTTGAATGTCAGATTTTAAAAATAAGAAACTCTAGCGCAGAAAATCTATATTCAGTTAACATACGGAAAAGCTTTTCCTGAGTCACCAAGCCTCATTTCCTACTGCCACAGCCAAGCACAAAATTCAAACTTCCTCAGTATATCCTCAAGAGCCAGTTAAGGGGCTTGCTCCCATTTATCCTATTTGAAGGTAGTTCTGGAACATCAGTCCATTTAGGGAGGAAACTGTGTAAATTCCATCTTAAGTTTATTCATGCTAGTTTATATCCATTTGTTCTCATGCCAACACTGTTCTTTAGCTTAAATAGCTCCTCTCCCTTTCTAGCATTTATATCCCTGCTGTATTTTCAGACTGTGATCAGATTCCCTCTCAGGCCTTATCTGCTAGGCTAAACAAGCCCGGCTTTCTTCATCTCCTCTGAAACAGTTGGCATTGCTGTTCTCCAGCCTTCATCTGCATCTGTCCCACCCACAGCACAGGGTAGAGAACCTGTGCCTGGAACTCCCCAGGAGCTTGCACCCATCCCACCACCCCTCCTGCCAGTGTCCTGGCCTAACATACTCCACCATCACCTTTACTTTCTCCATGGCAGCAAGGCAGCAGCAGCTTGGTCAGCAACCAGCCAATGCACCCAGCACATCCCCTGCTCAACCGTTCCCAGTAATGGAGCTCCTAGCTCGCACCAGGGAACAAAGGCAAGACTTTGTGTTCCACCAGCAAGGGATATAGAGTACAGTTTGTTTTCAGCGTGGATGATTTGTTCAAGTGTGACTGCACATCTTAGGTCAGAGCTTGCTATCTGACGCAGATGAGATCGGTCGATTACTCACCATTACCTACCAACTACTAGGATTTGTATTAGATTTTCACAATCTCTGCTAAAAAATCCTTACAGTAGGCAACCTCAAGTACTCAAACTGCCCCTTAACTAGCCCCTGAAGTCACCACTCTCTTCACCTCAAACACTGCAGCAGCCCTTTCTAGGCTACTCAGGCATTTCCTAAGGAAATGCCCATCCCTCCTGAAGAAGGGCACAGCAGAGTCTACTCAATACTCCACCAAAAATGACCAGTTTAGTTACTGGTTCCCAACTTAGCTGTAAAACTGAAAAACAAAAGAAATAATCCAGGTTTCCAAGTCATGCATTCCATCTCCTAGCCAGTGATTCCCACAGTTGTAATCTAGTGCTTAGATGACTGTTTTGCTGGGAAAGGCACATTCAGTCATGCTGCTTCAGAGCCAAGAATCTTCCTTCTTATTACAATCAAGTTACAAATTCTTCATAACATAGGATAAAATTATTCTTCCTCCCCAAGAGTCCTCTCCAGACCTCAATTTCCCCTGGGTGGCAAAAAAACCCCAAAATACAAGCCAAAAAGTATTCCATCAAACACTCATTGCTGTAAAGTAAAGGAAGAATAAAAATACCCACACTCCACATGACTGTTCCAGGCAAGGAAATTAATCAGCCAAGATTTTGTCCCAAGGTCACCATAAGAGGATATCTCTCCCTTTAAGTGCTAGGACATCTGCACACTTATTTTAACTAAATGCACTTATGGAGGCAGAAAATAGTTTTAAACACAAGACAAATAACTCATTCAGTCTTTCAGAAAATACTACAGCATGAGATGGCAGGACAATGACAGGTCAGATCTAGAACAAACTAGAGGAACACACCATCGAGCCAGAAGACAGAGCAAACCTGCAGCAGCTCAGCAGCAACCCATACCTCAGCTTCTGGGCAACACAGCAGATCTTCAGTGAAGCACTGAAACTTGATGCAGATACTGTCATCCTGCACAACTGACTGCAGATACCATTTAGAATGTAGAGCGACCAACAGCATCCACAATGCAAAAAGCCTACCAGCCCATCACCACTGCAAGGTTGGTTTTTTCTTAGTTTTAGTTATTTTGAGTTTAAAGCCAAGAACTACACTTATCCTCCCTAGCAAGCAGGACCTCAGCCAAGAATTATAAAACATTGTAAACAAGCAGGCAAAGTAATGAAGTACAAATACAAACCACTACACTTTCCATTTTATCTGTCTGAATTCATTGTCTCTCTAGCTGCACAGAGAAGTTGCTCCATCGCTACCTTGGGATCCAAGTAAATTCAAGAAAACTTTCAAGCGAGATGCACGGGGTCCATGTTCTGTTCCGAGGACTGCTTTTTGCACGTTCCCATTTGCAACCCTGCGTGCAACCCTCGACTGCGATTTAATCACAGAGCTGAACTGGCAAAGCTCATTCCAATAATACTAATAATATTAATACTTTTTAAAAAGGTACTTCTACAGGCACTCTCGCCACTTTTCAGGCTTTTTTACCGCGCCACCACCGGCAGAACCAGCCCGGCCGCCGCAGTTATTCGCCGCCCGCGGGCGCAGAGCCCACGCCTGCCCCGGGCTCCGGCCAGCTCTGCAGCAGCGGGGGCACCGCAGCGCTTCTGCGCGCCGGGGGCGGGCAGCGGACCGCCGGCCGGCGCCGTCTCCGCACGCCCGGGGCCGGGATGCGCCGGAACCGCCCCGGGCAAGGGCGGCAGGACCCTGCCCGGCCTCCGCCTGCCCGCTCGCTCGGGCAGGGGCCGGAGTGGCGGCACCGCGGGCGGCCGCGCACCGGGGGCTGTGCCGCGGGACACGCCGCGCCGCGCTGCCCTCCCCTCCGGCCCTCCCTCCCGGCCCGCCGCGGAGCGCACCTGCCCGCCGCTCGGCTCCGCTCCGCCGCCCGCCCCGAGGCGCCCGCAGCCGCTGCGGGATGCGGCCAGCCTGCCGGAAACGCTTCCCAGCCGCCGCGCTTACCCAGGAAACGATTCCGGCCGCCGGCCGCCGCCGCCCCTCCTCTGCCTCCGCCCCGGCCACCGCCCAGAGCCGCGGCCCGCAGAGGGCCGGGCGAGGAGCGGGAGTGCTGCGGGGCCGTGCGGTGTGTGTATCTGGCCGTGCGGTGTGTGCGCGCAGATACACCGCGCTCCCGCCCCGCCTGGCACTGCCAGCCCCCGCTCCCGCCCCGCCCGGCCCCGCATCCCCCGCTCCCGCCCCGCCTGGCACTGCCAGCCCCCGCTCCTGCCCCGCAGCCCCCGCTCCCGCCCCACTCCCGCCGCTCTGGCCCCGCAGCCCCCGGCGGAGCGGCAGTGCCCCGGGGCTTTCAGTGGCCCGCTCACCGGCAGCCTCCAGAGCAGATATCCTTCTGGGAAGGAGTAGGGATTGTGTGTGAGACCGGTCTATCCCTGAAAATTTAAAAAAAAAAAAAAAAAAAGAAAAATAATTTTTTCTCCTTAGGGGTAAAGAAGGATTTCGCTTGTGCTTGCCAAATGTAGTAATGCCCATATCAAGATGAGGCAGTGGCAATTATGCTCCCAAAATGCCACCTGCTCTATCCCAGTGCTGCTTCTGCAATAATGAGAAGCAGAGGGGTCGACAGCCAAGGTTTGGAAGCCCATCTGGAAAACCTCACTGCTCTCTACAATTACCTGAAAGGAGCTTGTAGACAGGTGGGAGTTGGTCTCTTCTCCCAGGTAAAAAGCAACAAGACAAGAGGAAACAACCTCAAGTTGTGCCGCAGGAGTTTTATCATGAGGATTAGGGAAAATCTCCAACAAAAGAGTGGTCAGGAACTGGAACAGGCTTTCCAGAGAAGTGATGGAGTCACCATCACTGGAGGTACTTACAGGGATGTATAGATGTAGTACTTGGGGACATGGTTTAGTGATGGATTTGGCAGACACAAGTTACTGTCTGGAGTGCGTGATCTTAGAGGTCTTTTCAAACCTTAACAATTGTATGTTTCTATGATTCTAAGAATGGGTCGTTTTGCACACTGGATATGGACTCTGAGTAGCAACAGCAGTGGGTTCAACACCCATGTGGCTGATAAACATTAGCAAACCCCTCTAGTGATGGACTAATGGAGTGTGCTTGACACCAGCATAGCGCTCCAGTCAGCTGTGTTCTGGAGGGTCTCAAAACTCAGCTAACCAGTGTGAATGGAAAGAAACGGGGTGTTCTCATCTGCACAAAACAAACAGGTTAAGGACCAGGTCAGGAAGGTTCACTGCTCTAACCTGTGTGCAGTACTATAGGGTTAAAGTTGAGAATAAATCCCTAGGCACATCTTGAGATGGGTGAGTAGATAATCACAGAAATGTCCCAGACAGTTGGTAGTGAGGCTTAAAAGAACACACTCATAGGAAGATATTTCTGTTTAAAAGCCTTCCAAATATGTGGGATATTGTCTATTTTGCGAAGATAGACTTTTTGAGATTACAGGGAAAGAAACTGCTCATTGCTAAAGCCGAAATTCAACATGGGATGTTCTGTGCAAAGCACGTAAATGCTAACAGACTTTTTACTTCTACACCTTCTAACAATCTTAGGAAGTCCCTGGAAGAGCAGATGCAAAGCAATCAGCAGTAAAATAGTGTTGTATTGCAGTGACCAAAGGTGTACAAGGATATCAAAGAAGTCTTACTACAATAATGAAATGAGTAGTCTTATTTTCTTGTATATGAAAACATATTTGGTAGTCCTATTAAAGTGCCCAAGTCTGCTTTAAAATTTATCACACCATTGATAATGGTAAATCTATTTATCTTCAAGAGATGATTTTTCCCATGAATTCCAGAACCTTCTTCAGTATTTTGTTCCTTGGCTTTAAAACTATGCTCCTGATAACAGCAGAACACTCATGAACTGAGGACAATTAAAGGAATCATTAAGATGAATAGGAATATAGCATCTTTAATGAGAAATATTTATGGTCTTAGAAGATCATATTGACATCCAGCAGCCTTCCCTTATCAACAAAGAACATCCTTCAGCAGGAGGGAAATTTTACACTTTGACAGCATACTGGAGCAGAACTTTCTCTGGAATATGCACTGTATCTGCTGAAGAGATAAAGGACAACTGTTGGGTTACCAAGATTATTAGTGAATAGCCTATTGATATATTTCCCTGACAGAAATGCCCAGGCAAGATAGTTAGAAATTCACATTACTTTAATAAGAAATGTAATAAACCTGCATTGTGGTTTTCACTATGTGGTTAGAATTATGATTAACATTTAGTTACATAGTCTATATAATGCACTTTGGATTACAATGCAGAAAGCAGAGACATAAAAATGAAGTGTTGGGCAATCTAAATAAGGAATTTCATATGCATCCTAAATGGACAGCCGCTCAATACATTCACTTCTTGAAAACATTTCCAGGTAGGCACACTGCTGACCTAGGCTCTGTGAGTCTCATCAAATATTTCATGGAATCATAGAATATCCTGAGTTGGAAGGGACCCACAGGGATAATTGAAGTCCATCTCTTGGTTTAGAGCAGTCCATTGTGTTAACTTTCCCAGTTCAGTGAAACAGTTTTTGCAGTTATGGCCTTGAGGAATTGATACTGAACACCTGCTGCTCTGCACTTAACTCACAAACATCTTGTGAAATAGTATTTATGAACACATGGGGGGAAAAGAGGCCTTTCTATATTATCAGCTCATACCAAAATAATTTCATTATCATCTTGCTGTTCCTGTGTGTGAACTATTGACTACAAATTTTGGTTGAAGTCCATCTGAACAAGGAATGACAGTCCATAGGGTCTCCATTGTCAACTGACCTTTGGTGTCACATGGGTCTGCAGGCCCTGATTCAGGACTGACTGCGCCCCCAAGGGTACTCTCTGCTTTCTTCTATATACCAGCTTTTTAATTAAAGGTTAGTCCATGTAGCAGTTAAATGCCATCCTGATGCCCGATCCCGTCAGATCTCGGAAGCTGAGCAGGGTCAGCCCCGGTTCGTACTCGGGTGGGAGACCTCCTGGGAATACCGGGGGCTGTAGGTTCTAGTCCTGAGGACTTCACTGTCACTGTCCAAGCTCGCTCGGACATGGCAGATGAACTTTAGGAGTTAAAGGGTGGGGCCAGTTCCCCGCACGCTGTGCCTCACCTAAAAATCCACTGCACAGGTAGAGCCCTTCCCAAATCTTCATTCGCAAAGCCTGCCCGTGATGATGAGTCTGTGTAGAGGAATAGTTACAGTACGCAATGATCCCATATCGAGAAACCAGTTCCTCTCCCTGCAGCATTAAGTAGGAAAGAGGTGCCTGAAACAAGCAAGGCTACCATCTAGTGGTGCCACTGCACTTCCGTATCACAGAGGAACCCATACCATCTTTTGCTGAATATATTGATCCTAAACACAGAAATTGAATTAGGAAAATTCAGTTATAGCAGAATGGTAATTTTCTTTGGAACTATTTCTTTAACAATTTTCACACAGCTACATTGTCTCCATTTTAAATACGAAATCAAATAATTTTCCAGAAAGAATTTAAACCACCACACAGTGCACATGCAGCTGGGAGACGTAGGAATTAGACTTGTAACATGGAATTTTTAATTACAGGCTTGAACATGCTTACAGAGTTCAGTCCCCCAGACACATTGATCCTCAGGACCGGTGTGAAAGCATGTATTGCTCCCATTATTGTGAATTCCTGTGTCCTTAGTGCTTCCTGGGGAAGAATATAGTGAACGACTAATTATGTCATGAACAAACATCCCTGTGTTTTTTTTAGAGAAGAAAAGACCATGAGGTATCTGTCTCAGATAAGATTACTCCTGTAGTTTAATCAAACCAGTAACTAAATCAAGACCTTCTGCTATACTTGTGGAGCCCTCTCCTGTTCACTATATTAACTATCTTAGGCACGTTACCACTACATTAATTAAGGTTGTATGGGAACAAGTGCAAGTGGAGCAATTTGTATGCCAGCAGTTCTCTGATTTCTTGACATGCTAAGCAAGGAAGAATGATAATTTTGAAGCTTCTTTCTAGCTCTTCAGGAATGCAAAGCCTTATGTGCAAGAATGATTGTAAAATGAGTTATAAATGATCTCTTAGACATCTGTCTAGATGTAATTCTCTGATGTCTCCTTTCCCTGCCTGTCATACATTGGCATATTGAGATTTCCTACAGGCAAGGTGAAGGCAAGGTGACCTGGCCTGGCCCCCAGGCATATAAACTCCTTGGTTACATTGATGCAATTTCTAAATGTTACAGCAGCTGCTTAGGCACTCTGCTAGAAGCCAGTAAGTGCTTTCAGACCTGACTTCTCCGCAAACACCATTTACATTTTTTATGTGGCTCTAGTTAACAGAAATACAGAAAAGTTGCCCCAGAGCAAGGCCCATAATTGCAGGCTTTCAAATAAAGATAATAGCTCATGCTTTCAAAGCTAACATCTGGCTAGATTTTCTTGTCTTGGCTGCTTAAAATGGGAACTATAGCCTTGATGGACACTGAAACATATGATCACCAAAATTTTCCTACAACTGAGAAACAGGAATACAACAGAGACTTTACAATGTAGCTTGCCTTTGAGGCTACAAATATTTTGAAAAGGCAGCTGTACAAACAGAACAAAATAAAGCACATCTTAGAAGTTTTAGGCAAACACCTCTCCATTGCCAGCAGTTGCTGTGTTTCAGCCCTGGTGCTCTTGTATCTTGGAACTTTCCCTGGAAGTGCTTTGCTGGGGGTTCTGCTTTCCAACAGGCAGCCAAAGGTGGTGCATCAGTACAGCTCCCTGTGAGGCAGTCAGGAAAATCATGTTTCAGGCAGGATGGCTAACCCACCCATATGCTACATATAGGGTTTCAAGAAACCTGCCAAGTCTATTTGAAGGTGTCCCTGCCCATAGCAGGGGTTTTGAGACCTCTTTCAAAGATTTTGAATAGGCTTGGGAATACGGAGAAATCTCAGTTGGCTGGAATCTGGCAAACATTGTTCCAGTTTTCAAGAAGGGCAAGAATGACAACTCTAGGAAACACAGGCCTGTCATTCTCACTTCAGTGCTTGGGAAAATTATGGAGAAAATTGTTCTTGGAGTTATTCAATGAAGGTCAACACAGTCATTGGTCGCAGTCAGCATGGCTTCATGAGGGAAAAGTCATGCTTCACAAACTTAATTGGTTTTTATGACAAGGTAATCCACCTAGCTGACCAAGGGAAGCCAGTTGATGTAATCTTTTTGGATTTTAGTAAAATTTTCAACACTGTCTCTCACAGAATCCTGGACAAACTGTCCAATACACAGCTGGATAAACACATCATGGGGTGGGTGAGCAATTGGCTCACGGGTCAAGCACAGAGGGTAATAGTGAATGGCGTGACATCAAACTCGTGACCTGTTACTAGTGGGGTTCCACAGGGCTCCAATTTAGGGCTAGTGCTCTTTAACATCTGCATAAATGACTTGAATAAAGGACTTGAAGTTATAATAAATAAGTTTCCTGACAGTACTAAGTTGGGAGGGGCTGTTGACTCCCTTGAGGGCAAGAGGCCCTGCAGAGAGACCTCAACAAATTAGAAAGGTGGGCAATTGCCAGCTGTAAGAAGTTCAACAAGGGCAAGTGCTGGATTCTGCACCTGGGATGGGGCAATCCTGGTTATACATACAAAAATTGGAGAACGAGATGCTGGAGAGCAGTGCCTTGGCAATCCTGGTCTATGGCAAGTTGAATATGAGTCAGTAGTGCCCTGGCAGCCAGGAGGGCCAATTGTGTCCTGAGAGGCATCAGGCAAAGCATCACCAGCTGGTCGAGGGAGGGGATTGTCCCGCTCTGCTCTGCACTAGTGTGCCCTCTCCTTGAATATTGCATGCAGTTTGGGGCACCACGATTTAAGAAGGATCTAAAGTTATAAGAGAATGTCCAAAGGAGGATCACAAAGCTGATGAAGGGCCTTGGGGGAAGCTATATGAGGAGTGGCTGAGGTTACTTGGTCTGTTGAGCCTGGAGGAGACTGAGGGGAGACCTCATTGTGGTCTACTGTTTCTCATAAGAGGAAGTGGAGGAGCAGGCACAGATCTCTTTTCTCTAGTGACTGGTGACAGAACCTGAGGGAATGGCCTGAAGCTGTGTCAGCAGAGGTTTAGTTTGGATATTAGGTAAAGGTTCTTCACCCAGAGGGTGGGTGGGCACTGGAACAGGCTTCCTGTGGAAGTGGTCACAGCGCCAAGCCTGACAGAGTTCAAGGAGTGTTTGGAAATGCTCTCAGACACAGTGTGATTCTTGGGGTTGTCCTGTGCAGGGCCAGAAGTTGGATTTTAATGATTCTTGTAGGTCTCCTTCAACACAGAATATTCTATGATTCTGTGATCTTAACTAGATGATCTTTAATGTCCTTTCCAACCCAAACCACTCTATGACTCTATGTTATGCATATATACACATTCACATCCACCAATACACATTAAGAGGTACAGAAAGCTAAGATAAAGTTGGAAATGCTAGGTTTGCTAACAGCAGAAGGCCAGTGCTTTGTGTCTGAAACAAGAGAGACAAAAGTCCAGTGTCTAATGTCCTAAATGCAGCTAGAAAAGCCCAGGCTGCAAATGCACTCAATGGGAATTTTGCCCTATGTGTATAAACATACACAGGAAAGAGCAGCATGTTTTGCGTTTATATTTGCAACTGTAGAATGTGATAGAGTCCCATTGTTTCTCTGATCCATAGTGTAGTTTCCCTCACAATCTAAATATTTTTCCCCACTGTGACAGGGATTTGTTTCAGCATGTACCTTTATAAGCTAAACTCCAACACTAAAACAGTACAACTCAAGGGCAAAACGATGGCATTCTTCATACCCACATGAGCTTTGGGTAAACACTTCAAAACAGTGCTTGTTAAACTGATCTTCAGAAAAAATTTCTCTATCAGTGACAAACACTGTCTAAACACTTCTCTGAAGGTGGAGGTTTGGAAATATCCTCCTCCTTGAATAGTGCGGAAAAGTTCCACGAGCACAGAGGGGAAAAATCCTCCATTTTTTCCCCACTGCTGGTGCTCTCAGAGCAGCCTCTAAAGATGTACAGGATGTATAGGGTTAGACAAAGGCATGCTTGGAAGGGATGATGTTTCCCAACTGGGCTTGTTTCATTGTGTTTTTAGTATTAATTGCTTGTAGTTGAGCCAAGACTAATAACCTTCCACCAGCAACATCCCTAGCAGTGTCAGAGCAGCTGGGCCCCTGCACTGCGGCATCACCCAGCTGGTAAGAGCAGCACGTACAACTGTTTTGCATTAACAATGTGCTGGGTGGTCACCACGTGTAAAACGCTTTGTGTCAGCATTATAACTTTACCAAAGGGTTGTGTTCTACCAGATGTACTTCTGGAAAGTGGTTATTAATGTGGGGTTAAGTCTCTCATTCTTACACATTTTGAAATCAAAGCCTTGAGTTGTAAATACAAGTGAATAGCTACTGTTAATTTGTAATTAACAGAAATTGGTACAGGCTGGACTTCTGACATCTCAGTGGCTAAAAAGCACAATCTGCTAGTGTGACTGAGGGATCATATAGTGCTTCTATGTGCTGTTACAGAGTGGAGAAGGAAGAGCAGCTCAGATCTAGGTCTGTGAGGCTTTTTATCTACCATGGTCACACTGAGAAAGTGTCAGAGCTGTGCTCCTCTGAGTCACCAGCCTGCCAGACCTACACAGCAAATATACGTAGTGGCTAAGAACTCTAAGATATGCCATAGACCTTAGGAGTGATGAAAAAGAAGTAGTTTGACACTGGCTCAGATGCAGAAAATGTCTTTTCCCAGTCAGTCCACTTCAGGATAGAACTAGATAGTCAGGCAGGTCTCAAGGCAGTCCAGGGACCCCAGGCTCTCGGCTTCACTCACTGGACTGACAGTAGCTCTGTGCCAACATCATTTCCCATGTGAAGCAGCTCCAACAGAAGAACCATGCTTGAACTTCTCACAAACTACCTGCAGCTGAGACAGCATCAGGGCAATTCTCTAACTGAAAACAAAATGCCCACACTTCTCAAGTGTGTGCACATGTAGATTAGGAAGTAGATCCTTTGGCACAAGCTGGTGTAAATATTGTGGTATGAATGTCCTTGTTGAAGTGGAGGAGTTCAGGGTAACTTGTACTATGCAGGACAATTTTGTTATGGAAGTAAGAGTTTTTAGAGAACATGCTGATCTAAGCACAACCTTTTTTTTAAAAAAAAAATAAATTATTATATGCCTTTGTTGTTCCCTGATTTCAAGTGTCAACTACTTTAAATTCTGCTAAAGGTCTCAATTTGCATAAAAAAGACAGGATGACAGAATGCCTTTTACATCTGCACATCAAAATTAGTCCCCTTTTCCTTCCCCCCCAAAAGAAGATAAACTGATGTCCAGGACATATGGTAAGATGGTTTGTTCTGCTGAAATGGAGAAGTTACAGGATTTCATAGAAAACCCCTTCACACAAGAGTCCTTGTCTACAGGTGCCTCTGTAGTCATGCAAGTTGGATAAGCCCCCTTTTTGGTTTTTTTCTTTCAACAAATACAAAAGCCCTTGCTATTCCCTTTTGGCAGAGCCATACCTTTCACTTCTTCATCCAACAGCAGGCAAGCCAATTTCTTCATTTGCTCCTCACATTGCCCCAAGAAACAACAAAGCCATGCTAGCATATATATATAAAGAGACTGCAGGGGACAACAGACTTTGTCCAGAAGTTAGATTCCTCCTCAGCAGCTCCTTAAGGCATATATTCTGTACTTTCCCTGAAAATGTTTATTTCTTGAGAATGGAGACCATTGACATAAAGAGGTATTTGGGAGGTGGCCTGTGCCTTTTCCCTCAGCACCCCATAGACCTGAGGAAGCACATCTCTACCGCTGTAAAAGTGAGTCACTGTCTTGATATCCTTTCAACTGGCTGACAACATTGCTTATCTTTTTTTCCTCTACTCTCTTCCAGCTTAAGGGTGGCTGGGGCTCTGGAGCTGATTTGGAGCAGCCTATTATTTTGTTTCACAAGAAACTCAGCCTGTCTAGGGTAGACTCTTCTAGCAGTCCCATAGTAGAAGTGAATGCTTTCTGGGTGATGTCTATGGCTGTTAAGTGTTCAAAAGCAAGTCTAAAGTTAGGGTTTGCTAAGAAAGTGAAGACTGCAGTGGACAAGCAGACTGGGGTCACCTTAGGATGGTCTGGCACAACACCACGCTTGGGAAGAGGCACAGTGTTGTCCTAGAGAGTGTATTACAAGAGTCAAGTGCTGCTATTTAAGTCTCTCACAACCAGTAGTTTAAATCACATGGCTCATCTTGTTTTATCTTGTGCCTGTTAATCAGATGAAGGCATAATTTGGATGAAAAGGAAGTAGGTATGTAAGTCATTAGCCTAGATCACCCAAGTACTACATCAAAATTGGAATTCGTTATTATTAGTTATTGTGCTAAAACATTGCACAGAATGAGATACTCCTGAAATGTATATTTTAGCTCTCTAGATAAAAGCACTAATTGTAAGAATGCTTAAGTCAACAAAACAAAGACGGAAGAAAGAAGGAGGGATTGTTCTTTCCTACAGGACTAGAAAGATGGATTGTTCCTGCCTATAGAGCAAAAAGGGTGGATTGCTAACATCATCAAAGAAAGCATCTGAGGGAAAGGAGACACATGCTAATTACCAAGTGCCAATATACTATCTTTCTTATCCATTGAGATAAGCCTTGCAAGCTTTCATGTCTTTCATAACCAGATAGTATATCATTTCATTGGAAAATAAGACATCTTTGATAACAATGATGTTCCTCCTGCCTTTCTTCGTGAAAAGAGAAAGGAGTAGCTCTCTGTTTGTCCTACTTCTACCATGAAACAAGGTATGCTATCACTGTGCCTCTGATAGACACCATCACCATTTGATAGACATGATTTTGAAGAGGAATGAAGTGAAGAGTCATAAGCATCCTGCCAGACGGATCTGAAATCAAGAAAGCCATGGCCACACTCTTCAGAACTGAGACTCTCAAGGCAAGCCTTCAAAACTACATTTTAGCAGTTTAACACTTCCACCTACAGACTTGCAGAAGAGCCATCGCATTCCATAGAGCTTGCTTTTTACATGCTGGTGGACTTGGCTGTAGTTCAGAGCAATTGCAGAGTCACTGCTAGTAGTCAATACATACAAAGTAAGTCCTTGGCAGAGCAGCCCCTTTCATCAGCCTGACCCTTTTTTTTCTGCATTGCTTCTGTGTTACCCTTTACAGCTGGTCTTCATCACAGGTCAGACCCAGAGTTCACATCCATCAACATGTCTCCACCTCAGCAGTCCTTAATTGTTACATCTCCTAGCCAAAACATACAATTTTCATGGACAAGAGAATATAAGAACTTAAGTTTTCCAACTGTTATATGAAGTAAAGAAAGATTTGGGTTTTTTTTTTTCCCATATTCCCAACTCAGCTCTGAGCTGCTTTGAATTTCTTTCACTTCCCAGCCTCCTGCTTGACATTTCAGTCTAGAGCTCCTGGCCCACAGATCTGGAGAGCAGCTGCTGACAGCCAGGTGCTGAGTAGTGATTGGACTTAGATTGCTCCACATGCTGGGCTTCAGTCACCAAGACTCACCAAGACTCATCATATAAGTATTTAAATTAACCTGACTGCAATTCAGAAACAAACACATCTTTCTTTGTGCTCAAATCTTTCATGAGCCCAGACCGGTATAAAAGCATTCACTTGCCTGGCCTATTGATCCCTCTCATCTTCTAATTAAAGGCTGGGGCACTCTCATGCAGGAATTACTGCTGTGCTACAGACAATTTACCAGAAGAGAAAGGGGGATGTTACAGCCTTACACAATCCCTGATGCCCACTGTCCCTGCAGAGGCCTCAGATATGGTGGTCATGTTTTATGTTTGCTGCCTTGTGACACTGTGCACGGGTTCTGGCTGGGATGAAGTTATTTTTCTCCATAGCACATGTCATAGTAATATACTTTGGATCTGTGACAAAACAGGGTTAGGGTTAGGATTCAGAGAGGCATAATTCTACAGCTCCAGGGGCATGTTTGTTCCTCCCAGTTTTCTCATCTGGGCCAAAGCCTCAGCCCAGAGCTGCCATTAGGTTTAGGGTTAGGGTTGAGAGCTACAAAGATAACAGCTCCAGGGATGCTGCCGCAGCAGGAGGCATGCCAGAGGGAGCTTGGCATTGCTCTGGCCACATCCTTCTTAGGTATAGTCCTAGTAACCCTTCAAGGATGCTGCATTTCTGTGTAAGTCAACCTTTCTCAAGCACACTGCTATGGTAAAACTGAGCTTTCTAACTGCAGGATTTACCTCAAGTGGGGTTTGTGCTTAGGCAGGATTTAGCCCCAAGCCAGCAGAGGTACTTACAATAAGTCAGCACAGTTATCTCAAATACTTTCCAGTCACTGTAGGGTAAATGCAATTAGGCAGTTACCAGGAGAATGGTGACATAAAGTAATGGATTCCTGTGGCTCCAGCACCTGCGCCATCATGTACCTGCATCCTGCTGCCCTGGGCACCACCAGCCAGCTATGGACAATTATTGCTTGTTTTGAAGGTAGGGAGTAGGGAATCAAGGAAGTTTCCAGGATGGGTTTGGAATCCTTCTTTTGGGAAGTGAGTCATAAGAAATAAGGCACAGTGTATTTGCTAGGCAGGTGCAGATACTACAGCAGAAGATGTGGACTTGGACCACCTCAGGGATTAAATTCTGGCAGGACAGTATGGAAATTATTTTCTAAAGAGTAGTTCAGAACCTCAGATTCCAATTCAGGAGCTCTGCATTGTCTAAGGCCAGCTTTGCCTTCTTCACTACCCAGCTTTGCTTTCTTCACTACCCTGCTCGTTATAGGTGCTTTTGTTAGGAGATCCTCTGAACTCAGAAACAGCCCTTAACTGTAAGTCTAGTTCTTCCTTATATAAAGTTTCAACTTGGAACATTGTGAGAAGGTAAATACTGGCACCAAGTCCTATATCGGAGAGAAAGAAATCTGCCAAAAGATCGTACATGTAACAAAGATTCCTCTGTACACACTTTCTAGATTAGATATCTTAGCAAAACCTTTATTCATAGTGTTGAACACCACAAGTACTATTATTACATTTGGACAGGGCAGAAAGTACACAGGTATGTCCAGTCACTTTTCCAGGTAAGTTTTCATTTTATTGCAGTAGTGGGAATGAATTGGCTTAAATGTGCTAGGTACATGTACCTGCTCTGAAGAAAGATGTTCCAGAGACTTCATCTTTGAAAGGAGGTAGATGGGACTTTATATGACACAGCACCCACTTTTTTGGCGATTCTCTGGAGACCGGCATCTTTATGAAACAGTAGCAGTCTTTTAGTGTTACATATTGTTACACTTACTGTTTATTTTAATGTAGTGATGGATTTGACAGATTTTCCCATAGAAACACTGCTGCTATCATACTTCTTGTATGCTGCTCATGGCATACAGAGTCTGCAATTGCACTTGCACAGCTGTTTGCAGTCTCTCTTGACAACCTAAACACAGGAGCCATCCCAGGGATAACTGTAACCTAGGGATCTCAGCAGTTCCATTGCTGAGGCAGGATGAAGTTATAACCACCATTTGCTGCTGAGCAATTCAGAAACAGGATTTTCTTGCCTTTTTTAGCCTTCTCTTTTGTAGGCTGCAAGACGTGTGTGCTTTGCCATCCTCACAGAGGAGCTACATGCAGTCTCTCCTGCATATATATATCAGGGACCATTAGCATTAGACCTGTTCATTCAAGTTGCTTTAGTATCCTTGCAACTTACAATGCATGAGAAGTTGGTCATAAAAGAAAAGATAGTGAAAGATACTCTACATGAAATAAATACTTTGGGCCATTTTTAGTAAAAGACTAAACTACAGTGAGGAAGGGAGGCAGAAATAAACTACTGTTTTCAGCTACAGTAGAGGAGGGGGAAAAAAAGCAGAAATAAACAATACTGTCATTTACTGTAAACCTTCCCCTATCTTGAAAATCTTTGGTTTTCAACAGCATGTACTACTCTTCCCTTACTGTGATAGACTGAATCACAGGATCGTGGGATACTTCAGGTTGAAATGGCTATGAGGATGTCTCTAGACCAACCTCCTGCTCAAAGTATGATCAGCTACAAGATCAGCTCAGGTTGCTCAAGGCTTTATCCTGTCTGGAAACATCCCATCTTTGGCCATAAAATACAAAATCCTCCTTGCTATCCTGTTTTTCCTTCACTAAGTCTCATTACAGGTAGAACTAGTGTGACACCATATCTTGAAGCTTTTATGGTCATATTTCAAAGATTAAACTGTAAGCTTCTTTTTTCAAGGAGTTCATTGTAAACTGAGTAATGTTGATAAAGCGGTCTCAGTTCTGAAATGTATGCATGCAACCACTTGATGTGAATGACTTCCCGCTAACTTACAGTGCAATAGATCTAAAATGAATTTCAATGTGCTTGAAATCAGGCAGAAATTTAGAAATTTTGCTGCACTGGGGTCTAAATCTGAAACAGGGTGGAAAACCAAAGGAAGAAAGTCATCAAAACCAAACAGACTGCAGACATTCAGCTGACTCTTTTGTTCAGTATTTGCATTGTTTGAAAGACAACTGTGAAGCATCTCGCTTATCCACAAGGCTCCCATCAGGCTGTTTACCAGTAAAATCTGAAAGGCTGTTTGAAGTCCACGTGATTTCTAGTATTTTGAGCAGGTTGGTTTTGTTTTCTTGTTCAGACATATTCTAGTCCAAAGATATTGTGCACAGAAACTGTCAGGTCATGAATAAAAGATAAAAAGCCCACTATTTTTTAACCAGCTTTATTGGACTGGTTTGGAGGTTGGTTCAAACTGCAGAGATAGAGTCAGCAGACGGGAGATTTTCATGATCGTTTTATAATAGTACTGCAAATTTAAAAAGAAGTGTTTAATGATTTTGTTGGGTATCAAAACCATAGTATACTTTACTAACACACACAGAGCAGAGTCTAATGATGACGAGCAGTCAGGCACATAACTGCACACATGGGCTTTCGGGATGAACGGAGCCCAGGAGCTGGGCTGATGGTGGAGGAGAAACCTGTTGCCCAGGGAGATGCCAGCCGCCTGCCCACGCTGCCAGCCCACTTCCAGCACTTTCTCCACACCAACGTCAGGGGTGCGCCCCCGCCACCGGCCGCACCCCGCACCCCGCTCGCGCGGAGCTGCCCCGGCCCCGCACCCCGGCCCGGCTCCCCCGACACCGCCCCGCACTCCGCGGCCTCCCGCGCTGCTCCTCCCTCTCCCCCCGCCGCCGCGCGCAGTGGGCCAGCCCGCCCCTATATAAGAGCCGGGTGGGCGGCTCCCCGCCCCAGCGTCGCCAGCGGCTCGGCAGCGGAACTGCTGCGGGGACATCGTCGTGCGTGGGGCGCAGCCTGCCTTCTTCCCGGCTCCCCGCCACCCTGCAGCCATGGCCTGGCAGCCGATGGAGATCAACCCCGAGGTGCGCGAGGGGCGGCGGAGATGGGGCTGGGGCTGCGGGGCGGGTGGTGGGGCGCCGGGTCTCACCGGCACTCACTCTTCTCCCCGCACATTGTCTTCCAGATGCTGAACAAAGTGAGTTGCAGCCGCTGCAGGACCGCGTTGGGCGGGCGGGCGCCGCCACTTCTCTTTCCATCCCTCAGCATCCCGCCTTGCCTGCGTGGAGCGGTACCGCTGCGCGGGGCGCGGCCGCACCTGCGGAGCGGCGCCTCCCTCCATCCCTCGGCATCCCACCCTGCTGAGATGCGGCCGCACCTGCGGGGCGCGCTCTCGCCGGGGCTCGGAGCGGCGTCTCCCTTGCTCCATCCCTAGGCATTCCGCCCCCGGGCGCGGAGCGGCGCCTCCCTCCCTCCATCCCTCGGCATCGCGTCTCGCCGGGGCGCGGTACGGCGCCTCCCTCCCTCCCTCGGCATCCCGCCTCGCCGGGGCACGGAGCGGAGCCTCTGTCCCTCCATCCCTCGGCATCCCGCCCCGCGGGGGCGCGGAGGGCGCCTCCATCCCTCGGCATCCCGCCCCGCGGGGGCGCGGAGGGCGCCTCCATCCCTCGGCATCCCGCCCCCTGGGGCGCGGAGGGAGCCTCCATCCCTCAGCATCCCGCTCCCCCGATGCGCGGAGGGAGCCTCCATCCCTCAGCATCCCGCTCCCCCGATGCGCGGAGGGCGCCTCCATCCCTCAGCATCCCGCCCCCGCGATGCGCGGAGGGCGCCTCCATCCCTCGGCATCCCGCTCCGCCAGGGCGCGGAGGGCGCTGAGCCCGCGCCGTCCCCCGGGCGCCCCTGGCCGGCAGGGGGCGCCGCGCGTTGTGCTGTGTCACCGGGCGCGGCGGGGCGGGGGTGGCCGCGCCCAGCGGGGACGGGGACGGGGACGGGGACGGCGGTGTCGCGGCCGGGCCATCGCTCTCTGTGCCCCGTGCAGGTGCTCTCCCGCCTCGGGGTGGGTCCCGGCTGGCGCTTCGTGGACGTGCTGGGCTTTGAGGATGAGGCGCTGCGCGCCGTGCCGACCCCCGCCTGTGCGCTGCTGCTGCTGTTCCCGCTCACCGAGCAGGTGGGTGCCCCTCCCGCGCGGGGGACAGGCCGCAGGTAGCACTGGCTGCTGCCGGGAATGTGTCTGCGTCATCCACCCAAGCATCAGATGGTTGGGTGTGGATGGGGCTTGAACTGGGGCTATAGGTGGCTGTTGTGGTGAATGTGTGCCCCCCCCCCCCCAAGCTTCTTAGTCCATCCCAATAGTCCTTTTGCTGTGTGTATCAGAGTGAGGAAAAAACACGACCAATCCTGAGCGTGAGGAATAGCAATTCCATTACCGTGCTGACTCACTGGATCTGGAGAGGCCTAAATTACTTCCGTAAGGTTAATATATTAAGTCCACTTGATGGTAAGGAAGTGAAGGAGGATATAGGCTTTGAAATGAAGTATATTTAACAGGTTCTTTAGATGAGGGATTATAACCTTTCAGTATTGATGGATTTTACAGTTGATTATGCATAGTTCTGATGGGCTCATGAAGGGAAGTAACCTAAAGGTCCAAAGGCATACTATTGCAGAGACATGTTGAGTAGTCTTGTTCAATGGACCAAAGCCTAACTGTTATATGGTTTCCCATCCCAAGCTATTTCCACTGTACAGAACAGATGGAGGGCTAAGAACAGTGCCTTTGGATATGACTGAGTCATGCAGGTAGTCCATTAGGTGCTGGCCTGAGTCCAGTTTAGACATACGGTGCTTTACTGGACCTATGCCACAAAGATGGCTTTCTGGGTAAATCTTTGTCCAATCCTGGTATTGATTCTCCTGCACAACTTATCTGACTAGTAGTTTGTGCAATAAAAAGATAGGGCTGTAATAAAATGCTTAAAACAGTTACATGTTTACAGCATGAGAACTTCAGGAAGCAACAGACTGAGAAAATAAAGGACCAAGAAATCAGTTCCAAGGTGTATTTCCTGAAGCAGACAGTCAGTAATTCCTGTGGGACAATTGGTCTGATACATGCAGTTGCTAACAACAAAGACAAAGTGAAGCTTGGTGAGTATGAATGTTCTGAAGTACTTAAAGTTTCATTTTTGTGAGAGAAGATTGAATGTGTGTGGGCTTATTGGGAAACATGAGGCTTTCATGCAAGCCAAGTTATGGCATGCTGCATTGCTTCAGTTGCTAGGTGGGTCTTTCAGTTCTTGGAGGGCGACACTCACCTTTGACTTGTGTTAGGTAGCTGCAGAGGTATTGTTCTAGTGAGCAATGCAAGAAGGGCACATAGTAGGACTGACCAAAGTCTAACTAAGAAGTACTGTGTTCAGAAATAGTTGTTGACATTGATCTTGATGTCAGCTGAAGAGATGGAGTATTTCAGGCCACTGATGTCTAATGTAAATAGATGTGCTCAAAGTCTGCAAATCAGTCTATAACATGTTTTCTTTTTGCTGCAGAAGTCATATCGATGATTAGGGTCTGTAAGTAGACTTTTTCTGCTGAGATAATAGGTTTGATGGTTTACTTCCTATACAAAAGGATTATTTTGTTGTTCAAAGACTAGAGATCTGGGAAATACAATTATCATTATTCCAAGAGAACTTGAACCCTTTGTATGGTGTGGGATTTCTTCTTATTTAAAAGAAAACACATGGAAGGTATAGTGAGCATATGAACATAATTTTGCTTTGCCCTTCTTGAAAAGATTCTGTGAAATAACACGCTCCTGAAGAGTGATGCAATGATGCAGCACATCTTTCATGGAAGACAAGAACTCAGTGCCTCTTTGTACTGCACTACTAATTTATGTTCTGCAAAACCAAAGTAAGACTGTCATGAGCAAGTGCTGCCTTCATTTGAAGGCAGCATTACGGTTTCAACTACTCATATTCTGCTACTCGATACTTATGTGTCCTTACAGCTGGCACCTTTCTTGAATTTCTTCAGAACAGGATTGAACACCTCTGCCAAATGTGCGGAAATCAAAAAAACTATATCCTCTTTGAAAGTGACTTTCAAGACAACCATCCAGAGTACTCTGAAGCACTACACTCTAGTTGTTTGTGTAGATTGTTACTAATAGCTTTTGGATAAATAGCTTATCAAGTGGTAGTTATAATATGCCTGTGTAGGAGATAGTTACAGGCTGAATGCAGTGACTTGCAGTTGGTGCAACAAGCGTTGATTACTGTGGGCTGCATCTGAACTACCACTGATGCTTTACTAATACTGAAAAAAATACTTGATCATCTTGTACAGATGAGGGGTCTGCCCTGAAGAAGTTCCTTGATGAAACAGCTGATTTGTCTCCTGAAGAGAGAGCTAAGCATTTTGCAAATAATAAGGTACATAAACTATGCAAACTGTTGACAGCTATCAGCATTTAAGGATGTAGTAACTTGTATCTGCTTTCTCTTAAGGCTATACAAGAAGTCCACAATTCGGTTGCACAAGAAGGACAATGTCGGGTAAGATGTGGATGTGTAATATTTTGGGGAAAGGGATTTACAAAGGTGGTAGAGCAATACAACTTTTTTGTCTGTAAGATAGCTGTTACAGTTCATGAGGACAGAGAATGAGTGACTTGTGGCTGAATACTTGTTCAGCATTTCTTCCTTAAACATGGATTGAAAATTTGAGTCCAAGCACAGTCTGAACACATGACTCTGCATTAGGATTTCTGGTGCTTGACCTTGTAGAGGTCTTGCCACTGACCTCTTCAGCCGAATGGAAATTTTCAGTCCTTTACTGCTGCCTTGTTGTTGATGTTTCATGTTCTGTAGTCACAAGTAGTGTTTGCAGTCCTAGCTTTAATCTAAGAAATTTATCTAATGGTGTCTTCTAAGGTCGAGGACAACAGTCTGAACTTCCACTTCATCCTGTTTGTCAATGTGGATGGACACCTGTATGAACTGGGTAAGGTCTTGCAAACTCTGCAGTTGGACTGGGCCTACTTCAGACTGCACAGCAGCAATGGGGGCTCGAGCAAGATATTCAGTGCTAGTTAAATTGTTTGCTGAGGCCCTCAGAGCTAATGCATAATGTGTACCCTCACTTGAAAATTTTACCTGATGTGGATTGCACTGAAGGCCTAGCTCCTTTTGTAAAGCATGTCTTTGCTGGTAGAGCTGAGAATACTCAGTCCCCATCTCAGATTATATATTGACAATTTGTGACTTCCCAAATATCATCATGTACTTGTTTGAGCCCACTCTGCTCAGTAAGTATTAAGTACACTGAGTGATAGGGCTTTCTTTTACAGATGGCCGCATGCCATTTCCTGTAAACCATGGCACAAGCTCAGATGACTTGCTGTTGAAGGTAAGACTCCTTCCTTGCTGCTTCTTTCCTGAAAGCCAGACTTACAAAGGGTGAGAAGTGTGCATTTGGTGTACAATGGCTGTACCTACTTGCTGTACAAGTCTGCTTCTTGTATCTATCAAATTTATGACTACTGAAGGTGTTGTCCCCCAGAGTGAGATATTTATTAGCTGGTGCTAAATGGCCTGGTAACTTAGTTGGTGGGACTCAGAGAGGAACTGCAAAGACTTGTTCTCTGTAGAAAGTGTATTCTCTTAGTCTAAACAGTTGCATTTTTTTATCCCCAAGGATTCTGCTAAGATCTGCAGACAATTTACAGAACGTGAAAAAGGAGAAGTTCGTTTTTCTGCTGTGGCTTTCTGCAAGTCTGCCTGAGATTCTGAAGAGATGCAAGGAAAACAGTGTAATAGCACACTAGTAAATGCAGTCTAAACTCCAGTGCTTCAGTACTTGTTAAACACAGCTGTTCTGGTAACTATTTCCACCTTTTGCTATACACAGAAGCAACATCAGCTGGGCTTATGCTAAAGGATGAGCTCAAGTTTTAATGTGAACAGTTTGGACACATCAGATATCTTTAGACTCTTTTTTCACATGTTAAGTAGAAAATGCTTAACAGGGCTTGTTTGATCTGTGTCATGTTAATTGAGTTGGTGGTTGATACTTCCTTGTCCTTAATAAAATGTTCTGCTGGATAAATGGCCTTAAGTGATCACTAAATTTCTCCAAAAGGAGTTGTGTGGCATTCTGTGTAGACTTTGTTTTCAAAACACTCTGAAAGCTCTCCTCTGAGCAAAAAATTAATGTTGGCCTCAGGGTAGCAGGACAATTTCTAGTGTCTTGGAGGCCTTCGAGGATGGAGAGATGCACCAGTCTGTGTAATATGTTCCAGTGCTGCACTACTGTTCTAGTAAAACTCTTCCTCATGTCCAGTTTGAAACTCCTAAGTTGCAGTCTGCCACCCTAAATGCATTTATTTTTAGAGGAGTAAGGTGTGATAAATGAACACTCAAATATCACCTTAATGTGGTCTACATTAGTGCTACAAGCAACAGAATGCTCACTGAGTTAGTTGGTGTTGTGTTTCGTATAGGAGACAGTATTAGAACAGGTATTCTCCCCACCTGTAGCTAAAACAAATCTGATGGCTCATGCGGAATACAATCCTTGGCTAGAAAATGTGTGCTTACTAACTTGTGGTTGTGTTCCAAAGACCTTGAAAGAGGCTGTACTTCTCTGTCCCTTCCAAAGTGACCTAAAAAGAAGGAACCCACACTACATGGATTTCTAATAGCAGGATGAAATTTTGGATTCAAAGGAAAGAGATTTTATTTCTTGGCCTCAGTTGTGACCTGTGGAAGCTGGTTTTCCCTGAGTCTAGTTGCTGTTTGCTGCTGTTGCGGCTCCTTGCTGATACTTCAGGTAGCTGTAAGAAGGGATAAACACCCTTCAGCTTAGGTCTTAGTTCTAATGCAAGAGGTCACAGTCTGTGCCTGCCAGCCATGTTGTATGGTGCTGGGTAACAGTCTCAGATGGCTGCTGGTGCTCTGTATGCTGCAAGCTGTTTTGGCTTCCAGGCTTTTTTGGAGGTTAAGTAAAGCTGTGTGTGGGCTGAAGTTGTTTTGTATTGGGCCATGTTATGGCTCATGTAATTAATTGCCCGATAGCTGAAGCTAGCAGAGAGTTGCAACACATTTTAACTCAGAGTCTACTTCAGTTCTGAACACTAGTGCCTTTTGGTTTCTGTTAGCAGGTAGGTGAAAGCTATGGCTGAGAAAAGGTCTGCTGTGTGTCCTTCTCTACAACAGCATCTTCTGCCTGTTAGTGGTAGTTGTAGGGTGGAAGGAGGCCTCCTGGAGGGCATCTCTGCTGCTGCCTCCTGCTTCAGCACAGACTTGGAGCCATGCCTGTGGCTCAGGCTGCTTAGCAACGTAACCTTCAAGAGAAGAAATGCAGGTGGCGTAAGCACAGGCAAGTGGAAAGAGCTATAAAAAACAGATACAGGAGGAGGAGGAGGGGCATGAGAGCAGAGCCCACTGAGCTGTATGCCATACCTGTGGCAGTGTTCTTTAATGCCACAGAGGACCCTTTCCTTGCCCTTAAGGCCAGTATGAGGGTAACTGCTGTAACTGCCTGTGTAGTGACTGGCACAGTGTGACTGTGGTCAGTCAATGCTGAAGCAACATGAAAATGCCTTTGAGATATTACTATATTTTTATAGTGATTCCAGCAGTCAAACATTCTGAGTTTTGTGGGTTTTTTCTTTTTGTTTTAATTAGCAATATAAACTGTGTTATGGAAGTTATTTTGGTGTTTCATAAACTTTTGTTCACTCTTTTGCTCAAGCTTCCAAGTTAAGAATCTACTAAAAGGCAACATTTTCATAATTTTGGTCTCATGAAAAAAACAGGGAAATGATTGTGACAGACTTTCCTTATTTTCTCACATTCTGGTCCAATGTGCAGTTTCAAATGATGAAAATAAAGAGAACCACTAAGGAATGAATCTTACCCATCCACTCAAGTGTAACATCACTAGCAAGGCTATTTTACCCTGCAGGGGCCTGGCAAACAGCTGGGCTTTACTTCAAAACATCCTGGGTTTTAAAAAGAGGAAGATGAATTACTGGGGATGGCAAAGATCTTGAGATTTGGGATAGAGTTGCTTCAGGTGAAGGAGACCTCAAAAAATAGGTGAGGATCTGCAAGTTGAATAGATGGAAGATTTTGCAATATTAATAGTGCAACTGTTCCAAATGTGTTACTGCATTCACAAGAAAAGTCACAATGCATAGAAGCATGTATGTGGCAATTTAAAACTATTTTCAGTAAGTCATAAACAGAAAACAATGCGATGTCTTAAAGTCATATCAGGTGTATATAATCTCAAAATAAATGTGGGGGTTTTGCATGTTTTCCAGCTAATTTTACCTACTTAACAGTTTTTGAGTTTTAATTTTTGCCCATTGTTTCACACTGGTGGAAGTGTTTGAACCAATATGAGACACTGGATTGTTATAGTAATTATTGGCTTGGACCAACTCAGATGTTTGTGGCAGGGGGAAAGAACAGGTAAAATTTCGCTAAGGTGTGGTGGTGTCCTGTTCCATATTCCAGCCCCTTGGAGCCTCCTTGGGCAGGACTGTAGCAGCTGTCAGTCACTGGACACAGGGAGCACTGCCCCACATCACATCCCCTGGAGCCCCTACCCCAGCCCCAGAATGGCTGGCATACCAGGAGCCCCACCTGGAGGAGGTGGCCACAGAGGGCCAGAGCAGATAAAATCAGCACCATGTGGCAGCGTGTGGTCGCACCCTACTATGTAGACATATGAAAGCTGGACTTGTACAGGAGGCAGGGTGGTATCTATAATTCTCTGGTTTCCCCCTCTCTTCTTCTCTTAATCTCATTTCTTCATGTTTTGGGTAACTTTGAGCTGGATGGGTTAGATTTTTCTAAGTTGTATGGGTTAGCATGTGTTAAGTCAATTATTTGTGGAATGCTTTATTTTGGTTGAATGTTGCCCTTTAAACTTTTGCCAAGTTCCCTCATTTTCTAGTTTGACAGTAAAAGTGTGGGGTTTTGTACTTCCTGAGAAACATGTGCAGCACCTTCTCCCTTGTGTTCTCTCAAGGTATTAAAAGAACTGAAGGCCCTTTTAATAAATTTGATTTTTTAGAGCCTTATATATTTATAAAGTAAAACCCCTTTGATGAGCTTGTAGCTTGAGGCCTGGGGTCTTACAGCCAAAAAGTGTAAATGTCTGTAGGCTATTTTAGGGTGCTACGCATCAAAACACTGTTTTCATGAGAAGATGCTCTCTCATATATTAGGGAGATGTTGGTCACATCTTATCTGAAGTGCAGCTTGTTTTTTTTCTTGCCTCCTTGTTTTCTCCTCTTTGTTCTTAAATCTATAGTTCCATATGGAACTGTTTTCTTTCCTTGATTTCCTGTGCATCCTTCGTAAGTAAATTAATTCTTTTGACCCTCTCCTTTTCATCTAAAGTCCCATGTGTTTTTCCTGAATTTACCCCTGAATTTTCCCTGAGACAATTGTTGGGAAGAGCAGGAGCTTGCGGAGCCTGTTCTGTGTTTTATGCCCACTCTGAAAGAAACCTGTGACTGGCTGTTGCTACCACTGCTCTTCCAGAGTATGTAAGCAATTTAATTTGAATTAACAGATCCCTGCCATTTTTGTGCAGCCTTCCAGAGGTGTACTTTTAACAGTTAATATAGAGAGCTATCCTTGAAAATATTTAAGAATCTCAGATAGGCTTTCGGGCTTGTCTGTTTAGAACTGGACATTGCTAGTTTAGAACTGTATCCAGGGCTGACCACATGCAATCTTATAATTTTGCTTTTTCTTCCCTGCTCTGTTGAAAGCTGTAGTCAATCTGTTCTGTAGGTGGCAGCATTGGGAAACTTTGAGCACCAAGTCCAACGGTAGAACAGATCGAGAGACAATCTCAGTTTTCAAAATCCACAGGTAGTCCTACTGCTTTCAGTGGGACCTCTCGCATGCCTAAACACACTTCTGAGGCAGCCAAATAGCCAATCGTTATTTTAGGTTAAAATTTAAGCATAGTATAATGTCCAAAGCCTCTTACACATTTGAATAGCCTTTGGCTTAGTTTCACAGTTTACTTGTGGCTGATACAGCACCACACCATCTCTTTGTCCAGTATATACTGCTGTCCAATATATGCACTACTATTTCCATGCTAAATAGAATCCTTCATTTGGGAGAGTAAAGAAAGTGTGGGACTAACTCCAACAGCATCCTACTTTTGATGTACATACCAGTTTATAAATCTCTAGATATTCAAGATGGAGAAATAGCTGAAAAAGGAGCTAGACACACTATTATCCTCTGCCTTTGATACAAAGGCAGTGGGGAGCATTAAGAGGCCAGTACTGGGCATTGGGATGAAACAAGAGACTGCAACAAACGTCACAGTCACGGGATCCCTCTCCTGGTGCTGCTGACAGCCAGGAAGAGGCTGATGACAGGCTTCAGCCCAGTGAGACTGTGGACCAAATGGGAACAAATAAGTACTGGGAAAAATGCAGCCAGAAGTGGAGTAACAGCATTTAATTTCCTTTGTGACCAAAGGAATTAAAAATATAATTTGCATGTTGTAATTTTTAAATTCTTGCACAGGATGATATTAAGTTACAAGGAGTGGTGGACATTCCAAATTCTTTGAACCCAAGGGACCTCAATAGATGAGAGGATGTGTCTAGAAGAAACCTCGGAGTTTAATGTGGTGAGGTGCAGAGCTTGGCACCTGGCTGGAGCCACCATATCTGGGTGGTGATGGGCTGAGTTTCAGCCCTGCTGTGACCTGGGAGTTATGGCAGGTGTCAAGTTGAATGTGTTGAATGCTTTCCTTGTGAATAAGGCAAATTGCATATAATGTTGGGAGTTTCAAAGGGAGGAGCAAGACCAACAGATGGAGAAAAGTTATTATACATTATTACTTGGCACTGGTGATGCTGCACCTGGAATAGCAGTTCAGTTCTGGATCTCCCCACCCAGTCCAAGCAGGATGTGGAGGAGTCTGGAGAGGGTTCAGCAGCAGGCTACAGAGGCAGGAAGCATGTGGCCTACAAGGAGAGGCTGGTGGAGCTGGATGTTTATAGTCTGGCATAGAGGAGACTAAGGCAGGATCTAATTGTAGACTGCAACTACTTCAAGGGCAGTTGTAAAGATGACAAAGCCGTATTTTTTCTTGGTAGTAGGATATGGTATATTGAAGAGCAGTAACTGCAAATTACAGCTTAGAAGGTTCAGTTCGGGACATTTAGAAACTAGAAGAGTACCTCTTCAAGGAAAGGTGAAATACTGGAACAAGTCATCAGAGAAACAGGAGCATCTCCACCCTTGGAAGTTTGTAAGGGACCAGAATTTAACAACCAGCTTTTGATAAGCTACCTGAGGTTACCTATTACAGTATGAAAAATGAGAGTAGTCATCCGTGTTGCTCCAGTGTTGGGAACTGAGTGCTGTGCTCCTTGGTAAGTTGCTAATCATGAGTTTCCTCTCTGTGCCTTGTGTGGGGGAGTTGTTCCCTGCAGGAAAGGCTGCAGGCTAATGCTGCTGACTGCTGCTTTTCTTCCCAGGCTGGGGTGGAAGGACAAGAATGGCTGCAGAAGCAGCAGCTGATGCATCTAGGAGGAGCAGGTTTTGTCACTGATGGGAGGGTTGTTACTTCACAGAGAGCTGGGGAAACCAGAGGCCAAGGGAAGATCACAGGGACCTCTTCCATGGTCAATGAATCAGAAACTGGTGGAGTCCTCCCTGAGGATGTGTGTAACATCCCTATGGTACTTTCGTGGGAAAAAGAGCAGTGAATGATAGGGAAAATGGCAAAAGGAGACAATTCATGCATGTTTTTCAATTGTCTTCTTTCCAGCAGTACCATGACAAACATAGGAAGTTTCCTAACCCCTTAAAGACTTGTGTGTCAAAAATGTAGCACTAGATGAAGCTCAATGCACAAGTAATGAGCTATGTAGAACTGATTTAAAACTTTCTTATGTACTTTTTCCTTAGATGAGTTTCAGATGGGGTTCGATGATATTGCAAGGCCTACAGCAAGATAAAAAAAGTGAGATCTGCATGACATTGCAGGAACAAGACTGGGCACAGGTATTTCAGTTGATTTAGTGTTTCAAGTGGGGTACCATAAAAAACAAGACATGCTTAAGAACATTCAATGCCATACTGAGAGGTATTATTAGTCACAACACTGTAGCCAGTCTGAATTGTGTTTTATTTTCAAGTCTTTATACATACCCATGTTAACATCTTAGCAGAACAGCTGCTACCTTAGCATGTGAAGAGTGGGAGAAATGCAGCTTTACTATCCCAACTTTGCAAGAAAGGAACAGGGACCTGGATTCCCTGATTTGCCTAAGGTGATACTTGAAACTGATGGCAGAGTTGGAATTAAAACTAAATTTATACCTACATATAGGTTGTGGAGTTTTGGTTATTGATTGATTGGTTGGTTTTGTGGTTTGCTTTTTTTTTCTTTTTTCTTTGCAGGCAGAGTTTTTGTATTTATTCTACTCTGGCTTTGGGCCTGGGTTAATACATCCTCCCTCTTAGCTTCTAATTAGCTAAAACTCAATACTGACTTGGAAAACAGTCAGGTGAACTCATGTCTGTCTGCAAAAGAGGGACTGTATTGACATATAGTCCCCAGAGTCCCCTTCTGATTCCTGAAGATATTTTTCCAGTAGACTTATATTACATCAACATTCAAGAAATACTGCTTCCTCCCCCTTTTTCACCTTCCCATCCCCCAAATATGTTTAGCAACATTGGGAAGTTGAGGATCATACATAAATCTAAATTGCACGTTACAGAAGAAAGAGTGGTTGCAGTATTCAGGCTTTCTGACATACAGAAGAGTCGGTGGCAAGGCTGTGGTCGTGTTCCTGGTGGTTTTATGGAAAGGTTTGAAGAAGTATCGAGGAAGGAACAAGATGGCTCAGAAAAGAATATAATTATTTGGCTAGCTTGATACTTTCTCTGACTTTACCACTCATTCTTTCTCCTTTCACTGAACAATGGCCCTGAAGGTCAATAAATAACATATTTCTCAGGATCAATTCTTACTGAATAATGTGAGACAAGGGGTTATATACTGGGTGGTTAATTTTTCCCTACTTCAGAAAGCAGCTGTTGGAGGTTTTTGATGTAGCCCAATGATGTATATGGAAGTGGACATGATCTTCCCTCAATACACAGTTTGGGACTTAGTTTTCAGTTTTCATGACCCTCTGAGAACAAGTCATAGAGTTATCCCTGCTGCAGTTATGATGGGCACAGGCAGCAGTGATAACAAACTTTCCTGTGAAACATCATGCAAATCTTTCATTTAAGATGGCAAAATCCTGTTTACTTTGAATCAGTCTGATGCATGTTTATGGCCCTGGATCAGGCTATGAGGGTTTAGGGAAGTTGTTCCTCCTTGGGAAAGTGCAGTGTTTCAGGGCAATGAGAAACTGGTGGTTAAGCAAACGGGGATTTTGTACAACATGTTTTACAAAAGTTGCTTCGTTTCTACTGCCTGTATGCTACAGCTGCTGCAGGCATCCACATGAGTCAGGTGACATTTGCTTGGCTGCAGTGTGGATGTGTGTGGCGCAGGACTGTCACTCCTGAGGCTTGTAATAGGAGAGTCCTAGGAGTGCTGGAACTGCTGCCTGTCTTCCTGCAAGGAATATGCTTTCTGTGTTGCAGGCTGAGAACCACACACTCATTGACAGACTGAAAAAATGTGGGAAGAAATTAACTTAAAATCTCTTTGTTTTTCAAACCTTGAGATATTTCTTCTGCCAGCCTCAAACAGTATGCAAGTGGGGGTTTTATAATTTAGCTGCCATTTTTGAAAGGAAAATCTCCAGGTGCACTTGAATCCCTGTGAGGTGCAATAAAAAGGAGAGAAATACCGTGCCTCCAAAGATTGAAGCTTTAGCTCCACAGCAACATTGTTTTTGTTACTGACCCATTTGATACATGCATGTCAGGAAATACCAATTAGATGCGGTGGGGCAGGGAAAAGTTCTCTGCTCAAATATGCTAGCTGAATTCAGCTCCTGGGCTGAACAGGAGAAATTATTATTATTTTCTGTGTACCCCTTGGAATCTGGTTTTGCAGAGGACCTCAGCTCAATGTTAGTCAATGATTTCAATTAAAATCAAGCCTTCAGTTAGGCTTGAACACATGGTTGAAATTATGTATAGGCTGAAGTGATTTCCTTAGTCAGACACTTGATGATATTTCCACATCTGCTTAGACTCAGAGCCTGAACCCATCACATTAGGGGGGCAAAAGTCCATTTGCTTTTAAGTGGAAGCCCCATACTTGGTATTTTTCACTCTGGGCTGGACAGGGAATTAGCAAACTGCCAATCCTTCTTACGAAATTATTCCAATTCTACTACATCAAGTAGGACAGCTTTCCTTAGAATGATTTAACTTTTCCAAGATTTCATATCCTCACTCATCAGACTCCATTTACCACAGGAAATTACAGTTAAGCTGTAAGAAGACTTTCCCTGACTAAATCCAATGTTTATAAATTATAACCAGGCAGAAAAAGTGAATCTCAACTATGTAACTACAGTCTGAAGTGTAAGCATTCACAAGTTCAACTTCTTTCCCAAATATTTTTTACCACAGCAGTAACATGAGTTTGTATAAATAAAGTATACATTTTTAGCATATTTGCACACTGCAATATAATAGATAACGTTTGTGTGTATTAGAAGAGCACAGACTTGTGTGGGCTGTCCATGCCTTCATTGTCAGACAGGAGATTTTTGGACTTTTCAAACAGTCCAAAAACAGTGACCACCAACAAAGCAACTTCCTCCTGTCTGGGGTTTGGGGTTTTTTTCTTTGTTTTGTTTGGGGTGTGTGTGTGTGGGTTGTTGCATTTTGGTTTGGTTTGGTTTTTTCCCGTAAAAATGCTGCTGGAAAGCTTCTTAAGAAATAAGCTCTATAAAGCTTCTTAAGAAATAAAACAATAACAAGTTGGATATGCTTTATCCAGTCCCACATTATTCTCCATGTCTATGGCAAGATCTCAATATTTGTACTTCCAGTACTTCAGCAGTCAGGCCAAGGTATTCTTCTGATTATATCCATGTAAGCACTAAGGGCCAGAACTGGTCATACAGTTTATCTTTAGATTTTCTTGTGCTGTCCTGAACAAATCACTGACTCGACCCGGATTTGTTGTTTTCTCTTATGTACATAACAGATTTAATACCTTATCCACATTGTGCAAAATGTGCAACATCCAACATGGATCATCATAATATATATCAAAATATATCATGGATCATTATAATATATAGAATTATTTATAAAACATTAAGGCTAAATAAGAAATCATAGAACTTAAATGCACTCAATGCATCCTGCATGGCATTTCAGGTAGAGCTACTGCTCACAAACATAATTTCATGTGTATGTAGAGGATTAGGAACAAAAAGAATTAATTACTGCATTGAATTTAAGGAAAGTTTATCATACACTGACTTCCAAAATCCACTACATTTTAAATTCTAGGGTTTGCATTTCTAGGATTTAAATTAGGCTCTTAATACCTAAACTTTGTGCAAAGAGAAGGGCTTTAAATATTGTATACTCATCATAGAATTGTAGAATGGTTTGGGTTGGAACGGGACCTTGAAAATCACTTAGTTCCAACCCTCTTGCTGTGGGCAAGGACATCTCCAACTAGACCAGGTTGCTCAGAGCCCCATCCAACGTGGCCTTGAACATTTCCAGGAATGGGGCATTCACAGCTTCCCTGCACAACCTGTTCCAGTGCCTTAGCACTCTCACAGTAAAGAATTTTTTCCTAATATCTAATCTAAACCTACCCTCTTTCAATTTAAACCCATTTCCCCTTGTCCCGTCACTACATGCCCTTGTAAATAGTCTTGCCCCATCTTTCCTGTAGGTTCCCTTCAGATACTGGAAGGCTGCAATTAGGTCACCCCAAAGCCTTTTCTTCTCCAGGCTGAACAATCCCAATTCTTTCAGCCTTTCCTTATAGGTGAGGTGTTCCATCCTTCTGATCAAGTTGGTGGCCCTCCTCTGGACTTGCTCCGACAGGTCAATGTCCCTAACTGTATCGTGTTGAACTACTTTTCTTCCTGAATGATGCAAGCAACCTCTTCAGGTATCATGCTACAACACTGCCAAAGTAATTTAATAAAATCAACAGTGGTGAATATGTGGAGTGGGGAGTGTAAAATAGGGAACTTCAATGCCGGGTTAATGCTTGGCCATGGCAGAATGAGTGGCCAGCCCCTCACTCTACATGGAACCAAAACCAGTTAAACCAGGCATGACACTCAACATTCCTATTTAGGACCAGCTTCAAAAAGGAAAATAGCTCCACTGTGCACCAACAAATTCAGCTTAACTGAAATTGTTACCACCCAGGAGAATTCCGGCCCATGACCTAGACAATAGAGAAGTAAACCATCGTGTGACTGCATCTCTTTAGCAAACGTGGTACTACAGTCAGCAGTCTGCAAAAATACCCATTTTCAAAGCAAGCTTTCAGTGAAGCTTTCAGAATGACTTCAATTTCAGAAGGGAAATACAGATGCAGGAACTAGAAAAGGCTTTCAACATCTTTTTGTTTATTTATTTATATTCATTCTTATCTGGGGCAAAATAAATGCTGTTGCATATTTTATTTGCAAATAAAGCTGGAATAGTGAAATCCATAACACAAATGGGTACACGGTGGTACCCTTAAAGCTTTGTCCAGCATATATAAGATAATGAGCTGGAGGACATATCTGCAATACCAATATGCATATACTTTATAAGCTGTGAAAATAAACAAATTACCCATAATGTAGAAAAATGCTCTGAAACTCATGCCTTTCCTTCTTCAGGAATTATATTTCTGAGTTTAAAAAGGAAAGGACACCAGAAATTATTGAAATGGAATACTGGAAAAAGCTTCCCAAAATACAGCAAGTGCATGCTTATGGTATTCAGACATAAAACTGCAGCCCACAGTACAGAAGGCCAGGCCTCTCATTTCATGGTTCATTTAAAACTGTACCTGATCTGAAAAATGTTTAGGGTCTGGAGTGGTCTTTTCATATAGAAATGTACTGTATTCTAACATACAGATTTCATACTTGAATTGGTAATGAGTTTCACTTATGTCTTGTGGCCCAGATGTGTTTGTTTTAGTACCCCTCTAAGTGTGCTAGTCTGGGAAGTCTTCAGAGTGAGACACAACAGATGGACAGAAGCAGTCCAGGTCTGTATTTTTTTCAAGCAGCCACACAGCACAAACTATGCTGGAGCTTAACTGGCATGCAGTGATGAGGGGATTGTTTCCCAGAATAGTCTTTGTCCTAAGATGTCCTCTCTATTTCCACTGTATCTCGAGGGCGACAGTTTGTCTCCATTGTGCAAAAAATATTTCTGCCTGAGAGACTCTATGGACTCATTGTCATGCCCTTATTCTCGTGGAGTATCATCTTACTCTGAGCTACTTTCTACAGCCAGGTGGGCATTTACAAAAGGGAAGTATTCACTGATATGACAGGCAAAGGAAAGTGTCAGTGTTGAAAGAACTACAGGTCTGTGTTCCTGGAATGGCAGGATCAGGACTCTCATCTCAGCTAGTCAGACTTTGATTGTAACAGTGATTTTTTTTTACCTCCCTAGTATCAAGATCACAAACATTAGTTCTGCTGGAAGACAAACTTCAACTCTACCTGCTCATCCAAAGTATTTTCCCCAAACCTATGGATACCAAATAAATATAAAGAGTAGTTTTCAGTAGTGAAAGACTTTAAACTGTTTCTTTTAAAAATGTCTTATGTTTTTTGTCTTCATCTCCTCAGATTGGTTTTGCAAGCAGGTTTTAGCCAGTGTTGAAAATGGAAGCACATTGCTGTAGGTAGGCACAAGAAATTCAGTTGCACGGGGAAGCTGTTTTTTCCAATCTTATGCCCTCCAGAATCAGGGGCTGCATGAAGCAAGTTCAGGCAAGAAGACCGTATAAGAGCAACTGGAGTTAACCATTCCTTTCATTTAGCTTAACTGTTCATGCAGTTTTTCTCAGGGTAGTAAACCTGACTCCTAAGCCAACTGAAGTTGGTGGCAAAATGCCCAGTGATGCTACAGGGTACCACATTAGATCCTTGGTCTTCTTTTACTCACCTAACCAAAATCTACAGACTTACAAAAGCCATTATTGTCCAAAGCAATAGGATGCTCAGCAATAAGCCACAGTGCTGTGGCCAACTGGCAGAAAAAACCAGGAGGGCTGAGCAGTCAGACCAGTCACCAGAGTCTTACATTAAATGCCCTGCTCTGCCATCAGCACTCTTGAGCAAACTTTTTAGAGCAAAGCCCCGCTCACACATACGTTGTCACTCAGGGAAACCTTGGCTTTCAGTTAGGTGCATGGTCCCCTACAAAATCAATGGGAGGACAAGGGCCTTATGGTCAGAGAGCATAGAGGTGGAAAACAACAGAGTGGGGCATTGCTTAAACTAGCTGCTGGAAAATACTGAGTCTAGGCACAGGTCTATCCCAAAAGCAGTTAAACACGTGTGATGGTAAGAAGGAGGTATTTATCCCTGCTTAATATTCTTACAGTGAATATTCTCCTAATGTTAGGTGTCCTTTTGAGTGACAGAAAAAGAAGAGACGTGACAGGCTGCCCTGGGTTACATCACTTCCCTGGTTAGGCATTTTCTCCAGCTCTGATGCCAAAACATACACTGAAGCCCTCTACATTTAAATTTAACTACTAAGCAATCTGGCACTGCATGGTGAATGGTTCTCTCTCTTTCTTCTTGCAGTGGTCCTCTATCAGCAATTCACAGTCCCTGGAATAGGGACTGGGATCTGACTCTTTCATACCAGTTCCTAACTCCTCATCATGAAGGCAACATCTCAACATCTCTCCTTGGGTTAATGTATATCCGGTTTCTTTATGCATAACCTATTTCAGAGAGCTGTACAACTAATTCTACAATGTAACGGTCTGCTAGTGGAATCCAGCTCCTAAAATACAGAGGCATTATCTGCAGAAACAATAGGAAGCTGGAGGCAGATCCCTGACCTCCCAGTCAGAGCATTTCCCTCTAGGTGATAAAAGACTGAGAATTACAACACTTTGCTTAATTCTGTCTTGTGCAAATCCTCACCTGAGAACCTTCACTAGGCTACTCCCTTAGCAAAGGGAAGGCTGAGTTTAACTCGGATGTTGGGCCCTTAACTGGGACCCCAAGCCGTGCTTGTTACCAAGAGATGGAGGCCCATCTGAAAAAAACAAATGCAAAACTGAGACAACACTGGCAGAACACTATGGCCTGAGAGAAGTAGGGGGAAAAGCTGAGTACATTTTTTGAGGATTTCAGTAGTGCATAAAGGTTGAGCACAGTGCTCAGAGTTTCCTGTTGGATTTAACATTTAGTTTCACCTGATGGTTAAAACAGTGACCTGGTTGCTGAAGGTGAAAAGTAAGGTTTTTGAAGGCAGTGAAACCTGTTAGCAGGCTGGTGCTGTGTTCCTTCTATAGATGGCACTGTAACTTACTGAATGCTTTGTTTCCTTGCCCGTAATTTTTCTGATGCTATCACCATTATGCCATCTCAAAAAAGCATGCTGAGTGTGAAAAAAACCCTCAAACCCATCAGTAACATTGAGATGCACCTCAGATCACAAGTATGATTTCTAGTCTCAAGGGTACTATAGCATTTCACAATCAAAAAGCATTCCTGTGCAGGATCTGTGAATGGCCAATAGCAGGACCTCAGAGTAGAAAGTCAGAAGAGATTAAACTTATAGTAGTGTGCCTTTACACGCTGTACCAGCTTACAGGGAGCTGGGGGGATGCCATGCAGGCAGATGTGCTATCTTTACATTTAATACTCCTTGAAAGACTTTTCTTCAGTGAATTTCTTCAGTTGGTTTTGCACCACTATAAACTTTAAACATCCACAGGAAACCAGATGGTTCTGGTTGAAACATAACTTCTGACTTTTTTCCAGAGTGAACATAAATCTAAATGCATTGTAAGACATTTGAAGCAATTAATGTGCAAATGATTATCATTAGAAGCAGGAGCTAACTAAAAACAACTGCTTATGCATGACAAGTCGTACATTATTTCCTCCAATATCTTTCTCTTTGCACATAACTTCTTTACAATGGGGACTCTTCTGTCTCAACATTGCCTTGTAAAAATGGCACTATCAGCATCCTTAGTGCTCATCAGTAGTTTAGCAAACCCCAGTTTGCTAAAACCAGGGAAAATACACCAGTTCAATTACCTCTGTAACCACAAAGCATTTCTAAAAATATTTTTGAATGTAAACAACCTGCATAAAAATATCTGCTCATAAAATTTACAGGAATATCAACTAGTATCTTGATTCAGAGTCAGAACACTTCATAAAATCCACAGGGACAGCCCAACAGTCTGGCTTCTCCGCAGGGTGTGGAACTCACATTGCAGCAAAGTGGGCTTTTTCAGTTTCACAGCTACAGAGCTACCTACAGCAGCACCAATGACTGCATCGCTGAAAAGGAAAGTAACAAGTAGTTACACATGTTCTAGATCCTGTACATCCACCACACTGATAAAACCACACCATTCCTTTTTAAACTCTAATGAAAAGCATGTTTCTGTATAACACAGCTCTTTCAATAGTGTCCCTCCACCAATTTATGTTCTTTCTTCAATAAACTCAATATATATACATAAATATAAAAGCAGTATAAAATTGTGTTTCCAATCCTAGATGCAATTTTAGTTGCATATGGAATTTTAGGATAAATTGTCATTATATACCTTCCTTTCTGGCAGTTCTCCTGCTAAAATCACTCAGACTATTAAGTTCTAAATATCTAAAAAAAAAAAAAAAAAAAAATCCCCTTATCTTTTGGAAATTTACAGCAGTATTTTTCGAAATGAAATACACAGATAGTAGAATGTATACAGTAACTGAGCCATATTTATGATTACGATTATGAAGAAACAGGCCACGGTTTATACCTGATAAGCACAGTGTATTTATCTGGTGGAAAGCATAAGATTTATTATGTGTTTAAGAATTCATTTCCTTATTTTTGTACATGTTTTCTGTAAAGGATGTGTTAACTATGTTACAGGCACTTAAACAGGTTTGGAAAGTCAGACCCAAGTTTCATAATCAGTCACAATGCTATAAACTGAGGATATCTGTTGATATAAACATCTCCCTCTGTACTTCTGCATGCTGTTTCTGTAAGAAGAGATCAGTCAGGGGACAGCTTTTGTATTATCCCAAGCTTTTAAATGCAGAATGTTCCAACTAAGTAATTTCAATTCAAGCACAGAGGGACAGAAGTTTAAGATGAAGATAAGAAGTCGACCCTGGAAGCTTGTATGTCTACTTCCCACTGTCCAGCCCTCTTTGGGATGGGCTGCAGAAACCTCATCTCTCTCTCCTTTCTGAAGACAAATTGGGTTTCACAGTTATGAGCATTGAAAAATACAAATGTATTTAGAAAGTCTGTGTGCTCTTGCCAAGTTCAGAAGGGGGAGGCAGCAGATTTAGAAGAAAAACAACAAAGGTCCATATCCCACATAGAGAAAGGCAAACTCTCTTCTTTCTCACCTGCTCCTTCTCACCTGCCCAAGGTTTGTTGAAAACTTATTGTTTTCCCTGCATTTCTCCTGGAGGCCTCAGCACTTTCAAGCCTTCAGAAAATAAGAGCCATACAGTCTTTGTAATAAAGGAGCCCTAAGAAGTGGCAGGTTTAATGGAGCATATGTGCAGCTCTTACACTTCGCCAAGGCAACTCCAGCATGTGCTTATGCATATCATGATGGTTTCCAGCTGGCTTCTCCTGTGCTGGGAATGCCTTTGACCACTTTCAGTGCTCTATACTCAATTTTTTTTCACAGCATTTCAGCAGCTGAAGAAATTAACTTCCGTAGAAAGTGGAAGCCACCTGATGATGCTGGGATATACCCAGAGATTGTCATACTGCATGCCTTGAAGAACCATTATTCCTCTAAGATGTCTTACTCTCCACATGAGACTCCATTTTCCTTCCTGATGTGCCTCTTTCCTCCAGGTTTAGATCATGAATACTTGAGTGCTACATTGAGACCAGCTACCTCACAGCACAATTAGTTTCATGTTACAGGAACTCTCACAGCTGATAGCCCAGTTATCCTGCTCTGAAGGAAAATCTTCTACTCTGTGGAGCCATTTGTGTGACTTCCCTTACACACTGGGATGGAGACCCCACGGGTCTTGATTGTCAGCAAGGCTTGAGTCTTTATTCCTGATAGGCTCATGATTTCCCAGTTTCACTCAGGCATGTAAGATGCTGACCAGTCTCACAAGGTGCTCCAGAGGTGGACCATCTCTTCCCACATAACAATCTTTGCTACACTGGTTGCAAAGGGGTCTATAAAGAGAAGCATTTGCAATGAAGCTTGATTGAAAAGTCTGGAAGTAGTGCACAGACACAAATTTGGCATATTCTACTTCAGCACTGAAAATTGATTAAAATACTAATTTTCAGAGAAACATCACTCTGCACACTGTCCAAAGTTAGCTGAAGGTCCCTTAGAAAACCTTGATGATGAAGTTTATCAAAGGACAAATTACTCTAGTGTTCCTTGTGCTGTCTGATCTGAACTTACAGTCATGACTTCTAAAATGTTTCTTCAATGCTAACGTTCTCTTGGAGACAAGCCATAATTTGATCTTTTCCTCACCTACTAGCATGCTAAGCAAACATGGTGTCACTGGTGTCTTAGGACTGGAAATTTTTAAGGCATGGATGGGACTTAGGTGCTTGACCCTATTAATTTTGATGAGATTTGAGCATCTAATTCCTTTAAAGTCTTATGAAAATCCCTATCCAGTTTCCTGGGCATGGCTCATCAATGCAATGAGGATACATTCAATGAATATTGTATTTCAAGAAGCAAAAACACTCAGTAAATATGGCTCTTTAAAAAAACAACCAATAATGAAAAAAACACAGATATACTCCAAAATGCTAGCTTGTATCAGCTCTAAGTATGACAGTTCTGCAACCTATGACTGTTCTTTCCTCTGTGTAGATCACCAGCTCCTTTTGAAAGGCAGTCCCACCAGCAGCCAAAAAGTGCCTGAGAATGAGTTACAGATATCAGCAGGTATCAGTAACATGGATTATCAGAAAGTATTTTCTGTTCTCTTGAGTGATCAGTTGAGGGTTTCTTGACCCTTGGGCTTCTTTTGGAGGCCCACAGAGGAGCACTGGGCCCTCTAAACTGGGAAAAACTCCAGGCACTTTGGCTGGCCAGACAGAAAGACATAATTAAAGAAGTAATAATAAAAGAAAGTTATGAAAATAAAGGAATTTCCCCCCCAATTTTGCTATTTTAAGGACTGTGTGCATGAACCTTTTTGGCTGTACACTCAGTAGCAGTGATTTCTTGGCAATCTTGTTAGCTCCACTTTCATATGGGTGGGCAGCCCTCATATAATAATTCATTTAGGGGTTCAGACAGTGATTCAACAAAGTGAAATATCCTTCTCTTCCCTGACAGTTTGTCAACATGGACTGTGGCCCAATGGGCAGACCTACATCATCACATCCAGTCCTAAAGCAGGCTGTAAGAGAGCCAACTCTGCTTCAAAATGCCCTCCATGGTACTTGGGCTTGAGCGCATAAGCCCAGTTTGTTAAGTCACCAGAGTCAGTCGCACAGTAAAGGTGGTACTGGTTTGGAGCTGGCTTACATCTGACCAGTTGGGGCCGAATGAACTTAGTCTGGGATCAAAAGAGTGGAATGGAAAGCTTACATGAACCCTTTCAGCACTAAGAGGTGTGGAAAGCCCCGATGGATCCATACTCTTGCAGGTTAGGGTCTTTGTTTTCAGAAAAGTTTCTGGGGATTTCAGTGAAGCTTGATCCCCAAGAGGTCCAGAAGACAGCAGAGGAAGTTATTCTCTAGGAGCTCTGAGAGGTTTCAGGAAGGTTCAACAGATATTCACAGTACTGTTTGTTTCTTTAATAATAAACATCAGACACATATATTAAGAAGCATTTGGTATCTGTGGTCACACTTAGATTTACATTTTCTGCCATCAATAGCTCTGGTGCATGAGTTTTCAGCCGGTATGTGTGTATAAGTGGTGAAATAATATTGTCAAGACATATCAACCTTTGGTACTTGCAGTTTAGGAAATTTATTTAAAGTTGCTGCTAAAGAAGCTGGAAGATTATGGCAAATACTAGAAGTGGAGAGTCCTGCCCTGGACCAGACTGTGTTTGAAAGAACATCTGATTTCCACTTCCAGTATTTAATGAAGTAGATTGTAAGAATGTAGATGAAAACCAGTCAAACTCAGAAGAAAATTGGAGGGGAAATAGCATTTTGAGCTTCTGTTCCAGTTTAGCAGAGAAGCAAAGGCCATTTCTTGTCCTTACGTTAAAGAAACAGGATGTTTCTTGAGTATCAGCTCCCCACCAATGCTCTTTTGTTTTAATAGGCTAAAAAGATCCTTGATAACAGCTGGTGAAAGACCCATTGTTCTGCCACATGGTTTTCCTGGCTTGACCTGTCAATAGTGTGCAGCTATGCAGCTCTGGGAGCAAAGAACAAGATGGAAGAGCCACCCAATCCTTCAGAACACTCTTTCAGTTGCTGGTCTGCTTGTGTGGACATTTTCCTCTTGTAATCTGGTATATATTTTACTGGAGGACATAGAAAGAAACATATACGGACCTGGACCTTGCAATGCTTGGTAGCTATGAACGCAGAATGAAAGGATGCTCTCTGGCCTGACAAGTTCACTGTTTTTGTGCTCAGATTTATTCTTTCCTTTACCTTGGTATCTAATTTTTATCAGGTTGCTTCACTTCCCTTTCACCACTCCTCCACTTCTTTTTTATGTTAACTGTTCATTAGTCAACCCAATTTATGTCTTTTTAACCTTGTATAACTTATCACTTACTTTTGATATTTCTCCTTTCACTGACCTTCTTTTTGCTTTTGTTTCCCAGTGGTTTTCATGGTTTATATGTGTTGTGTTTTTCCTCCACTTACTATGTATGAACAAGAGGAAGTGAGAAGTACCTCAGACTGAAGAGAATGGGGGTGAAAGAGGGAAGATTATGGCAGGCTAGGACAAAGTAAAGCAAGCTGGTGAATAAATAAAAAGTGTTTGTTAAAGAGGAGGCTGGATATAGGAATTTCCTATACCAGAGGAAAAGCAGATCTTAATGAGAACAATATAAAGAAGGAAGGAAATGGTTGTTTAGGTGAGTAGGAGAATTGACTGTGGCTATGGATTAAAGGAGAAGCTGAGCCAGGCTTTGTGCAATTAGCAGAGCTGTCAGCCTGGGATCTGGAGGCCTCCAGGAGAGGCAGAAGCAAGTCTCAAAGCCAGAGAGGAAGACCTGGCAGGAAAACCTCCCAACTAAAGGCACAGTAGCGTTTTAAATGAAGAGATACTGATCTGGGATTTGTTATGCAGGGAACAGAGAGGATGGTGGAATCCCCCCAGAATATGCTTTGTAAATGACATTTAATATTTACATGCATTTGTGCACATGAACTCTCATTTTGAATTGCCTGCACTCTGATTCATTTTGCTCTTAGCTCGTTGTGTAGGGGTATATCCAATCCTGGCTGGTCAACAGCTTTTAAAATCTAAAAATTTAATTAAATGCAAACACAGCAAACCAGGAAAGTGTCAAATGGTACATAGCTACCAGGTGACAACTGGCTGTACTAGCTTTCAAAAACCAATACAAAAACCCCCAAAAGAGGAAAACTGCTTCACAAAAGAGCTTCACACTCTTCCAGGACAGGGTGAGAAGGATAATGCTGCTTTCCTCCCAGGAAAGAGCAAATTCAGATGCTCCATCTATTCCTGTAATTCCCAGACCAACACAGAATATCAATGCCAAGCCTGACAATATGTTGCTGAATGAGTGGTACCAGAGAGAAAGTGACTGTGATAGAAGACAGCATGGCTGGGATAAACAAACAGGTGCTGTCAGCCAAATGCTGAACTCTGCAAATGCACCACAGCAGATGCCCTAATTAAATAAAATGTGAAGTCACAACATTTGTCTGAGTAATTGAAAAAAAAAAAAATCAACACACTCTCACTATCACAGATTCATTGATTTTTCATGAGAATTAAAAATAACTAAAGCTTACTTAAAGAGTAGTTTTTCAAAAGTAGGGATTTTTGATATCTTGCTTCTGAGTGGATATCTTTACCAGCCTTCTCTCCAAGACAGGCTGCGTGTCACTGAGAGTGGAACTCTCTTTGAGTCTAGTTTTATCAAAGAAGGAAATGCTAAACTTCTAGTAATGGTCTCCTCCACCACCCTCCTCTGCCTTGACAGAGGGTGTGTAAGGGCTCTTTCCATCTGCTCGCCACTCAGCTCACCCTTCCACATATGACAAGTTGTGAAAGTGCACAACCTGCCTTGGTAGTCAGTAAAAAAATCTCCAAATACTCTCCAGCAGGATTATTACCTGTTGAGAAGCATTAATATCAGTATCTTAATGCCAGAGCTGTCCAACTCCCACAGTGTCCCCAGGCAGTCACACTGCTCTTTGCAACAGTGTGAGTCTCATGGCGGCTCAGATGCTGCAGCTCTGAAATAATCTGGAAGTGCTGGATGTGCCTGTCTCTGGCTTATGCTTCAGAAAATGAAGGAATTCCAATTAGAATTTTTACAATAAATACAACATAGCCGCAAGTTCTCTGCGTGACATTCAGTAGTTTGTTAAAGGTACAAAAAAGACAAGCAAACCAAAGAAATGTATAAAAGTCCTTGAGCAAATAACAAAGAAGATATTTAGCCAAACCAATCCACTTATGTCTCAGCTCAGATTTCTCCAAGATCTGGCCCAGTATTGTGCAACATCCCAAAGTATGACCATTATGGTCTGGGGAAAAAAGAAGCACTGCTCAGAGAAATACAGCCAGAACTGGCAGATTGTGAAGGAGATAAGGAGACAGAAAAGCCCTGGTGCCAGCAGGATAACTTCCCTTCTTAACCAGCCCAGAGGCTTTGTTGGTTTAAGACACATTTATAAAAAGCTCTCAAAGAGAAGATTTGTAAGCAAGGTAAAATAAAACAGAAATAGACGATCCTTGGGTGTTTCACCCATTTGCTCTCTGTGCCACACGTTTTGGTAAAAGTCATTTTTTTCGAAAGGAGGACGCATTTGTGTCAGACCGGCTTTGAAGAAAAAGGTTTATTGTCAGGCTAATACAAACAGAAAAAGTAATGAGAGCACAAAGTAGGAACAGTTTTGCTGAGAACTTCATCTTGAACACCAGACCTGTCCATTCAAGGAGGCAGATCAGAGTGGAGAAGCTGTGCAGGACACAGTTTCCTCGATGCCAGCTGTTCATTGCTCCCATGGTATAAGATCAGGCCTGCCATAACAACAGCCAGGCCTTATTAAACTTCTGCTCCTGCTACTCAAGAGGCTTTAAGATTTTAGATGTTATATTGAAGACACAAAGGAACAGGGGAGTTCCTCTTCCCAGCAGAGAAAACTAAACTGAGTAGAAGACCAAACTGATTAATGCAAGCTGAACCTTCCTTCTACCTGAAACTCTATCTTCCTAAAAGACTCTATTTTTCTTTTTGTGCGTAACAGCAGAAAGATCCCTGACAACCAGAGAAGACCCTCTTTCTCTGCTTCTGCCTTCTGTAACTACCATATTACACATTTTCCCACTGTTACTTTACTTATGCATAGGCACAGTCTTTTGGGAAGGGTGCCTGCACCTGGACACGGATACCTGGATCTGCAGAGGTTACAGATGCATGTGTGTTGACAAGGATTGCTGACACTCTAGCTTGAGTTTTAATGGAAAGAAAAACAGAGAAGCTAAACTGAAGCATTTGTTTTAAAACAATCGAACTTTGCAAAGAGCTACAAGAAAAAAAAAATCTCCTATTTTCTTGCTGCTACAAATTCCATCACTAAGTTTCTAGTAATGTTTCTGGTCAGGAAAAAAACAGAGTGATCTTGGGAAAACCTTGCTGGAGTTTTTAACATGCTAGTTCTCATATTTTGTCTCCTATTGCCAGGGTGTCTGTAATAGGAAAAGGAAAACCGTTGCAAAACCTGTGACTGGTATTCAAGGGACTTAGAGCAAGCCCTGCAACTCCCCAGGCAGATGGTGGTTAAAAAAAAAAAAAAAGCAAGCTGGGCTGATGCTAGAAGTGTGTTTCCATGGGAACAGGGAGGTAGGGATGCTGCCTCATACTTGACCGAATGGGAAGTTGGTTCAGGATTAGGATTAGGAAAGAAGTGGCCAGATTCCTACTGCCATTTAGGGTGTCTTTTACACTCCTAAATACATGATGGGGCTCTTTAAAGACTCTGCTAGCTCTATATCCACGTGTGTCTTTGAGGATTTCATAAATTTAAAAAGTTGAGTATGTTTGAATGTAAGCGTGTGAATAGGAGTGTGTATAAGAGCACATTTTCTTTAGTGATCTATGAAAAATCGTTGCATAAATGTGAAATGAATGCCCACCTCTCACTTTAAGACAAGTTCTGGGGTGGTGGTCTTTGTTTTGAACAGCTGCTCTCTGTGGTATGAGGCTTATCCGAGCCCAACCCAGCTCTTCTAGTTCTCCGAGAGATGATGTTGACATCCTCAGACAAATCAAATATGATTTTGCACAGTAATAAAAAAAAGGGATAATTATTTCAAATTGTTAGTCTTCCACTGCCCCAGGAGAATAAATGTAATTGTTATCTGATAAACATCAAAGTTCTTTAAATATTACAAGAATCAGAAAACAGCTTGTGTTAGCATAAGTATTTCAAACTACACTTATTATTTATCACTAGACTACCATTCATCTAGTGTTTATCTAGTTGCAGTTCTCAGAAAAAAACCTATAAACCTTATATCCTGTTTTTAGGCCCTTTGTTACTCCAACAAACTTGAAACAATAAACAAAGACCAAAACAAAAGGTAGAGAACAATAAATTCCTAGGATATAAATTCCTAGGAAATAAAGAAATAAATATATGCACTTTTGTGATATATTTATATTTGAAGACTTGGTATTTTTTTCATTGCCTATAACAATAAACAACATTCAAAATTCTACCTATTAAACCGAGGTGAATTCAGGTATAAAAGGGCATGCTGAAAAGTAGACCCTACAGTTTCCGTTTCATCAAAAAGTGTTGACATCTGAAAAAGCAGCCAGTTAGGATTGCTTTCAAAAAAACCTTAGTAGTAAGAGTTAATGTTTGCACACCTGCATTTCCAGCACACAGGTAGCTTTCTATACTTGCATAAATATAAACAAGTAACTTAGGCTCATCTTTCCAACATTTATGAGTGGAGATTTTTAGGATTTGACTTTTAAAAGGCCTGGTGAAAAAAATTTCCTTCCATTTTTAGAAACTTCTATGGTTAACCTTAGGCTAAAGAGCATCTGTTTGAGCTAAGACTATGCACACGATGTAAGTTAAGCATGCAAGTCTCTGCAGGGCAGAGTTGGATTTCTTCCTCTTCATACAGAGAAAAATAGGGAGTATTCACCCGTGGTATACATTTTTAAGCACACCTTGATGCCTGCTCTGCTTTTGAAGGAACACTATTGCTGTTCGGCTCTGTGCCGACTCACACGTTTTTGCAAGCCCAAGTTGATGTCCACAGGGCCGTGACAGGCACCTGCCGAGCTCCACTCCTGGGGCAGAAGCCCCCGGCCCCGAGCAGGTGGGTGAAAGTCGGGCGAGGAGGAGCGCCCTTCTCCGCCGCGGGGAGTGGAAATTCTTGGGTGCTCCGCGCATCAACATCGATTACTGTGGTGTCTAAGGCAGTAGCCGCAAACAGCAATTCGCCGCGTGCAGCTCGGTGTCCCCCGGGAGATGCGGGTGGGGGACTTGCCAACGGGTCGTCCACCCCGCCCCAGGAGCTGCGGGGTGAGGGCAGCGGCTGTTCCCTTCCCGTCTCCTGCCCAAGCGGGGGATGCCTTGCCACCATCGTCCCGGTGCCCCACCCGGGGTTCCCGACTCCCCCGCCCACTCGCCCCCGCCGGTCGCAGCGCCGCCCGCGATGCGATGCTCGTGGCGGGGAGGCGGCGGCGCGGGCATTTGCATGGGCTGAAGGCAAAGCGGCTTCGTCCGTGCGTTTTATTTTTAGCTGGCAGCTCAGGGTAGCGCAGCGCAGCTCTGCTGGCAGGGCGGGCGGGGCGGCAGGCGAGGGAGGACCGAGCCGGCAGGGCGGGCGGGCAGACGGGGCACCGGCAGAGAGAGGTTACCGCAGGCGAGCAGCAGCCAGCCGGGCTGCGGAGCGCCGCCGCCCCCGGCTCCCGCCCCGGCGGCTGCGAGGCAGGGAGAGGCAGGCAGAGGCAGGCGGCGGCCTCCGGCGTCCCCCCGCTGCGGCCGCGGCTCATCCCGCGCTGCCGGCTCGGTGCCTGGCTTCTCCCCCGCCGCAACCGCGGCGCGCCGGGGCCCTGCAGATGGCCAGTCCTGGGCTGGAGCTCGGAGAGGTTCAGCCTCCTCCCGAGTCCCCGCAGCCTGAGCTGGCCTTCACCGAGGCTCAGAAGTGGATCGAGGTAAGTCCGCGGGATGGCAGGGATGCGGGCGCCTGACCCCATCGGGGACACCCTGCAGGACGACCCGATGTCCTTCCCTCCCCCACCCCGGATCGCGGGGACTGTAGGCATTTTATTCCACACCGAGCTCCTTCCCGGCCTCCCTGCCCTTCTCCCCAGCTTTCCTCGCTGCGGGGAAAGCAGCTTGGGCCGCCGCTCAGCCCCCGCGCAGGGTGCGCGCCTGTGGATGGGCCCCTACCCCCATCCCGTCTCTTCCAAACTTAATCTGTTAATCGCATTTCCCCTCCCCGCCCCCGGCGTTGGGATGAGCGGGGCGGCTGTAAACAGGAACCGGGCAGGTGCGCGGAGCGGACGCTGCCCCGGCCCCCACGGGGCTCCCGGGGGCGGTGAGACCCCCTGTCCTGCTGGGAAGCGCCCGCGCCCGCGGGTGGCGGCGGCGGCCGCGCAGGTGGCGCTCCGCAGTGCTCGGAGGGCGGGCCGACACCGCTGCGGGGCTGGGGACAGCCCTGCGGCCCCTGCTCCCGTCCCTCAGCCGAGTAAAAGAGAGATATTTGGTCTCGCTCTTCTGGCAGGGCAGAAAAATAAATGTGCTTGCTTTGTGATCCTGCCGTAAAACGCAAAGACGGGCAGGTGGTGGGTGAAATGTAATAGTTAAATATTTTGGCATGTGACAATAGAGACTCTTTAAATAGCTTTCTGTCTGATTACGGGTATAGAACACGCGTGAAGGTGGCATAAACCCAGATATCAGCATAGCATCTCCCTTCAGTTGCAGGCTTTGAATTTAATCTGCAGTTTTTAGAAAGCCACAGTGGATTCTGTTTCCTGACAGTGGTTAGGCAAATGGTTGTTAAAATTGTGACTTTAAGATTCCCTAGAGCTGTGTGAATTTCAGACTGTGATGGTTTACTCCAATACCTGCTGGAAAGGTAATGCTGTGTCAGACTTCAGGGAATTGGCCCTGACACAGTAATCTGGCTGGTGTAGGACTGGAGGCAAGGGAACAACAAGGAATGTGAAAAGAAGGGCTTTTGTGCCAAGGAAAGGTGAGTATGCAGCCTGAAAGAGGAAAAGTGAAGTGCACATAAACAGCATTTGTCTTGGGAAGGTGAATACGACAGTTTCTGTATACCCTTCTCTATGACAGTGGACCAGAGGAGACACATGTGACTCCATAACACATACAGTATAAAAATACTTTGTGACCATGAGTTCTGCTAACTGCTAATGAAGCCAATAACTCAATAGTGAAGCAGTTCTCTGTAGGTAATGAAGCTATCACCAGTCACTTCAGGCATGATAATAATTAAGGGGCTATAAATCTTCCTGTATAAGAGCAAAAACTTGTGGGTCAGGCAGAAGTTTCTCTCTTGGGCTGTTTAGTCCACAGTTCACTGTGACAGGAGATGTCATGGCTATATCTTGTGCTACCCAGGACCTGGTGAGCAGAGCAGAAGGGCTCTTTAACTTTGTCCATCCTCTGTGCAGGCCCAAGGGGTCCATGTCTACAAAGGAAACTGTCTATAACTTCTTGTGCTTCCTTCCCTTTTTAAATCTGCTTGATACATGAATAACAAAGCTGTAATGTGCTATTAATGTTGCCACCGTCCCCTTGCTTGAGGGAGTGTGTCAGGAGCCTGGAGCATTGCCATGACTGTGGTGTGAGAGGGAAGCATCTGCCTTTCCAACAATGCCCAGAGTTGACACTCCTACTAAGAGAAAGGAGGAGGAAGCTGCTAGTGAAGCAAATGGGGCTTAATTTGCCTAACATATTTCCTTTTAATACTGGTTTGGCTTAAGCTCTGGAGCATGAAGGTTATTTTCTCTTCCAAAAATCTGATCAATAGTCACTGTTCTAAGTACAGATGATTTGGACTGAGTGAACTCTGCAAAACTTGTCAAGTTATTGAAAAGCAACATCAATCTTAAATAAAATAAAAAATTGAGGAATGATACAGGTATCAACATTCTGTGTGCCAAACCTTATTGATTTTGGTGAAAGGCAGGTATGGAGGTCATGCGGTGTCTGGCTGCTAGATCCATCTGCTTCAGCTGGCTCTGTACTTGTCTCTCACCAATTTATTCTTTGGCTTAGAGATGTTAACAAATATGCAGTATGCTGTGTTTTCCAGCTCCCTTCTGACCATTTAAAATTATATCTCTCTCAAATGAAAATAAATTGTTATGGTTGCAAGCAGGGCTGGTGGATCCATGGTATGGAGAAGACAAGTTAGCGAGCATGTTAACAGTGTGAGACAGCTTAAAACCTGTCTTAAGCTGTAAAATAATGCCATGAAAGGAAATTGAAGTGGAAATGGACAGACTGAAAACTGAGCTTGCTGGGCATTTTTGTTTCTAACAATGAAGTTGTGTGACTTGCTTGTTGGATTCTCATCTGGTTTAAATCCTTGTGTGAGCGCTGTCACCATTGTGTGGAGCTGACAGGAATCCACCCTGTGGTCTGCAGTGCAACTATCTGGTGGGTCTGGAAAGAGAGGCTATCATCTTTTTATAGATGAAGAGCCAAGATGCAAAGTAATGAATGTTTAGATCTGCAAGGATCAAGGTACTTCCCTTCCTCTGGTCCAGAGGTCTTAGTGGTTTTGTCTTTACTCCGTGGGTTTGTGACCTTCCACTAGAGCTGGTCTTCTGGGTGCCAGAAGCTTTCTTTTTCCTCTGACAACATTACTTCAATCTGGATGCTACAGGGAGGGTAGTCTAAGTTGTACTGAAGTTTGGGGTGTAATAATCCTCTTGTCTCTCCCTGGAGCTCTGACCCAGTAGCACTGAAGTGTGCTTAAGCAGGAAAAAAGGCCAGAGCTCTCTTACTGCTGAGACGGTTAATGTTTTAACAATCTGTGTTTTGTAAGAAAGTATTTTGAGTGGTGATACATTTGGTCTCATCTGTGTGTTGCAGAAGATGATATTTTGGAATTGTGTAGACTTTCAGCTTTGATGGCGAGTCTTCTTCATGTAGGAAACCAGAGTCTGACTTGCTTAATTTTATGTAAACATCAACTGTGCATCCCCCCATGTAACAGTAAACCAGTCCTGTTATTTTGGTTTAGCTTGGCATGTGCTACTTCAATGAAGAATGCCCTCTTAGTGATTAAATGCAACATGTTAGTGGCACACAGTGGAATTAAAATAAAGGCACTGAATGAAAAATGCTGTGAGACAGCTACATCAGTCTGCATTATTAAAGGTGTGGTATCTCATTTCAATTAATGCATCTCAGTTTCACTGAAAGAATATATCAGCCTTGTAAAGTCTAGCGGGTTACAGAAAAATAACAAATCTAATTTAATCTAATGGCCTGTAATCTTAAAATGTCAAGGTTCCCCATATGTGTGTTTAAACTAGAATAACTGATGGTTGAAAGAACATCTGTATAAACAGAGATATTCTTGCTGTAAAGATTTATAGGAGAGTAATACAGTAATAAAGTCGCATTTAATCCTGGTGTAATTCCTGAGGGTATTGTTATCTCCTCATCACACCTCCTAGCCTTGCCTCATTAATATGCTTTCTCCTCATTGCTGAGATGGTTCAATTAGGGATGGCTTTTCCATAAGCTTATATTCCTTAGAAACTTTGCCAGCTGATAAGAATGCTTCCTTTATAGTTGTATGGTAATAATAAACAGGTCATGTTTTTCTGTCCCGTATGACCAGCATTTGACTTTGCTGTTCCCTCTAGATGTGAGTAGGCTAAACCCCATCAGCTTCTAGTAAGTCTGCTGTTTTTTTCCTATATATATTCTCCTTGAAAATTCTCTTGTTGAGGAGAAATTTATCAGCTGGAGGGACTTGTTGGGTGTTTGTGGGTTATCTTCTTTTTTCCTTCTAGCAAAACACCTACCTGTGTTAGATTTCCATACTGAAGGTGGCAGTTCTAAGCTGGTAACATTGCTGCTGCTTCTAGGGAAGCCGTGGGGCCATGTGCATTCCTTAGTGTTTCTGGATGTGTCACATCGTACTGCAGAATAGGCATGCCACTTCTGCTCTGCCTTCTCCATGGAAGAGTATGAAGGGCATAAATCCAGGGAATTGACTCAGGGAAATAAATGTCATGTGACTGTTTTGTGCCAAGAGTCTGGAAACAAGGTTTTTATAGTGTGTCTCTCTGGTGTGGGTAAAGTGCTGGGGAGCTGAGGCTTCCACTGCACAAATGTTACTTAAAGACAGCCGAAGGCAGTTGATTGACAAAATCTTTCCTAATTGTTGAAAGACTTATTTGGAGTATCTGCAGTGGGGGCCTGGAACTGGAGTAATGCATAGGTTTGTTTATATGACCTTCAGAATGTGGTATGGCATTTGAGGAACATCAGTGATAAAGCTCTTTTGATGAAAAGTGTTGGGTAATCTGATTGATTCTCTGAGTATGTAAGTGACCTGTATCCCGCAGGAGTGTTTCTATTTTCAAATATGTGTAGACAACTACTCTTCCTTTGCTGTGAAGATGATTTTAACATCCTTGAATAGAGAGTCTAGTTCCTTTGAACATTGTCACAGTTCTTAGTACAGTGGTGCCTCTAGCCAGATTGGGACCTTTGGGAGCCACTGCAGTCTTGCCGTTATTTGGATAGGAATGGATCAAATCTAACAAATGTTTTGTTCAGCAAGCATTTCCAGAGAATTCAGTTTTGACTGCCTCATGAGTGTGTTTGAATACAACTATTTAAGTGTAGAATGTTGCACCAAGCTCTAAGACTGCATGGTTTTATTCACCAAATATTGTAGAAAAGCTGTGGAATGAATCTCCAAGGAGTGTCTGCAGTTCAAATTTTTTCAGCATTTAGCCTTTATTTCTTTTTTTTGCTATTTTTCTTCTGCTGGAAGAGTGTCTTACCTATATTCTTTACATAATGTATTGGGAACAAAGTTATTAAAGTGAGCAAGTGTATTCTAAACCTATGCAAATGGGTTAGACAAGTCCTGATTGGTGGACAAGCTGAAGTATAGGGCAGCTGAATCCTTCTGCAGTGTCTGTAAGGCAACCATGAATAATCAAAAGGAGTGTGGATGGTGTCTGGTCCTAGATGGATGTAAATGCAAAATAACTTTACTGTACTAATAGTGACTGGACTTGAAGAGGAATTCTTCACTGCTATCTCTACATGTCCTGGACAGCACTTAGAGACTGCAGGCAGGACAGATGGGATGCTCTTCATTCCGGCTAAGTTAGTCATTCAGTGGACTGAAAACTAAATTGATTTAAAGGGGGTGAAAGAACCCACACCAACTCTCTGACCCTGTCAGACTACCACCTTTTAGCAGTTTTTTTCCGCTCCCAATTACCTGCCAGCCAACCTCCTGTCCTGTGTACATGAACCCAGTTCTCTTGTCATGAGATCCATTTAAGCCGTGTAACAAGCAGAGCTTGGCACTGGGGTGAGAATAATCAGAACAACAATACTATTGATAACGGGATAATGTCAGGAAATGCAGGACTGAGCTCTTAATTGTCTTAAAACTGAATTAATTTCTACTTTCAGTAAATTTTAGAATAGGAGAAGTAACTGCTCTGAAGACCAGTTTGGAATGCCATTGTGCAATTGGTGGTGGAGGTCAGTTAGTGCAGGTATGTAACCTCATTGCACTCGTTCTGCTAGCGTTAACTACATTTTTAATATTTTTTTTAAGGCAAGCATTGGTCCTCTAGAAAGGAAGATGAAACCTTTTGCAAGTATGGTGGATAAATAGTCGGTTGATATAGCAGAATTGTTTTCTAGCTTCTAGAATGTGTTGGCTGATCTGGGAAATGGTGCTTCATGACAGGTTGTAAAAACTACATTATCTTTTGTTTGGAAAATCGACCAGCCTAGAAGCTTTTCATCCATGGATTAAAGCTTCTGTGCGTTGGTTCTCTGCAAAAATTCCAACAAGAACAGTTTTTAATGATGTTTCAGAAAAAAACATTTTTAGGGGTGAAACTGTCACTTAAAAGGGCAGCTGCATGGAGGAAGGTATCAACATTTTGGCATGCAGACCATGAAGAGCTAAGCTTTCTCTCCTTCTCCTTCCAAGATATCATTTAAAGAAGAAAGTACTGTCTTTCCTTACCTCACTCAGTCCCTTAGATCACAATGAGTACAACAGCTACTATGGAATTAATAACATGACATCAAAATTGATAGCTGAAACTTCTCCCAGCTATGTTAATCACTGTCCTAGGAGAAAGGGCTGCAGCCTGTGTCTTCAAGACAGCCTTGTCAGGATGTGAGGATAATGTGCCCCACCTTAAAATGAAGAAATACCTGCCTTTTATTTTATAAACAGCATAAATGTATTCCCTGTACATGGGACAGGGTGGGGAGTTACTGCTGGGGCAGCAGCTCTGCTGGAAAGGATCATGGGAACCTGTGGCACAACAGGCTGGGCGCAAGCCTGTGGTGTCTCTGCAGCAGAGGAGGTTACCCCTTCATGATTTTCTGGAGCAGGTAGTGATGAAAGTGCTTGTTTGCTTCTTGATTGGCACTTGCTAGGCCACACCTGGAATACTGTGTCCAGTTTTGGGGCCCAGAGCAGTGGAGGGACATTGGTAAGCTGGAGGGAACTGAGCAGAGTCCCCAGGCTGGATAGGGCTGGGGGAGTTGCTGTGAGAGAGGAGGTGATGGAGCTGGGCTTCTTCAGGAGACATGAATTTGTGGGGACATGGCAGCAGCCTCCCAGTACTTGTGGGCAGATTTTGAGAAGACAGCAAGCCACTTCACAGACATACATGGCTGGAGAGTAGATACTTGTCATAAACTAAAATAGGAAAGGTTCTGGCTTGGCATAAGGAGCTGAACATTGGTGTGGGTTACCCAGAGAAGCTGTGAGAACACCATCCCTGGAATGTTTCATTCCTGTCTGGACAAAGCTAGGAATGATCTGGTAAGACTCAACAGCTGCCCTTGCATGGAGCAGGTGGTTGGACAAGAGGCCTTCTGAGGCCCCTACCAACCTGGTTATTCTGTGCATCTGTGAGTCCTTGACAGTGGGTGAGTGGACATCACTTAATTTTATTTTTAATGCCACTTTATTGGTTGCTTATATTATTGTAGTGCTGAAGAGACTCTTTATATAAGCAAGATCCTTCTCTATACAAAAGCAAAACACTTAGGGCAAGCATCTTCAGGGTATGCTGCTGAGTTTCCTTTGTTGTAACTTTTCAAGGCAACATAAAATGTGTTTGGCTTCCAATCTAACTATATTTACTAAATCTGTTTTATTTTAGAAATCTGCAAATATGACTGATTTCCTTGACTTGGTGAACTTTTGGAGTTACGGTTATTTAATTTATTGTACTATAATTGACCAAAAAGAAATTTAAATTATTTCCCTTCATTTTCAGATCTTGAGAAGAGAATATCCAAGCTTAATTCTTGGGAATTTAGATGCTAAGTCCTTAAGAAGCTTTTTGTTTCTGGTATTAGTTGTTTCTAAGAATCCTTTACCTTGATAGTAACTCTGTGCAGGTCTAGTATAACTTGCTATAGTTAACTAGTTTGGTGGGGTTTTTTTTCAATTGTATGTGCATATAATGATTATTGCTAGCAATCCTTACCTTAGCAAATTGTCTAGCTTAACAATAGTGTTAGTAATAGAGCTTGCATCTGATGTTAAAATTTACATAAAATAGTGCAGTGAATTCTTGGTTGGTGATGAAAGAAGAAAATCCACTTCATTTGCCCATTTTAAGAGAAACCCTGTTTCACTGGTTTCTGCTGTTCTGAGGTCTCATGCCTAGTATCAAAGACAACTTGATTTTGAAATCAACTTTGACAAGCTCAGATTCTGAAAAATAGTACTACTGTGGCTTCTTGGCTCTGGTGTCATTGTCAGTGATTCACAGAACATTTAACAGGCTGAGGTGCAGTGTGGTGGAGGCAGGGGAAGCAATTCTTCAATTCTGCTTTGAAGGGATGGATGAGTAAGGTAAGAGAGAAATGCTCTTTGTTAATTGCTCCTTCCTTCATGATCCCTCCTCCGTGATGGAAATAAGACAGGGATTTTTGTGATGTATGATCCCACGATGAGTTTCAGGAAGAACATGAAAGGAAAAATTCCCTGTGATGTCTTCTTTTTCCGTTCCAACATCCACGTTCTTCCTACCTCCACCTGAGCTTTCCATGGTCTTTAGAAGGATCTCAGCCCTCTGGTTATCTACAAGCTATATGGCCAGTGGCAGCACATACTCCATGTAATGCACAAACCCCAGGATTTCTCATCCTCATACTGTAAATACATTCCCTTTTGTTTTCTTTCCCATAGGTGTTAGTAGATCTCTGTACAGTGTTGCAGTCGTGGGCAATCATCTGGCTGGATTGCAGTATCATTTAAAAGACTAAATTGTTACCTCCTTGCTCTTCCTCAGACAATAAATTGCTGTGATTGAGGTTTTTCTCACCAACCACGATGCAGTGAAATCTATAGAAAAATTAATACACAGGAGGTCCTCAATTTACTTTAGCTCTGATATGTTCAGCAAAAGTACAGGTCAAGGGCTTTAAACACAGGGTATTTATAATGCCTGATAGCACTGCATCATGTGAATTCCCTTACATGAGATGGGACTCTTGGAAGGAGAAGTTGGGAACTGCAGATGAAGAAAAGTGTGTGGTTTTAGTTCTGGAACTTTGCATTTCCAGAGTGGCAGGGAAAAGCTCCAAACGACCTTTTCACCAAAACCAGAAGACTGAGAAGCTCAGGATCAGATCAGAGACTCGCACAGAGAGTTGTAACAGTTGCTTTGACTTGAGAAACACTGCCTTGCTTTTGCGTAAGCCGAGGCCGATGCCCACATTACTGATTTCAAGTGGGAGCAGAATGCTTGCATGTCTACAGAGGACAGGCACCTGAGGTTAAAAATCTCTTTGTGGTGCTTTGCAAGCACTGTTTTCCATGAAATGCACAGGGTTATATTATGCTGTCATATCACAGCAGATACTGTGGTTCTGATGGAGTTTAGAAGTCTTGCTATGCCTTAAAGCAAACGCAATTCCCAAATACAAATTTATCGCTTTGGTCTTCATCTGCCTATAAATATTAATGGTGATTATGGAACTCATAATGATTTAACTTCTTGAATATCAGTGGTGCATGTTTTATACCTGATATAGGTGTATTCGACACTCCCTTCCAACTCCACTTTCAACAAATACTGAGAAGACTTAATCAAAATGTCTACTTTATTAATCTAGAAAATTTTTGAAATAAGATATTTTTCTTACATCTGCTGTCAGAGAAGAGAAGCTTCAGTGTCTGAGGGAAAAACTTAAGTCTTTCCTTCCTTTTTTGTTAATTCTGTAATTCTTTGGATTAAGTATTAACTGCATGCCTTTGATGACAATTTTTCTTTTTTTTTTTTTCAATTTATTTTTTTTTCCAATTTAAAAAGGAGCCCTGATGTGTTAGCTAAGGTCTGCTGTTTGTCAGTAAGCATTTTCTGACTGGATTTGGGAAAAGGGAGGGAGGAATGAGAAGAGGCAGAAGTGACTGCCTTGTCTCTGGCAGACTGGCGTGGGCAGGGATGCCCAGTGCGTCAGGGTGTTCAGCACTGAATCCCTTGGCTTTGTTTCCATGCAATTGTTGTGATTCACTTCAGTGGGCTAATTCACATACATTGTTGCAACAAAAGCAGCTCTGGAAATTTTTTCAGTCTGGAAGCATAAATGTAACTATGTAATCTAAACAGAAAAAAAGAGAGAATGACTATATAACTGGCGGGTTTTTTTCTGTTTGTCCTTTTCCTGCTTTTGTAGTTTGGAAAAACAAAGGTCCTGGTTTGTGAGCATACATGTTTGATGTCTTGGCTTCTGCCAGTGTTTGTATCAATTAAAGATAGCCAAGAAAATAAACTCTTTTCCAGAAAAGATTATGCTGGCAAGGAAAAAAAGTTTTCATAATCAGTGAGTCACAAAGGTGAGTCTTGCCTGAGTTCAACTAAATTATATAAAAGTTTATCCTAACATCCTACCCCTCCCAAAACCAATTTTTATTTCAACAAGGGAGCCTTCAGTCTTGAAATAACATGAAAAAAACATAAATCAACAAAGTTCAAGTGACTCAAATGATCCTTTATTAGAAACAGCTTTCCTCTTCTAAAGAGACGCAGAAGTACCCTCTAAACATTTTAATTATGAACATGCAGATCTTCCATGTTGTTAGGGCCTTGTTTCTCCTTCCCTCAGATCAGTGCCACTGTGCTGATGGTGCTGGGCTGATGAGCATTTCTGTCAGGGCAGGTACTTCTGCCTGCTGGCAATGTGGGCTGTGGGCAGTGCTACCCTGTTCTCATGGGATGGCCCAGGCACATGGCCAGTGCTGAACGCGGAGGTGGTGGCTGCTGTGTGGTGGTTCCAGCATAGGCAGCTGTTGCATTGCGGTTCCTGATATCCAGAGCCTCTTAGATTGGCACAGCACAGCTGAGGGTGAGATATGTCCGTGAAAAGATGAGCTTAAAGGGCGTTTAAAATAAAGCTGATGAAGCTGCAAAGTAATTTCACCTCCCTCGCTTATCTTTCAATGGTTATTTTCTCCTGGGAAGCAGTCCTCGGATTTGTAGATGTTCGTTTGCTATGGGTGTTCTTCAGAAAAGAACAACAAATTGGATTTATTGCAGCCTTACACATGAAAGATGCACTACAGTTGATGGGAGAACCTTCTTAAAATATCCTAAACAGAAAAAGATTCTTATTTTAAAATGTATCTCAGTAATAAATGCTTTGTTACTTCATTCTTTTCCCTCATTTTGCTTCTTGTTAGTAGCTTTGGGGAAGAAAGTAAGCAAAGCTGTTATAGGTAGCTGTGGGATACGTAATGAAAATTCACAGTGGTAGCTCTAAAGTAACACTGCAGTAGATACAATAAATAACTCATGTACCAGTGCTTGTGGGATTTTATCCATTAATTTCCTTTTATTGTAGTTCACTAGTGTCTCTTATGTTGCATTGCTGAGTAATACCTTTGATTCTTTGCTTTTTATTTTTGGATTTCAACCAAGATTCTTGAGTGCGTATTCTGGTTCCAGGCAGATCTGATACTTTGTTTGTTTGGGTTTTTTGTTTTGTCTGATTTTGTTTTTGCTTTTGTTTTGGTTGGTTGGTTTTGTGAGGTTTCTTTTGGTTTGGTGATTTTTTTTTTCTGTTTTAAATCTGTGTGGAGAAAACTTGCATTTCAGTTTCCCACATTAAGGGCCTTGAAATCAATAGATCAAAGACAGAGCAGACTTCTTGGAAGTGGTGCAATCGAACACTGTGTTGAAAGCTTTTGTTTTCTGCTTTTTTCCTGTCTCTTGGTATCTCCCAAGAGAAGGAAGAGCATAAGGGAGATCTCTGTGTAGGGAAAGGAGAATATCCCATCAGTCTATGCTTGGGGTACAGGGCTGTGTGACTAGAAGGAGCTGATTTCCAGAAGTAGCAGTCATGGCAGCCTTTGCACAGGATGAGGAGCTCCAACGTGAAGCATCAAAGTGACTGTTTCCCATGGCTTGAACTGAGCTCCTATACATCCAGGAAATAGGTGCTGTTGGACAAAGTACTATTGGAGAAAGGACTATCAGTGTTAGCTATGGGCAGTGAACATTTTCCAGTGCATGCAGCTTCAACCAGGTTGAAGTTTTAGGATTGAGAGGGAAAAGCTGGGCATCTCATATACAAAAAAATGAAAGAGCAAAACATAAGCTCCTGTGTTTGCTTTTGGTGGGGAGAGTGCTTTAGACTTAGAACTGCAGCAGCATGCCAGCTGTAAGTGGTTGGTGGTGAAGCAGGTGTGATTGCGTCAACAAAGTTGAGATGCCTACATATGTCAAAAACTCTTGCTAGTGCTCTGTTGAATATAAGCTTTCTTTTCTTCTACTAAAAGGAAGTTAGAAAATGGCTCTTCTACAATGTTTAAAGCTGCTGGCAAGGGGAGAAGGTCACTCCAACTGTACACGTTTGTGTCCTTTGTTTTCCAAAGGTGTATCATGGCAGATTGCCTTAGGACAATGACATGAGACAAAAAAAGCTGCCGTTGGACAATTCCTCCACAACCAATTTCATTTATGGGTTGCCATGAAAGTGTCTTATAAATGACTGATCTCAAAGCCACATGTGTGGGCCTGTACACTTGTCCTACTCCTCAGAGCTATGATTTCTTCCTCTCAGAAGTCTAATGAAGCTGTTGGAGGGAAAGAGCATGTTTGGGAATTTCTAGAGTGTAGTAACCATAGCTCTTTCACTCTTGATGCAGTGACAGAATATTTGAACTAGTACAGGTAGGAGAATTACGACTTTGTTGTTGCTGATAAAGCAAAATGCCTACTTCTTGCTCATCAACAGCCTGTCTGACTTCAAGTGTGATTTTTGACTGAAGGGCTTTGGACCATTTTACTTGCTGCTGTGTGGGCAAGTTTGGGGGATTTTGTTGTCTGTAAATGACTGCCCAGTAATCCATCTGTTAATGCACAGCAGTATGGGTGGCAAAAGGCGCTCAAGGCATCTGTCACATGGATGCTGCCAGCTGTCTGCATACTATATGCCTTAAAGGGTTTAAATATCTTTATGTAGGATAATGATTATTGCAAGCTCACAGGAATAATTTTTGAGCAGTTGATCATTCATGCTCCTTGTATCTTCATATCCTGGTGTGTATAGCTTCAAAGTTTTTTTGCTAAACTTGCATAGGAAAAAAAAAGTTAAATTTAGTTGAGGAAAGGGAAGAGATGAGGAGGAGCAGGGTATGGATAAAGAGCTTCAAGAGAACACACCCTCTAACAGGCACTTCAGAGAATATAAGCTAGATCAGGCATTTCTAATCCACTGTGAAAATCTCCTTTTCCTCTGAGAAGTCCTGGTTGGAGTGGGGATTTTAGGCCTGATCATGTTGCAGGGAAGACGCAGCTCTTTCTATGGAAACACCTGATAGCAATTCTGATCAGAGTAAGCTGCTAAGCAAAGCTTAATAGAGCTTCTCTGGTTCATTGTTTCTGTGAAGTTGTGTCTTCAACAGTTGTGTTTTAGAATTTGATATTCCTTTCCACCTCAGTAGAAAGTTAGAGGCATGAGTACAGACATGTATCAATTTACCAGATCATCTCTTTGGAAGACACTTGGACTCAACTCTCAAATTCATTCAAGAGTTACCCTGCTGTGTTTCTGAAAAGTGCAGTTGCTTCTTTCCTTTACTGCTTTTGTTTTTCTCCTGCGTAAGTCCCATTTTTACAGTAGAAGGTGGAGGCAGATTTTAGTTAAACTGTGGTGTCAGCACCTGCTTTTGCTTTGAGGCTGAACATACTGCTTTCCAGCTCTAGGCAGTTGTTCCTCTAGTCAACTTGAACAGCATTTTATCCTGACAGCTGTTTTGCTGACATTATTCCCAGTTAGTTATTCACTGGGATTAAGAGCTTTCTGCAGCCAGAACTCTTGACTGTGAGTGTGCCATCATTTGGCAGACCCATTAAACCAGTAATTCTACAGTGCTTAAAAATTTAATTTTCCCTACGTCCTTCATATTTGAAGTTCCAGCTTAATTACTCTGTGGGTAAAGAGTAAAGATTTACTATAAACACCCTCATTTCTGTACCTATTCCCCTTCTCCACAGTATTTTTAAGCCAAAACCTTAAGAACCAGACTTTGCTAAGCTTTGCTTCTTGAGGTACCGCAGATATGATGTGCATGCTTGAGTGAAGTCTATAGGCAACAAGAAGGTCACTCTCAGCATTTGTTTGCTTTGTTCACTCCCTGAAGATGATTACTGTAGTTTCCAGATTTGGCCTGATGGGTAACAAGATCCTGGGAAGAGAGTTCTTGTAATGGTGGTGATGATGTCACTGGTGCTATGACCTTCTGCCAGTGCCAGTGGTACAGGTGGTGTCCTTTCAACCTGATGTCCTCCTCCCTCATGGAGGTGGCAACAGCAGCTCTTGCCAGCACAGCTGGATTGGATGTAGCCAGAGGAGAGTGCTTTGTGTTTTGGGCACACTTGGTGCTTGAATGGCCACTTCTCTCACTTCTCTGCTACTTGGCAGTCACCTGGATGTAACTTGTGTCTTATGCTTTGGGAGCTCCGGTTTTAAGCTAATGTGTAAGTGTTTATCATGTAATTAAAATCAATTCTATTTTGGATCTGTAGCTTAGTTTATCCTGGCACTGGTCCAGGCTGGAAGGAGAAGCTTTGTTCCCCTATGCAGGCTATTTTACTGCTGCTAAGCAGGTAAAAGGAAGAACTCTGACTGGGATGTGTGCTCTTGGAACATATTTCTTTACATAATGAAGAGACTGTTAAGTGTGTGTATTAGTCTGTCATGGTCTGCATTGGATTTCAGCTCTAGTGCCACCTACTCACACATTGCATTTATAATGTTTGATGTAGTTCTAGAAAGAATCATGATAACCCCTTAATTTTCCTCATATCAATATCTTTTCCCTTGCCTCATCTTAATCATTCTGCTACCAGAGTGCATTGAATGAATTTGGTATGCTTCTGATGAGCAGGACTCTTGTGGGCTAACCATGGGCATGGAAGGAGAAAAACAAAGGTGGTTTTCATTATTAAAAAGAACCAAATCTTACATAAAAGGGCAAAAGAACTGATGTGCCTTTTAACAGGAGACAAATTTCCAACACCCTGTTCAGCTGATGTGTGTTGTGTTTTTAGACTTAACTGACTTTGGTTTAAGGCACTACTAATTTCAAATACCACTCCAATTTATATTTGGAAAATATTTGCTAAAGCAGGTGTGTTCATGAGTATGATCTGGCACAATAGATTTCTGTCTCTGTAAGGACAGAATAATGTTAAATTGTATTGAAAAAGTATAAAGTTGCTTGATACCATGTCTGTAATCAACAGGTTCATCTTAAAACTGCAAACTATAAAAATTGACTTGCTTACTTAAATGTCACCAGCAGAAAGATTTACTAGCTAAGTTCTGAGAAATATTTTTTCTTAAATAAGAGAATCAGGTTTTATGTCCATCTTTCTCTCAAAGACCAAAAAATTTAAATCCCTTTCCCTCTGTTTCTACTGTCTTCTACGTTGCTATCCCAAGGATAGGTTTAAGGCCACTTTGAAGACCAAGCAAATGATCCAGCTAAGCTTGGTGAAAGTGGAAGTGGGAGGAGAATATGGCTTTCTGGGTCTTTGTTGTTTTACAGTTGAAGAAAAAACTGCAAATCCTATCTGACAAAGCCCAAAGAGAATTGGTGCCCCAAAGCCCACCAGCTTGCTTTCATTTCCATTTTTATAAAGTAGCCTGTAGAGATTCCAGTGTAATACCTCCATTACTAATACTGCTTGGAGTTTGACAGCCTTTGAAAGTGGCCCAGACTGGAGTCAAGATTGTGGGTCAAAATGATCTCTTTATTTAGTCCCTAGTTAGGAGATTTTGTAAGTATGTGTCTTGAAAGACCATACTTTGTGTATTTCCACTGTTGGTGTCTCATTTCCTTATTGAGTCCAGATGTTTACTAGTTCTGTTCTCCGGCACTCTGATTTTAGGGTAAGTTTTGTAACTTTAGATAAAGTGAATCCTTCTGGCAGTTGTTGCAAGTTGTTGTTGCCATAAGATTATATACCTAAATTTTTACAGGAGACATAATTTTGCCTTATAAATTTAGCATGCCAAGAGTAACTTGGCATTAGTCAGTGTTTACTGTCTTTGTTGTAGCTTTACATTGGGATAGCAGAAGCACATTCTATAATCCAAATGAGAAACAAAATTATTCGCATATTTTTAAGCAAACTGATGATTTTTAAACAATCTGTTATGATGGCTTCTAGTACCATAGATATAATATTGTAAAGAGCTGAAGAAGGCTTTGTTTATCCCTCCAAGAATACCTTACTTTCTACACCAATAGAGCTTTCAGGTATACAGTACCAGAAAATGCAGCTTCACGCCCTCGTGCGCAGCCAAGCTTATAAGAAGACAAGGGAACACTAATGCAAATGATAGTTTCCTGGACACATAGGGCTAATGTTGGAGTTTTACCCTTTCCTAAAGCCCAAACAAACTATTTGACTTCAGGACAGCACAATAAACCTTCCACTGGACTTGTAAAATTATTTTTTTAAACTATTTTTCATTTGAACGTACACTTTGACTGTTCACTCTTTTGGCACTTCTTCTCCTGGCCTGCACTTGCAGCATTTGTTAGACTGAATTGTACAACCTTAAAATGTTGAATTATGAGGAGGTGTGCTGTATTCTCCCTGGGAAAAGATATATAGGGTTTTACTTTACTCATGCAGTACCCAGCATCTCAGAGCCTGATCTCCCTGAGGACTGCTAAATGCAAGTGAAATAAGAATTATCTGAGTAATATATTTCCGACTTCAGTCTTGGAGAACGTGATGAAATTTGCAAGGTCAGGCCTGCTGAAATAATACAATAGTGTTGTCTCTGCAAGCTCAGTTTTCCTTCATGGGCATGCATATTAAATACGTGGTCACTGCTGTGTTTCTTCTGAGTATCTCTTTAGTGCACAGAATGAATAGCACAGCTCTCAATGAACTGCTATTCAGTGTTTCATTTTCTCCTTGCTGTTCAACATGCAGTCCTATGCCATGTTCTTTGTGTGTAGTTCAGACCAAATTTGAAGGACAGAATTACTTTCTCAGACTTGAGTGGTGCTCATCACTGAAGTATCTTTGCAAAAAAGTTCTTTGAAAACATGAATCTTATTTCATGGCTTTGCTGACTGTGGTACAGAGAAACTGATTCAAAACTGTATGCTAATTTGAGACTCTTAAGACCTTGTATTCTTTGCCATGTACTTAGCATTCTGTAGCATTATAGAGGCACAGCAATGGCTCTCTTCCATGTGCTGGGATGCCAGGCACTCATAGCAAATGAGCAATGTGTGACTAGTAATCAGCTATCAAAAGCTTGTTATCAGTGACTGGACTAGTTACACCAACGAGTACAGTGGCACAAGCCAGAACAGTATTCAAATCTCAGATCAAGCATGTAGCTGTCTGAAATAATAGATCATCTCTTCAACTCCCTGTAATTCTTTCCTGCTTTTGCTGTCTACATTCAAATGATAGAGGCAAGAAAATATCCTTGTCCTTGCCTGAAATGTTGGTCTCTAAGGCTTTCAATCTCAGTCTACTGTGATATGAGTGATGTAATGAATTTGTTTTGTTTTAGTACCAGGTCTTTATTCTTAATCACTCTGAGGCAGTTTCCTTTTCTCCTGTCTTCTCATTTCTCTCACTCTCATACCTCACTGGACTGTTTGTTTGCTTTAAAGTTAGCACCAGCCTAAATGAGAGAGAAGTGCTGGTGCTGTTGAATTACAGGATTTGGGACTCTTCCAACAGGAAAGAAGCAGGGCTGAAATGCCCTTAGCTAGAAAATCTTTTGCTTTATTCTATCACGATACAGTTCTAGTGACTTTTCCCCCTTGCTAATAGATGATAAACTGCTGTAATTATTAGTACTTTCCTGACTAGCATTGCAGACCTTCTGTCTTCACCTCCCTCATTAAAGTCAGTTCAAAACTGTCCAGCACAAATTTTCTGGCTTACTATACACATTTAAACTGGAATATAACATTTTTCATGCTTATGATCACTTTTTGGGAATAAGAAGTTATGATGAAGTAGGAATCTCTACATTAGGAGTTTTAAAATATGTGGTAGGAGAGAAGGCTGGGCAGGCCAATCCATAACATCTGTCCTGGTATGAGGACATCATCTGCTCCTTGGTATTCAGGTTGTCTGATTTTTTTGGCTGAAATTCAGCATGTGAAGGTTATTAGGTCAAAATTTGTCTGTCATAAAGTTTGTCTTGGTGGTGGATCTGCTTGGTATCAGTATGCTCTTCTAAATTTGCTTTATCTTAATAATATCTTCCCTAACTTCTGTATTTAGAATGAAAAGTCAAACTGAAATTATTAATTTAATGCCCACTGTGCCCATTATTATCATACAATAGTAGTCATTTGGAACTTTATGATAATCTAAAATGTCTCATGGCAGATTTGAATTAGGGATCTATTTTTTTAAAAGTTTAGAAATCTAAAAATTTCATTTTTCTTCTTTGATCAAGCTGTAAGGTGTAAAAACCGCCTCAGGCTGTTAGGTACATTTATAAATAGATGCACATGATTTTGTATAGTGGTGGAAGGAGAAATTAATTAATTTCTCTGTAAAAAAGAGTATTGCACTGTAATCGAGGATCCATAATAAATTTGACTAGAACAAAAGTAAATTTTTTTTCAGCCTGGTAATCAATAAATCAATTCAGTGTCATGGAATTAGGATGACCTGATGACCTAGAGTCCAAGTAGTGTGACTAGTGTGACCCACAATAAAACAGTGTTCTGAATATAGCATGCTAAATGTTAACAGGCACCAGGCATTTGACAAATTGAAGAATCCTTAAAGGAATATGTGCAAAATAATCCTAACAAGTATAGTTGGGTTTTTTGCTTTTCTGCCCCCATGGGACTTCTTTGGGCATGTACAAGTGCTGTTGCAACCCAGAACAGTCAATGCAGTTGTAGGGACAGTCCTGTCTCAAGATACAACCCTTCAGTTGGAAAATATGTTGAGTATTTTTGAGGGCAGTGGTTGACAAGCTCAGATCCTGCTAGTTGATGATTCGTTGTGAAACTGGAAGGCCTAAAGAGAAGGTTTGTGTTAAGTGTGCACACAGGCACACCAACTGTGTATTTAAAGTGATGTCATATTTCCCTGTAGGTACTTCTTGGAACGCTCTGGGGATAGCAAAGGAATAGTATCACATTCAGGATCATCTTGATGAATCACTCATGCCTTGGAGACCCTTCAGGTTTTAAAAAATACTGTCTATTTGCAGAGTACATGGTGACCCTTTAAATGTTATGATAAAAGCTTGGGCTTTGTATCTCTTATTTGTGCTGTGACTGTAACGTGAACTGCTTTATCTTATATAAAAGCGAATCAGAAACCTGTATATTTAAGTTAAGTTTTAGGATGCCATTGTAAGACTTCCATTACCATTTTTGCAAGGTAAGTGTTGATCATAAAGGAAACTGTATCTGTCTGGCTTTGAGGCACAGGGTCTACAGCATACAAGTCTCTTTTGGTGTGTTGGCATGAAGTCATCTCTCAGAACAATAGTTGCACTATGAGAGCGTGTAGAAGTAGAGGATAGGCTCCCAGAAGGAGTCACAGGTAGGCAGAATAAAAGTTTTGGCTGGAACCCTGGGAAAATGCTTGCAGCTAGTGTCTCTTGTGGAAAAAGAGGAGAAACTTGAGATTTTAGCACAAGGTAGCTTTGTGCAGGTTTCTGTTGATGGCAAAGAGAACGGGGAAAGGTGCATGGCAGACACTTGATAACCAGGCACCAAGAAAAATACCTTTTGATGTTATATCCTGTAGGTCCAGGTGGCTTCTGAAAATACTCCTTTTTTCAAAAGTGACTCACCTTGAAGTGAGGGGAGGAGCTGGCAAATGAACCTGGAAGGGGATTTTTGATGCTGGAGTGTGCCTGTTGCACTAATTTGAACCAGACATGATATTGTGTGGGCTCTACAAAAAACCCCAAATAAGGTAAAGAAGGTACTTGTGTTCTGCTAGCAAGAGTGCAGTCATCATATCTGGGCCTTGTTTATTTTTCCTATTCCTTCATTATGTGTGAGGACCATCAGTTTACCATCTCTGAAAATCAGGCTTTTTATTCTGCAAGGTGTGAAAAAAGGCAGATAGCTGACTGCCTAAGTACTTTTTTGGGTGCTCTTTCAGAAAGCCCTAAAGAAGATAGCCACAATTTACCAGTCCTTATCTCGTCACTCTAAAACTTGAAGGTTGTTTCGGGCAGTAGAATGCTTTTGTAGACTCATTAGTAGCTTTTTTCCTCTGATTTCTCTGACTAGGGTCTCACAGCATTTGCCTGAAAGTGTTATGACTTGTAAATTCTGTTGTGGTTTGATTTAATGTGGTTTTAGGAAAACATCTTCGTTCACCCATTAGATGTTACTGAAAAACCAAATTCTGAATACAAATATATACATATATACTTTTTATGGCAATGTAACCCACCCAGTTGATGTAATCTTTTTTGATTTCAGTAAAGCTTTTGATACTATTGTCACAGCATCCTTCTGGACAAACTTGCCAGCACAGCTGGATGAATACATCATGTGGTGGGTGAGCAATTGGCTCACAGGATGAGCACAGTGGGTAAATGGAGTAACATCAAAATGGAGACTTGTCACTACTGGGGTTCCACAGGGCTCCATCTTAGGCCCTGTGCTCTTCAACGTCTTCATAAATGATTTGGATGCAGGACTAGAAGGGATGCTAAGCAAGTTTGCAGGTGACACAAAACTGGGAGGAGCTGTTGACTCCCTAGAAGGCAGGGAGGCCCTGCAGAGAGATCGTGACAGATTAGAGGAGTGGGCAATCACCAGCCATATGTAGTTCAACAAGGGGAAGTGCTGGATTCTGCACTTGGGATGGGGCAACCCTGGATGTGTACAGACTGGGAATGAGATGCTGGAAAGCAGTGTTTTGGAAAGGGACCTGGGGGTCCTAGTCTGTGGTAAATTGAATATGAGTCAGCAGTGCCCTGGCAGTCAAGAGGAACAACCATGTCCTGGGGGGCACCAGGCAAAGCATCGCCAGCTGGTCGAGGGAGGGGACTGTCCCAATCTGCTCTGCACTGGTGTGCCCTCACCTTGAATATTGTGTGCAGATTTGGGCACCACAATATAACAAAGATACTAAGCTCTTAGAGACTGTTCAAAGGAGGGCAATGAAGATGGTGAAGGGCTTTGAGGGGAAGCCATATAAAGAGCAGCTGAGGTCACTTGGTCTATTCAGCCTGGAGAAGAGAAGAATGAGGGGAGACTTCATTGTAGTTACAATTTTGTTGTGAGAAGAGGAGAGGCAGGTACTGCTCTCTTCTCTGTGGTAACCAGTGACAGAACCTGAGGGAATGTGTCAGGGCCAGGACTTGGACTCAAAGATCCTTGTGGGTCCCTTCCAGCTTGGTATATTCAGTGATTAGGTGTAACTGGGTAGGAAATAAATAGGCAGACAAAAACGCATTAAAAAAAAAAAAAAAGACTGGCAGAGGAGCTCTTAGTGACAGACCTGAAAAAACAAAGTTGATTCACAATTTTTGTCACACCCTAACACCTCTTAAGGAACTTGATTTTTTTTCTTCCAGTACATAAGTAAAGGTGGTGAGTACAAATTCTAAAGCTAGAATTTTTCTTAATTGGTTTTGTCAAAAAGTGGATTATTGTCTCACGTAAACTAAATGTCTGAGCTTTATGTAAACTATTTGCTTAGCATATTAATTTTTGACTGGAAAAGATGGTGTTGAAGCTTAAATCTATTCTGGAAATTCAGTTCCTGTGGAGATTATTGTGACTGCCAGTGTGATAAGCATCACCGTCTTTATTTCAGGGGAAAATGAGTTTCAGCATAATAATGTTATGACATTCTAAGTTGAAGTTACTTTTACAATTGTTCACATGCATTTATGAGTCAAAGCAGGATGACACACAGAGACTGAACTAGTATTTTGATTGGCAGTCTTCAGCTGGCTTTTATTCCCTCTAGCTATGTATACAGTGTTGACTGTATGTAGGTGCAGGACACCTGACCCTGCCCCTTAGGTTCAGTGAAGGGATTACTGTTAGGGGAATGAAGATGGTGACCAGCTTCACTCAGCTGGAGGAAACTCATGCCACCACCTCTAGGCTGGCCCTTAGCTCTAGCCAAACACCACCCATCTCTCTGAGGGCTGACCTCAGAGATGAACTTTGCTATGAGGTGAGGCTGTCTGAGCACAGCCAGCGTCCTTTTCTGTTGTACTTGGCTGGCATACTGGAAAATAGCTTGTTTGTGGATTTTCTTTTTTTTTTTTTTAATTGTAAGGGTTTAACTCTCTGTAGCACAGATCTCCTCATCATTGCTGAACCTGGGAATGTGTTTATCTGCTTATGCCAGAGTTTGGACCTAACTTGGCTTTCAAACATCCCCAGGTGCTGTTGCTGCATGGCACATTTGTTAAGCATCTGTTGTAGGCAGCTCTTCCACCTAAGCCACTGAGCCCCTGTGGCAGAATTTCCCTGTTATTTTTCTCCTGCTGCTACTTCCATGCTGTTGGTCTCTTGGCCTTGTGACTGTGCCCTCTGACAGTGTTGTTAGGCAGGTTCTTTGGGAAGGTAGCTCTCCCTGGTGTGAGAATCATCCCTCTTTCCCTCCTTTTCCTTACCTCTTCCTTCGTAGATTTTAGTGCATATTAGAGTAAAAACAAGACCTAGTGCACAGTGAAGTAGATGAGTCATTTGAATACTTGATAACTGTTACCCCATGGTATATATACACAGAATCTAAACAGCTAATCAGTATGAAACACTTGTACCTAATTGACATTCTCCAATCAGCAGTAATAGCATCATAGCTGGACTTCATAGCTGTACTTCTCCAACATTCAGGAGTAAAATCTGCCTGTAGGGCAGCCATGCAGGTAAGTGAGAATTGTCTCCAGCTGGACCTAGGAATTTTGAACTTAGACATTTGAAGTGAGACAGGATCTTGTTAGCCAGCTTTTGTGCCCAGAAAATGTTCTGTAGTAAATGGGGACATCTGAGTGCCTTCAGTGAAGGACCTTGCCTGTTGGTTTGGTGACAGGACTAATCCAGCTGTATCACAGATGCAACCCAATGGCGAATACTCAAGAAGGGGAAGACTGTATCAAGAAAACAGCTTGAATGACTCCTGTGGCCATATTTAAGCATGCCATTCCTTTTCTAAAGCATACACTGAAACCAAATACCCCTGTCATGTCCAACTGTTCCTGGAATTCTCTCCTCCTCCTCCTCCCTCTCCCCGCCAGATCGTGATTCTCTCCCTCCTCTTTGGGTCTCACCCAAATGGTTTGCTGGCCTCAAAAAAAAAAAACTCCTAACCTGGTGTCAGCCACTCTTCCTGGCCATGAGAATTGCAGTGTTCCCCCTTTGTTTTAAAGTACTGTCCTCACTCTGCCAGCAGAAGCAGTGCTCTGTAGATGGCTTGCTGTCTTAAGTACCTTTTTAGCCCAGCCAAGACCCATTCTAGAGATCAGCTGATCCACTCAAATGCTAAGTAGGTCCTGCAACTGCGTTAGGCAGGACTTTATCAGGGAAAAAGTGTCAACTGGAAATGTAATAAGTCAAAATACACTGGCATGTGGATTTAATATCTGATTTCACTGCAGCTGATACATGGGTAGATTGTTACCACTGCTATAACGCCATCCATCAAGAAGGAATGGTGGGCAGGATTATTGATCAAGCCTCTAGCTTTCCCAGACACAGTGGACTCAAAGAAAGGGCACATAAATTAGTATTTTTAAGTGTTGTTGTATTTAAGTTAAGCCAGAAAAATGGCACGTCCTTACTGTCTCAGAGCAATGAGGTGAAGGCTGTACTGTGGTGGCTGTCTGGTTAAAAGGAGAGTGACTGCTCTTAAATGTGCCATGAGGTGATGCTTCACCTTGATCTCTCAGCGCCTCCGGTTAGCCTCAGACCACAGCTGCAGTGCTCAGCTCCAGTGCATGGCTCCTGGGGTCAGGGGTGTGCTCTCAGGATTTTTCTGTTTTGTTCAAAGATGAGAAAAAATTAGTTGGGTGGAAAAAATACAAACCAAACCCAAAACTTGAAGGACTACAGGATGATGATGGATATACATCATTTTTAAGGAAAATGTACTTTCAAAACTACAGCTTGGTCTTCACAAAACAACTGATATTCTTTCAGGGAAGATAAAGGGATTTCCATCCTTTACTAACGCACATCAATTATTTAGAGGTGATACATGTTGGGGGAATCAAATCTTGCAATGAAGTGCAGAGCTTCTTTAATGGACTCAAAAGATGCTTTGCAGGGATAAGAGCATTTTGGAATTCTTGGGTTTAGTTTTGTATTTTTCCCACCATTTTCTTGATCAACACCCTTCCCTCTCCCCTCCTTCTGGAAGCTGTTATTTGTGTGTGACTTTTTCGTATTGTGTTTGCATGTGGCTTTGTCTTTCTTTGTTAGCTTTTTCCCCCTTCTCCTTTCATTTCCCCCGCTTTAAGGGACAGTTATGAAACTCTTGGCATTTCTGGATGTTCTTATTTGCAGTTGATATGTGTGGTTCATTTTCATCACTGAATGGGAAAGAAGAGGGATAAGATAGTGTTCCTGTAGCAGTCTGCCTATACTTGCTGCAGAAAAAAAGCAGCTTTGCTTGTCTTTGAATTTCTATAGGTAGAATAAAAGTATCTCAGCTCTCTTTTGACTGCCTGTTGCTTGATGGCACATATATATATATATAGGTTCACTGAACTATCTTGGCAGTCCCAGGGAGGGCAGCTGAGGTGGTCCTGCCTTGTGCCAAGTTAAGTGATGTACTCTTGTTGTGACATTGCTTACAGCTGCTGGGATGAACTGTCTCAATTAGTTGTGGAATTAATTTGGTAGCAAAGGGCATTGTATATCTTTTGCCAGGGAGGTCTTCAAAATAGTTCAGGTCTGAACTCTACTGTTGGGCTTTTTTTTGATGTCCTCTATCCTTAAACTTTTGCAACAAGTCCAAATGGCTTCTTCCTTTTGGACAAATATAGAAACTGCTATCATGTTGCTTGTAGCTTGTGGCACGCAGTAGAACTGGGAACAAATGTCTGCACAATGATATATTTGATACCATTTGATCTACGGAATGCCACAGTCCACCCCCACCTCCCAACTTTTTCTCCATTTCTCAACCCCCTCACTCCTGTGGATCTGTCTAGTGGTTTAAAATTCTGCCAGCTCTTAAAAACAACGAAATAATCCATGTAGTGTACTGAAAGACTGAAATAACAAGTTTTCTACTTGTAGAATGTGATGCTAAACGTTTTATTACAAGAAAAATTCTGCAAAAATTAAAAAGTCTGAGTGTAAATCAGGCTTTTGGAGAAAAGTGGCGTTCTTAGTGAGCATTGTGTTGAGTCTATGACGCGAAAAACTGCTCTCAATCTGCATGTGCTTAAATCTTCCTGAATTATCCTGGCTTGCTTTCTTGTGGGATGTTGAAAGCTTTCATTGCTGTGCAGTTTTCTCCGTCTGTAGCTGATGCTGTGATCCTTCTGCTGTCTAACTCTTGTTTACTTAAGCAAGGAGCAAGAAATGAAAGTTCTTGTTCACAGATTTACTGTCTCAAAGAATTAATTTTAGCTAGGGGGCTTTCTGGTTTTCGTGCGATTGGTTCCCCTACTCTCCTTTCTTTTTTGCTTGACTGTTCCATGTTAGCAATTTATTGGAAGAGTGCTTCTAACTTTTAGCCGTAGGATATACAGGTGTCAGCTGTCTCGCACAAGAGTTGTCATTGATTAATTTAGAGATCACTAGACTAATTTTGAAAGTGCAGTTTTCCCACTCAGCTTTACATGGCTCATCAATTAAGGGGTATTCCTGGCAACCAAATTTTACTGTATTTTTTTTTAAACCATGTTAATTATTTTGCATAATTAATGAAGGTTGGATGAGCTTTAGGACAGCACTGCCTTTTCTAAGGCTGATGGTGGCTGTATTTATGCTACCTGGCAACCTTGCTCTTGGCATTAACTCCCAGTATACAGATCAGCGTTGCAATATTCACAGTGGTGAGGAGGGGATCCAGCTCGTACGTGGCACCCATAGGCAGTGCTGAGTCTCTGGCATTGCTCATTGCCTCACGTGGTGACTTCTGTATCACAGTGACCAAAGGCCAGTAAGCCAGCAGCAGGTGGCTGATTTGAGAAGCAGGTATATACTAACAAAAGGTAAGACTTTGAGTGGCTTTTCAAAGTGTTATCCACAAAACTTGGATTCAACAAGCCAATAATTACACACTTGAGAGAGATACTGGTTATTTATTTCAGAGTTGTACAAGCCTGGGTGCTCAGGGGTATTTTACAAATCAAGCACATCAACTATCAAAACTTTTTACTATTTATACATTTTAGCAAACAAAGGAATTAGTGTTCATTGGCTACTCAACTCTCATGCATATTAGTCCACGTGCTCAGCCTTTCTCTTCCTTTGAGTCAGTGGGTTTCTTGGGTTGTCAGGGGTCCATGAGTTGGTGATCACAATCTCCCTCTGCTGGAATTACCTTTTACTCAGTCGGACCTGATTTCAGCACAATTGCTGAGTTGGCTTTATTAGTTTCTTCTTTATCTTTGGAATTCAACTAAATGTCCTTGTGGCCCATAAATTCTGTGTTCTTTGTGTCCACTATCACTGGTTCATCCTTATTCCCAAGCTTTGCTAACCTCCCCCTAGGTCTGAGGTCACTGAAGCATGTCAAGCCCTAAACCTTAACAAGGCAATTCTACCAGCAAGTAATTTCTTTTTTTAACACCTGGACATCACACAGAGCTTGTTAACTGCTATGTATTTCAAGGATTAAATCTCCCATCTGGGAGAATCTTCTCTTTCCTTCTCAGACCTGAAAGCACACAAAGATCAAACATCAAAAAATATCCTTTCCCAAGAAAATTTTATATATTACACATTTTGAAATGAAGCCAGTAGTCTCTAGGGAAAGGAGACCTTGGAAATTTAATGGAAAGTAACTATTCTCCTTCAGAGACATCTCACTTTCAAGACACAGTTTGAGAATGGATGTTCTGCAAGTGATTCCTGTGCATCCTTATGGATGTCTCTCTCTCTCTTTTTTTTTTTTTTTTTTTTTTTTAAAATGCTTTACTTGCTCTTCATGGCCTTGCCATGAATGATCTCTTGCAGTGCACTGTGCAGTCTCCTGCTGGGGAAAGGGCATATAAATAGGGCAATAAACAACAGATTTATGTTTGGCCTCTGGATGTAATTGAAACAAATTTTTTAAGTTGGAGCTTTGACTTTCCATAAATCATATATCATCAATATCTTACTGACATTTCTGGTTAGATGTAACAAAATGGTTTAAATCCTCTGGAACAGAATTTGGAGGCTTTATGTATTTGGATGTTCCGTCTATTAGTGGTTACTAAGAAATGCTGTCATCAGATTTATGTTGGTGTATTAGTTTTGCTCAGCCCTACAGGTCAGAGTACACGTTGTCAGGAAGGGTCCCAGGTTTAAGGGAGGGACAGGAAATTACACTGAACAGGAAAAATGGCACTGCTGATAAATGTGTGATTTTGGTGTAGGTTGTGGTTGCCAAGCATCAGGATTGGAAAAGCAGCTTTTGGTGTGTGCTGAATGATGTTATGATAGAGGACCTGGACAAGAATATCCCATTTAGAGTGGTCAAGCAAAACGACTTTTCTGTAGTGTTGAGTTTTTTGTGTGAGAACATTTCAAGAGGTAGGTTAAAATTGCCCATTTCTTTTTTCTTACTATAAAATCACTCTTATATGCACTATTCTAAAATATCTGAAGAACAGTAAGTGCATACAAATGCATAGATTTTTTATACTCCTTTTCACTGTTTGCAGTATTGATTAGCAACTTCAAACAATAAATGGAAATAAAGGGCAAAGAAATGATTTTGATTGTGCTAAGCACAACACTGTGATATGAAAAAAAGTTACAGAGCCTTATTAAAAAGATAGCATTTCTTCGATGGTGTTATCTCTGTGTGAAGATAGACTGCTAACAGGGTGTAAAGAAGATAATAGCAATTATTCCATTTTCAGTAGCTTTACAATGTTTCTCCTTCAGTATTTTAAGTATTATGTATGAAAATATATCTGCATGTTGTGGAAAATTGTTTGGAAAAATAGAAAAGAAAACACAGTGGTGACTAACTGGAATAATCACCTACTCTGAGAATTTCATATACACTAATGATTTATAGTTGTTGTAGTTACTGTCCTGAAAGACTTATATGAGACATGAAAACATCTAGAGGAGGAGTGTTGTTCTACCAGGAAAATTTTAATTATTAAAACTATTTCACAAGAGCAAATGACTGAGGGGATGTTTTTATGAAGGTTGTTTTGCACTGTAGAATTCTAGCTGCTTTGAAAATGTCTACTGTTCCTTACTTGGTTTCATTTATAAATTCCCTCTCAAGTAGTTTATGATGTTCACTAAATTAATCTTGGGGTTCAGCTGGCAAAGAAGCTCTCCACAAAGAACTGCAAATGTAGAAAGATTAGGCTATGGTAAATACACAGTTAGTATAAGAAACAACTAGCAAAGAGATACTCATAGATACATACCATTGGTTTTGTAGAATCTCATTATTGGTCTTCTAAATTTTTTTTCCCAAAAAAGAAAAATATTTAAAAATATCTTAAATTATTTTAAATATAGCTTGTATACATTGTTTAAACCCTTCTTCAGACCTTCTTCAGGTGCTACTTCAGAACGAAAACTGGAGTAGAGATGCAAAAGTCTGCTAAGTGTACATAGAGCTAGGAAAGCTCTCTGAGCCTCTACTCACTACAGAATTACGTTGTGTAGAGATAGATAACTAAGGAGAAGTCCTCCTTTCATATGACTTGCAAAGAGATGAAAGTGGATGTTGTCTTTCAGTTTATCTACCCAAACTCTTTCATAAGAGTTGTAGATGCTCTTGCAACGAAGATTGGCACATAAATTACAGAATCACTGAATATGCCAAGTTGGAAGGAACCCACAAGGATCATCAAGTCCATCTACTGGCCCTGCACAGAACCATACCCAAGAGTCACACCATATGCCTGAGAGGATCATCCAAATGCTTCTTGAACTCTGTCAGGCTTGGTGCTGTGACCACTGCCCTGGGGAGCCTCTTCCACTGCCCAGCCATCCTGTGAGTGAAGAACCTTTTTGTAATATTCAACCTAAACCTTCCCTGAGAGAACATCAGGCCGTTCCTTCAGGTTCTGTCACTAGTCACCACAAAGGGATCAGTAGACTGCAATGAGGTCTCCCCTCTGTCTCCTCTTCTCCAGGCTGAACAGACCAAGTGCCCTCAGCTGCTCCTCATACAGCTTCCCCTCAAGGCCTTTCACTCTTTGTTGCCCTCCTTTGGACTCTCTCTAAGAGCTTAATAACTTTGTTACATTGTGGTGACCAAAACTGCACACAATATTCAAGGTGAGGCCGCTCCAGAGCAGAGCAGAGCAGAGCAGAGCAGAGCAGGACAATCACCTCCCTGGACTGGCTGGTGATGCTTTACCTGGTGCTCCCCAGGACACAGTTGTCCCTCCTGGCTCCCAGGGCGCTGCTGACTCGTATTCAATTTACCATAGACTAGGATCCCGAGCTCCCTTCCACAGCACTGCTTTCCACCGTCTTTCTCTGACTTGCAGATTGCTTGTGTTTAAAGTGGTTGCTTCTTTGCAGTTTGGTGTTAAAGAGAACATTTATAGGCACCATTTTGGCCTTATTCTTTTAACAGTTCTTTGAATCAGAATGACTTAGTGCCTCTGGTGGAGCTTCATGTGGAACAGAGCATCCTGCCAGCTGGGAATTACTGTCTTCGTTAGGTTTTTGGGATGCTTGCCACTAGAACTTGAATTGACCCATTACACGAAATGAAATTCAGTGAATGGAGAACACAGGGAGTACTTTGGAGCTTTTTCTAGGCCTTAACATTTGGAGCTATGTAGTTGGCTTCTCCTACTCACTACAACTTCTTTTTGCTTATTATAGTCACAGCTGAGTCTAGAAAATAAAATCTTCTTGCTTATTGCAATGCAACATAGTGCCACATATCACACTTGTCTTCACTAGAGACTAGGTTAATAGAACTGAGCTTCCTTTGAGCCCTTTCTCAAGAAGCTGCTATGATACTAGCTGGTAATTGCGTCTGAAAAAACCACCCATCCTAATATATTGGTTTCGGTCCCTAAACCAAAATTTTACTGACACTTTAGTAGAAATGCAAAACAATCTTGGTATGTAGTGACTCATTTTTGCAGCTAAGTCCTCCTTTTGGGAGAAAAAAATTCTCCCTCTCTTACATTCTTTCTGTCTCTTTCACACTTTGGTACAGGTTGTAAAGACATTTCATGTGTCTACTGTGTGGGATTTCCTCAGTGTAGTGATTGAAAACAGATGTGTGAATATGCACATGAACACTCTCCCATACTCACATACACTCATATGGAGCTAATGAATTTTGACTGAGCCACAGATGATGCAATAAATTTATATGGCAGATTTGGGAGTGTTGCCACTTGTAGATAAATGCATATGGTATGTCCGCTTTTCTTTCTGATCTCTTCTCCTTCAATATGACTTGCATTTAAACAAAAGACCTATCAGGATGACACTTGGGAATGCTACTATGAACATTTTTAAAATTTTGTGACTCTTAAAAAGGTTTAGAGCAATTCTGTGGATTTTTTTTTTTTTTCCTCAAAAATTGTGAAAGATGCTGACTGATTTTTTTTTCCCCATTAGCAGTGCCTTTCCATAGTATTTCATTGTGGTCTAGAATGAGACCAATGGCTAAGTTATGGTGGGTGGCATTGTTTTGTTTTTATTGTGGAACACTTCAGCAGAGGAATGCTTGGAATTAATGCTCTGAAAGAGTGGAGTGATTGGAGTTCTGTATGGAAACAAAATCAGCCTCCCTAGCAGTAAAGCTTAAATATTACATAATCTTCTGCATCATTCATTTCCATCAGATTCATCTTTTATTTTTGGGCTTTTCCTGTTGACAAAATAATTGGAGCCTCTGTTGGGATAGCAAACTATGCTCTCTTATTGAGCATGGAGAGGAAACCCAAGCTTCTTTATTTACTTTTAAGGCTTCTGCAGTTCTTCATGAGCTGTCGAGTCCATGTCAGTTTTATAGTAAAGGCTTTGTTAGAAATGCACACCGAACCTTTATCCTTTGGAAAGCAAGTAGGTTTTGCCCTGCATTCCCTCCCCAGGCCCCTTGCCATGTTTAAGTAGCACAGCATCTGTGCTGTTCCCACACTGTGTGGGTTGCGCTCTTCTTCACCATTAGTGGTGCCTCAGTGGAGCAGAGGAAGGAAACTGCAAGCCAAGAAAATAGTGATGGAAAATTGACATGGGACTTTGTTGTGAGTGATGTCCATGACAAATGGTTTGGCTATTTGGACATCTTTTAAATTAATTAAGTCATAACACGTAGAGTTCCCTTGCTAACTCCCACCTACAAGATGACAGGAGAAATGCACTGCAATTAGGTGTGCCAAATCCAGCAATATGTGTTGCAAAGCTGCTGTTTGTTGCCAGTCAGCGCTGACTGAGGAACATCAAGGAGTAGAGGTGTCAGTTTATTGCTGCTACATCTGTAGTAATCCTTGAACCCTGAGCCTCTGTTCTAGTTCATGAGCTCTAGACGGTTTAGAACTTGTTTTCTTTTGACTTCTAATCATCTTGAATACAATTTGCTGCTTAAGGGAGACAAGTACAATTAAGAGCATGAAAAGCTGTCATACGTTTTGCTTGAGTTTTTTTGATCCTTACCAAAGTTGTTTCCTTAGAGACTTACTGAAGTCCTCCAAACAAACAACTGGCAAGGAATTTAAAGTGGGTGTTTGGGCGTTAGAGACCACTTTATGTTCTGCACCCACACCTTCCAAGCTGCAAAATTCTAGGAATGTAAAGACAGCCCTGTGGTAGTACTGGAGTTTGGTACTACCTGGAAGTTCAAAATGGTTTGTATGTAGGAGAAAGTGATCTGTAGCTGTTGGAATATGACTTAGAGAGTATTTTAAATTTATTTTTCTGATCAGTTTGAGGTTTTTCCTGCTGTACTTCAAATCTGATAGACTATGTCAAGTTTTGAATAAACAATTTTTTATAGTTGATTTTTAATGGTTATTTCAAACTAAGATTTTTTGATATCTGCAGTGTTGGACTTGAGTCATACCACATAAAATAGAATATCCACTTAGCCTTTAATAAAACACAATTAGTGATGCTTAGTGTGTGGTTGAGAGGTTTGGTAACATAAGACACCCCCTAACATAATAAAGATCACCCTCCAATGCAAATGTTGACTGAGCAAAAAGCTGTTAAAGGAACAATTTGGCCACAAAGCCATTAATGTTATAATATAAACTTTAGTATCTAAAATGGTTTCACCTTTCCCACTTGCTAGATTGTGACTGTTGATGGACGTTTGTGGTGAGTTCTGGAGAAGGTGTTTGTGGTACAAGATTCAAATAAGTAGCTAAATATGTGGTTTCAAGTCTCACAACACACCAGGAGGGTAATATAAACAAATTAATATGCTTTTTGTGAAATCAATATGAGTGAATTAAGAAATATTTAAAGAACTCCATCTAGATTTGCTCTCAGTGGTAGATCTGCTTCATGTCTAGTGCTAACTGGTAAAGTTTACAGAGAGTATAAACATCAGTAGGAAATACTCTCAGGGCTGATCCAGCCAGTGTTTGCTGATTACAGCATGTGTAATACTGTAATCATGCTTTGAACAAATGCCCTTTCTAGTCATATAGCAAGGTATCCCTCTGCCCTCAGGTACACTGCCCACACGCTGCGTGGTCTAGTTTTTCTCATTTCCCTATTGACCTGCAGTATAAAACACTATAAGCTTAATACAACAGGATGACTCAGCAGTGAGAACAGTGAAAAAAGTCTTGTGAGACTGTCTCAACCCTAAATCTCATTAATAGTGTTGGCTGCACCATGGGAGCAGCAAATACATGTCCATTGCTGAAGCTTCATTGTTGATCTTTGTGCCTTCTGTGGTGGGTGGCTTTGCACTTAGAGAAAGGAGAAAACCTGAACCTCATTGAATTTCAGAAAGCCTTGCACATGCATCCCTGGCTTGGAGCCTACACCTGTGGTTTTGGAGCCTGTCTGGACATCCAGACATGGCCAAGTTTTTTCCAGAACAGCTGTTCTTATAAGATTTAGAACAAGAAGAGGAAATCTCCCAAGAACTGCTGATTGTTGTGGAACTCCTTGCCATTTTGGCAGAAAACTTGCTTTAAAAATTGAGGACAGATCCCAAAGTGCTTAAGTGCATAAGTAACTTTACACACCCAAGTAGTTCTGTTGCACTCAGAGGACTTCTATCTCTGTGTGGAAAACTGCTGATGAACTTTGGTGCTTGCAGATTTAAGCTAGAGTGGTAGTTTGTTGATGAGCCTCATGTATTTTAAACTCATATCCACAGATGGAAGACATGTAGGTAGGAGTTTTGAAGTCCTGGGAAAGGCAGAGGCTGAAGTACAAACAATGTAAAACTACATCTTGAGTGTATTTATGCATATAGAAATAATGGACACGTCAGGTCTTAAACTTGGGGAGGGAAGAATGAAAGCTAAGTAGCATTAGATATCTCAAGTTATATGGCACATCAAGAAAAGTAAGTAATTGGCTTTCTTAGAAGCCTGTAATTCAGAGGAGCTGGGCTCCATAAGTTGAGCTCCTGGTAGAAAAACCTTTTAAGTTAGATGGCAAAGTTGGTTGGTAGGAATCACCTTCCTTGGCAAGTGTCAAAACACAGCCAGTGAAGTCAATGCTAAAAGGATGCAATTCCAAAGGATGGGAAACCCCAAATTCAGCAATTACTTTAAATGGCTGTATGACAAAGTAACCAGTAATTGTCCATAAACATGAGTAAAAGTGGGTGACTTATGCCAGATGATCATGCTCAAATAAGTGTAAAAAGTAGAAGTTTTGATGGAAGGTGAAATGCAATGGAAAAGGCAGCTAGGATCAGGTATGTGTAGTGATGCTCAGAAAGGGACTTTCTTCTGTTTCTTTTGAAAAGGGAAAAGTTAGCTAACTTTCTTCTTTGTGATGTATACATAGATGTGTGCAAGGAGAGGTGTCCATACTTGGGTCAATCTAAATAAAGATCCCAGAGGAAAGGAAACAAATAAACAATATGCTGAAGCATATAATACATACTCCTTTTTCAGGAGATATATCACATATAATCAAGTTGTAATTGTACTACCAGTTACTCTGATGCTTGAGATCATCTATTTTGTGTAAAAGCTCAAAAGGGGAATTTCTATGATAATTTTTGGTGGTGCTGAGATGTTAGGGTAGACCAGCTTGGGGCAATTTGTCTCTTTTTTAAAAAAATGAAAGACCCTTCCTTCTCCTCACACAATGTATAGGCACATTTCCAAAACACTGTACTAATGAATGCGCTAATTTAACAGTATGCAGTCTGTAGTGCTGGATTTGAGAACTTTCAAAGCACAGATGGAATTTTTCGCCCTCTACAATGAACAGATGAAGTGAGAGACAAGACAGGCTTCTTGGATTTCTCAAGGGATTTCTTTAGGAAGACACTGAAGCCCTTCTTTTGTAGGGGTAGGCTGTGCTTTCCATGTTTTGGTTCAGTGTTGTCTGTGGTCAAGTCTGTGACTTGCTTTCAAAGTTCACTTTCTGAATATGTGTGGCTTCCTATTGCAGGCTTGTGTTAAAAAACCCCAACACTTCTTAAAATGTGGAATGTTTAGAGCTAAAACCAGCTTGCGGAATTGCTTTGAAATGAGACAGCTTAACAGCTCAGAGCTGGGAGATGGAGTCAGTATTTTGTGCAACTCCTTGAAGTCATTTTGAGACTGCTTTAGTCCAAGATATTTAATTTTCCAAGCCAGTGAAATTTACTACAAGAGTTACGGGTTATTCGTGCTTCATTTGGCTGCCCCAGCCACATCTGAGTTACTTAGTTTTGTAGAGGAGTCAACAGAGAATCTCATGGGGTGAAGACACTAGTTTGATGGATGTAGTGGGAATTTTGAACCAGTTTTAATTGGGTGGGGTCTAAACTAATTAGACAGTAGCCAAGGCAGGAAGAGGCTTTTTCAGAGTCAGTGCCGTGTTAAAACAAAGGGATAAACTTTTACATTAGTACACAGGAACTATGAACTAGTGGGAATCACTTCATATCATTGCTGCAGTTACTCCACAGATGTGGTTCACTGGGATTTGCAAACTTCTTTCCAAAATGAATCTGGCTGCTTTGGCTTTTAAAGAATTTTTTTCTTTTGTCTGTGAAAACATGTGGTATCAAGTCATTAAAAAAAAAAAAAAAAGGAAAACCTCAACAAAAACCCCTTTACTGAATATTGCATTTAGCAGTAAATGGTTACCAACTGTATAAACAATGAAAAACTTTATGAAAGTCTCAGTTTGCATATGTTTTGGTGTGTAGCATGTCTTCAGGTCTTTGAGCTTTGAGTTAGCATGAACAGAAACTGTTATGTGGGCATCAGGAAATCTTAGTTGAATTGAAACATTTTAATTTTGTTGCCCCAGTTAATTTTGTAAAAGTTACAACAAAACTCAGGCGAACCTATCTTCTCTGAAACTTGCTCAGTGTTTTTGCGATAGGGGCAAACCACTGTCCACACTTGAATCCTGTGTTTTTGTGTCAGATGTTCTTTGAAAGGCACAGTATGTTAATCCTAAATCAAGATTTAAGGTTGATATAGCATGTCAACATATGCTACATACTCATTTTGAATTCAGTAGGGCATCCCATCTTTGGGGCAATAAGGATCTCGGAGGTTCATTAGAACCTCTTTTTATTTGAGTGTCTTTAATCTACAATGCACACTTGCTGATTCTTGGGCATATTTTGCTGCAACAAAGTAGAAAAAAGGCAGGGAACAGCTATTCTCTCATCTGAGTGCGGCTTGGGTAGCTGGACCAAGTGAGACTGAGTGTTGGATCTGCTAGACAGAGCAAAAAGTGCAGGTGCTCTCTGAATTTCTGGGCCAAACGAGTTTTTGTTGGGTAGGGAGTGCGTGTCAAGAAAAGGAAATTATCACTAGCATGCCAAAACCATTTCCTGAAGAAACTTTATGAAGAGGTTATTTTACTGGGATCTATCAACCTATATGAATGTTGTTGCAAAAGATTTGTGCCTTGGCCATAGCAGGAGGAGAAAGGACACAAGAGCAAAGACCTCATTGACAGCACTTTTTGTTTTGGGGTTTTTTGGAGTCATCTTAGATTTTCACAGTGGGTAAAAAAATAAGGAACAGTGTTTTACTGTAAAGTGGGTATTTTAGTCTTGTCCTATTCAATTCAAATTAATATGTTCTATTTTGGTTTTCCATTGATTTGAGCTTAGGCTGTTTAAAGTTGGGCAGATGTTGGCATAGCTTGTTTCTGCCATTTTATACAAGTCATTATGACTGTGAGACTGATATGTTGTTTGCATTGCTAGCTAGCCATCAAAATATTTTCAACTGCGTTTTCTCTTTATAGTGTACATAATTTAATGATGATTTTCAAGTTCTGCATTCAGTGACTTACTACGTTTGAGCTTTGGTGTTTTATTTTTGTTCTTTATACTGATGGTTTAGGAACTAGGAGATTATTAACCTTGTTTTCTTCTAACACTGATTTAGATTTTTCATTTCTGAATAGCATTGCATCATTTTCTTAACTATTAATTATTTTAATTTTCTTGCAGTGTTACTGCATATACATGAACCCTTCTCTTGTGCCATGTGTGCATTTTGATAATATAATGACCTCAAGAGGTTTTGGTTGGTTTTAACTAAATGAAAAAAAACAGGCAGCTGGCTATATAATGACATCAGAATGCCTATATAAGCCAGGAAAATGTTACAGTCATAGCTAAATTGAAAAGATGCTCTCAGAAAATTCTATTTCGATGCAAGAAGCAATCCTTTCACCTAGTAAAGGAAACTGCAACATTGTTGTTTCTTTTTTTAAGAGTCTGGAGTCCTAGTAGGTTTTCCACAATAATGGAAAGAGTTTTGAATATCGTGAGGCTTAAACAGAATTGGTTCTCTATTTCAGGGTTGTGAACTCTTACTTTGGCCCAAAAGTACAAGTGGTTTAATGCTACAGAGTGAATGCAGATCAAGTTGATCAGATAGAACATAATTTTTAAAATGAAATACCATAACTATGGTGGTTTTTTTATTTTATTTTATTTTATTTTCAGTAATTAGTAATAACAGCTATTTATTATCTGTTGCAAAAGTTGTTTCTGTTTTTTGCACCAAGGGAAACATTTTCCTGAGTTCTTTTCTTTTTGGTAGCCTTTCAACTCCTTTTGATGCCTTTGTATCAATCCCTTCATACCCCCTTCTCAGTGAGTTTTATGACTGCAAATCTGTAAGTATTTTTTAATGGATATTTGTGCTTGTAAATGGATCTGAAAAGTTTCACAAACTGTTTGCTAATACTGTATGCTAGAGGTGGTTGTGTGAGATAAGGGATGAAGAACCATCACTGGTTAGAAGTAAGCCCATGTCTTTCCTTCCCTCGTTGTGCAGGGATGCTATTGGTGAAAAATGTGTGAGGAGTGTTACTTTTTTTTTTTTTTGCATAGAATTGTATCCTTATGATTATAGATGGACCTTCATAGAAGTACAAAGCTTTATCTCTTGTAATCTATGACTTTAATGACCAAATATTCCCAAATGTGCAACATTGGAAGAAGAAGGGAGAATATAACTGCAAACTTACTCTGTCCTTAAGGAATGTATTATTTGTTTCACAAAGCAAAGAGCAAGGGCATGTAGAACTGCTGCCACATGCTGGAGAGTGTGTAAGGCGTCTGTATAAAAATGTTGCCAGCTCTGTTCAATATTTATGTTGCTGCAGTGCTCTCCTAGAACCTAGCTGAATTATTGAGCATTATTATTATTGAACTTTTTCATCTTTTCTTCTGTTCATTCAGTGTTTTTCTTTCCTCTACTTCTTTTCCTGAGCTGCACCCAAACTGGAGTGATTCTGTGGGCCTGATACAACTCTTAAAGTACTATAGTATGTATTGTGAGAACAGAAAACAGGGAAAACCATGTTATTCCCACAGCAATTTTGCAAATGCACATCAGATGACTAAAGTTCCTTATTTATTTATTTTTAAGCCTCTTTGGCAAGGATTTCTAGGTTTTAGCATTAACAACTATTTTGCCAGGTGTCAGTAGAGATTATGCATTTCTGAAATTCTTAGTAATTGTTACTGCTATCTGTGCAGTGTTTTCAACTTCCAGTTGGACCTTAAGTCTAGAGTGACTTTTCATAGCAGGAAGGTAGCTTGGGAAATATTAAAGAATGTTTCTGTGTGTACGTTCTCCAGAATTCCTCTTGGAGAGATGCATGTGTGTGTTGGGTCTATATTTTCAAGCTACAGGATTCAATGTTGAAATATGTCTAGCATTGCCTGCAATTAGTTGGGAAAGGTATTGATTGTAAAATAAGATTGGCAAACTTCTCTCTTTAGCTGAATGGTCTGTACCACAGACTAGCAGAAGAGCAGACATGAAGCCACTTTGGAAAATGAGTTGCGTGTGTTCTAACAATCTGCTCCTAGCTCGGAATAAGATGGCTTTGCAGGGAGCAGAAGCCGAAGAAACTGAAACATGTTGTCTACAAAGGCCAAACCCAACTAACTATCTAAAACACTGCAGCCTTCTGTAGGATCTTTGAACCACGACTGCATGACCCAAGGCAATATGAGTGTTTGTCCAAGCAGAGAAGATGGCCTATTAAACGATTTCAGAACTCTGACATGTGAAAAACCTGAGGAAAGGGTTTGCGATGAAGGTCTTCTCATGGAAGATTACCTTTTAATTTTATCCTTCTTTGATCTACACTTGACCTTAAAAAAACCTACAAAGACTTGAGCATTAATCTAGACATAGTGCAGTTTTTTAGCAGTCTCCAGTTTTTCCGAGTCCTTCTTTCAGTTATCAAAATCCAAACATTCATTCAGCTTTCTCATCAGACAATCATATTTTAATACTCAAATAGAACAAAAATATACCAGACTTCTTTCAGTCTGTCTCACCAGCAAATCTACACTGGCTCTGTTATTTGAATACTGGACATCTGGACTCTGTTTCCCTTTGTGACAGTCAAAGCCTTCTAAAAATTCCATGTATGCCAGGGATTGAGATCCTCAAAATGATAAACAAAGACTATGTTGTCAAATGCCATGACTGCCTCTTTCATTTCTTCTTTTTCCATTTTCTTAAGAATACTGAAAAACTAGACTGCCATCAGTACATGTTTCTGATGTACTTAAATTAAGGTCTTCACCCTCCCAAAGAATTCAGATGGTTGCTGAAGGTATATTGGACACTTATGGAAATCATATCTGAAGTTATGCAAGGGAAATGCCCTGTGTTGGATCCTCTGCATTCCATACAACTGGTTCTTCTCTGCATTGTGAAAACAGAGAAAAGACAGAGCACTGATTTTTGCTTATGCTTTTTAACTGTTAGCTCACCAGATCTTATGCAAAGCAAATGTAATCCCGTGGTTTTCTGTAAGATGAAACTGTTTGTTGCCTGGAAGCTGCATCCCATACCCCTCGTAATTGTTTCTGAGTCTCTTGACACAGGTGCTGGACAAGCTGACTAGCAGAGCTGTTCTGTCAGACCTGCTAATCATGAGTAATGAAGAATGGATGTAGGGTTGATGATGGGTGTGGCAAGCTGCAACTGTGAAATGGTGACATTTAAAATGGTCATTGAAGAGAAAGATAATAATGGAACCGTGTTGGGCTTCAGGAGAGCAGACTTCATCTTGCTCAGGGAACTTGTAGGAGTAATCCTGTAAGAGACTGATCTGAAGGAGAGGGACCCAGAAGGACTGGCTGCTCTTCAAGGACAATCTCCTCAACAGGAATGAACAGTCTGTCTGATAGGGATACAGAAACTTTTCCTGGCCATGGAGGGAGTGAACTGGGAAGGCTAAAATTCAGCTGAAGCTGAGGTCTATGGGGGATGTAAATAGCAACAAAACAGTCTTGCATTGTGAATTTACAAGGCAGACTAAGGAAAATGTGGACCTTCAGCTGAATGGAATGATCAAGGACATGGATAACACTAAGCTGCTCATTGTCTTCTTTTCTTAAGATAAGGTCTCCTTTCAGCCCTGGATTTAGTTTCCTTTGCCTAATGACAGCATTTGAAGGAATGAAATACTACCCATGATGGGAGAAGTTGAAGTGAGGGACTTGTTTAGTAAAACTGTACATACACAAGTCCAGGGAATGTGATGGGGTGCATCTGAGGTCCTGAGAGAAGTGGCTGATGTCACTGCAGTGCTGCTGTCTGCCACTGAAAGGTCATGGTGATTGGGAGAGTGTCACCATGGATGGATTTGGGTGAATGTCAGACTGCTCTTCATAAAGGGCTAATGGGAGCCCTGGGGGGGTCATTCTAACCTTAGTCCACAGGAAGATTGTGACAGAAATAGATTATACTGAATGCTGTTTGAAGTGATATGAGGAACAAGGAGGTGATTTGGAATGATCTGCTTGAATTTTTGAAGGGCAAACTTTGGCTGACCAACATGATTGCCTTATGTGGTAAGATAACTGGCTCATTGACTGAGAGAAGTTCAGTGAATGTCCTTTGCCTTGCTTTTTGATGTAGTCTCTCACTGTGTTCTTTAAGACAAATTGAAAAGCAATCAACTGAGGTCTGCTGAATGGGTGGAAAACAGACTGGACACAAAGACCAGTGATTAGTAACTGTTAAGTCCAGTTGGTGGCCATTTACTACTGGTCTTCTGCAGGTCCATACTGTGATCAAGGCTGGTCCTTCCATTCTTTGTGTCTTTCTGTAGGCATTTTCCCAAGAAATTTATGGCTATGTAGCTTTCTGTCAGGAAGTCTGTGGACTTTCTGTCTGATACATTAGTATCCGCCTGTTCACATACTTCAACTGTTTCATCCCAGATCCCATGCTTGATCTTCTTCCCTTACTGCTGTTGGCAGTCATCCAGATTCCTCTACATAGGCCATGCTAGTACTTTGGATTTTGCTTTCTTCACTATACATCTTGCAGGCCCTTTGTTTAGCAGTAGTTTTACATAGCATTTTAGTCCTTATGCACACTGCCAGGACCTAGTGTGTTTTGCTGAGCTCTGTTTGGTTGTGTGGTATGATTTTAAAAATTTTTTAATGCATAGGTATTTGTATGTAATGCATCTGATTGATGTGCCATGCTATGCAGAAAGCCAAAAGGAATAACATCCTAACTGACTTTGGTCATTGGCTTCATGTATTGTTATAATTGGGAATTAGCTGGCCTTGTATAGGTTCACAGCTACTTTACACATCTTGATTCTGTTAGGGACACCTGTTTTTTGAGGCAGAAGCAGATGATAAGAAAGACCATAAAAGACAGAACATGGTTTCTCTGGCTTCTGTCCACAAGCAGCCTTTAGGAGGAATTGAGCGTGAGGTGGCTGAAGATGCTGAGTGCCCGTAATTGTCAGTTAGGTATTTCATAGAACCCCGGAAAAAGGAAATGGAAAGAGAACATTTTCCTTTTAAGGAGGGTTATTGCTTCCTCATGAAAAACAAAACAAAACAAAAGAATCCCAACACTCTGTTTAGGGCTAATACTATTTTTGGAACATGTTTTAGTCACAGCCACATTGGCCTGCTTGGTCAGGAGCTTTTTGGTTTATAAAATCATCTTAATGTAGAAGTTTTCTGGAAGTTGTGATCCTCCATTCCTCTATACAGTGAAAAAGGACCAAAACATGTAAATCAGAGGGAGTATGGTGCCTACTGTAACTTGTTTTGATAAAACTGATCTACTGATCTGGTTTGTTAAAAAAATGGGACTTCCTCAGCTGTTCTTTCTACTGAAGCACAGCTTTGTTTTTTCTGACTAATAAAGCTGTTTCAGGTTCATTATATGTGTCTAACATTTCTGATCGTTTTACCTAAAGCCTAAAGTCAACTTTTAGAGTTGCCTGTAGTATAATTTGTTTGAACCACCTGTTATAAAAAAAGTAGGTATCTAAGTTCTGGCAATGCAGGCTGTGTTTTCACATCCTCTTCAAAGTAACACTGTTGTCCTTCATGAAGCAAAACAATGGTAGAATTGATGATTTATTTGGTATCTCATAGATACTTTTCTAAATATCTATTCTATTCAAGGGCTGTCAGCTTGGCATTTCAGGGCAACCCTTGGAAATGTGTGCTTCTCTCTGAAGGTTTTTCTTAGAATTAGGAGCATTTAATACAGAAATAGTTAGGCTATGTGTTTACATGTAGGAGCTACTGTCAAAGGCAGTACAAAGAATTAATCATTTGCCTAATTTAGCTTGCAGATTTTAGGGCTTATCGAATTTCTTGCAGTTGTTAGGGCTTATTGAATACTTTCCATTTCTGTGTGCAAATTCTGCCATGGTTCAAACAAGATCTAGCAGTATTCACTTGTGGACATTCTAATAAGAAGTCATCGATGCTACTACATTCATCAGAAGCTTTAAAATTAATATTCAATATTTGTACATGACTTGCATTGCTGTAGTAAAAAAGTAGAGTAAATTTAAAGATAAGCACTTAGAAGTTCGTGTTAGTATTTAGACTGGCTCTCTTATCCTACTTCAAACACACAGCATAAATTGTGATCTTTACCAGCATGACCATAGACTCTCTTTTTCCAGCAGTCTTCTTTTGTTTCAATGTATAAGATGCACAGAACTAGAGCAGCTGGTCAGTATTGATCTTCTTTATTTGGTGTGTGTCTTCATTCCAGGCTTAATGCATATTATCTAAGTACGGTGCTGAAAACTGCTCTGTTATTTTATTGTTTTGAGTTTTCATCCATGCCTTTTTAGTTATATTTCAGTATCCCCAAGCAACCGTGTGAGTTCAGACAGGAGAAAAATGACTACTTGTCTGTCCTATTCTTAGTGTATTTAACCTTTTAGACCTTCCTCTTCAGTGGAGTTGACTGTGCTTCACAACCTAATTTTACCACAAGTGTATCTTCATACACTTAGAGAGAACATAATCCCTGCACAAGTGTATTTCAGCCTTCAAGTAACACCAGTAAGAACAGTGTGTTGCAGATCAGAGATTGCACACACATTTATAGCAGGAAGATGAGTAAGATAGGAAAAAAACCCACCCTGAATTCAGCTGAAATAGGTGCACAGAAGAGCACTGTACAAAGTCATGAGCCTACAGTAGTTGTGAGAGGAAACTTGCTATATATGGATGTGACCAGAATCTTGGCTTCTGTCAGCAGTAGGATAGTTTTGTAGGGACCTCAGAATGCAGGACTTGAGAGGATGAAACACTCTTAATTTTCAACATATATCAATCACTGCATCTATAACTGCTCATTCCTGTGCCAGTGTTGTTCTTTGACTTAAAATAACTCTTCTGGTACCAAACATACCCCATTCTTTAACAATCATGTAGCTCAACAGTCTCAAGAACAGGAGGTTGAATGAGTTAAGAGTAGAAACAATTTCTCTGAGTGAGTTGGTAGTTAAATATTAGTACAAAACAGAGCTCATGAGTGTATGTACAGTTATTACCATGCAATGTAATCCATGGTGGAAGAGGTGAAGTCTCGGCCTGAGGCTTACTGGAGCATTATTAACACAGGTTTTAATGGGGAACCAGAAATAGGCCATCTCTGAAATATAATTGAAAATAAACTGCTATTAAAGAGTTCATGTATATGTAAAAAATTGATTACACACTCAATTCCAGTTCAGAGTATAATTTTCTTTTCTTGTTAAACTATATTTCAAGGGTGTTTGCTTTTCAGTTTTTTGTGCTTGTAGATAGGAATCCCTTCATTTCCTGACTCTTCACACAGAAAGACTTTTCATCAGCCAATGAACTGCCTTTTGAATTGTTGAGTGGTGAAGTTATCTTTCCTTTATGTTTACTTAGAATCAGCGCAAACTGTAAAAAACAGTATTTATTACGTTGCAGCTCTGCTTTGTCTCTTAAGAGGCTGATGCTCCTAGGTGTTGTTGACAATAAAAACTTTCTTCCCTTTTATTTCCCTAGTAGGCTGACTGTTTCATTATGTGATGAGCCAACTTGCTTTTACTGTGGGTAAGAAAATCCTGTGTAAAGCTCGGTCCAGGGGAGCTATGTGGAAGTCTTGCTTCTTAAGGGTTTAATGATCTGAAATTTCACACATAATGCAAAATGATTATGCTGTATGCATTCTCTGTGAATTATCTCATTTTCTCATTGATCACAAAAGACTTTTGTCTGGTGTGCTAGAATGGTCCATAGACTAAACATACCCTGTTCTTTTCATTGGATGGATAATAACTCTGCTAATTGGAGAAAACTGAATAAAGCAGTTGGTGCTAGATGTCAAATGACGGATATTGTACAGGAAGTATACCTTGTCCTTTATATGCATCAATAGAGGTGTAGTATAAGCATATGGCACTAAATGCAGCTGACTTAGAATCAATTCTGTCATTTTACAGAAGCAAGTTTAAGTTGGCATCCTTACCTGAGATATGTTTAGTGTTTATTTTGCAAGTTAAAGCAGGTGTAGAAAATTGACTTTATCTGGGAGAAGGATGTGACTGAGAGCTTGATGACAGTGATGGTGTTTCTTTAGCAATCCTCCAGCAGAACAGCATTAATGCAGAAGAAAGGAGCAACGCATTGCCCCCTCAGTCCCTAGTCTGTGTGGTGAAGGGAATAGTTAATCATTATTAAAAGGGCATTCACTTGGTGTGAAGGATGAAAGATTTTTAAGATCAAGACACTAGTTTTTCCCATGTTGACAAGAGCAGTTTGCATTCACTAGCAAGTTACTATTAAGGATGATTAATTTCATTAATAAAGGAGGCTCAGAAGGATGAAAACACACACAACACCTCCAGCATAGGTTTAGTCCTTTTATACTGCTGCCGCTGAATCCTAGGTAAACATCTCAGCATCCTGCTGAAATCCTCTAATCGTTTTAGTATGACTCTGTAGTGTGAAAAATAGGTTGAAGGTGCCAGAGTACGTTTTGCAACATTGCCTTCTAAATAAAACCCTTTGGAGAATCCATGGTGTGCCTAGTCAGGCTGAGACACTGCAGGACAACTTGAAATTCAGAATCTCTTGTACTGCACCTCAGGTAACAGAGCAAAAGGATGATGGTGGCCTACAAATTGTATAAAATTGTTTGCAAAATATGCAGTCCACTAATGTGATAGTTTTCGAAGAGGGTACAAAGATATTTCTTTTTGGTTTGGCATTGAAAATTACCCTGTGGCTTCCATGGTCTGCATGGAATGCTTGGGGAATGCTTGGTGTGTCTCTGTTAAGAAGCTCAGTCTTTTATTAGACAGCCACCTTCATGAATTTGGGAGAGCTAACATTAAGTGAATTTGAGTGAAGTAAGTGCTGGTTTGACTTTAGGTATCATTTATGGTATCATAACTAAATGAAATTAAAAAATTAAATAAAATTTTTAAAATGCACATTTTAAGATACAGAGGATAGAACTGAGGGCACTTGAATGAGTATAAATTATTTTGCCTTTAAGGTGGTTGAATTAGTTACCTATTCAGGATGAACAAAATAATGAGATTTCATGGATGCATAGTTGTCTTTATATACTTGGGTTTTGTCTAATGTGGAATACACAGAATGCATTGGTGAACATTTTCTGAAGGGTGAATTAAAGGGAAAAGTGCATAGGCTTGTTTGTTGCGTTGTTGGGGTTTTTTAATAAACTGCTGTGGGCCAAGGTTGCCATGTGAAAAACACGGATCTCTGATGCATGCTACTGTTAAACAGATATTCATTCTCATTTGTACTGCGTGGAGCAATTCTGCTGTATTACTCTTTTTCCCTGGGACAAACAGAGCGTCATTCAAATATACGTGGTAAATACTTCATGTCTCCCAAAGCTAATTATAATGGCTTTAATAAATTGCAAACTGTGGGCTTAAATAGGGTGGTAAAGTAGCCACCAGAACTTTTTGTAAAGTTGATTGGTCATTAGAGGAGTTTAGGAAGCATTAAGAACTGCATGACATACAGAAAGGACAACTTAGATTTTTTTTTTTTTTAATACCTATTATATATCTTTTACAAGTAAATGGGCAGATTATATTCAGCTTTAAGGAGAGCTCTCCCTTATCATGGGAGTTTGCAGCACAAGGACTTTATGACTCCATCTGGAAGCACAAATTAGCTGAATTCAGCTTCTGATGGTGTATAAAGGAGAGGCAGAAAGGGACAGCAATGTGTACATATCTCAGTTTTAAAAATCTACTTTCACAGAGACCCTTTTAAATACCTTTCCTGAACAGGTAAGTCTCGAAGTTAAATGGCTCCAGCCCAGAGTTTTAGAGGAAAACACCCCCATGCACTCCTGTATGTGGTTCTGAATGGCTGGTGAGCTGGTTGGTTGTCCTCAGGGAGGAAGGGCTGGCTGGAGGAGAACGAGTGGGGTGACGGATCTTCTGTGAGTGCCCAGGTGCAGAGGCAGGTCCTTGGGGCTGGTGGGAGAGTGAGGATTGGTGCACAGCTCCAGCATTCCTGTGATGACTCCTTCATGGCAGTCTGTCTAATGTTGATACAGAAAGAAGCTGTTTATTGCCTTCCATGTCATTGGACATGCCAGGAATTGAGGTCTTCAGTGGTCTGTGCTTGCTATGCATCCTCCTGTGATCTTCTTCAAAGACAGTGTAAAAAGTGATTTCATTCTGCATGAGTGTAACTGCTTGTGTGGGTTTTTTAGGTTGATAAAACAGAGCATCACCAATATATGGCAGAGCTAGTTCCCTGAGAGTACTGGAGCTTAGAGCAGAATTACATGAAAAGTTGCACAACTTCTTTCTTTATTTTTCAAATTATTATTTTTGGAGTACTTTTCTTTCGATTTACTAAGGGAAGAATGCCTGCTGCTGTTGAGAGGCTTTCTTGGCAATGGTTAAAATCAAAATATTTGAATTTTATTGAATTTGATTATAAATAAACTTAAAATATTTTGAATTTGAAATATTTGATTCAACTTCGAGACAGAGGTGATTTGACCTCTGAGGGCCTTTCTGAACTTGAGGGATTTTTTTCCAGTAGAACCTCTAAATGAAACAAGTGGCCACCTGGGAATAGTGTGAGATAAAGCACTATTGCCATCATAGTGGAGGAGGAAATACTTACATTTATGTTCTTTCTTACTACTTGGGAGGCCTTTTACTTCGAAAAGTAACGTGCAGACTGCCATTACATCTCTTTGTTCTTGCTTACTGCATTTTGACTAACAGGTTACCCAGAATATTCTTTGCATTCAGACACACAAGGATATATAAGGTGCTGTGGTCAGCTGTGATTTGGTCTAAGTATCTACTGAATTGAATTCTGTATAGCTTTATGAAGGACTGAAAAGTGCCATTGCGGAAGGTGAGAATTATTCTGGGAAGGGAGACGAATGAAAATGTGAGAAATAAAGCTGGTCATTGATGTCTCTGATTTGAGAAGTAGGGAAAAGCTCATCTCCAGAGGAACTGAGATGGCAAATGCAAATTGGTACATGAAATGTATTTTACACTGTTTACATGCCTCTTTGTTAACTGCATAACTAGTGGGAGCCTCAGAAACTGAGAGTAGTTTGTTTTACATCATAGATTATTTTCTTACACGAAAATGATCATTGTATTCTATGTAGGGAAAGAAATTTTAGCTCTTAACGGTAGAGAAAGCTTTCTGTTTGTTTCTGTAGTTTTAGGGAACTTCCAAATAAATACTCAAATTTCAGAAGTTACTTATTTTTAATGAATAACACATTTGAGGAGATTTAGCATCTGTTTTTACAGAACTATTAGTCCAAGATTTTTACATTCCTTTCTCTCTGTGTCCTTCTTAATCTGACAGATTTGAACAGGGGGTTTTTGTTGTCAGGAATGCCTCCATCTCTAAAATATAAGTGCTTATACCTGCAAATTGGGTGGCCTGATTTGTGCAAAGTGACTATATTACAGGAGAGACTGGTCCAGAAAAATAAATAGATTTTTTAAGCTGCTGAGAGGTGTATTGCTTTGTAAAACAATATACTGATTAAATAGCTGACCTCAAATATAGTATTCAAAAACCTCAAAATATGTCTGCATGCAAGGAGAGATTGAAAATCCTGGCCAGGAATCTGGGTTTGTATAATGTGATTGATAATGTCAAGGTTTTTGAGTAAGCCAAGCAGCTCATGGCTGAGGCACAAACTGGACCTGGATACCTGTGTCTTAGGCATCATAACTCCAGAAGAACTTCTTTTGGCTATTATGTTTGCCCTTCTTTCAGCTGAGTTCCAGTTTTCTCTATGATTCATTGATGACCCTCACAGTCAGCCTGGAAGTGGTGCAAGCTTCATTTCAGTATCTTGGTGGTGGCATTAGGAAAGGGAGCAGCAGCAGGAGCTGATGGTGGTGGGAGGTGGCATGACAGTGGCCCCCAGAGGTCTCCAGCAGGGCTCAGTGGTGCTGGGCGGGTCTAGTCCGGCAGTGGCTGAGGAAGTTGCAGGAATGCAGGCTCAGACATCTGTTTTGGGCTTAGAGTGTAAGGGGGAATTGCCCATTTCCTGACTTTTGGATCAGATAACTGCTTTTATTTCATGCTCGGTCATAGGAGTAACTAGGATATGGGAGGGAGAATGACCTCTCCAAAGCATGCATATATTTGGTGTGGCTCTATGTAGTTTAGAAGTTGCACATCTGGATGTTTCTAAGCTTACAGTTTTAGAAGAGTTCATTTTTGCCCTCTGTTCCAATAGCAAAAAAATTGAATTTTGAGCCCAGTGGGAAATGTGGAAAATGTTTTAATTGCAGGAAGCACTGTTTTGATCTGATTTTCATAGATATATGTGTTTAACAAGCCTGACCTTTGGCTGAGTTTTGTTTCTGAGCTTTTTTCTGAATAGGACTTGGATATATAAAACCTATTACTTTCTTTTCAAAAATAAATTAAACTCTTAAACAGAATTTTGAGATGAAGCTTTGGCATCTGTTCATTGAATCAAATGAATATTAAAAATTCCTATCTAAACCACAAATAGTTACACGTGAAATACTACAAAGAAAAGCAACTGAAATGTTTCCAAACACATTTTTAAAATTTAAATTTGTTTTTATTTCACAACTTCCTTCAAAAATCTTCAAGTTATGCTCAATGTTCAAAACCAGTTAAGTTCCTCAGACTTTTTATATTTGCTGCTTGATTTTTAAAGATTTGATGAATATAAAAATAGAATTGAACATTAATGGTTCTTTAACACAGCTTGGATATGGCAGCCACTGATACTGATGAGACTGAAGTTTCTGACTGAGTCAGCTGCCTGCTGTTGTGCATCGGGACCTGTTTAGTCACACACACATCACAGACATGGACACAAGCTGCAAACACTTTGTTAGCAGCATAGCCTCATGGGTTCACTCATGTGTATAAATGCTCTGCAGACGAAAGTCTTGGAAGGGGTTAGGGAACCATTGCCCTTTTGCTTTCCACTTCCTCTCCTTTCTCACACCCTCAGCCTTTATGCTGGGAAGCTCTGCCAATATTTCTCAGCTCTCTCACACTCTTTAGGGTTGCAATCAGCCTGAGAGCTGGCAGGTTTATTGCTGATGTTTCTTTTATTTCAAGCTAATAACAAACAGCTTCATTAGTATCTTGTTCTGTGACTATGTCAAATTGCTATTTTTTTATTCAGGAAGGTACTGGTTCAGAGTCCTTTTTTTTGGGGCTATTCTCCCAGCATTCAGATGACTTTGAGCAGAGATTCAGGTTGTGTTGTCTTCCTGAGAGTCTGGAAACAGTCCTGACTTCTAAAGTATGGGAAAAAATTATTTGAGTGGTATTTGTTTATTCTAATGTTGCAGTCAGCACACACCTTGTTTTGTTTACTAAGTATCTTTTGAGGACTGCAGATGTTGTTTGTTTTGATTGTGAGACATGTAAGTGTTGGTCCCTGGGAGGCTGCTCTGTGAATTTGCAAACTGATAAATCCTGTAAAATGTGTTAGTTGGAGAGATCATCTTGTCTGTTAAATTGTTGGTTGTATTTAACTGTTGAATGGATGCAAACCAACAGTATGAAGACTTAAAAGCCTTTTATGTAGATAGATATAAAATTGATTATTGGTAGACCTTTGTGCTTAAGGCCATCAAGAAATTGTGTAAGACCTAGCAATCACTTGCAGAAAACCATCTGTTTATAATGAAGTGGATATAATCAGGAAGACATTTGTTTGATTTTTCCCATCTGGTCACTCCTGTTACTACAAGAAGAAGGAACAAATGGTTTGTTTATTTTAGGGCACTTGGAAGAAGCAGCAAATCTCAACCTTCCAGCCCCATGTGAGAGTTACTAACTGCAGACAGTAGCACCTTCTCTAACTCAGGTTAGATCTCCAAATAGCTGAACTGTTTAAGACACAGTTAGTTCCCTGTTGAGAACAGAATGGCTTGGTTTTCACTAACATTAGTAGAAGCTGGGATGGTTGTTACTACTTAGGATCAAATACCACATGCCTAACTCAAAATTAATGAGAAACCAAACTGAAAGCTCGAGGGATATTTAACTAGACATTAGTTCCCTCTCCTGAATGGAAATACCTCTTTTCTATTCTTAGCGTCAAAAACTGGGTAAACTAGAGGAAATATGTTACTGTGACTATAATAAGCAAAAGTGAAATAGTCAAAAATGGTACACGAGTGGCAACAGCAAACTAGAGGGGTTTGAAGAGGGTCATGACAATTTCAGTGAAGGTAAAGGAATCATGAGCTAGCATTAGGAACAGACTGAAACAAGCTTTGCATTTTCAGTTTTAGGTTCATCTCCACACAGTATTGTGACAGCTCATCTAAATGCATCAGCTTGGATTTCTGGTCTTTCTATTTGCTGGGGTTTTTCTCGTTATCCACATGGAGTTTATTTCATAACAATGAATCACAAGAGTAATGGGCGCTGTGTGATTACATGGGTCAGTGACTTGCCTTGGACAAGTCTGGAAAAAGATCTTGCATTTCATCTGAGTAAGTCCTTTTGCTCAGCTTCACAAGGGTTATCTTGCAAAGTGTTATAGAAGACACAGATGGCAGATTTGTGAATCTAGATGCTGTGGGCTGCTTCTGTATACAAGGTCTGCAAAAGCCATAACTGTCTATTGAAGATGGTAGCAAGGGACACTATATTTATTATTTAATTTTCCTATTTGATACCACTTTTTGACTTTAGAGAGGACCGTTCCATCTTCCCTTACTATCTGAAGCGCAGATGAATGTCACTAAAATGTGAAAATACCAAGGTCATTTAATCTGAAGCTTGTCTCCAGATAATCCTACTTCAGTTACTCTAACAAGTGGCCAAAATGAGTCCTTGTTGGATGGTGTTAAGCTGGAGAGGAGGTGGGAGAAAATGGCACGACTGAATCAGAAAGAAAATGTGCTTTTGTGGAGTGGCTCAAGAGGCAGTTCAGACCCAGGTGTAGGGGTGCTGAACAGTGTTCAAAACCCAGTTTCAAATGTCTAAATGTTCATTTGCATTTGCTGTCTGGTTTAAATTGTAAACCCTGCAACATAAAGACAAAAGTTTTAAAGCAGCATATCTGGTTTTAACCCAGTAACCAAAGACCACAAAGTAACTTAACTTTTATTAGTCTTGGAGAAAATTCTAGTGCTTGCTGGCTTGTGGTTTGGACATGAAACAAACAAAAATAGTGTTACTTTTCCTGATGTTGAATCTGGTTTTTTTATAATATTAGACATCCAATTTTGTTCCATTATATGATGATGTTTTAGACAGACAGTAAGAAGATACAATTAACTCTTGAGACATAGTTTATTTAACTTGATAATTTTGTGCTAATGTGTTTTATAATGTCAGCTCATCAAGACAAAAATGAAATCACTGGAATAAGTGTTCAAGGCCTCTTCTTCTGTTGCTAGAGTTTGGACAAACGTGGATTTTGTGACTTTTGAAGATAGCAGCTGTGCTTTGCTGTAGGAAACCTGCATCAAATGGACTTATGTGTAACTCCTAAGGTATACAGTACTTTCTGTCTGCAACTTTATTTTTATCTTCATGTGTCTTCTCTTATTTTTGCCCAACTCAAAACTTTGAGAAAGCAGAGAAATTCATCAGACTTCATCTGAAAGTCGTATGCACAAATTTATGGGTTGCAATGCTATGCAATTAAGGCATCTAGCACTGCTCGCCCTTCTCTTCCTTCTGCTCCCTTCGCTCTGTCACCCAAAATGTGTTGAGGCAGTAGGAAGATTAGCTTTCTCTTTTTAAACATAATAATATGTTGTTTTATTGCTGAGGGGTAAAAATCAGTGATGTTTTGAAAGGTAGAGAATGACAAGTATAAACAAGTAGCACTTCAAGCTAATTGACAGAAAATTTCTAGCATTTTTTTAAAATGTGGGTCAGAGTGCAGAGTATGCAAAACACTACAAAACCACTGGACTTAAAATTATTGGGCCAACTTTGCAGTATATGGCAAAAACAGATGGTTGGAGAGTGTCTGATATTCCTGTTCGGCTAAAATGAGCCAGCTCCTACTCAGATACCTGGTGCTTCTCATCATGTACAAAACCAGCAATAGTAGGACCAGAAGAAAAGTTAACTTTAAGACAGATTAACTGTCATAGCTAAATCATGTGGTGGTCTCAGCAGATCAGCGTTGGGAAAATAACAGTGGGTTTCCAGTGACCTCTTCAATACTGCATAAACCTTTTCGTATTCTGCTGAGCAACCTGCACCTAGTCATAGAGTCAAAAATGAGGAAACATTCAGAAACTGGATTGACTGTTAAGATGAAATGGTCCAAATTTCTGAGAGGTGTCAGCTGATGCTTTTATAGCAAATAAACCTGTGTCTGTTTCTTTTTTGTGTTTTTCTTTTTCTTTTTCCCCTTTCATGGGAAGTCTTAAACACTTCTCCTTAATTCTAGATGACAGGTTGTTATCAGACAGCTGTTCCTGGTAGCTTGCTGTAGGTAACTGCTTCTTCCAGCCTAAGCTGGGCAATATTTAGCTTGAGAGCTTTAGAATTTACACCTACTAGAGTCAGCTGATTGCAAGAGACACTTTTAATTTTAGCCAGAGGAAGAAGCTTTGGGTTCTTTCTGAGCTTTCCCTCTTAAAACATCACAGGGTGTATCTTAGCTTTTAATACAGCTTTGGTGCACTTGCAGACTGTCAGGATTGAAAAACTGTATGAGCATGTGAACTCAGCAACAAACCTGCTGTCGTGCAGATGCCTTGTCACATTAAAAAACAAGGGGAGAGAAATACAATTCCTGCAAGTGAATGCCCTCTCAAAAGAGTGTTGGGGTTGATACACAGAATATCTGTATTATACAGATAAATAAATAAATTGTGGGGTTTGTTTGCCCTTTTTGTTTGCCAGCTAAAAAGATTTCTTGGAATTGTAGAACTGTAGCAAGTGTTTTGAAACTTGCAGTTCTTATTGTTTAGATTGGAAATGGTACACATATTTTTAGTAGTCTCCTTTCCCACTCTTAAAGCATTATGGAGAAATAATTACATTCCTTTCAATCCATTTTAGACCTTACATGATTTCCACTAAGAGTAAAAATAAAAGTAACAGTAGTTAAAATATTTGCCAGGTTTTCTTGTCTCTTCAGGAAGCTATTTTCTATAAGGCTAAATTGATACATTTTGTTGAAGACAAATTTCTTTTATTCTTCTGAGTATGTTAGAACCAGATACTTTATCTAATTGTTCCCAGTATTTGTTTCACACAGCAGTAAACAGGGCAGAGAATGAGTGCCAGTGTAGCTTACTGATTTGATAAAGGGAGATGTTCATTCTGTGCCTTGCTCCTTGGTCAGGTCTGTGAAGTCTTCAGAGCGGGTGCTTCTGGAGCTGTTGAGCCTGGCGTGCTGCATAATGGATGAGCCTGAACTGATGGAGGCAGCAGGTGTTCTAGTAATAGAAAAGAGCAGTGTTTATTATTGTTGTATGCATCATCAATCCTTCTCCCTTTCTGCCTCTGCTTTCTGTGTCCTCCGAACAAAGGCTCCCTGTATCTGCAGCAGCAGAGGAGAAAAGAGCAACAACTTACCACGTGTAACATTGATGGTTTTTGTCTCAGGGGTAACCTTGTAAGTAGGTCTTGATTTGATGCCCTGAATCTGTGAGTGGCATGTTTATCATTGCAAGGGACAACCATATTGATTTATGAGTTCCATTTAGTAGAAAAGTCTTATTGGTTAGTGTGTGTGACTGCCCTATTCCAGCTAACCTGGATGAATGAAAAATGGCTTTCAATCTAGTACTGCAAGATCCCTCACTCCGATGGAAGCAATCTGTTGAAAGATAGGTCTAAATATTCTTGAGTTGGGAAAAATTGTGATTTTTGAGAGGAGAAGGAGGAGGAGGAGAGAGAAGTAAATAGAGGTTCTTAGTTCTGCTTGAGCTGGTGATTGCTCTTGGAAGTGTCTTTTCAAGAGTGGGCTGTATTTTGAAATCTTACAGAAGTACTTCCTTTTCTATTTATATGTAGTCAAATATACCAGCATCTCATGTTCCCTTGCTCTAAGACATTCTGCAGCGTTTTGCTTGTCTGGAGCATTAATGGCAGCCACTACTTCCTTCTGAGCAATAGCTCATCCTTCAGGGTCTGGGACAAGGGAGTCATGGAGCAGAATGAGGGAAGACAGAAAACCAGTTTAGTCCAGTAGAGACTGCAGTGGGTTTTCTATCTGCTTGTAATGTCATCATAATGTAGAGAGAAATAGTTGTTCACTTTCACCATACCTTCCTATTTTTACTTTCGGGTTTTATTTCTTTCCTTATGGCAGCATGGTCTTTGTGACTGTGTCATGTTTTAATACCAGCTGGCAGCTAAGCATGACACAGCTGCTCCCTTACTCGTCTTCTCCAGGAAGATGGGGGGGAAGAGAATTAGAAAGGCAAAAGGGAGAAAACTCAGGGACTGAGATAAGAATAGTTAAATAATTGAAATAAAATAGTAATACATTGTAATGAAAAGGAAAATAACAAGGTGAGAGAAATAAAACCCCCAAAAGACAAGTTGCAATAGAAAACAATTTCTCACCAACAACGGACTGACACCCAGCCAGTCCTGCAGCAGCAGCTCCTCCACCGACCTTCCCTCTGATTCTACTACTGCTGAGCATGACACTATGGGATATCTCTCAGGTCAGTTGGGGTCAGCTGTCAGGGCTGTGTCCACCCCTAAATTGTTGTGTACCCACAGGCTATGTGCTGGTGGGGTGGTGTGAGAAGCAAAATATGGCTTGACTCTGTCCAAGAACTGCTCAGCAGTAACTAAAAAAATACCTGTGTTACCAACACTTCTCAGCACAAATCCAAAACACAGCCTCATTCTAGCTACTGTGAAGAAAATTAACCCCAGACAAAATCATCAGAATGTGTTCTCCGGTTCTCTTGCAAGATGTGAGGGAAAAAGGAAGGAGTTTTCTGTCAGTCAAATTTGTCCTTGTTTCAGAGCTGGGGCAACTGGAACCACTGCTTTTGGTGTGCAGCATAATGCTGTAGGTTCCTTGTCTCCTGAATGGCCTCTGGAACCATGTTATAGCCTTATTTCCCACCCTGTCTCTGGCCCTGTCTCATTTAGCTCCTGACTGGACTCCCTGATCAGACCCTAGACCAAGTTCATCGCTTTGCCAGGTCTGATGCCATGGATGGACTGTGTTCTCAATACCAGGCTTTACCTGTTAGTTCCTGCCCTGTGTGACTGTGTCCCATTGGTGAGGCTGCAACCTGTGTGGGGCCACTTTCCTCTCCTGTCTCGCCTGCCCTTCAGGAACAGATGGCCCTTGCTGCTCCCTGACAGCACTGTAAGTCTAGCTCCACCCTTGCTTGGTGGCCAAATGTTGTTTAAAAACTGACTTAGCTGGAAAAGCATTCAGAGGGTGAATGCTTTTCCTTAGCACTGTCTCTATAGAGGCAGGAACAAAGTAGATCTGCTTCCAAAGAGTTATTAATGAAGGTCTGAAAAGTTTATGACTGAATTAAGGTTAGCGTTCTTTCTGCAGGAAAGTGGATCATTTTTTCTTCAATCTGTGGTTTTGGAAATGCACATTTTTTCCTGTTTAGAACTATCTGCTGGTAATTCTGTGGTTTGTTTGCAAGTGACTGCCAAACCAGGGCACATGGCTCTGTTTCTGCTGAAGAGTGTTCCAGGTGATGACCCAGAGTTCAGAAGGAATATCCAAGAAGCTCAGATATTGCTCTCAAAAGTGTTGTGTTTTAACTCTCTCCCTTTTATTTGAAAGAAGCAAAATTTTTCAGAATTATATTGACAGCACATAGAATTACGCTTTTCAGCAGTGTCTCTATGACATGTCTCTATGACATATCTCTATTCCCCATAGGCAGTTTCCTGCTTTGCTTGCTCTGGGCTTCCAGACTTACTGTCCGGAAAATCAGGTCTTAAAATGCCTTGCTGAGCTATACTTTTTTTAATATATATGTGTGTATGTGTATATATATATATATATATTTAAATTGCACAGACTGTAAACGGGACATTTTCCGTAGGGACTTGCCTTGATACAACTTGATGACATTAAATTTAAAGCCTTTAAGGTAGACTGGTGCCTACTGATGCTCATCATTGGCATTTCAGAGGCTTCGCTGAGACCTAAAGGTGTTAAGTGTCATCTTTAAATGGCTGGTTAAACTTAGTAATGATTTGCTCAAGTGAACACCTAATTTCTTCAAAAAGGGAAGCTGGCGTCTCCTAGCAGACATTTTTCATTGCAAAAACTCAGTAATTGTACTGAGCTTTGGTAGTCTCTCGGACAGAGGTTAATGACAGGCTGAAGTGTTGGGCCTCTCTAACTTGGAGCATCTTTGTATGTTTGTATTCCTGTCTCGGTGCAGCTTTAAATGTGTGCAGTTTAAAGTTGTCTGCCAAGATGCATATTCCTGCCAGAAAGCAACACACTGGTGTCAAAAACTTGCTTGTCCAAGAAGTAGTGCAGTGGTCTTGTAAATTATAAATGCAGCAATTAAAGTAAAATAGGTTAAAGCCATGTAAAGTGGGGATTAACAAATCTAGATGCTGCAGTGATCCCATCATCTCCTTCCTACAGAGCTGTTGATCTCTTCATTGCTTTGAGCGTGAGACAAGATGAAGAGTCTGCTGCCTACATTGTGTTCTGCTCTGCCTCTGCAGCTGTAATTAGTTGACAGAGCTTTAAACACTTGTGATTCAGGATCATCTAAACTTTCTAAAGCTGGAGGAGAGAAAATAGACAGTTTTATTAGCAGATGCTTCAGTTTCAACATACAGATGATGCAACATAGCATAAATTTTGGAGGAGTAGTTCAAGATTGTGGGATACTGCAACTAGAAAAAGGAGTTAAAAGATAAAACAAAGTCTGTTTTAATTCTTTGCTCCTTTAGAAGTGGCCAGAAACCCAGTTTCCTGTTCTACTGGGTAGTTACTAGTATAATAAACCTGAGACAAAGGAAAAAATTCTCCTGGCCTTAGCTAAAAAAATCTTTGTCTTGGTGATAATGTGAGGCAGACATGTATTGGCATGACAGCTACTCTGACTTTAGCTTGAGTTATCTTCCATCAGTACTGATTCCAGCTTCAAGAGGATCATGTTAGGGAGAAAATAAGGGCTAAATCACTGATTTCTCCTTTGAGACTAGTTCCTTGTATACACCTTTTCTATCTGCATGTAACTGAAGAGGCACAAAAGAAGGCAGTGCAAGTGCTTGTCTGTCCATGGCAAACACCAGGGAATCACACAAAAAGAGGTTGAATAATTCATAGTAACTTTAATCAGACTTTCATTTTTCAGTGAGCAGTTAGCCTGGTTGGTTCAGACAAAAGACACCTTTGGAAAGGGTGTTCACAACAGCTAGTAATTACTAGTCATCTGCGCCTCTTCCTTCAAAGGTGCAGGAACTGCCATTATATACTGGTTCCCCCTGGAGTGGGATAGGTTATGGAGTGGTAAAATAACAACTGAACAGGGAGCTTTCTCCAGACAGTGTAGAGAGGCCAGACTCTCCAGCCAGCCAGGACTAGATTAAATGAGGGCCTTGGACTGCAGAGGTACATTCTTGTCTTCTGGTCTGTTGTACTTGTTGGACTCAAATCATACATGCTAATCCTGATCTCTGCTCCTCTGACTGTCTGCATGGGGTCTTGTTTTTACAGAACATAGTGTGTCATTATGATAAGATGTAACTTCCATCAAATACGACTTATTTTCCTGAAATAATGCTTCATCCTTCTTCTCCCCAGTCAAGAAGGAGGATGAACACTTAACTGATAAATCTATGACAAAAGCCTACAACTCCCCCCTGTTCTTTAATTCCCATTAAAACTAAGAAAGAGATGATGGATCCCACAGTATAGAAAATAAGTTGGTTTTTTGGTTGGGGTTTTTTTAGCAATAAAAAGAACCTTAAATTGAACAACTGATTAAAATGAGTTATCCTAGGTTGTTCTGTCATGTCTGTCATTTGGTACCTAATTTTGATAATTCTGCTTGAAGTACAGGTAAGAAACTGGTTACCCATGAAACAACAATGCGGTACTAATCTAGTGACTGTCAAATACAAATTGGATGTAACAGATGACCTTCTGCTAGGTGAAGCTTTCAGGGCTTGTGCTGCAGCCAAGAGAAGTCGCTTTTAAGTTCTCTTGCTGCTCTTTGCTCTTTCTCCACAAAATGTTCAACCTTGAATGAAATGTTTTCTGCCCCACCCCACCCCAGAGGGAAGGCAGCAATGTCTGGCAATGCACCTGGGAATGTATACAAACAGCATCAGGGAAGGGAGATGAAAAAGGAGGCTGATTTTACCCTATCATGAAATTTTAACGCTCCTTAGCAGCTTGCCAGCCGAGCAGGATTATACTACCAGATGTCCTGGCAGAAATGTGCACGGCTCTGCAAGATCATAAATCCAAACAACGTATGGCAACCCTGCATGTATAATACCACTGTTAGCAATGCAGAATTTTAGTGTGGAAAGCTCTGGTGATGGGCAGGATTAGTAAGGACAAAACATTCCCAGACTTAACTTTAAAGCCTTAGGTAGGGTAAGACCCTGAAATTAGCTCAGTTGTTTAAAGCATGGTTGTGGGTCTGATACCCGTATGGGCCATTCACATACAAGTTGGACTTGTTGATCCTTGTGGGTCCCTTCCAACTCAGAATATTCTGTGATTCTGTAAATAGCTGCTGATGGTGGTGGGATGTTAATAGGAAAAGGAGGAGCACAGTGATGCCCATTCCTTATCAGCAGCTGTAAACCTTGTTTGCCTGCAGTTGTCTTCTATCATGTCTTGGCCTTTCAGCAAGCATAATTGTAGTGCAGCTGCTCCACGGTTGATCTCCTCTCTTGCTATATATGAAAACATTGACGGGGTGTTCTCAAAGACCTGCTAAACTTAAGGTCTGAGCCAGTGGAGTAGTGTTGCTCTGTAGAAGTTCAGAGATGGCGGTTTGTCTGGAGTATAAGTGGAGCTCTGTTGCCTTTGTCTTTGTAAATTCTTGTTTAGTAGAACAGGGATGGTGGAGGCCTGGAGTGGAAACTTGTGTCCAGTGGTGCCTTTGTTTTACTGTTCTTTTCATATTTCTTTTGTCATGGTTCCTAAACAGAGTACAAAACGAATCTATTCTTTTAGTCTACATGTTAAATACAGATGTCCTCACTAATCTGTGCAAAGGATCAGAAAAAACCCCCAGCTGTTGTGGTTGTTTTAGTTGTTGCTCCCTTCTTGGAAAAGAAAAGCATCAATTAGTAAATGAATCATTCCTCTAGTGAGGACCTAGCATTGGGCCCACCGAAAGGGGTTTGGGATTGTGTTTGTATCAGTGGGTATGGTTTTCCCATGCTATATGTTGACACCAAAGCAACAGCTAACCTAATCGACAGTGTGGCAGAAGGGGATTTAAAGCAAATGAGGGAGAGCATGCTGTCCCTATTTTATTCTATAGCTGCTAGAAAAAGTGGAGTTTCTGTGAAGTGTGAAAAGAGCAAGTCAGCTCTCTGTTTCATTAAAGAATAATATGAGGATGAATAGTCACAGGAAAAGAACAAAAGGAATTTCAGCACAGGTAGTTAACTTTGCAAATGCAGTTAAGCCCAAGTGACCAGGAAGTGAAAGATCTAAAAATAAATAATGTTAAATGCTTTCTTTGCAGATTAATCTTGTTACACAAGTGAGAAATCTCCCCCTGTCCTCCCATACATTAATTTTTCGAGTTCCATACCACTGAATTTCAGGTAATTCATTGATGGCCACATTAGTAATTCTGAACTCATGCTAGTTTTTAGCTTGAGAATAAATTACACACTTCAGATACTTAAGTTGTTTGCACTTTTATTAATTTCAATAAAAAATTACCTCAATACTGTAAAGCCTTGAAAGGCTTTGTGCGTAGTGCTTGTCATCATTCAGCTTTCCTGGAAGACAAGTATGCCTACACCAGTGTTTCTTGCTTCTGGAAAGCTCCATTCATGCAATCTTCAAGTTTCTCCATAGTAAATCAACTAGTTTCCTAATATTTGTACTAAAGCTGTTCATGACTGGCTTATATTGCTGTGATTTTGCAATTTAAATCCCTCTGTAAGAGAGAGAGAACTCATGCCTAGATGATGTGTCCACTTCTGCAGCTGAACCAGGAGCTGATGAAGAGTCTCAAAGTCCCATTGCACTGTCATAGCAATGTGGTACAATTCTGGGTTGCAAATATGAAGATGGCTTTAACTGGTCACTGTTGTTTAGTTCAGAAGTCTCTTGCCTGTGCTACGCAAAAATGGAATTTGATTTGCATATTTGTGTTATTAGCTCAAATTATATGTTGGAAATAGGGAGGTAGGAATTCATTACTCTGGAGGAGGCAAACCTTGATTGCCCTAAAATCTGTCATGCTTCTTTTGGTCATTTGTGTTCCCTTTGTAGTGTATACAATCCAATGCTTTCTGTTTATGTACATGTGATTATTACAGTTTAAGCCTTTTATATCTCCATAATTAAGTAGCAGGGCAGGCTTTTTTCATTTAAGTAAAAAATTAGATAGGGGGAAATAGTGGTTGCGCGAAACAGAAAAGCAGCGTACCCACATACAGAGAAATAGCCAGCCTATGAAACCTTTTGAAAATCTTTCTCTCTTTGCTGTCATGCTTCACAAGCTCTCCAAAATGCATAATGAGGAACAAAGACCTCTCTTTGCTGTCTCTACTTTTCACTGCGTAACATGCCATTTTCACATGTGCACACGGAAAATTAAGCTAACTATTTTCACTGTGTCGTCCCTGATGACCTAGTGTTTATTCAACTACTTATATCTTGTTGGCTGAGATAAATTTCACCTCAGGCCAGCATCTGCTCACTAATTTGTCACCTTTTCTTTTTCAAGCCCCTAAGCTGTTTTGACAAGAGAAGTTTGCAAGCTCCATCTCAGGAAGCAACAGCACCAATATAAAACGCAAGGAAAACAATGTAAACTGAAGCTTTGTGAAAATAAAGTTGTGCACTGGTTAGTGGCTGGATGACAGCTATCCTTGATGACATAAATTTAGTGGCATGCGTAACTACAGAGAACAAAAGAGTTAATCAGCAACAATAGCATATATAAGAAGCTTTACTGTGTGCAAATACGTATTACAGTTGTTGCTGTAAAAACTTCTATTACTGATTTTAGGTTCATTTTCTGTCGTTAAGTGGCAGGGAAACTGAGAAATGCATCCGGCACTCAAATAAGAGCCTTGGTTGTGATGCTTGCAACTTTATACAGAAGAAAATGTCATCCAAATGCTAATTAAAAGCAGCTCCTCCGCACATAAATGAAGCCCACAATAATAAGTGATACTGTTTCACTTCTGTTCTCTATTTTTAATTTACAGTATGACACGGAAATGCATTTTTTTCTCTCAGCTTTATAGAACTTATTAAAGAAGTGGGAGGCTTTTCTAGTAATCATTAGCAGGATACAGCTTGTGTTTTTGCCTTTAAGGTACTTAATTCTAACTTTGGTATCCCTGCACTGCAGAGAATTACAGTGTTCTGCCATTGCAGAGTGAGTAGGGGGCTCTTCCATGTATCCTGCTTCCTACTGTACTGCGTAAGTGTGCAGTCTGTACAAGTGACATGAGGGCAGGGCAAGGCAGCAGATGGAGTTGTGTCTTCAAAGCATGTAAGATGTGGTGGTCTGGAAACCCAGCCTTACAAAGAAAGGCCATGTCTCAATGTTCCTTCAGTTAATAACTTGGGGCTTGGTGTTACTTTTCTTTTTCCTTTTCCTGAGGTCAGCGGTCCAGGATATGTAGCCTTGCATTTGTTCATGACTGGTTTTTTACAGGTTCAGTTCTGAACATCAGTTCTCTGTAATATGAAAGCTGATGGGCTAAAGATCTTTCCAGTAAAGAACTTTCCAGTTTTCTGTACCTGTTTGCAGATGGACAATTTCCTTTTGTCCAGTAAAAGTCAGTAGAAGCACTATAAATGCTACTCTCTAGTTCTTGTGTCAGTGTTTTCAGTTTCATCCAGCAAACTGGAGGCTTTTTCCCCAGAGATGGAAGATAAGCTAGTAGGAACAGACCACTGCTTTAGATTAATAACGTAAACATGGTCCTGTGACATGTACAGCAGCTTTGTGGTACTGTGGCTAATGCACTGCTTTCCTTTTCACAGGGGTTTGGGCAGTGTATGCACCTTTCTATGTGGGACTCTATGTTTGCAAATGTGAGAATGCCAGTCCTTCCTGAAATCCCTTTAAATGCTCTCTCCTCTTGCTCTCCATGTGCTGAGCAGAGGTTCTCAGCAATGTGCACCAGGGTGGCCTATGGGCCTGCAGAAGTTGTTCATGAGGGTATGGCCCAAAGTGGCCCCTGCAGAGAGGGAGGTGTATGTGTGTGCATATGCCAAGAAACTGAGCTCTTGTTTCCTCTGGAAAAGGTGGATCCAGCTTCTTGCTCCTCTCAGTCCCATTTCGGGTTTATCTTTGTCATTTATAATGTTATCTTCATGCTTATTTTTAGTTTCTAACCTTTCTCTGTTGAAGTGTTTTTACATTTTAATTGGCTAAATCAGGAGACTTGTAGCTGATTAATGGTTTTCCTCTGCAGCTGGATCATCTAGAACAGGCATAAACCTTTCCATGCCTCGTTTACTTCCAGTTCCTTTTCAAACAGGCATGCACTGTTCCTGGACCTTCCTGTCTTTCCTCACCTCCTGTCAGTGTCTGTTGTACTTCTCGCTGGATGAATTCATGTGCCAGCTGTGCATCTGCATGTCATGATTTTATTCATGCAGCCAGAAGTTATGTATGAAACCTTCCTACATCATCAGTAATGACATCCATACTCATGTGACAGCTTTTGGCAGGTAGATTCTTACCTGAATTGTGGTAACAGTTTCAGTATGCTTCCTGCTACATGAGGGTCTTCAACAAATGCCTAAGAAGACTGATTTCCATAGCTGGAACATTTGGTATTGAGCAGTGAAATAAGACGACTATGATTTTTCTTTTTTTTTTTTTCTGCGTAGATGAAAAAGTCATTTCAGCTGTTATGAAGTAGCTCTTCCTACTCCTTTCTGTACTGCATTCTATGGATGAAACAAAAGTCAGCTTTGATATGCTCTGCCTATCATCCATCCCAAATACTAATGGTTTTATTGTCATGATATCCCTCTGTCCCAGCAGATCAAGATTAGAGATAATTTACTATGACTAGATATAGTTTAAATGATTAGAGATCATTTGCTACTGGCAAATTGCATGTGGTTTCTTCAAAGGTATGTTTTACTTTATGCATTTGCATAAGTTGTTGCTGTCAACTGATGCCCTTATACAGTTTTCAGAGTATGGAGGTTTAAAGTTTGTACACTGTCATGCCAGATTGCTAGAGAAGTTCTGTCACATTGGACAAAACAATATATTTATATTTTAGTGGAGGATTAGGTTTTAGGCTTTGCATTTGCATTTCAATTAAAAAAAAGTATTGTTCTCTATCTAAGACTGTATGGCTGTAACCAGCATTTCTGAGGCTGGTGCATTCGCTAATCCCGTGGGAAAGTGCCAAACTTGTCAGTTTTTATAAATTGCTGTCTTTATGACAGGAAACTGGGAGGGGAAGGGCCTTATATCTGAATATAACAGCAAGGAGAGAACAGGGACATAAGGACAGATGTGTCCTCAATTCACTATTCTGTATGGTGGAAGCAATGCCCAGAGCAAGTGTCTTGCTGAAAGACTGGATGAAAGCCATGAGAACTCTGTAAGCATCCGGAAAATGTTTAGGCGGGGTAAAGAGAAGACCTCCTGGAGGACAATTAAAAACTTCTTTAGTTTTGTGTTGTTTCTGTTCTGTGCTCTCTAAACATAGCAACTATTTTTATATCTTTTGTGGTGGTAATAAAAAGTATTCCTTACTTTTAACTGAACACGTCATCTGTTGAGAATGATGTGAGGATGAATGGCAAGCCATTGTCAAGATGGTAGTGAGTCATGAATGAGGGTTCAGTCATGCTTGTAGCATCCGACACCTCAGGTGAGACGGGAATTCCTAAAAGGTTCCTAGATGGTGCATTCCTAAGCAGCACAGACTGGCTTAAGCGCTCGTGATGCAGTCCAAGCATCCCTGGCAGGACTGTGAGGAGGTGCCTAAACCTTACCTTCCACTGACTTTGTATTCACACTCACAGTTGACTTGCTGATGTGAAACAATATTTAATATGACCAGGAGTATTCAGGCATGTGTCTGAAGGGCTATAACTCATGCTAGGGCTTCCAATTGCATTTGCATATTCTATAAAGATGACAGGTTAAGGACTAAAGTTCAAGCCCAGTACCAAATTTTTAATGTGGTGCAAAAAAAAAAAAAAAGTATTAAAAATACAGTTTTTCTAGATGCAACAGTTTTAAAATTCAAAGTGCTATAAAATAAAACCTTTAAAACATTCTGAAGATTATATTGTAGTTTTTGGTTTGTCATTTTTGGTTTTTACTTCTGGAAAACAGTTCTCTTATAATCTGTAATTGCACTGGCTGGAACAAATACTTTGTTCTGTGTGATAAAAAGCTTGATGAAATGGGAAGGAAAAATGGATGTCACTTAGTCCTTTGGCAAGGGCTGTAAAGGTCAGGTGTTCCTTAGGTGGCAGATGCTGTAACTGAGTATTATGTATTGTTCTTGCAATGCTCATATTCTAATGATTTCACACTTTTTTTCCCCCTACTCTTTTGCAGCAAGTGACAGGCAGAAGTTTTGGTGAGAAAGATTTTCGTTCCGGATTAGAAAACGGCATTCTTCTGTGTGAGTAAGTAACACTTACAGTTTTGAGCCTTGAATACAATCTTGACTATGTCCAATTGTTGGTTTCTTTTTGAGAGTTTTAACATTGTGCACACTGGTGTTTCACTGCACTGTCATATCATTGCCAAAGCTGTTGTTATAGTGAGGGTTGAAATGTGGCTTAAAGAAAACAGGTTTTTCAAAGTGCTTCCTTCACTCCATCACAGCTTCTTAGCTGCTGAGTTTTGTAAAGAAAAAAAATATGTTTGCTTTTTGGTTTCCTTTTATTAAAAGATGTTAACCACAGGTTGGCAAATGGTGTTCCACACCTGCCTGTAGACGTCTCTGCTATAATGAGGCGTTTTGGACCAACTCCAAGTCTGAATGCTGTCAGGAGTTAGCCATCTGAATACCATCAATACACAGCTGCTTTTATAGTTTCTGGAAAGGTTAGGCATCCTCTAACTTTTACCTAAAGGTGTGTTTGAATGATGTGTTTTGTAATTTTTGGACAAGAGACACAAGTTAGGTTTTCACATTTCCCTCTGTGGTTTTATTAGCTATTTTTTAGGCAGAGTCTTCCAAAACCATGCTATAGGCTTAGATGCCAGAGCTGATGACTTTTAAGAGTAATTTGGAAATGTGCCCTAATGGTGTAGGTCCTTTGAAAATCAGGTTGTCAGGCATTTGGGAGGATCCACTGATCTGAATCACCTGTATGGAACAGTTTCCCTGGATATGCACAGTTGTCGCTGAAGTTGATAAAAGCTGTCTTTGCACAGCAGAAGGATGAAGCTTGTGCAGAACTGAATGCATATTGAAATTGATAAAGGAGATCTCCTGAGATGTTTAGCTGGATCATTGCAGCTATTGGATAAGCTCTATACTGTGAAAGGTACTGGAACTTGGAAACTGTTCTGAGCAGTAGAGTTGAGCTAATATCCTATAACTCAACTATAGGTAGCTTTCCACTGATTTGAAACCTACTGGTGTAAGTACTGCTATATATCTCACTGGTGTCATTAATCAGACAGGTTGAACTTTAGGTGTTAAAGGGGAAAAATACAAAGGAAATTGTATGATCTATTTTGATTGTAATTGTAGTTGTGTGTCTTTGGCTGAGGAGTGGCTTTGAGAGGAGGGAAGTAGTTGTTATTGCTAATCCAAAATTGTGTAACTCAGAAGGAGCATGTAGTTTACCTCTTTGTATTTAAGGGTTGCCTCTTGCACAAGATCTCTTTTCTCTCTGTGTTGAAGGGAAGTGCTGTGTGCTGAATCACCGCACAGTGCTCTTTAAATGTTAAGGTTGAATTGTGTTGCATGAAAAGCAAGGGATGTGTATTTCAAGATTAGATTGTAATCTTATCTGCAAGTAAGCAGAGGTAGTTTGATTTAAATGGTGTTAAGTCTTTAATATGGAAAGAATAACTAACTAATAGTTTACTAATGAAACTAATAAATATGCATGTCTTAGGAGATCAAGGGACAACACTTGGTTATACTACTAAATTGTTCTGTGGTATTGGGCAAATTGCTTTTCTTCATTTACCAACCGTGGATCAGTGCAAATCAGCCTGCACAGATCTATTTCCTCAACCTCAAATATGAGAGACCATGGTTTTTGTATTGCATCCCACTCTTCGTTGGTGAGCTGTGGTTAGTGAGTAAAACACTACAGAGGGTTAACCAGGCAGCTGTCAATTTGGCCTTCCAGTTTGGCTTTCTGATGATGAACAAACTATGGCACCAGCAATAAATATGTGCTCCTCACTGGTTCCAAGTCCACTGTAAAACAGAGAACTCAACAGAAATTTGGAGTGTAGCCCTGAGAACTCTTAAAAAGTATGTTCAAAAAGTACTGTCTTTGGCAAGTGAAGTACTGATGGTTAATTTTTTTATCTGTTGCACAGTGAGGAAGTTCTGGTAAAGCTGCCATAGGCAATATTGTCCTTGTAGACTGGAGTTTTCTTATTTACCAGGAATCTACCAGGGTACCTCGTGAATCAAATGTAGTCAAATACAAGCTTTCTCTTAATTTCCTTCCAACCTGCTGTGCTTCCATTGCAGCTAACCTCAACAAGTAAATGAAAACCCGATCTCAAAGTCTCTGTCAGGCTTCAAAAGGCAAGAAAGAAATCATGGCTGTCTTATTTTCTGCAGATGAAGAACTCATTGCCTTTTGTCAGGTTTATCTGATTTATTGAAATTTTAGGGAAAATCTAAACTTGCCTCTGTTATATCCATGGGACACCACTCACTGCTAGTGGCATTAATTGACAACTCATAGCCAGACACTTGCATGGGTGATGCCTATGTGAGTGTGGAATGGTGGTGCTTAACTTCCACGTGACTGTTTCAGGGTTTTCCTTGCCTGTTGTATTTTGTGAGGAGGACTGAAAGTGAGCTTGGGTTCTGAGGCATCCCAGCAGCTAGAGGACTGGAAACTGGTGTCAGGAGTGGGGATGCAATCAGTGTGCTTTGAAAGTCCCAAACATGTCTGAAGCTACCTTCTGTCTTTGCAGGTGTTTTGCAGAAGGGAATGAGGTAGTTACTGTGCCTGAGTCCATTCCCCAGACTAGTCATGTGTAAATGGCACAGGGGGAATCTCTATCTCTCTCTATAGTGGGACTCATGGAGCCATATGCACAGTAATGCCAGGCCTCCCTCCACTTGATCCCAATCTCTACATTCTACACAGCTTTCAGACTCAAGTAGACATCACTACACTGGTCATAAATGATTCATTCACATCTGGCAACAATTCATATATTTTAAAAAATGAAAACCAATACAACTGTGCAATGTCAAAATCTCAGCCTGCCAGGAGGAATGTATTGTGGGCCACCATCCTGACTAACAGAGTAGTCCTGGATGCATCTGCTTGCCACAGGCAACCACAAGCCTTGCACCTGCCTCACTAGTAGTGTTTACGCTGTGGCTGGTATCTCAATCTGGCCTCATTACAACACTTTAGAGCTTGATGCCTTCAACTGAGGAGCTGAGGAGCATATTTAAACAATGCAGAATGCCATAAAGCAACAAGCTGACAGATGAGAGCAACACAAGCCCTTTCTTATTTCTGGCTATTTGAAAGCCCACTTGTGCAGTTGCCCAGACAGTGCTGGCTCTCATTGTTCACCCAGCTGTGCTGAGAGGCCAGCAACTATGACTTCTGATTGTCTGAAATGAGTTCATGGCTTTTTAGCATAGCTGTCTGACATCAGTGCAGATGGTGATTTCAGCGAGGCACATCATAGCTGGGCGGAGGCAGTTTTTGCTCTGTTCTTGCTTTGTGCATTATATTCTTAAATGCACAGATTGAGAAATTTCCTGGCTATATTTCTGCACGGGTGGGCAAATGTGTCCTCCTGGGGTCCTGGTGGAATGCTATATGGTACAGGAATACGCACCAGTAGCAGGAAGTATCACCAGAAATCTCAATTTCCACTCCAGCACATGTTCTTTTTTTTTTTTCTCCCTTGTTACATAGTTTTAACGTTTAGGTTTGACCCAGATATCATAAGAAGCTAGAGGATTAATCAGGAATAAATTAGATCTGGTTGTTGCAATGCTTAGATGTTCCTAGTCTATGGATTCAGGCATCTGAATGAAGGTTAATTGCAAAAGAAGAGGCATATGCTGTCTGCATCCGCCTATCCTGCTGGTTTGGGTGGTTCTGTTTTTTGAAAGAGTAAGTAGGGAAATTGAAGTTGCTTTTATTTCTAACTATCCAACAATTGCTATTACTAAGTTTAAAAATTACTAAAAGAAAAATCCATATGTCTTCCTGCAACCTTGCCCAATTGTTGTTACTGCTCTAATATCCTTGTAAGTGTGTTTTCTTCTTGCTGTCCACCTCCCCTTGTCCAGCTCTGCTACTGCAGGACGCCTTCCTTCATATTAGGCATTCAGCAGTTAGAGAGGTCTCTGTAGGGATGTGACTTCAAAAATCTAAGTTAATGACTTCCTTTGATATTACTAACCAACGGGGAGATTTATCCAATATATCTGTAAGAACTTCTGACATGCAATTTGGATCGTATTTTCTCTCAAGCTTTCTCTGGAATGAAGCAGTCCTGCCATCCTGGAATTTTTTATTAGTGGTAATGAGATTCTAGTTTCAGGAATAGGACCAGACCATAAAGACGAATAATGACAGCAACTGGGGTATAGATCCTGGGCAAAAGACCTTAAAGAAACTCAAACTGAATCCAGTTTCAATACTGGCAGAAATTATTGGGCTTTGCAGCGGAATCCAAGAGCATCATGATTGTGTGTAATATCTTGGGTTCTGTATGTAGAACAGTTTAGCAGCATGTGTGGTATATGTATGTATGAAAATCAATTTATAGCAGCACATGCAGGCATAATATATCTTTGATTTTTCTCAAGCATGAAAGTTCTAACAAGTATTTAACTGCATACTTTGAGAAGTAATGGCATACACATATAAAAGTGAAAGAGAACTCACTGTATGTGGTTTAAGATGGATGTCACTTGAATATGTGGCTCTGGATATCAACTTAATGAGCACTTTCTCAAACTCCTGTTTCTTAGAGACACTTACCTTGTATATTGCCACATGGTGTTCTGTTGCTTAGTAAGATGTGCAGACACTATGCTTATTCTTTCAAACTGGGACTCTCTGGCTCTGTAACTTTTTTGTTATTTTTGGAAAGAGCAAGTACAAAGGTATTTTACTGCTCTTAAGTAATCGTGGTAAAAATGGGTATGTACAGTGAACTAAGGAAAAAGTTTGACACTTTTTCTTATATAGAACAGTATGTAGGAAAGGCAGTTCTCTTCAGCTGTGCACGTTAGAATATATAGTCTTAAAAAGTATGAGAAAGTTTTGAGTTTTTACTTTTAAATAAAAAAAGAAAGTCATGCGCATAGATTGTTTTATTAATATTTACAGAAAATGTGAAGTGTGGCTATAAATCTGAGTGAGCTGAAAATGATTGTTATCAAGAATTGCTTAATAGAATTTATCATTTACTCTGTCATGAGAATAATTTTCTTTTATAAATAAGAAATCCCCTTAAGTTGCGTTCTTCATGTCACTGGTGATGAATGAGCTGCTTTTCCTCAGAGAGCAGTTTCTTTAGAAATGCATCATGGTTCTAGTGCATCTGACCAAGCTTTGGATTGACATGAATGCTGTTTTCAGCAAGGGCTGGATATGTGCCAGATCTGTACTAGTGTAATGCTATGGAATAATAAACCTTTTGTGTTCTGAGTCAGTGATACTGTGAGGTATGGAGAACAGCCTTCACTGTGTATATGGTGTTTCAGTTGTTCTTCCTGCAAGTTACTGTCACTTATGTCACCTGGTAGGGGAAAACAAATAGTTGTCTTTGTAGATTATGAGATTTTTCAGATAAGTCGTTCTACTTGTCTGTCAGTGGCATGGGCCTGGCACCAGTTCAGCACTTGGCTGAGTAGTGCACGGTGGAGAAGTTAGTGGATGCCCAGCCTTTATGCTTAATTAGTATTTTGCTTCACTTCCCTATTCCTGGAAACCTAGAAGGTATTTGAGTTTCATAGGCATATTTGAAGTTTTGAATATGACCCATGCCTTGAGGTGAGAAGGAATTGGTGTTCTCCTGTGGTTTTGAGGCTCTATGTTGTAAAGCCAAAACATTAATCAGCATTGTGAATTTGGCATGTCTCCAGTTTTGAGAGATGGGTCCCAAGGCTCATTAAGCATTAAGATTTAGGTTCATGTGAGGACATTTGAAACAGTTTTGTGTGAATACAGAGTTCCTAATCTTTAAGTTTTATTGCTGTCTTATAATGAACAGCTTTTTATTTGTATGGTTTAGGTGATTGGTCAAATGTAATGTAAACCATAATGCTCAGCCACGTACATGAGAAGAGGGGAATAGCCACTTAGAGGCATGGTTGAGTACAGGCAGAATGGCCTGTCTTTGTATTTACATTTTTTAAAAATGGCATTTCAGCAGACTAAATATTAGAGTTTTTTCAGTGATGCTTGGTAATTGATAGGGCAGGAGATTGTGGAAAACTGACCCATTCAAATGGAGTGTTGCTCAAATGCAAGAAAAGGTAATCCTGTGAGAGATTTCAGCTTTCCAAGAGTGTATGTTTAAGAAATTATAGTTAGCATGTACTTTGGGCAACTATCCATGACCATCGCTCCTCAGTGTAAAACTACGCATGAATGGTAAATCTGTCGGTGCATGGAATGCTCTTCATGTAATCAGTTCATGTGATGGTAAGAGGCCTCTCTTGTTTGTAGTTTTAGTCTTTGGCAGAGCAAGGTTCATGCAGTTCTGTATTTACCATATTGTTTTCTCAATGCTACATATTTGCATAGGTCTTTATTCCCTTTGTACTCATCAGACTGGACTATGAGCCCTTTATAAGACAAAGTAATTTCTGCTTCTTTTCTGATTCTAAATAAATGATGTCAGGAGCATCATTCACTCAAGAATGTTTTCCCAAAAACATTTTTGTGACCTCCAGAACATGTCTGTATTTTCAAACTTCTTTGCAACCAAATATATTGACTTTTCATAGTTTACTGTTTCAATGTGATTTGTTTAAGTTTAGTAGTGGATTTTTCTCTCCCTTTCAGCTATTTGAGGGCATTTTGGAGCTGCCACTAGATCATGAGTTTAAAATATGTGGATACTGTAGCTGTTTGGGCTAATAATTACCAAGTGCTGAAAGGCTGCTCCTTAGAATGTAAGTCTGTAAAACTTGATTTGAACAGAGAAATGTCTTGGTGAAAGTTTACTGTGGATAGAATTTCCTGAACTCTCAAATATGAAATGCCCTTTTGCTTTAAGATCAAATCATTAGTCAGTTTTTCTTTTTATGAATATGATCTGTTACTTGAGGAAAGAGCTCTGTTAGATAGCTCTTCCTCCAGCCTGGATTGATCTGTGAACACACATCATTTCAACCTTTCTTTTTATTGTTTCTGAAGTTGTTTCTCTGAAAGTGCTTCTCTTCAATTTCTTCTAAGAAACAAGGTCATTTTGAAGGCTGGATCTTGGCAGCCATCCTCTGAATATTTTATTGACTGACGCTTTCTTGCAAGAATTTCATGGGCATTTTGTTGGTGTTTTTCACTAGATCTTTTTATCAACTGTTGCCTGAAATGCCTTCTCTTCCTGGCAGAATTTTTTCAAATTCTTGACTTGTGATAAACAACCTCAGGAAGGTCTAATAAGTTAATCACACAGTGTCTAGTAGTGATTTCAGCTTGTCTGTGTAGCTGTGGAGATACCTTATCTCCTGAAATGCCAAACCTTGGGCCAACACCAAATAGAGCAATTGATTCTTCCCATTCCTATCAGAGCTGGTTTTTTACTGGGAGAAGGAAGTGACCTAGTTTCTCCCAAATGAGTGAGGATAGAGGAGCTTTCCATTTCCATTGTGACTTTTAGTTTCTGTAAGGTAAGGCAGGTGTAAGGTTTTAGCTTCTATGCAGTGTCTTACTATACTTCATTTAACAGCTAGTTACTGGAGAGTCCAAGCCAGCATCTGGCACGGGTGAAAGGGAGGATGGAATATTTAAAATCATCCTATTTTGTTATCTCTTAGGACTGCTTAGTTGGACTTGTACCATTGACATCTCTTTTTCTAGATGCAGGAGTATAAAAAGTAGTTCTTAATACCTTCAAAACAAAACAAAAACAAGCCCCTCACAAAAATTCCAAACAAACTAAAAACTCCAACAAAAGCAACACTTATATTCCAACTGTGACTGTTCCACTCCGACTATTCGTACAATAGCTCACCAGCCTTGGCATAGCAGAACGTGGTACACAGTAATACAAAGGGTTAGCATTGTTCATTAGAGGATGCACATCCACTTGAGGATTTTCTTTGTTTGAAGAACATAGCTATACAAAATCCTGAACTAAATTTGTGCCTCAGAAAACCTGGGCTTGCAACTGGTGGTTGTCTGGGGCAAGACTGGGGTCTTGCATTTAGATTAGGAGTGAGCAGTGTATCTGTCCTTGATGCCCTTGTGAGGATCAATAGACTTGAGCTCTGATGATTTTTACTGCACAAGAAAAAGGACTGCTTCCTCGGAAGAAAGAGTTAGTATCAGACAGGGTCAGTAGGAGCTGGAGGGTACTCAGAGAAGCAAGTCATTTTTCAAAGTACCTCAGCTCAGGACCTTTAGGCTTCAACCCTCTGTCTGAACCTGCCCATAGGGACCATGGTGCCTTTGTTAGTCTGAGCAGTATTGCTAAATTGGACAGACAGATCAGATGTCTGAGGCAGAGGATTTTCCTGTACTATTGGCTACGTGTGTTTGTTGGGAAGGTGCCTTCCTGCTGCAAGAATGGGTGGTAACTTGTCTGACATGATCTGGGAACAGAGCCTTAAAATGTATGTTGTCACAAGGCTTACATTGATTGCCTGTCCTCTGTGACTTGGTATGAAAGTGATATGGTTAAGTTTTGCAATGTAAGTAAATGTTGTAAAAATAAGGCACTGAAAAATGTGTTTGTGCTTCAGCTGATGTAGAAGCTGTTGCTCCTATGACACTAGTCCTGCCACTGTTTTTTTCCATACCTTTCTCAGGGATCACTGAAATACAAGATTTGGTTTGATGTACTAGTTGCATACAGCTATAGCTGTAGTAGAACTGGAAGTGGTGCCAGTGTTGTGGAGTCAGCAGAAAGCTTAGGCTGCAAATGTTTTTTCCTCCCTGAACCTGCTTGCTGCTATCATGTCTGAGTGTCTTCACCTCAGAATGAGCCAAAAATTAGGATTAGGACTGGAGGAGGGACATAGGCTGAAGCTGCAGATGCAGTTGGGGCTGCCAGAGGGAGATGTGTGTTGCAGGTTTTCCCTCCTGAGAACTCTTTAAACTAGGACTTGGCTGGGGATGGGAGTCCCAGGGAAGCCAAGTCCTTTGGTTAGGACTGCTAGGGCAAGTGTGGAACTGCTGTTGTCCGGGACTGCCAGGGGAAGGTGTGGGTTAGTGTTCTTTTTCTCACCTGCAGAGTCTTTCCCTTGGACCATGGCCATGGGCCTTGTGTCAGGTCCTTTAATGCAAAATGCTAAGGGGTCTTCTTTGCCCCACATTTCAACAGAAACCTACCAAAGCTGGTAAAACTTTACATATCAAGATGCATGCTCTATGTGAGTCTAGATCAGTACAGAAAACTTAGTTTGTGTATACAGAGCTATGGAGGAAGAGGTGTAGTTAGTGGCTTTTTGAGAAGCAGGGGTGGACAGTAACTGTGTGAGTAAAGGTGACCATTGAGACACTCTGGATAAACAGGAAGACTTTTCAGTCGCATTGGTAGCAGAGCAAGCTTAAACCACTCAAGATCTTGGCATCTGAATTGTCACTCTAGATGAGACAATAATTGAGAAGCAGTCCTGTCTTCTCTGGAAGACTTTGGACTCATTTTGCAGTCAGCAAGTCCTGGGGTGGTTTGGTGCCAGACTTTTTACAGATGTTTCCAACAGGAGGTAAACATTTTAATAGTACTTTTAATTTCTTCCTTGGAGTTTTTCATCTTGCCTCATTCCAATTCCCTCCTCTTCAGACTCCAAACAGTGATCTAAAATGTTGATTGTTCCCTGCTCCTTTCCCTCTCCTCACTTTATCCTCCTTCTGTATTTCACAGGGAAGCCTGTACAAGCCATTTTGAAGATTTATTTAGAATGTACCTCTTTATTTTACTTTCTATTATTGTCTGTGACTTTTGATCTGAACCTGCAATATTGGATTTGGTGCCTGATGTATTTGTGCTTGAGTAATAAAGTAATACATAAGATTTAGCTAATATATTTGTTTTTTCCTGAGACAGAATAGGCAGACTGAGGATTGAAATCACAAGAGGTGTACAGTATTTGGAAAGAAGTCCTCTGACAAAAAAAACCCCAAAACACCAACTTCTTGAATTGTCTGCTGGTGTAGCAGCTAAATGGAAAATAGTAGTTTTATAAGGTTGCTGCTGTGTGAGGCTAAAAAATAACATAGTGTCTTTAGGGGAAAAACAAGTGATTTTTTTTTTACATCATTGAAATAAAATAATGGTTATATAAGGTGTGCAGTTGTTTTCTAGCCATTCTCTGCATTTAGGGGGGAAAAAAGTGAATTGTTTGTCTATACAAGTATATTAATTTGTTTGTTCTTAGGACATCAATGTTAGATTGTACCTTAAGCAGATGGCAGGAATAGTGCAGGAATTTGTATGGGATTGGGTTGGAGGGTTTGTGACTTGAAGAAGATCAAAAAAAGTACTCCCAACTCCCAAAAATGTCATTCACATTGAGTTTGTTGCCGCTCCTAATATATGATGGTGTTGGAGATGTGTAGACTTCAAAAGTGTAATAACACAAGAACAATTTAGAACAGATGTACTATGGTCATAGAGAACACTGAGAATAACATCTCCCACTCTGCTCCCCTGTTCTGTCCAAGTGATCGCAGACACCTCACCTATATATTGTTTCAGGGAGACAGAAAAAACAAGAGACGAAGAAAAACAATAATTTCAAAGCCAGATGTCCACCCTGGGAGGAATGAACTCACTCATGAGCTGGCAAACTGACACAGCCCTATGGAATCAAATGGCCAATAACATGCCAGTATGGAAAGATGGCTCTTGGTGATTCTTTGAGGAGTGGCACACCTTGTGTTATCCTGGCTCAGAAGTAGGGATAACAACCACAGACTGTCAGCTTTTAGTTGAAAGGAATATTCCTTCAGTTAGGATAAACGTCTTAGCAAGATTTCTCAGATAATAAATATTAATGATTTTACTACCATAGTAAGCTGCCAGAAGAGTCTGCTCTTCAGTGGAGAGACCATGTCAGCACAAAGTGAGCTTCTCTTCTATAGTGGCTATCCTCATTTTAATAAAGTTTTTAATTTAAATAGACATTTTTGTTTCTCTTCAAAGATCTTGAATTTGAAGTCAGTGTCTTGACCTGATGATTTTCTTCCCAGTGGATAGAACTGGTTGAATTTTTCTTTGGATAAAAGGCATAAGGGTTTTCTCTTGGGGGAAGGGTGGTGAAGACACAGTGTTTGTTGCAACAGGATTTTATAATTAAAATTCTTCAATTTTAGAGGCTTGGTCTTTTTTTTTGCGTATTCTAACAATGAGCCATGTCAGCACATGTGTGTTCATGGGTGGTGAGGAACTCGATTTTGAGAGGTTGTTAATCTTTGGACACTGAATAGTGTTCAACTGTGGTATCACTGACCTAATGGTGTTTCTATGTTGCGGTGGGGTTTTTTTGGACTCCCTTTATCTTCTAACATCTGTGATTTATGGGGACCTCCATTCTGCACAACATAAGCAAGGATGGCATTGAATTTCAAGTAAAGATTCAGAAAAATAGACGGGCCACCCATAAAGTGTACATTCTTTCTGACTTCCCTGCGGAGCAGAAACTGCCAGACCTGGATGCCTTTTGGGTTTCTGCTCTCAGGCCCTTCCATGCATGACCTGCTTGTAGGCAATGAAGAGAGGCTGGTGTGACAAAATTCACCCAGAATCTGTGATTTAGGTCCATTTAGAATATAAAGTAAATACTGTTGAGTTACTGTGCTGTGGATATTTTTTATTCTAGTTTTATTTCATTTCAGTGGTGGAATTTGGGTGCCCATGAGTGTCTTCAGGAGAGGAAAAAGGGGAGACTCCTCCTTTCCAGCCATACTGAAATCTTTATGTGCTGGGGAAAGTGTTTGATAATTTGAGATTTTGTGACTTGCCACTCATAAATACTCCTTTCTCATAACAGGTTGCTGAATGCAATAAAGCCGGGATTGGTAAAGAAGATCAATAGACTACCGACCCCCATTGCAGGTTTGGTGAGTATATCAAGTGGAGGAAAATATTTCAGTGCTGCTTTTTGCACCTTGACTTTATGACTGTGTGATTCAGATAGGAATTATTTTTGTAATTTGAACTCTTCTAACCTTGTAAACTCAGACAGTCCCTCTGAAATCCAAATGCTCTGTGTAGTCACCTTTCAGACTTGCCCCCCCCACCCCCCTCCCCCAGAAGTGGCTGTATTCAAGAGGCAGGATGTATTTTTAAAGGAAGAAAGTCTTCTTGGTTATATGTTAACTTCCAGTTGTGGTGCTAGCTTTAGAAATAGTGGAATGCATGCATTAGAACCCATCACCACAAAAAGAAAAGTTTTTGGAAAGGAAGAAAACCGTACTTGTGTATTGTCTTATTCTCCCTTTCCCCAGAATACCACAGTCTGCAGATAACATTCATTGCAGGACTATCCAGGGAACTGTCTCGTGTTGACTTTAGGAGCAGAGAAAATTTTGGTCATTATCTGTTGTAAGGGAAAGAAGACCACAGAGGATGTGCTGACAGCTCATGGGCGGTCAGAAGCGCTGGGTGCTCAAGAGGTCACCTCAAGTGATGACACAGTCCTGTGCTTGCTGTTGGGGCAGAAGGTGGGAGTATGAATGGGTGTTTGATGTAACTGGATTAGCCACATAGAAATATGTCTGTTTTGATTTTATCTTCAGTTGTAACTGGGAATAAGAGGGTCCTTGAACATGTGGAAGGTGGCCATCCTTGATTTAGACTAATCATATATATGTGGTTCCTTTCTGTTCTGTTCTGCTCACATTGTAACTTAGTTGTGCAAGATTCAGAACGTTTCACTTACTGATAGCTGAAGTTAACATTCCCTTGTATGAACTGCATTAAAAAGTTTCAGTGTATTAGAGACCATGTTACATTTCATTTTATATTGGTTCTATAATTTGAGGGCTTCAACTTGTAGATTGGCAGACATGTTTCTGCATGAATACTGCTTGGGTTTAGGATCTAATATTTGATCTTCACCACCCTTTCTCTGAAGTTTCCTTGTGTGCTGTTCTTTTGCCTCTAAAACCCATCTAGTTTTATTCTTTTGCAGTGCTCTTTGAAAGGAATATTTGATATAAACAGCTGCAAAAAGTACCGGTAGTGCAGTTTTCTTTTCCTTGGCTCCCTTTCAGGAAAGACTCAATTTTTGTTATGACTGTTTTAAGATGATATTGAATTACACTGAATTTCTTCCTTATTCATATGTAAAATTCCAACGGTAAGGTGGTTGTAGTAGGAAGGACTAAGCACAAAGTCATGCGTGTGTATTTTTCTCATTCCTTGAGATAAATTGCATGATGTGTCTCTTCAAAGCATTATTTTATAAAGCAGTTTTCATGCTATTAATGATAGAGGAGATCTTTGTTGTGTTCTAAAGTGACTTTATTATCTCTGTCTTCTGATTGCCTTTAGAAATTATTTTTCTAAATATTTTTCCTAATAAATAATTAGGCTATTAATAAAAGTTCAATGCTTCTGAGTTCTTGAACACTACTAATGAATGTTTTAATCTACTGTTCTGTGAATAAATTGGTCCAAACCAAACAAGCGATCAAAATTTCCCCAGCTTTCCAAAGTGTCTGGTTCCATACCTGCTGACTTTTGTTGCCATTTTTAGTCAGAGCACTGAGTAAGTGGCTGTTTTAAGAATTGCATGTGAATTTAAATGAACAAGTGTTCTAGTCTGTTATGCTTAGTTATGGTGTATTATTTTAAAGTACGGACATCAGGAGTATGTTTGAGCACAGGGTGTATCTTTTTTCTGATCACTCACACGTACTATGTCTGTGTGTCTGAAAAAAAATTAAAATATTGACACTATAGTCCAGAAGCAGTTATTCCTCCTAGGAAGCCGACCATATATGAGAGACATTCCTTTTTTTATTACCAGTTTTTCTTTATTATCTTAGTTTTGGTTGGCCTGACATAGTAAATAGTTCCTTCTTTCCAGTTATTTCACCCCAGTGAGTGTGATTTCCTCCGGTACAAGTGGAAATGCTGTGAAAGGTTTCAGTATCTTCTGCATAGCATAAGATCCATGCTTTTGAACTCCTAGATACTGCTTCTGCCTAAAAAGTGTAAGCTAATTATTGTTAACAGAATTAATTTTTTCCTGGTAGCTGATAGAATAAGTTCTCTGGTAGAGACAATATATTTTCTTTTTTAGAGTTGGAGCTAAAACTTATGAGTAATTGTGAAATACTTGGAGTTCCTTTTGTTTCATCTTTAATCTCAGAGACACAAACAGTCATATATTATGTAGCTCTACAAAATGCCTATTTGAGTTTAATTCTCCAGATGATGGTCTATTTTTCTCCTTTGTTATTGTAAGGAAAAATTAAGAAGTATCCTTTATTGAAGGAAAGTAACAGTGAACTTGAAACCCATATCAGAGAATGCTGAGGTGTTCATCTGGGATTGTGATCAGGTGTAAAAATTTTTCCTATATTTCATGTTTGAGTGACTTCTCACAACACTGCTCTGAAGTATTATGTATAATTGGTCTAGTGTTGACAGACTGAATTCTTCAAACTTTTCCTGGCATTTAAAATGAGATGAATCTGCAGTTACTCTGAAATTCTCACCCATGGCTTCCTCATGTGGTTTAAGAGGGAATAGTTTATTTGCAGATCTTGTATACCAGAACACCATGTAAGTAGGATTTATTGGTTATAGTGTTGTAGTGTTAAAGTAAGAACTCAAGGATCTGCACACCACTATACGAAGCACACAGGCCATATAAATACACAAAGATGATCTTTGTCTAGTTGCTAATCTGAGTCAGGATGTGGATTGTATGCAGCATTACATATGGAATTACATATGTTCAGCTTGGCAGGCTTGTTTGTAATTTGCTTTGATCTCCAGAAGTGCCGACTGCTTCTGTTATCACAGCACAAATGATACATTGCTTTAATGAAAGAAAATGTAGGACCCATGGTTTGGTATTCAGACTTAGAGTATTAAATCTGGTGAAATGTTTTCTCATTACTGTTCAGAATTCATTAATCCCAAAAGCTAATGCTCCCACCAAAAAGCAAATTCACAAAACATCCAAAAAACTTATTAGGCCTAGGTAGGAGTAACAGGCTTTACTGAAAGCCTTTTTGCCAGAAGAAATTTTCTCCTGTGAGAAATTGATACTGAGCATCTTTGTTTTAAGACTGTCAGGTTTCCAACAGCATCATTTCATGTATTTAATTGTAAAAGGCTGGAAAAGCATTTTGGCTGAGCTATTAATTATGAAAGACCATTTGAAGCTGCAGAAGGCTTACAAAGGTGGATTATTAGACTACAATGAATATAATTAAGTGTTTTTTACAAAACCAGCAATTTTTTCAGTGAATTGCTGTTGGTTTCTTTCATTTCATATGATAGTCATTGTCAACACAACTAATTTTTAAGGTTTCTACTAACTGCAGTTTTGTACAGCTATGCCTTATTATTTCTTTTATGGAAATAAAACGTTACCAGCATCACTGTAGATAAGCTTTGCTCTACAATGCTAACCACTCTATGTTTACTATCTTTTTCCCTTAAAAAAGATTCCAGTTTTTGCTTCCTGTCCCTGAATAATGTCACTCTGTGAGAAAAGAAAAGGTTTCTAAGCCTTATCTTTTGTTTGACAGGGTTTAGGGGAGTTTGTAGCATTACTTCAGTTCCTTGAACAATCCCCACAGGAGCTCAGACACTTACTTCAGAGGCTGTGTGAAAGATTCTCACATATAATAGTAGGAAGTAGTCAAGACAAAGATGGAGACATGAACTTTAGCTTGGATCTTGGCTCGCATTTCAGCACTGCTGAATAAAAAACCTGTTTACTGTGGAATCCACTTTTCAGTTTGTGTATGGTCCTCAACTTTGTGACATCTGTATGATTTAGCACTGGAAAAAATAGCTCTGCAAAAGTCACCTGATTGCATGGTTATTGCACCCAGATGAACAGAACTGTAACGTGCTGCTTAAGAAAGCTTGGTCCTTTGAAAACAAGGTTGGGTTTTTTTGTCTGATTATTTTCCTAGGAAGTTTCTCTTGGCAAAGTGTTCTCTGGGAACTTGTTATTAACCTTATTAAGAACAGCAACCTGCCCGCTGGTGTTGGTAGTTTGCTCTTATACTGTAATGTTGCACAAGTTACAGGTTTGGATTTTTTGTGTCATGTTACCTCAAAGAAATTTCGTCATTCTATTTGCTTCCAGGAGTTTGTGCTACTAATTACATTCAGCAAATGAGATCTTGTTTTTTCATGCAGATAATGAACCTCAAAATAAAATTCCAAGACCCAAATATATGTGTTTCACACAGTTAAAATAATTAGTGAAAATAGAGAAATACACAGAACTTTAACTGATGTGCATTATTTTTATCACTCTTTCCATTCATACTTCTTGTTACTATTTTTTTTCCTTAAAAGAATATCTTCTCGGTTTTTCTTTTAAATTTATCATTCTCCCTTTAATTCTAGTAGTTTCTGGAAAGAGCCTGCTCCTATTGTAATATATAGATTTATAATACATGATAATTTCTGTTTCTTTGTTTTGTACTACTACTCACTGCTGAATGCATTCATTTCCCAGCACAATTGTATTCATAAAAAAGTCTTACTGTGTAAGTTGTGGTACTCGTGAAGTAAACAGAAGCAAAATTTCCTAACTATCTAAAAACAGTAAGTTCTTGGCACTCACATCCCAAAAACATTTTTGTGAATGTTGATAGAAAGCAAAGTGTCAACAGTGTAGCAAAATGCTATGCAAACCATTCTGCCGTGGTCTCTGGGAATCTTCCGTACTAAATGGTTCTGTGTCTGCCTTCCGTTCTGAAACCTGAATATTTGACTAAATCAGTATCTAGGGTCTGGCCAGTGATTTGGAGCAGCCCTGTGTGCCTTGGCTCATCACATACTGTAATATATATTGAATCTCTTCCCTAAAGCAATAGTATCCTTAAAAAATTAAATGGTTAGCATCATTATGTCTTTTTATGCTTGTGTTGTATGGCTTTTATACTCCCCAAGCTTTCTAGACTCTGCCTTCAAATTAATTTGTCATTTAGTTTTTCCTGCCTATTTGTTTTGGTGTCATCTGGGCTGACAAAAATTATAAAATTTCTCTTTAATGAATTTAGCGATATGTTATGTACTCACAAACATTTCTAAGTTACATGAAGAATACAAAAGTAAACTAACAGGTGTTTCTTAACCATGCTGTTTGTAAACAGAGTCTGTATGGAACAATCTGCTGTGATGCTGAAGTTAATTCATCACAGAAGAGGAAAACAGCCATCAGTTCAAATTTGGCAGGAAGCATAGAGGAAATAGCATTGGGGGGAAAAATGAAATGCAAAGCCATAAAAACGAAAACTTCACATGTAAATTCAGCTTGCTTTTTTTTTTTTTTAACCAGATTGAAGGTTTTTATTGCTTCCAATTAGACGTAAAATGCTGTCCAGAAAGCATTGCTCCCTTCCCATTTAGAGATAAACTAGTGAGTCAAATGCAAAACACTATGCTGGCATCTCATTTAGTATTTTATTGATTGAAATGGGTGTGCTTACTCTAGTGTTTCGGGTTTGGCTCTAAAGCTCTCATACATTTAATGCTGGAAATGAATCATCTCTCTGACAGCAAATGTACTAAAGACATACTCCACTACTGCATTTGGGTTCAGCCTGTGTTGTCCAGGCTTCCAAGTTTGTACTATAATCTGATACATGGATGTAAGAGAGACTGAAACAATAGGAAATTAATAAAAGACATGAACTATAGAAAGACAAACAAAACACCTTATTTATTTGCTTTGGATGGTCTGAGTTGCATTTAGCTGTAATGCACACCCTCAGAGAAGTGAGTCCAGCCAGCTCCTAGTTGTCTTCATGTTCATCATCCCTAAGTGAATCATGAGCTGTCCCTGATAGCCATGAGCAGTCCCTTCTGTCTGCAGCTACCAGCTGAAGTGTTGCGTTTATGATGGCTGGAGGTGGAACTTGAAGTGAAGGCTCCTTGTTTGCTTCCAAATTGCCCATTATTGATCCTTCACAGGTTTTTGTGTGCTTCCTGCACCACTGGCCTCAGCCAGAGCTCTGCCAAGACCTTGGAAGGCCAATCTCACTGCTGGCCCTGAAATCCCTTTTTCTGGATGGTTCCTTAGCTTAACAGTGCACTCACTAAGCTAAGCCATTTGTTGACTGGGACCACTCCTTTTCATGCTAAGGATACTGGGCCTTTCTGTCAGTGTACAGGAATTTGTCCTTTATTATAAGCTGAAGTCTCTCATTTAGCACTTACAGTTCCCTGAACAGTTTGCTTATTGCGTGAGGATGGCATCAGCCAAAATGGGTCAAGGTTTGCAGGACACATGTGAAGGATGGCTGTGATCCATAGCTGCTGTGGACATATGCAAACTTCACCATCTTGTTGAGACCCATTCCCAAACTAGACTGGTTAGGATTCAAAGGTGCAGCAGTTTCTCAGTCAGCTTAAGCTGTGCCCTGAGCCTGCTGAGAATGTCAGGACTTGGTTTGGCCAAATGCTAATAATATGTGTAAGCTCTTTGTGGCAAGGATCATCTGCTAGTCTGTTTTTGTCTAACACCTCACCCCATGAGTCCTGCTCTGTAGCCAGGACTCCTAGACAGTATGTTAGTACAAATAATAAATAACAGTTACAAAAATATCACAGGCATTCCTGTGTCATTCACAGTCTGGTTTTAGACTGCTCTCCCAACAACCATGAATTTAATCAGAAGGTTTATAATTAGCTTTATAAATATTGAATAATTTAAAATGTTAATATGAAGATAGAGAAATAAGGGGAACCTTTTCTGCATTAAGACCAAGATAGGATGATCACTGTAGAGGCTCTCTTTTTTAAAAAGTTTTTTTTGTTTTACTGAGACACCCTTTCTTTGCCCAGCCTTAGCATGCTTTAGGAAAAAGTGCTTGATTAAAAACAAAGAGTCTACCTATTTTGAGGCTGTCAAGTGACTTCGCAAAGATATTATGTATAAAATGATGTAAATAAAGACTTAGTGTAATGATTATTTACTTCTTTTCTTTTTTTTTTTTTTTTTTTTTGACATAAGAAGTTTAATAAAGTGAAGGATTCCAGGGATAACATTTGAAAATGGCAAAAAGAAAAACATTGGTGCTGCTGAAGCTATAAAGCTAGGGAGCTGAAATGTGAACTTGCCCTTATCATGGCATTAACCTTTACTATAAATGACAGAGTCTGCCCTTGCATTGGGGAGGTCAGCTGGAGCTCATTTTATACCCATGAAAAATGTAGGTTGCCCACTGGATTAATTGTTAGATTTGCTTTCAGATGCTAAAGAGTCCTTCTACAAGTTCAGCCATGACCTACATTACATTGATTTAATGACTCTGGTTGAATGAGTATTTCAGAAATGGCAAGCTTTTGAAGAATAATCTCTAAGCATCTGTAAGTATCAAAAAATGATAGTTTAACAAACAAAATGCCATTTACCATGTATCTTAAGTCTGCACTAAATGAAGTCAAGGATCCAATGCCTTCCTTGAGCTGTTGTCTTAGAAACAAAAGGCGTTCTGAGCAATAATTTATACTCTTTAGAACAAATCCTGCTGTTGAAGCTTATGACTCCTCTTAATAGCTGGGCCAATGCCATGTTCTCTGGAGCATCTTCAGGAGTTTTAAGTGAATGTGTTGGATGCCCTGAGTCTATGAATGTGTCGCCCATCTCCTGTGATGAATGTGGCATTGTTGCAGTTGTATCCAGGCACTTGGAATTTTTTGATGTCTTCTGTTGCAAAATTGATTAATTTGTCAATGAGGATATAAAAAGAAGCACTTAGCTGGTGTACTGCATCTTCTGAGGCCAAGGCACATAAAATAAGCACAGCTATGAGTATTTGTCCCTCGAGGCTAAATAAGTATCAGCTTTTGTACTTAACAAGAAAAAAACAGACCTAAGGCTATGGTTGCTTTCAGCTGCTCTAAATTTGGCTTTTCTACACCTTCAGCCTTCACAGCACCAGCACTCATATAGTTATTAGCCTGGAGTGGGCAGCTGATCTGACTGAAAAATACCCTTAATCTTACAGCATGAACAGGACTGCAGGCAGGAAGGAAGGAAGAGGCTCACCAAGTTGAGGAAGGAGGTGTCATTCGATCAGTGTAAAGAGTTCTGAAACTGCAGCTATAGAGTTTAAACTTGGATGTGTTCCTTAAGGTATTGGCCAAAAGGAATGGACACATGAACCTGGGAAAGTCTCGAACCTTAAATCCTTAGTTTAAAGGTTGTCTGTATTTAAAACTATACTTAGTAGTACTCTCACACCCTAATTCTGGAAAGCCTCTCACAGGTTGGAGTCTGTAGGTCTGCACTATAAATACTGTCGCTGATCCCTAAGTGTCTTTTTCAGTGACATGTAGCCTCTGCTGCAGGGAAGAGCTAGATCCATGTGATATGATCTCGAGAATTTTGATAACTGGGTAACAGCAGCACTGGAGGTGTGAAAAGAGAGGGTGCCTTCCCAATACCTCTTAATCTGACCAGTCCCTGGGAGGCAAGCAGGAAGAGTTTTCGCAGTGTGGTCAGACCGATAGATCTGCCACCTCAGAATAGTGCAGAGTAGCTCAAACTTCCTTTACCTTCTCTTGTGAAAAGCAAGCAAGCAACAGTCAGTTGCCTGGTCCTTGGGGCTGAAGATGGTAGCAGAAGAATGCTGTTTCTAATCCCCTCCCTGGCCACAAATTAATTTGGTGAAGTCTATTGCAGTTAATGTCTGCTAGCAACTGTTCATACGGTTTCTATGCTGAAAACCTTTCCCAGCACTCTGAGTGGATTTCTGTCAGATGATGTGCATGTCGCTAGCACGAGGTTACATGCTGAATGCAGATGACGGAACATGTCTTGCTCCAAAGATCACACTGCAGTTGTTTCCCTGATTTAAAGCAAATGAGCAAAAAGGTAAACTGGTGCCTTAAAGATCCATGCACAGTGATTTCTTTGGTTGAAGAACCCAGTAAAATTCTGTAGTCTGGTGCTGTGGTCAAGAGTTCACAGAGGTTGAAATATCTGCCACTGAATTCTCCTTGTCTTCTGCATTCCTCAGTGCTCCTGGATTAAAGCCACTTGCTTCCTGCTTGGTGTGGTACTTTACAATTGTAAAGCGCTTCCTCTAAAATGTCCAGGGGTCTAATGATACTATTGTAAACCTGTTAAAATTAATGCTGCAGAGGAAACAGCTTAGTTAACTGCTTGTGGAAAATATAGGGGTAGGCTGAACTGACTGAGGGACACCAAAACCATTAACTATTAACCTTTTGAAACTGAAAAGCTGTGTGATACCATGTGGAAATCTGTCCTACAGCTTAGTAGGAGAATTACATATTCATTTATGGACAGGCAATATAACTAATGGTCTAGAAAATTAATACTGCAACACGGAAGCGATCCTCAACTCTTTGGAGTGGTCTCCTTCTGTTAAAGTCCTCACTGTTGCCATGTTTTGGGTTTTTTTTTGTTTCTGCCTCCTCATCTTCATGTGGGAAGCACTTAGACAGCAAATGTCTGTTTTCCCTTGGGGCAATGGTGCATGCTGATTTATTACTGTGTTATGTGTGAAAGAGAGTTTTCTTTTCAGGCTTTTCAGTAAGGGGAGAGTGTTGAACTTGGTAAATGTGTGCATGCATCCAAGTGTGTACTGAGTTCTACTCAGCTTTTTTCAGTCCATTCTGCATGCTACTTTGTGACCTTGGCTTTTCTCTTTGAATTGTACAAGTTCTCGTGCACAATTTAGAATCAAGCTTGTGTTTCCCCATAAGGCCAATGGTAAACACAATGCTTTCCCTTCTTCCCCTTTCTTTTAGTTTTTACTCATAATGTTGGTATTATTTGGTCTCTTTTTACTGCTAGACATGTCACTAGACTTAATGTGTTGCGAAGTTGTATCAACATGTTGGGAGGCACTTTGGACTGAGTGCCAGATTGTGACTCTCATCCTTGCACCTGTTGTGGGGCAACAAATTTCAATCCTTAAACTGGCTGCTGGTGCTCTTGCTTCTTGCCTTTTATAACTGTTGGGTTGGTTGGTGCTGTGAAGTTTGGCTGCACAGCCAACAAATCCTACGGTCGTTACCAAGCGTTCCTGGATAGTTCTCATACTTTCTCTTAAAGAAAGCTGCCTTGTTGCTGTTGTCCTTTGAATACCGTTTCTAGTTTGGTTGGATGGAAGCTTGCTGTTTTTTCCAAAACCAATCCTAACTTTACCACTCCTGCCTAGCAACAGCATTAGGGTTTTAGACTTAATGCCTGCTGCTGACTAAATAAATGAGTTGCCAGTAGGTCTTCGCATCCAAGCCCCAGTATAATGCAGTTGTAGAGGTTCCTCTGAAGCTGCTTGGTGAGTGCCTTCAGGGAGAAGCTGCAGGCCCGGTTGCCTGGTGATGGGCACAAGAAGGTGGAGCACAGTAACCACAACTGTAAAAGCTGAAGTGTCAGGGGGACATAGACTTACCATGCAGGCAGTACCTAATCTTTGGCTGAGTACAGAAGGGATTCAAGGTCATTTTGGCAACTAAGGGGAGCTGAACTGTGAAGCAGCTCTGTTTCCTTGGCCAGCAGTGCATGGATCAGGAATGCTGGTTGGGGGTTTTTTGGTTTTAACCTTCCTGTCCTTCCTATCTCCTCCTGTTCTGCAGCCCACAGCAGTGAGTAGGACCACACTGTAAATGTCCTCTGCCTCTCAAGCCTGATTTTCAGACCAAAGCTGACAGACCTGGTAGATAAGAAGTGTGACGTTTATGTATTAATTTCTGGAGTTAGAGGGATCAGCCACAAAGTATTAGCACCACTATACAGTATGACCTCTGTTATTTAAAGGAGAGAATGAATAGGTTCAGTTCTTTGAGGTTTCAAGTAATCCAGGGCAATTTTCAGTGTAATTAATATATGTCAGGAATTTGACCCTTATGGGGATAACAAGTAGTTCTGGATAACTGAGGTGATACTGTAAACAAGTAGTGAAAATTGTGCCAGAAAACTGTCTGCACAGGTCAGTAGCACCAGCTAATAAAATGTCTCAATTTGTGATCTAGAAAATACTTTATACAACTTTGACTTGTCATACACAGAAGCAGGAAAAAAACCTTCCTTTTTGTACAATTCTCAGTTGTTTTCCTTCATTAAGTTTCTCCTGTTTCTCCCTAAAGAGGTCAGGCAGTAGTTTCTTCTTAAACTAGCAACTGCATGGAAAGGATAACTTGAATGTCCTGAGAGTGCCACATGCATCAAACACAGACACACTTTTCTTCCATGCTGAACATGTTTATTTTCAAAGAAAATACAAAGATTAAACAATAACTACTACTACAGGCCTGATACTATGTATTGGAAACAGTGTTTATTCTGATATTTCAGAAAAAAAGTTATTAACAAATTCAGGAATTGCATCAATCGGCTGCAAAAGTAGTTGCAAACTGGTAAATAAAACAGAATGGTTCCCAGAGACCTCTGTCAGATCTTTTACAAAAGCCTATAAAGAGGCAAAGCAAAGTGAGTACATAAATAAATGTTGTTGGCCAAAAGAACACATAAAATCTGTAACTAAAATCTGTGTTTAGTGACAGACATGTAAAAAAGAAACATGACATAAAGTTTGTCATAGGAGACTGAGGGCATTTTTGTTGGGTTTTTTTGAGAAGCAGTCAGGCTAGATTGATCTTGCTCCTTAGTGTACATGCCTGTATTTTATTTTTACACTGCTGAGTAGTCACTGGGTAGAATCTGATATGTCAGTGGAATAGAATTTTAGACAAAGAAGAAGAAGATAATTACATCATCTTGGAGAAGTGTTGCAGTCCAACAAAAATTTGAGTAAGCAACATATTAGCAGACTTATTTTAGAATGAGTGATACTTGATCTTCAGCAACATCACACCTGTTTTTCTTGTTCTTTCATTCTGTCTGAAACAACCCAAGGAGCAAAATTCAGTCCAATATTATGATTAGTTTGGAGGGAGTTTAGGAGCTTTATCTTCAGACATGCCTGGCCTCCATTTTTGAGCATCTCAGATGTTTGCATGATCCAATCAGCAGTAATTAAAATATGTTTCCCTGTAAAGTATCAACTTACTGGTATGAGTGTCCTCATCCTTTTTATGCTGCATGCTATTTGGCATCTGAAATCTCTGCCTTCAGGAGTTTGTAATTAAAAACAACACACAGACACAGTGAAGAAAGGACAGAGAGAAACAAGGTGTTTTTCAGCACAGTGTTATTAGCAAATCTGCCATTGGCTCTTCATAGGCATAACTGTAATGCACAATTTTGGGGAGAACAATGGAATCTCCTAGTGAAATTTAGAGGAGGCTACTCATGAGCATGAGGACTGTGCGTGAGAAAATCCAGAATCTGCCTAGAGTCAGCATCCACAGTATTAGACTAAGTTGGCTAGTTCCCAGGGGTGCTTGAGACCTTAAATGCTCTTTAGTCCTTACCCTCTGGTTGATCAGAGATTAATCACTTGCTTTTTTAAATACTATTACCCAATCTCTTGAGCCACCCAATCCTGACTAAAATTTACTTTCTAAAATATGATCCTAGAGAACTGAAACTCCTTGAATTGCAGATTTTTACATATTTTTTGAAGAACTCAGAGTTCTTGGTGTTCTCATACTTGCATCAAAGATTCTTGCAGATAGTTTATCATCCCAAGAGTAGTTCACCTTGCTTATTCTGGTTTTTTTGGCTGAAATCTGATGAGTGATATTTGAAATCCAACACTTAAACCTTAATACAAACTATTACATAAGCAAATTACACACCAAGAACTTCAAAGATTGTGGTTAATACTCTTCATCACAGCTTTCAGTATAATTTATTCTCTTCTATAGCAGTGTAGAAATATTCCTGTAGTTTATAACTTTACAAGTTGGAGAAATAAAAATGCCAGACTGAGGTTAGGAAGCAGATGGGAAGTAAATAAGAGGAAAACCAGTCAACTACTCTATTCAGCATAATGGAAGGTGGAGTTTGGGATGTGCCAGAGAATGGAGAACCCTGGATAACCTCTGTGTTATGGGTGTGGGCAGCTCAATGAACAGCCTGCTTGGGTTTGGCAGCAGCATCTATCACCCTGGCTCGAGACAGCCACAGAACAGTTCTTGTGGGAGAGCAACTTGACGCCAGTGCCTTTCCCATTTGGAGGCAAGCGGCCCAAAGGCATGAGATCAGCTTAGCTGTGCAGCACAGCACATTTGGGGATTTCCAGGTAGCAAAAAAGCCCCAGCAAATGGGTGCTGCTCAGGTGCTAGCTGACTCTCCAGGCTCTTTGCAGTCACATGCAGAGCATGGGGCACACTGAGTCTCCTGTGCATCTCTGGGATGTTTGGCATGTACATGAACAGGTGTGTGTGGCCAGGGCCTGGTGCCTCCTGGGTGGGTGTGCTGCAGTTTAGGCAGTGTTTCTCCACCACCTAAGGTGGTTGCATAGCTCTGTAGTTCTTGTATTTGGATAGGGCTACATCTGTCGACCTTGTAAACCCCAGGCAGCTCTCAGTAGGGTCTCCAGATTTAAGGGCTGATAGGTTCAGCACAGTGCTGAGCATCAGCTGGATCTGTGCATTCAAGCAAGGCAGTACTGTGCTGATGTGTATTCCCCTCTCACTAGGAAGGGCAGTGTAGAGGTGCTTGCCAAAGCCAGTAAGTCCTGCTGGCCTTGAGCTGATTTTGGGTAGCCATGTGTAACATTTGCATTCTCCAGAAATTTGTGCGTGCAGGAGTGACTTGGAGGGACTGGAGCTCTGCAGTGCTTTAAATCAGCTAATTTGCTGGGAGCTTCTTATTGGTGCTGGAGCCAATACAGCTGCTTTCATGGCTTTTGAAACCTGGACTAATAAACTTGCTGTACTGTACTGGTTCTGCTGTCTAGATACCCCTCTCTCTGATCAACTCTGAGTCCCATCCTTCTTCCTGAGGAAAGGAAAAAATCATCTTTCCTTTAAATTTACTTTTTTTCCTTTATAAATTCCATCAGCTAAGTTTTTAATGTGGCTTTAAATTGTAAAAGTTTTCAGAAGTAGCAGGTGAGGAGTAGGAAGGTTGTTGTTTGATAGTGTATGAACATCTCTGCTGGCCTTATTTGTGACTGTTCTGAGCAGGAGCCACTGGTTATACACAGGTAAGCTGAATTATAAACACAATTGGCTCTTTTCCTCTAATAAACAAAGGGTTATCTCAAGTCTGGCAAGGAGAGAGGGTAGGGTATAAATTGAAGTTTTCAGAATAAATTATCAGTGATAGCTGATTTGTTTCCCCTTTCTGTTCCCTTTACTAACAAACAAGACAAGCTATTTCTGCCATCTCTACTGCTTAGTTTCTGATCCTAAAGACCTGGTGTGATGCATGTCTTCATCTTTCTACCCTTGTTGCTTTGTGCATTCCAAGGGGAGAGAGTGTTGCAGTAGTATGCCTCAAGTACACCTCTAATGTGTTGAAGAAAACTAAATAACAGAAATACCTGTGCTGTAGGAGGAGGGATCCTTTTCTGTCCTCTCTTCTGCTATCCAGAGGAACCAGAATTAAGGCATTGTGAAAGAGCTGGGAAAAAGCCTTACAATAGAAATACACCATATTAAAAGATGTGTTCTTTTCTTTCTCTCCTGTTTTAATCATTGATTTTATGTCCATTAATCTGAAGAAATTCTGCTTCTTAAATATGGTAATTATTGTACTACTTATTATTCCTCCTGAAAGCTTAGTCTTCACAACTGCAAATTGCTCTGGCATCCAGATGTAATCCATGAATCCTGCTTTCCAAATGGCCCTTCAAAGGCATATCCATGTGACCTCTATAGGCTTAATGAACAGTCGTGATTTAAGTTGGCTATTCTGCACAGTGCATCGAGGTTTGCAGCTACCACAGTTTCATGAATAGCTGTGCTAATTCTTGAGTTCTGTCTAGGGAATGCTTTACTGAGGATTGAAAAGGGTTGGAAAAGAAATCACTACCAGACCATTGGGTAGCTCATTTTGCCTTGATTATTTACATAAAAACTCCCACCAAAGGTGGACATGTTCAAGATGACTGACACTTATGGCCATGCCATCTAGACACCAAATGTATGTTTTCAAATCTATGAAATAAACAACAGATTGACTATTGGGGTATTGAATAATTCAAGCTGTTACATTGCATATGGTCAGAGTTACAAATGGGCACTGATTTACTTAGCATATTTTTGCACAGATATTTTGACTGTAAAATTCACTTGCAGAAAATTGAAAATTATTGATTTTCTTCCCCTTCCTTTTCCTCACCAAAATAATTCTATACATCTAAATATGAAAGATTTATATATATTTTTTTAGTAGAAGTAAAAACAATAAGGTAGGTTTTGCAAGTAGAATGTACTGGAACTTCATTCAGTAGGAAAAGCCAATTAAAAAAACTCAGTGTTTTTTGGACTTGAACAGCTTCTTTTAGAAGTATTTGCAAGGAGACCCCCAACCTGTACTTTAAAGAAGTCCAGTATGTTTTATGTAATATTGGCATGAAAATGCAAAGCTATGAGTGGGGGTAAAATGTATGCCAGGTATCATGTAACAGCAGCAAAAAGATTTCTGATTTTTATCAAACCTTGACCACCACAGATTGTTAAAACATATTCCTTGGCAAAAAAAGAGTAGATGTTTAATTTGAAAGAAGAAGTGGAATTTGTTGCTTTTTTTGCAGAGGTCACGAACTGAACAGGAATGAGTCCTCCTTGGCGGTTTCACTATTTTGCTGTTGGCCTTGGGGAATAGAGATTTGGTCGGATTTGAAAAGCTACTGCCAGGCCCCCGGCCCCCACAGGCAGCTTTCCTGCATCTTTCAAGGCCCACCTACAGCAGTTGTACTTGGACATGGGGATGCAGAGGGGCTCCAACAGCTCAGGCTGCATAGTGTCCTGACCCCTATGGTGGATTGCTGTTTGCTGAGAGAAGTCTGAGTAATGGCAACTATTACTAGTTTTTGGGTTTAAATGGAAGATAGCTTTGCTTCATATACCAAGAAAAAGAGAACATACCATGTAAAAGAATAGGGCAAGAAAGTAAGGTCATGTTAGTAGTGAGTAGTTACTGAAATTAGAAATGTTATGAGGCTGCCAGGAGGTGGTCATGCATTCAGTTTTAGAGGTTTGATGTGAAATTGATTTTAATTTTAGGTCTGAATTTCTTTTGTACCTTTACAGTTTCAAACCTTAAAAATAAACTTCAAAAAATTTCAGCTATTCTTTGGCTGTGAATGCTCAAATTTTGTGCTCAGCTGTTTCAATACAGCTGTATATTGCAAAACTTCAAATGAAATTCAATTTCATTAAAATCCTGTATTTTGGGGGATTGTACAACTGTGGTGAAATTTGCTTCCGTGCCTGAGTGGGAAGACAGCGATAAATGACAGGGGGAAGGTAAGAATTGAGGCTGTAACTCCAGTAGAGTTTTGTGTCTCTAATTAATCAGGTTGTTGTGTATCAGAGAAGCATTGTGTATAATTCTCATTATTGCTCATTTCTATTTTTTTTTTTGGCCTTGCCATCTGCTTTGGATGTAGTGAGAGAGAAAAACTAAAAGCAGTTGGTAGTTATCACAGGTTGAGAAGTATTTTTTCAGATTGTTACCTCCGAATGTGCATGCAGATGCACTGATTATGCTTTGCAATACCTGTACTTGTTTGTAACAGACAATGCTGGTCACATAATTAATGACGCTCAGACACTTTTTCAGGTGGACAGAAATTTTGCACAGAATTTTTGATGCACAGAATTTTCCCTCATTTTCTTCTCTGCCTAGATCCACTCTATCCCAAAGGTCTTGTTGCATGTTTCCTGGAGCTGGGTTCCTTGAATAGTCAACACTGCTCTTCCTGGAAAACAAGGTTATTTTCCCTACAGTCAAGTCAAAATATAGAAAGCAGGTGTTGAGTATCAGTGCCCTGAGATATCAAATGTGGTCAAAGGGATCTCATGAAGTATGGACTCTGCAGGGAGAAAGAGGAAGGCAGGATACATCAAAAAAAGTATTATCTTTTAGTAGATCTGCTAATATAATTAAGGAAAACATGGAATGAATTTTAGCTCATAGATTTGCTTTGCATAGGTAATCATCTTTACCAATAAAGTACATTATCTCACCTGGAACTCAAAAATAGTTTTAAAAAAATATCTGTTTTTCCATGGCTTATCACACAATTGCCCTGACAGCAGTCTTGAAAGACACAGGTTTATGGAGCAGTCTTGGTTTTAGTTGATGGTTATATGTGACACATGAAAGACTTGGGTTGGAGCTTAAGCTAGTTGTCATGTTCCTTTGGACTACCTCAGGGCTATACCTTTTGGGTATATTGCTCAGGAGGTAATTCAGCTGTATTTATTTATGATTTTTTTTCTTTGTGTGCAGGGTGATAAGCTTTAACACTCTATCTAGTGAAGAAAACATACTCTCCCATATGTAACACTCAGATTAGTTTCTTTGGTGGTCTCCGTTACTTATAGACTGGTTTTGTTTTCACAATAGCTGGTGTAGTACTTCTTATGACTGACAACTCTAGATTTAAAGTTTATGTATTTTTGGGTTTTTTAAGCAGTTTGTTTGGGATGGCTGTCTTTTGAGATCTTCTAAATCTCTAGTCAGATTGTGTACTTTCCTTAATGCATATTCAGATAATCTCACACAAATAAACCAAAGACAGAAAACAGCACATTCTCCTTAGCTGTGAATTTCTTGCGCATTTTTATATTTTGCTATAGAGCTCATTTGTGGGAGCAGCAGCTGCAAGGATGTGCTGAGAAAGAAAACTGTCCAGTTTCCCCAAGAGGATGTCCTGAGGGAGGCATTGTGACACTAGTGGTGGTTTCAGGGTTGAAACACTTGAAATCTTGTGTTTAGATTAGTAGTCATACTCCTGCACTCATAATGTGAGTGCAAATAAAAGTCAAATTTGTCTTCATGACCTTTTCTCCCCTCCTTCAGATAGACAGCAGAACTACTGCCAAGAGGATGGACAACAAGGAGTAGATGACACCGATGGAAGCTCTGGTTGCCTTTGAGAGCATTGCTGTTGTGATATTTCTTTAATTCTTGTCTCTTTTGTAGATCTTTCCTCAGCCCACTCTACCACAGGTTTTTTATTGACCCACTTTATAGCCCAACCAACAAGGTAGAGTGAGGTAAATGAGAGTCAGTGTCACAGTAAAAGGAACCATGTCTTACTTGTTGGTGATTTTGTGTTTTCACCCATCTGGCTCTGGATTTTACCCATGTGGCAAGGTAAATTCCCAGCAGCTTCTAGGAGTGCTTGACTACAATTCACTGTACATGAGCTTGTTTTTAGCCCTGGTCTTGGTGAGCCTTATTCATAAAAAAAGAGTGAAAAGTGGGTAACAGAAAAAGTCATAAAACTGAGGCCCAAGCTCAAGCCACACACTATCACATGGTGCTAAAAAGACAGTGAGAGAGTGACACAGAGAGAGTGAGTTGCAGGGAGGAGGTGGAAAGGAAATGTCTTCTTCCTTGGCCATAGCATGGCTGTCATTATAGAATATGGCATCAGATAGGCACTCCCTCTCCAAGACTGGGTGAAATCTGACATCTGGTTGACATCTGGCTGTGCTTTCATCAGCATCAGAGACAGGGAATAGACTTGAAATGCTTTGGGTTTTTTTTTCCCCTGCCTATGTTCTGCCTTCATTGCTGTAAACAAAGCCATCTTACTCAGGGTGTATCTTGGGTTTGGCAAATCTGAGGGAATTCACATCATCTGCTTGTTTTCTCCCCGAGAGGCATGGATGTTGACTGAGCCCCTATTTGTTTAAATTTTTTTGTTTGTGCCTTCAGGGATAATGACCTGATGTAGCAAGGAGTGATATCAGGACCTACTTGACTAGTGAAGTCATAGGGTGGTCAGCCTGTGCTCATGCCGTATGCACCCCTCCCACCCTCCCGTGGTTTGCTTTTGCCTCTTGAGTTGAAGGCTACTCTTGCTCATGTTCTTCCATATGGTCCCCTCACATTATTTTCTTTAATTTGCCTGTTAGTCTTCTTTCTTGTTCACAGTGTTTCTTCTTTTATATCATACTATGCTGCAGAGCTTTTAAGCTCTTTTGAAAACTCGAAGAAATAAGATACATTATCCATTCTGTACCCAGGATGAAATTTTCACTACCTGTGCAGGACACACAGTGCTATTTTATATTTTGAGCTACTTGCATTTGCCTTTAATTATATACAATATGGTCATTCCTGTTTGGAGATTTTAGTTCTAACCATCATATAAATGGTACTAATACACTGCATTGCATAAGGAGCTTATAAAAGTGGCTGTAATTTGTTACAGGGCAAAGATCTTAAAAAGCAAATAATCTGGTAGTGAAGGACACATGTAGGAAAATATCAAGATAACTTGTTGAGTAGTGCTGCTGTGCTTCTGATTTTCTCAAAAAATTGCAAGCTTTTAATTTTAAACATGCATTTTAGTTTTTTGAGGACAAGTGTATTCACAATGTGCTTTGCTCAACATTTCGTTTATTTTGGGCTTGCTTTTTCTAGCCCTCCCTCCATCTTCTTGCTCTAGGCACTTGCAGCACCTTGTGAGCCCTGGTTGGGAGCAGCAGGATCTAAACACCTTGGCACTTCCAGTGAGATCTTTAGGGACAGGTACTGAGCAATACAGAGGGAGCTGGGTTTGTTTAGTCTAGAGAAGAGGAGGCTCAGGTGGGACCTCATTGCTCTCTACAACTTCCTGAAAAAAGGTTGTACTGAGGTAGGAGGTCAATCTCTTTTACTATGCCTGTAGTGAGGGACAAGAGAAAGTTGCCTTAATCTGAGACAGGGGAAATTCAGGTTAGGTATTAGGAAAAAAACTTTCACTGTAGGGTGGTCAGGCATTGGAATGGGTTGCCCAGGGAAGTGGCCGAGTCTCCATCCCTGGAGGTGTTCAAGAGGTGTCTGATTCTGGCACTGTGTGATGTTTTTTAGTGGTTTGGGGGCTACAGTGGTAGTGCTGGGTGGACAGTTGGACAGGATGATCTTGAAGGTCTCTTCCAACCTTGATGATTCTATAAATCTATGATTCTGTCTTCAGGTAGCCTTAGATACTACCTGAAGGTCGCTTAGGGCTATGTTTGGGGTTTCTGCGGTGTTTTGTGCAGTTGCAGTGTGGTACCAACTGGCCCATTTTTTCCTACAGTTTTAGAGGGTTTTTTGCCTTTTTGTTAAGGGGGCAGGGCTGTTGTTGGAGGAGGCACATCTTTTCCTTGTTAACTACCCAAGAAGAAGCAGAAAAAGGCTGGGCTTTCTTGGCACAGATAGTCTTCGTCAGCTTCTTCCTGCGGCGTTTTGGAAGGTTCTGCCCGCAGAGCCGGGCGGTGCCAAGCCCGCCCGGTGTGCGCTGCTCCTCCTGGTTCAGGCTGATCATCGCTGAGTTTATTCTCTGGATGTGCCTTCGCGTTGTGCCCGGCCCCGGGCTGGTCGGTGGCTCCGCTGCTGTGCCCCGGCCGGGGGCGCCGCCGCCGGGGGTGGAGTTCGGGGCCGCCGCCGCTGCTGTGCCGGGGACCGAGCAGCGCTCCGGCTGACGGGTGGGTAAGTCCTGCTTTCCCGTCCTGCTCCTAGCGTCCATCGCTGTTTCTTTTTCCTCAGTAGAGTTTAATTTTCGTGGGTGAGGCTGTTATGTGACAAAATGTTGGGGTTTAAGCAGCCCAGACTCCCCGTGCTGCTCTGGGGTCGGCTTGCATTCAGTTCTGGTGTGCTGTCAGCCTTCCTCTTCTGGAGATTAACCATCCTGTTTCTAAGTGAATGTGTCCTAACTGCTGTCGAGTTCCTTCCAAATCTACTGATTTCGAATCTGCCGCAAAAGACTGTGTTTTGTGTTGTTTTACTATATACACAGGAAAGCATTTTGTATACACAGTAAAACACACATATGCACACACACACATGTATATAGTGAAACATACATAGTTAAACGTATTCAGTAAAGCATATTGTATAAATAGTAACACTCATATACATTATGTGTATATGTACACACACACACACACACACATATATATATATAAAGTTCCCAGCCTTTCTCATAAAATTTTTTTCCTGGTGGACATGAACTGAAGATTTCAGCATGTCAATGAGCCTGTGAATCAGGCAAGATCCATTGCTTTCACATAGATAAATTACTACCGGTAATTACCTTCTTAAAATGGAAAAATAGGGGACTTAGGAAGAAATGTTGAGAGCAAATAAAAGGCTGTTAAGATTCTGTATTGGAAATCGCTCAGAAAAGCAGTTTGGATTTTTTTTTTTTTTTTGTAAGAGATCTTCCAATTTATTCTGGAGCAGGGAAAATATCAGCATTCCAAAAATGAAAAAGGCCACCTGTTTGTCTGCGGCTGTCCTGCAAAACAGAGCAGTGCTACTGACAACTAATAATATCTCCATCTCACAGAATTGGCATGTATTTGGCATTTTATTCGGTCTTCCATGCAGACATAGAGCTTGGCTTGCTTTTATTTTCCCCAAGTTTATCTGTATATCTCATCCAGGCCATGCAGTAGCACATCTGACAAATGATGGCTCCACAGTGATAAGCTGTAGGACCGATTTGCAGTGTGAATACAGTGAGAATGTTTTGTATACTATTGTGACAGATGAAAGGAATGGAAGTGGGCCAAATTCAAGCTGTTTGCCATTGCATCTGATCAGCAGATCCTATGGAGAGAATTTGCCTGCTGTGAATATTTGATTCTTGCTAGCTTGAACTATCTTGTGTGTTGGCAGTGCTACTGTGTGAATTTGCAGTGGCTTTCCAGGGTGTCTGTCTTGCTCGACTGCCAATCTCTGGTTTTTTTACGGAGTTCAGGGTTTTCTGCACCATTTTGTGCATGAGGAAAATGACTTAATGCTATGCAGTAAGCATTTTTCTTATTAGTAACACAGAGTTTAAAAACAAACAAAAAGTGATTACAAGTGAGCAGTGTGTTATTTTTTCCAGCCTCCCTCCACCTTCATGAAGGTGTAACCCCTCCGCCACCTGCTTGCTCTGCATTACCTGCAGGTGGTTGTTCTGGCAAAGTGATTTTGTAGAGGTGAGTTTGTCAGATTACATACCAGAAAGGATGAAAACGTGATGGTGTTGAAATGAAGTTGTGAGAGCAGAATTTTTCCCTTCCCTTTTCCCTTTTTTGCACCTTCATCTATTCATGACACTTCTTACTGGTTCATGGCTGGCTTTGCCTGAGAGTTTGTAGTTTTATGTGTTGGTTAATTTTTTGTTTCTGACATTCAGTGTAGCAAAACTTTTACATTAATAATTTTTGGTTCTCTGTACTGACAAGTAAATGACATTGTTTATAGTGCTGATCTAACAAGAACTTTCAGGACTCTGCTGAGGGAAGCAGAAAAGGCTTGTGATTTAACCTGTCTGTGCTCATGTCCTGTGTCTGTCACCACACTGAAGTGTTTTGTCTTCTGCAGGCAGCCTATTCAGACTTTATTTCATTTTATCAAGTAAGCATAAGTAAAATTGCATAGCTGTCTGTAGATATCTGTAGATTATAGATTTATAATATAGTTATTTATGGATAAAAAATTTCCTATATTAAAAAAAACAGAGAAAATAAATTTAGAAACATAAATTTAGACTGTAACCAGTAAGCTTGCTTTTTCTCTGGGTTTATGAAGGACAAAAGCTAGAAGATTTTCGATTGTATAGCGCTGTGAAGTAAAACCAAGAGAAACCAGCATAAGAGTTGCAGGCCTTCTGGGGCTGTAGGAAATGATGTGCCGACCAAATGACTCCTTCTACTCCAACATTGCAACTGCATCTTCTCCTTCTACTCCAACACTGCAACTGCAGCAAGCAATGGCTGAAAGAAAGACAGTGTCCTCTCCATTTAATGTATGGATGAAATTGTGTGTTAGTGCCTTGTACAGGCTGCCAAAGGAACCCAATTCTGGTCGTGTGTCTTCTGAGCCTGCTGTAAAAGATACCACCCTGTTAGCTGAGGCACAGCAGCTGGCCACGCTGCGATCCTTGCCATTGCAGTGTGACCCATTTGCATGACCTATTTAACTCTGCCAAGTTGTAAGGAACTGGATAGGCACATCAAAAGTGTCTTTTCAGTCACTTATTTAAAGTAAGGATGTTTTATGTACATTGCTACTTGAAAACTGGGATTTTTTCTTTGTTAGTTTGTTCAACAGTGACAAAGAAAGTGGGTCTTAAGGTGACTGGACAAAATGCATAGTTGCAGCTAACAGACACTGAACAATAAACCTGAAAAGATGTAAGAAAAAATTTCTGAGAATTGAAGAAACTAGGACCGAGGCAGTGCAAGGTGTGATAATCCTGAGAGAAAGCTTTGCTGGGAGCTGGGTCTTAACATTAAGTCTCCTTTCTCCTTTTAGTGGATTATGAGTGCTTTTCTGCAGTGTCTCAATGGAACTAACAAATGTGAATTTCATCTGTACTAGAGTAAACTGGAAAAAGTTTAGTTTTGCAGTAGTATGAGAGACATTTTTGGCTTGGGATTAGGCAGTCTAGGCAGGTGTTCTTGAATAAATATAACACTTGAAAACATCTTCCTTATTGGCTTTTAAAAAAAATCCTTTTAAACAAATTGCCATTTTTTAGTACCATGGGAAATGAAAATTATAAGACTGTTAGCAAAAGTAAGAACTTCTTTCAGTACTTCCTGATTGCATCTTGCTGGCTTGTGTGGTTCTTTGTGCCCATACAAGATACCAACTTTCTGAGGAATTGTTTGGGTGATGGTGTTAGTGACACTTGACAAGGTTATTCCTATGATGACCATCACAATAAAAGCATGTAGGCAAAGAGTGTGGTGACGCTGTTTTTTTGAGAAGTGGGCATTTGTTCATCAACAGAAGAACTGAGTTTCCACATTACATGGCTGCCAAATAACTGATATTTTTGATGTTGCTTATCATAACTTGGATGTGAACTTCTGGCATAAAGATGGATGCAATTAGTTATCTCTGGTGTTCCTCCTCCTTTGATTGTTTTTTAATCTGATTAGGTTACTGTGTCCTCTATGTCCTGTATATTTTTGTAAAATATTGTTTGGAACTTTTTTTGAACGCTTTTGAATTTTTATTAGATTTACACATTGAACTACCCAGCATTTGAAAGTGACCAGAGCTGGCCTCCATCAAAGACTAAACACCAGAGTTATTCACAATGCAGTTGGAAAAATTGTAATGCAAACAGTAAGCCAGATGGAGAATTTTACAAGCATTTTTTCATGTCATGACTGATGCTGTCTCTCTGGGTTATGGGCTCTCTCCACTGCTGTTCCTTTCCCCCTGGCTCCCCTCCAGAGCTGTTAAGTTTCAGCCAGGGAAGAAAGGGAGATTTGGATTCCTCTGAATTTCCAAGTCTGTATTTTTTGTGGTGTAGCTGGCGAGCTTTGTGTGCAAGAGTGTTGGCATGCCAAGAGGCGCAGTGATTAGCATTCTCATTGCCGCCCCCCGGCAGAATAAACAGGGCTGCTCTCCCCAGCCATGGCCCCCATGGCCCCGCCACCCAAACAAAGGCCTGCAAGCAGATGTGGGAGAGCTCTGGTCTCGAATCCTGCTGTTACACAGAGTGGGTATGAGCTAAACACTACCCAGGCTCCTCTGCTTCCTAGTTTTTACAAAAACGGAGGTTTCTGCCACACTCTGTGGTTCTGCTCCTCTATAACTCTTCAGGTAGGATCTTAACTTTAGTTGGAGATTTGAAATGAGAGCCCTCCGAGAGTATCAAGCTGTACGCTACGTCTTTACTTCTCCACATATCTGCCATTACAGTTGCTGATCTAGAAACATAAATATCTAAAAACTGGTTCTCCACTGGCGTTGAAGGTTTATCCTTGTCAGAAATATTCACTGGGTCTGTAAAAGCGGAGCAGTGTACATGCCTACGTCTAAGTACAAAACATGTGTTAGCTCTATGTGCAGATTTAATCCCCTGGGTGCAAACCTATGTGGCGTCACTTGAATTTGGTTTGAAAGATGCTTATATCAGTTTGTGATTAGTCTCTCTTAGTTATTGGTTTTTAATCTTTACACTTTGAAAAGTGTAAATATTTCATAAAAAGTGTTAAACAATTGGTGTTGTTTCTTCTAACAGACAGTGGTCACTTCTGAAAGTGGTCACTTTCAGAAGAAGCCACCTACTTCTCAGTGGCTTCTGACTGGTTAAGGCTGGAGAGGCAAGAGACCAGTTGTGTTAACTGGCTTGCTCATATTGACATGCAAAATGTTTTCTGAACAAACTACTTGCTTAAATACTGGTGGGCTGTTCTGTATCTACTCTTCCTGCTCCCTTCAGAAATCCTGCCTTTTCTACCCCATAACACGTTGAGGTAGTGTTGGCAGCCTACAGCAGTAGGTGGGGAAATTAGCGGGGCTTTTTAATTAAAAAAGTTGCCAATATCTGAGTTTGAAAAGAAGCAAGTCAGCGAGCATGTTGCAGTTAAATATCACAGGGGAAAAAAATAAAGAAAAAGTTTCATATCTATCAGTTTTTTTAAACAAAATCTGTACTGACTTCTTAAATGATGTGGTGGATAATATCTTCAGTTCTTCATTTAGCTAATGATATAACTGTTCATGAGCAGATACTGAGTTAGGGAGAAGTTTGTTTGGCAAAATATATTTTTCAATGAAGGAGAGCTAAAAGTGTTGGGTTTTTTTGTTTTGTATCTTTTCAGGATAATATCATATTATTCTTAAGAGGCTGCAAAGAGCTGGGACTTAAAGAATCTCAGCTTTTTGATCCTGGTGATCTGCAGGACACATCAAACAGAGTCACTGTCAAGTAAGTACAAAAGGAGATTGTGATTAGCATGTTACAGCCTCAGATGCATGTGATGCAATGGTAAATATTTAAAGATAAGCAAAAAGGCTATAGAACTGTCTTTTATATAAAACAAATAGGAAGCTGAGATTTGGGAAACCTTCAGTGCTGGGAAGAACAGATTGTTCCATTCAACAGGTTTTGTCTAAGGGCTGTTATTTTTCCCACAGAGATCAACCCCAGCTCTTTTAAAATAGGACAATGTTTGGACAATGCTCTGAGGCACATGGTGTGACTCTTGAGGATGGTCCTGTGCTGGGCTAAGAGTCGGACTCAATAATCTATGTGGGTTGCTTCCAGCTCCACATATTCTGTGATTCTGCGAAAATACTGTTTAGTTAGGCAATGAGATTCTGAGGGACTTGGGGGTTTTTCTGAGTCTAAATTGATGGCATTCTTTTTTTGTCTGTCCAAGTAATGAACTGTTGTAGTCTGGGGAAAAAAATCACAGCTCTGTTATTTCGAATTAAACTGTTCTGATGTTGCAATATAGGACATTTATAGGTCTCTCAGACTCTACCAGGTGCAGACATGAGCACGGTCTGTTTATTTCCCTGCAAGAGCTATAGGCTGGCAAACAGTAATTTGACTGAGGAGATCTGTGTGGACCAGAAATGCCACAGTTTAGATACTTACTCACTAAAGCCCACACCTACTACCATACAAATTGCACAAGTTCCCCACCCTCCAAAAGCAAGAGCAACCCACAGTTTCATAAAATTAACAAAATTTGTAATTGGTGTTATTTAAAAGTTTTCTTGGAAGTTTTAGGTCTATCATGTGTAATATTACAGTTATAAAAGAAGTTATTGGTCTACGGACAGGCAAATGCTGCTGAGTTGATTGAATAGCCTTGTTTCATTTGGTCAAAAAGATCACTAATGAAATCCCAGTCAGACATAGCCATTTTAGAAAAGTATATGGAAACAATTTACTAAATTTCAGCAGCATTTTTTTTTTAATTCTTTTCTGGCGATGGAAGCTGGGCAAGTTTCCTTGGTGTTCAAACATTGTCTGGGAAAATTCAAAGCTTGTGAAAAATCAAATTGGCCACTTTCCTCGTTTGAAGGAGTAGTCTCCCATTTTTTGCACCCTTCCAAGTTTCTGACTCTAATATGAGGTTTTCTGGCCTGTACATACCAGTGAGAGGGGGCTATGTGACGTCTTTCTTTTAAATCTGATAATAGTACAATGAATTAGGTTCTTCATGACGTCCTATAAAATCATTACAACGAGTGGCTGGAGAAAGTTGAAAAGCAATCCCTAATCTTCATATAAAACCCTAATCTCCATATGAAACCATAGGGAAATGGTTTTTCTGTTAAGAACCTTGATCTTTTGGGTTTGAAGATGGATGGAGTACCTTCATGGAGGCAGGTTGAGAGGCTGGGACTAGGATGGAGCTCCAAGGAGAGCTGTCCAACATGTCACCAAGTTAAAGCGACATCATAAACTCTGCAGAACTGGCCTGGCCTTCTGCTGAATACGATGCTAGATAGATGTGAAGCATCTCACTGGCATGGATTTTTTTGTTCCATCAACTCTTCAGAGAAAGCAGCTGTGGAAATGAGCCAAATGTTTTCCTAGCACTGGCCAAGTTCATACTGAGTAACTGAGTTGAGGTGCACAAGCCAAACGCATGACTGTTGTACAGAAATATGTTGAAGACATGTTTTCTGCTAGCTAGTTCCCAAAGCATGAAGGTGATTTTCCCCCCTTTTTTTAGACTTTTGGGTTATTCTTTAAACATGGTGAAAATGCTATTTGTTCTGTGGTAAAGGATGAGGATGACATTATTTTTCATGATTAAGATAATGAAATGCTAACCATTTTTTAAAATATAGATGTTAATTGAGGTATGCATTAGATCTATCTTTTTTTATTACTCTGCTTATAAAAGTTATGAGCTAATGCTGCAAAGAATTTCTTCCTGACTTGTTAAACAAGACTCTTTTTCACTGTTATTTTGCTAAGAAAAAAATGAGACTGTTCTATTTTTCTTAGTGTGTGGGTATTGGTGGACAAAATTTTGGCTTGAAAAGATGTTATCAAAAATACTTTGTTTTGCCATTGCCTATATTTAGGCTTTTGTTGTTCTAACAGATTTAAGTACATGTATTTTGGGTTTTGTCAGGTAACCTATCATGCTGTAGTGGTTTTACTGTTATAGAAGGAAACAATAATTAGGACACAATCTTTACTAAATCTGATGTAGTCTTACTTACTTTTCTGCACCTAAATGTGATACAAATTTCCTCCATTTTTTAATGCTTTCTTTGCTGAATTTTGAAATGTTGTTTATGTTTGCACAAACTTTGTGCCTTACTGTTTCTAACACAAAAATTCCACCCTTTCATGAACACTGGAGGAAAAAAAAATAAATTGAGAAGGATGCCAACGTCTGAGTGCTTAAGTATACATTTAAAAATAAATTTTTTCCACAGCAAGTTCTGTTTTAAGTGATGGGATCTTTGTTGCTTCACCCATCTACTTTGTTCTTTGTGATGACTGTTTCCACAGAAGCACCTGCAATATTTGCTTAATGTTTGGTGACGTCTCCTGTGCATGTTCAGTCATTTCCAGAATCTGTATGGATTGCATGATTTATCACAGAGCAGAATTTGACTGTTGGATAACTGCAGAATGTGTTTTAGCATTGAGAACTTTTGTCTTCTTTTTGTAAGAAATCAGCAACTCCATTTAAAGGAAATATTTTTGGCAGTGTTCTACTTTACTGTGGGACCTTTATAAACACATTTGATTTTTGTACTTCCAGAATTCTAATTTAATGATTGAAATAATGGTGACAAAATACTCCCATGTTATGAATAATAAATGTGTGATCTACATCTTCTTAGCTTTCGTGTGTTTCCAGGCAGCAGAAGCATTCTGCAGGATTTTGTTAGGGAAAACATGATCTGCTGCACACAGGATCTTGGAAATTGTGTCTACTTTCTGATTTTCTTTTCCTCTTTTCTTTTTTTTTTTTATGTGTGTTTATGTGTGCAACCAGGAACATTGACTATAGTAGGAAGCTGAAAAATGTGAGTACATCGCTTGGAGTTCATTGGTTTTTGTTTTTTTGTTTTTTGTCTGGTTAATCCTGTATTTGGCCTGAGCAAGAATTATGTTAGTAAAAACTGAGTACAGATTAGTATTGCTGAAAAGTCCTTCTGAATACAAAGCTCACTAGGTTCTGTGGAAATGTACATAAAGCTGCCATGGCAAAGCAGCCTTACAATAGAAATAAAATGGAGAGCATTTGCCTCTTCTTAGATAAATTATAAATAATGTGATTTCTGTGCTGTCCAGTGTACTGTTTACTGGGAACCGTCTGACTCGCCCATGAAGCAACACTTCATGAATATATAGGCATAAAGTACATCTGTGCAAAGCATTTAAAATGAAACAAAGTTATCGTTAAATCTGGATGCAAGTCTTTGCTATCAGGTTTCCTTCTTCTTCCAAATCAATTAGTGTTACCTCAGAAAGACTATTTCCATGCAACTTCAATTTCCTCTTAATTTAAACTAATGGCAATGCTAGTGGATCCTGTAATAGTTAAGTTGAAAAGATAATGTCTAAAATTTTCTGGTCTCAGAGTTAGTTATTCTCTTAAAGCCTAGCAAGCTGCCTGTCCTTAGTCAGCTGTAAACTGGTAGAAATTCAAATTTGTGTTTGGCTCATATCCCTACAAATTGAACAGATATGTCAAGATCTTTATCTAGCAACTTTGCAAGCCAGGAATCATGACTGGGGGTAATAAAAAGACAAACCAGAAAAAAACACCCGTCCCCCAAATTATTTCATCCTGTCTTTCCCATCATCAGTAGAGTAGTATCTTCTGCATTCAGCACCCAAAGTTTTAGGAGAAGAGTTCAGCTTAGGTATTTTAGCACTCTCCTGGGCACTAGCTAAATATCTTTGTACAGATGTATTGTTTTGAAGGTAAAATTTTAAAAGTATCCTTCATGATGTGGTTCTAAGCAATATATGCTTTCCAGGTATATGATCCTGCAACCTCGGCTGGCAGCCAGTTGGAATTGCTTGCAAATGTGAAATTATCCACTATTTCCGGCCCCACCCCCCCAAATAAAGAAAGAAGAAAGTGATTAAATGCTAGCAGAAATAAATAAAAAATACCACATCCTTCATCAGTGAACTGAATGGCAAAATGAATTGGAGAGTTTCCTGGTTGCTAGAAATACTGTATTTGCAAGTGTTTTCATTTAACTTGAGTACATATACTGTGAGCATTCTTTGGATAAATTTTTCAAGTAGTACTGATTGAAGGAAAACAGCTCAGATAAAGGTTGTTTCAAGACAAAAAAAAAAAAAATCAGTTCTAGTGAAACCACCTCATTTCACTCAGCACAATAGTGTTGATTTATTGATACTATTTATAAACTAAGGAAAAATAGAAACTCTATTTATATATGATACATACTTTACATTATGCACAACAGTTGTTTTCAAACAGAGGATCTGTATGACACACACTGTATCCTTTTCTGGCAGGGCCTCAGCCGTAGTGCTGCATAATTTTGGGCATCACACTTAAATGAAAACAGGGATGCTAGAGCAAGTTGACATTGCTGAGGAGGAAGCACTGAAGGAATGTGCATGTCTGGTTTAGGGAAGAAGACTCTGAGAGATGTCTGTTCCCAGTGTCCCCTTGGGATTTTTGCGAGTCTAGTTTTCTTTAGTTCACTACGTAGTATGAGTTATATGGCCCTGTCCCATCAAAACATAAAATACTATATTTCAGATTATGTAACTTTTTGATACAGTTAATGGCAACTGTTGTTTAGTATTGGTTGCACATCTTTTCCACATCGAAATATTTTCTCTTTGTTCTGCAGTTAAATACTTTGCAATGTCACAGAATATACCAGAATAATGAGCATTAAATGAGATGATGGTTTATGATTTTTAACCAGTGCAGAACACTGAACTGAATTGCCTTTGATGATCAGTTTCCAGTCCAAATTGCTGCTGCACAGGTACCATTAAAGACATTGCTTTAAGTGGAGGCATATGTGAGTGTAGAAAAGGACTTTCTCAGCATGGTGTAAACATCAGTGGTTTTGGAGGTGTTGGATTTGGCCTTCCTAAGCATCTTAATTTCTCCTTTCCTAAAACACGGGCAACACGAGTGGTGTCAGGTCAGATTTCTTCGCTACCTAAGGGAGTGAAAGGGTAAATAAACACTTGCAAGAGCAATTCTTGGCCTTTTTTCCTCACTAGTTTTGAAGTGACTTTTGAGTTATGGAGAGGCATCAAGTCAGTACTTCAGTGAAACTGCTAACACTTTCCCCTGTAGACTGATAGAAACAATAATATGCTCATGGATTTTGATTAATCTTTATTTATTAATCTTCTTTACTAAGCATTTCTTAAGCTAACGGAAGCCTGGAAGTAAATGTTCCTGTGTCATCTGGTAATTACATTAGGGTGATTAAAAATGGGACTTCCTTTTCTGTCCTTGAAATAGACAGGCACATATATGATACGTTTTTAGACAGGCACTCATTTGAGATGTTTTGTTTGTTCCCTTGCTCTTAACGGTTTTAGTTAATGACTACTAATACTAGTACTGTTTAGGGATTTTTTTCCTACTGGATTTACAAACAGATAGATTTTTTCTAGACAGGTTCAAATGTATTTGTCTAGTTTTTCTATTCAGATTAATTTTTTCTGTTTATTTTCCAGTCAGACATGACAGTTTTATTATTTTTATTGAAAATACCAGGGAGATAATGTATTAAGTTACATATTTTGTAGGACTGTTTAAATTTTCATAGTTACCTGATGTATATGTTTAACTGTTGACAGACACTTCCCTTTCAATTCTGATTTAATAACAAAATCTTGTGCCACTCTGCAGTTTAGAATAAATGAGGAATGTTGAAGAGAAGTAAATTTAGCTAAGTTACTGTGTAGGTGGCTTCAATTATTTCTTATTAACTTCTGCAGGTATTAGTCACCATTTATTGGCTAGGGAAAGCAGCAAACAGCTGCACGTCATATAGTGGATCAACCCTGAACCTGAAGGAGTTTGAAGGTTTCCTGGCACAAATGAGAAAGGTATCTTTTTGTTATGTTTGGGGAATGGAAATTTAGTTCAATTTATTAGTCCAATAAATAAACTGGGTTTTGCTAAATATGAGAGAAGTGGGAGGCTGGAGTTTCCATATGTTTTGATGTGAGTTATTTTCATTTATGACACTAAGTTTCAGCTAGAAGAGCTGAGACTCAGAAGCAAGGTGGCAGGCTTGTGAGAGCAAGAGTTTTTTTCTTCTTTAAAACATTGAGTCTCGTGACCAACTTTTTGGTTTTATGTTGCAACATAAAGCATCAAACCAAAGTATCTAAATAAAGCTGAAGGGGAGGAGGAGGAGATTATGTTTCACCAAGGGCATAGTTATGATAAATCTCTGTTTTGCCAAGCTCTGAATTGTGGCTGAAATCATATTTGGTGGTTTATGGTAAGCTGAGCTTTGTTGAAAAGTTGTGATTGCTGTAGGGTGGTTTGGGGACTTTTGGTTGAGCATTCCAGCACGCCTTGAATCTTGACATCAGATATTTAACCTCATGGTTAATCTAATGGTTAGTGTTGACAGCCAGGCATGCATTTCCTAGGGATGGAAGGTGCAAGGAGCAGGCATGTAAGAAGGCAGTGCAGCACCACATATTAGCATTGCATGTGCTGGACATGATGCTCATGAAAAGCCATGCAGATATGTTCTCCAGTCCACAGGGAGCTTCATGCTTGCTATTTCCTCCCGATCTCATGTAATGGCCATGACACCACCGGGAGTAGGGTTTGGGGACCCTGGCAGAATCTCTGGACTTTGCTTTCCTTGAGCTCTGTGCTGCTGCATCTGTACCAGCTGCAGCTCTTCATTCTAGAATCTCACAGGGCCAGCACCAGATTGCCACTGGAGAGGAAGAAATACTTAGTGGACTTACAGCAGTTTCTATACCCTGGTGTGACCAGAGAACCTTAATAGATAGGTAAAATCCCTGTTTGTGAGCCCAGTTCCAATAAACAAGGAGGTGAAAATGGAGAGGAAAAGGGAACATCTCACTTCGCTGATGAAGTTTATTTTAGTCTTCATTTTAATGACCTGTGCTAATGACTTGGGACTTTGGCACTTGTGAGTGATAAGAATGAGCCTAAGCAATAAAAAAATGAGGTTAATATTTGAGTTGTTTATAAATAGAAGATGCAGGGAAGGAGCAGTCTGCACTCCAAAGAGTCTGAAAGGTGAAACAAAGCCAAACAAGGGAGCTAGCACAAAAAAATTGCCAAAGTGCAGGTTGTTATAACTTTAGTCCTGCCTGGTATCATGGTTCATTTTTTAATGTTTAATCTTGCACCATGAGGCTCCTCTTTTCCAGGTGATACTTAGCCGTGAAACTAATCATCAGAGCATTTTGGAGGTCCGATCTTGAGCCCTTTTGTGGGATGAAGTCGGCTGGGGCTGAAAGGCAGTGTTTTCCAGAAAGGTGATGGTCATGGAGTGTCTGGCTGGGCATTGCAGAGCACGGTGAATTAAGGCCAAAGGCAAGAGGCTGGGGCTTGACTTGTTGGAGCTGGCAGCATAATAGAGATCTCATAAAATCTGAAAGCTAGATACTGTTTTAATGCATAAGCAGAGCACTTTGCCATGCCGAAAAAGTCTTGTTTAGGTAATGCTGTTACAACAGCGATTGGTGACTTATTTTGACATCACCTCCCAACTCCTGTACCCCTGCAGTATTTCCCACTGGCAGTTTTGGGCTTTGCTGTTACTGCATTTGAAGAGGATTTGGTTGTAAAATAGAACATGTTAACCATGCTGTGCAGCACTCTAATGTTCTTTAGAGCTGAGCTTGAGTGATGAAAAGACACTTTATCACATTCTCTACTGGCATTTTTTCCACAGAATTTAATAACTAAATCGACCATAAATTCAGACTGGTTTAGTTTTTCTGTTGTAAATTCTCTCTGCCCTCCTTTTTTAATAAGCAAATCAAAAGACACCTCTGATGTAAGTTATCTCAACTATTGTTTTTTTACTTCTCACACTAAAAGGGCTATTCATTTCTAATTTTATTCATGCTTCTCTGTATTTAATTTCATTAACTGAGTACTCATTTTTCTTTTAAACTAGAAATTCGCAATGACGTGGCTTTTTGATCATATTTAGTGGGTGGAGCTTCCTGGAAAAGTGTATCTTATATTTGGCAGTCATGCTTTTACTGCCACTCAGTGACATACTATGTTTTTAATTAGATAAAGGAAAGGCTGATGTGCTGTTGTGTGTCATGCTATGGTGTTATCAGTCCCATAGATAACCACTTTCCCATTAGCAGCATTTGGGAGATGACGTTGGTTCAAGGCAGGACAAGTACCCATCTGTGTGATGGCATTGTGTTGGGAGAGTATCTTTGCCAAGGGGAAGGCTATAAAGGACATGTTTACAGAAGTCTAGGATCCTATCCTGGTGCCTGCCTCCTAATTCCTAATTCCTAGTGAGCGACATACAAAATTAACATCAACAGGCCTTTGAAAGTAGGGTCTGCAGAACTCATTAGTTTACAATTGGACTGTTTTCAGACTCTGGTAGATAGTGAATGCAGGCTGGGGCATTTTGCCCAAGTTTAAGTCCCTGTAGCTGCTCTGCAGTTCTGTGTCATTCAAATACAGTAATTTAGGAAAATGGAAATGTACCTGAAGATTAAAAATAGCTGATTGGTATGAAGGGATGAGCAGATGTAGGGAATTTGGATTTTTGAAAAGATATTTGGATCATGTCACAATCTGGATTTTGATAGGGTTCTTAGATTTGTTCTTGGATGTGTGTAATTCATGAAGATTTCAGGGAGACAGATTTTTGTTGTCTATCGTTTCTATCAGTATTTTAGTTCACTAAGCAGAACTGAGGAAGGAACATACGTAGGATTCAATTACAACTTTGCTAGATGCACTTTATTTGTTTTTAGAAAATATTTTCACTGCTATTTGCAGTGAGGTTACTTAATGGTGTTACCACAGTTTAGCTTGGCCTTAGGCGACCTTTGCCGCTGCCTTTAATGTGGTATTTTGGCAGATTAGTAGTGAGTGGCACTAATTAAGCCTTCTTCCTGAAAAGTTTGCACGACGTTTGGTCTGATCTCTCAATCTCACTTCAAGCCTCCCTCTTTTTCAGCATGGAAGTTTTAGTGAATTATTATAGGGCTCTCTTCCCTCCATCATTCTTACAGCAAACCAACTTTCTTGTGGTGGTGGCCTGCCACAGAGTACTGGGATATTCCTAACTGATATTGGTGATACTCGTAACGGGTAAACTCTTAAGCAGTCAGAGACAGTGGGAGCTGTGCTCAACACAGCCACTGGGCTTCAGCTAGTGGTAAGCAGGGGGTGCTTCTTAATTAGAAATTAATATTCAAATGCTTCTGGAATAAAAAAATCACATTCCAGCCTCTTTGGGTCACAAAATGTCAGTCTGATAATGGCACCTACAGCTCTGACTTTACTTACTGTCAGCGTAGAAAAAACCGGATTTATCTTTGAATAAACTTAGTTATTTTTGTTTTTTCTCAGTCTGTATGATTGTAATTAATGTTAGGACACTCTCTAAAACAAGGGATTTATTATAATGCAAGGATGAGGATGGCTTCTATTGACCTTTCCCTCTGCTGGAGTTTCAATGTTTTAGTATGTGCTGCTTGCACTGGAAAGAATTTATAATCACAGGGCTGTCAAAGACAACCATTGTTCTCCCTGCTCTGAACATGTGGGTCAGCTACAAGTGCTTTCAAATCCCCCAGAGCCAGGAGCTGGCAAAGAGTAAAGAGCACAACTGAATTCTTCTAAGGCATCGGGGAAAGCATTTTGCATATTTTTCATTGCTGATTGCTTGAGAAAGACATCCCTCTTTCATAACAGGAATTTCTCTTCAAGGTAGAGGGAGGCTGGGGCACACTGCTTTATTATTTTGCTGAGCTGGAACAGCAACAACAAATGCTGTCTGCTGGTGTCCTGGCCAGATACAATAGATGGGCAAGGGAAGGGGGGAATTCTTAGGAAAGCAGCAGACTTAAACCTGATGCAGGCACGATGTTAAAGTTGTAGTGCCTTTGCCTGTGCCATGGACTGTGGACGACAAGTCAAATTTCAGGTTACTTTCATTTTTGATCGGTTTGTTAACTGGCTTATTGGAACTTTTTCTCAGTTCATTGTACTAATCTAAATGAGTGGTTTCTTCTTAATCAGCATAAAATTGGGATATATTGCAAGCTTGCACTTTTGTTTTGAAGGGAAGAAGGGTCAAAAATCAAGGAAACCCTTTTTGGGGAGGAGATTTTTAGTATTTGGAGAGATGCTCTGCCGTCTGATGTGTAATGGATATTTCCATGTAGGAAACGGAGGATATTGAGAGCCCAAAGCGCAGCATTCGTGACAGTGGCTATATAGACTGCTGGGACTCAGAACGCAGTGATTCCCTCTCCCCACCTCGCCACGGCAGAGATGATTCCTTTGACAGTCTGGACTCCTTTGGCTCCCGCTCACAGCAGACACCATCTCCAGATGTAGTGCTCAGAGGGAGCAGTGATGGTAAGTACCGGTCACAGTGGGGCACATGAATAATGTTGTGACATAGAAGCAAAGTTTCTGGAATAAATGTCCCATTCGGAAGCTGGGTACTGCCTCTCAATTGGGCTAAGCCGGTGGGAGAACTCTGTGAATGCTGATTTGTGGTCCCTGAGGTGTAGATGACTTTGCCAATAATTTACCTGAAGTCTGTCTCAGGATAGAGTAGCATTGGAAAATGAGTTACATCATTGCACTGTAATTTTATGATGGGGAAGAGTGTTTTTCTGGGTTACGGTGTAGGAGGATGTTGTGCAGATTCATTTTAACTTAGAAACTGGACTAGACCAAGAAATAAAATTGCAGGAACAAGGAAAATATTGTAGTGAATAAAATGTTTACATAAGTAAACTCTGGGCAGATAAAGGACATAGAAATATCTTGGGAGTGTCTGGTACTTGGTAAAGTTTTGAAGTCTGATGTGCAGCACTCTGCCAAATGTCGTATTTGTTTTCATGATAATTAGAAAATTGAGTAAATTAGTAGCTCCCAGCATCAAAGCTGTGGCCATCTTTGTGCACATTCATGCGAGGTCATGCAGCTCTAGGTGTACAGAAGTGGTGCTGCTTTTCTGCCTTTGTTTTCTGATTCCCAGAGGTTTCCAGAGGCTTGTAAAGACAGCATGCTGTATGAAAGGGGTTTGCTTGGGGTAGCTGTGGAGCATGCACTTAGGCTACCTGCCATGAGCAGAATTCTGGTTCAGGATGAAAAGGTGCATGATTGAGGCTCTCTCTGCACAGTTACATTGCCAATGAACAGATAAATAAGTCAAACTTCATCATCAGATGAAGCTGTGTTGTACATATGAATCACTTCTCCTTAGTAATGTTATTTATTTAATAAAGAAAGGAGGATCCAGATGTTCATACTGCTTTTGGCAGTGTGAAAGAAACTGGTGCTAATCATAACTGGACACATGAGAGATTTCCTGAGTTGATGGGGAACTCCTTAGAACTGGAAAGCTGGCAGGGAGAACTGGTATCACAGTAGTATTATAAAAGAGTGGTGGGGAAATCAGGGCTAAGATCTGCTCTGCCGCTCTGAATGGCCTGTGGTATTTGGGCTCTTACTGGTTGGCCATTGAGAACCAGCTACTGGGGCTGATTCCCTGAAACAGCCTCATGACCCCTCAGACACTGAGCAGAGCACAGGCTCCACATTATCAAATGTTTTTCTGCCTTCCCAAATGAGGAAAGTGTGTTGGCAAATAGGAACACCTCCCATGTCCTAATCAGGAAGTCTTGCTCTGTCCTGGATGCTCAAAGGACATGCAGTGTCCCTGCTTGCTTGGAGCTGGTAGGCAGTGAGTTACATGTGTCCTGTATCTGCTTCCTATCAACTTTTGCTGCATTAGCAGATTTTAGAAAAGTTTTGTGATTGTTTGCCACAGCTAAGACATACTGTCTTGTTGCATTCCTGAGTCTATAACAAACATAAAGTAAGATGAAAGCATAGAAAGCTTGTTCTTAATAATTAGTTTTAACCATATCCAGGGTGCATGCAAATGCTGTGTGTACACGTGTGACTTATCTAGCCAGCACTTTGTAATGTGTCCCATTTTCCCTGCTTACTGCTGACATAATTTCACAGCTGTCTCCTCCAACAGTTGCAGGTGAGGTGTAACTTGGCTGACCTCTTTTATGTTGAACCTCTTCCTGTGGCCCCAGCAGGCCAGTGTTTCACTCAGCTGCGTGTAGTATTTGATAGAAATAATTTATATTGGACTCAATGATCAAAAGATCAGAGGTCTTTTCCAACCTAAATGTTTCTATGATTCTATATGCAAAGCTGGATCGAGGAAAAGGTTCTGCTTTCATTACTTCTTTCTCCATTCAAATAGGAGCTTTATGAACCAAATAATATAGTGAACTAAAACTATAATTCCTTCTACTCCTAGAAGAAAAAAAAATGAATGGAGGTCATTTAAGTGATCCTAAGGTGATGATTAATTTAGGTGGAAGCAGTAAGAAATACTACCTTCACAGATGTCATCTGTGGTTAGTCTCACTGTTGAGGAACTGCTCTGGTGTCCTATGCAGATCCTGTTCCTTGGTGAAAAGCAACCAAAACCAGTGGTAGAGTAGAGCAGTTTATTTAAAGCGCAGTAGAATTGCAGACTGACATGCCTTTAGAGTTGCCAATGAATAAAATCCTCTGCTTGGCCCGCAGTTGTTTATGGATCCTTGTATGAAGGATCTGTGCTTGTCTTTGGAGTATAACTGCTTGTTACTGGTTGTGGAAACTTTTTGCTGCTGCTTCTACTTGGAAATGCAGAACAACAAAATTAAGGTTATAAATGTAGAGCAGAGTTGCATCTTCCATTTGGTACTTTTGACTTCCAATACTTTTTTTTTTTTTCAAATTTGAGCTGAAAATAATTTCACGAGTGAAATATGAATTATTAAAGAAGCTGCTTGTCTTTGAAGTACTCAGCTTGGGGATGCTGGTAGGCACATCAGTAATGAGGGAGAGGAATGTGTTTTAATTCCTCTGCTACTGTGTTATCTATTCCAGCATTTCTGTCCGCCAGTTCAAGACTGGTTTTCATTTGATACAAAAATAGACAAGAGAACAAAGTCAAAAGCAAACAGAATAGCAAATAACAGTAAGGGATCATTTCATTTTCTTTCAGTTACTCTGTGCCCTGCTCAGTCTAATGATACTACAGCTCTTCAATCCTCAGCTATCCCCAGATACCCATGATTTTGTGATCCTATCTCCATTTTTTGTTTAGACATAGATTCAGGTTACCAATGATATGCTAGTTATCGTAAGTTCTTAATGAAAATTGTTAAAGCAAAATATTAATGGCAAAAAAAGTGCATTGTAATTTTTGTCTTAACTAGTTCATTTCCATTGTGTCATGTCTTTTGGTACTGTTCCCTTTCACTCTTCCATCTCTTTCCAAGCAAACGATTAATAACTCAACCTGCTGCAAAAGCTCTTTACAAATAACATTCCTAGCATATTTAGATCTCTTTTCTTTCCCCCACTTCGAATTATACACAAGCTACTTGTGACTTTTATGACTTCATTGTTTTCAGCTGTTCATTAGGTAGCTCAGTGAATTAGCTAGTAATTTACTAGTGTGTTGAATTAACACAGGAATACAACCTGGGTGGCTTCCCCTCACCCCAGAAAGGGGAAACGGCTATTGTATATGCAAGTGTTGCAAAGGGGCCAAGGACCAGAGACATCTAGCACTCCGAAGTTGGGAGAAGATATGTCTGCTGGTGGGACAAATGGCTGAACATGCTCATTTCACTCTTCAAACCAGGGCCTGTGAGGATATTACACTGCTCAGGGAGAACTATTTGCATAGCTTCTTTGAGACTTACTTAAAAAGGCTCATAATGGTGCAGGGAATCTAGTGAATGTCTATGAATTGTCTTCCAAAATGGCTGTGAGGACAGTTCTACACAGTTTTTGCCCTACCATTTAGGAGTTTAGTTTTCAAGTCAGAAAAGTCTTGCCCAGATGTCAGTGTTTTAAAGGGGTTGTAAATGTCAGGAAGTTTAGTTCATTTGAACAAAATCAAGTAGTCACCCAGCTCTGTTATGTCACATCTTCTCTGTAACGATTTTTCTCTCTCACCTTACTTCTTCACCAATAAGTATTTTTCATTCTTGTTGTCTGACCTAGCCTCCTTGCAGCTTTCATTTTGGGGATTGAGTGTCTCTGTCTACTTTGCGGTGCTAGACTGATTGACTAGGCAATTAATGAGATTGGAGAGAAACCATCTGAGTTTTCTGGTTTATAGGAGCTGATGCTGTTCTCAGATCTTGAGCAAATCTGATGCTTGTGTGTTTGAATCACTGTGTTAATATGTGTGTGTAGAAACGCACACATATTCCTGCCATTCTGTAGCTATACAACATGCAGCCCTTTTTTGCTTCTGCTTGTGCTAGGCACATGTAAGTGTAGGTTCAAGAGTGTCAGTCAGGTCAGGCATACCCATATGTACAACTAGGAGTAATTTGGGCTTTAGTCAGTTAAGCTTCTGTATCGGTCCTCTGTGATTGACAAGTCTGGCTTAATCCAGCCCCGAGGTTTTTTTATGTGACCTGTGGTTGGAGATGAGTTTTTCAGAGACTGATGAAAAAAAGTGTTTATTGTCTGTGTAGATGCTATGGCTGCTACGTTCAGTGACTGATTTTAAAATACAAATGCAGTTAAAAGTGGTTAAATGTAATTTTTTGGTGGTGTCTTCTCTGATTTATAATTTTTTTTAAAAATCACACCATTGAGTGAAAGTGAAAGTAAGGGGATTTTTTTCTCCTTCCTCACTAGGGAGAGGAAGTGACTCGGAAACTGACTTGCCACATAGAAAGATGCCAGATGTGAAAAAAGATGATATGTTGGCAAGGCGGACCTCACATGGTGAACCTAAATCAGCTGTGCCTTTTAACCAGTACCTTCCCAACAAGAGTAATCAGACTTGCTATGTACCTGCTCCACTTCGGAAAAAGAAAGCTGAACGAGAAGAGTACCGAAAGAGCTGGAGCACAGCGACCTCTCCACTAGGAGACAGACCTTTCAGGTAAGACTGCCCAGTCCAGCTTCTCCCTTCCTCAGTGACGATGCTTTAATACTTGCCCAGCTTTCATTCTCTTCATGAGGTGTGTGATACTGTAATAAATCTCTTGCTGGTATGCTACTGATAAATTGTTTGTAGCAATTTGTGAAGGTAGCAGAAAAGCAATGGACAGAAGATCACTGTCTTGATGTCATTATTTACCATACAGTGCAATGTATAACTTGTGTTTGACATGATGTTTGTCAATATGGACATCGACTCAAACCCAAGGCTGGAAAAAATTGTTCTGGATGATCAGTTTCAGTTCTCAAGACAGTTACTTACTGACAAATGATATTTTAGGTTATGTTTGATGTATTCAATCAAAATAGGTAATATTTTTGCTGTGTTTTTGTAAAATCAATTTGTTTGTATGTTACATTCTACACCCTAGTATGGTTTATGTAGCTGTGACTATATGTTTCTGCATGTTGGTTTTGCCAACTGATACATTGTCTTGGCCTAAGAAGCAATTCCCATTAAAGAGCGTAATTACCGTCCCTGATTATTCGTCAGAATTCATCCTTTGGCATCTTGATATCGGCAAAATGTACTTTAAAAGTATATGTGTTTTAGGCACAGTCTATCTTAAACTAACTTGTATAATTCAATAGTAAACCCCACCCTGAAACCATAGAAGAAGAACTGAATGAAACATCAGGACTGTGTGAAAAGGAGAAAGTGGGCTCCATGACTCCTGAGACAAGCTCCATTAAAAATCAATTAGGTTTGAGTCAAAGTGAAGAGAACTCCATAGACCAATCTCCTTCATGTAGTGCGAAAGAAACATCAACACCCAAAGGGAAAGATGCAGAAGAGATCAAAAAGTTAAGAAGACTTGAACAAGCTGGCATTAAGGTCATGTCAGCAGCCCAGCGCTATGGCAGGTTAGCCCAACAGTGTGGGATATTGTGCACGCTTCCCGTTTTTAGGATTGACTGAAGTGTGGGCTTCCTTGATCTGCTGTGATTTCACATCTAACAAAAATCCAGTCTGCTAAGCACTCACAACTGCTAGTGAAAGTCTTGGTCTGAAAAAGCTTGTGATGTGGTGGCTGTGGATTGCAGAGTTCTATGATGCTAACTGCGTTTATGTTGAGACATTGTATTGTCATGCAACATAATGTCAACAGACTCCCAGAAAGCTACTACACAAACTTTCATCTAATGCTTTCTTGTATTTATTAAAATATATATAAAGGTACATTAAAAATGCCTTGTTTAGGTAAAAGTTTCAGAAATTTATGTTATTTGTTGCTGGTGGGACGGTGAACCACACTTTTTAGGTGGTTAATATTTTTAGCTGTGTTAATAAATGATACTTTTTTTTTTTTTTTAAATGACAGGAACTATAAAAGTACAGTGCTTGTTAACATATGTACCAGTTGAAGCATAAAAGCATAGTTCAGCAGTCATAATTTGACTGACTTTGGCATGGAATAACTGTAGTTACTCACTTATTACCTATGTTATTTGTTTTTGGATGTTGTTCAATTTGGTTATTTCCTGTCTTTTAACTTGAGAGCTGAATGATAGCTCGGCTCACAGCCCATGCCTTTCCATCATCTGATATTAGATCCTCATACAAAATCTCTTCTACTCATGGGGATGACGTGCAAAGCAGAGTTTTAGCCAACCTGACAGAAGACTAGGCACTTATAAAAGATCAAAATGGTTTGGCTTAAGGGTAAGTGTCCAAATGTCCTTCTGTCCAAAACGTTTTGTTTTGGATTGTGGGGTGAAATCTTAACAGTGAGTAGTTTAGCAGATGCTGATCTGCAGTCTGGGCCTTGAAATGTAATGGTAAGAAATGCAGCTCATATGTAGTACAGTTTATTAATAGGTACAGCAAAGCTTGTCTGCAGCCACATACAGATGTGCCGTATGCAGATGAAACAGTCACAGTATATATGCTGTCATATGTGCTCTTCTCAGGTCTGCTTCACTGTTGTCAAGCTGTACTGAACCAATGTTTGTGTTTGATTTTGGGGTATTGTTTTTAACACAGCCAGATACTAATGAAGATGAACTATTTGGCATAAATTAGTCCTTCAGTCTCAATTAGTGTGCTAGGTGAATTGGAATGCATAAACCAGTGGGTATTAGCATAATCCTGTTCTAAGTACCAAAGCTGTAGAATTAATAGTAGTAATGTAGTAATATGTATTATAATGTAGTAATAGCTTGTATTTAGCAGTGCAGTGCACAGCAAACACCTCTGTTTACATTTGAAGGATGCTCACCATCCCTTTTCCAGCCCTTTTCCAACCCTGTCCTTGATCTACTGGTTTAATGTCTGCAAAAGAAGCATGTGCCATCAAATGTGTGATTCTTTGGCAGGAAATCAGGTCTCCTTTTTCATTGGACACCCTGTTGTCTTGACAGGGTTGAAGGAGATGGGAGGAGAAATAACAAGTCATTTCTCTTCCTTGCGCTCAGTGGAGGGACTTGAGGAATTTGGCAGTTAGAAGAAGGAGGAGATGATGGTTTTCTGTCCCAGCTAAGGATGAAAGAGCAGAGCTTTCTAACACAAGCTTCATTATAGTGGAGTAGGAGCGTGCTTCTGGGAATTGAAGAAAGACACAGCAGAAAAGGCACTGGGGTCAGAGGTCTGTAAGGGAAATTATTTGTGTAAGTGGAAGACTAGTGGGTGAGAAGGAAGAATTTAGTAGTGACTTTCTGGATACAGAGGAGCATTTAATTTTCTTAATGTCATCTTACTCTTCCCTGTTCTTTGAACCTCTCCATTTTTTCTTTCTTCTTGGCATTAAGTTCAAATTTCCATGCACTAATGGCACAGATAAATTCTTAGTCCCTCTTGTTTCTCTATTCTGATTTTTTTTTCTTTCACCTCTCTTCTTCCCTCATCTTTCTGTGATGCCAACTTCTCTTTTTTTTTTTCCACCTGAGGTTGTCAGTTTTCTTCCAGTTCCTCTGAGAAGGCTGTTTCGTCTCATGATATTGACCTCTGGAGGACACCCACTGTGACTCTTGCGTTCTACAAGGCATCTAATTGTCCCTAAAGCTGAAACTCAGTAGGGGACCTTTCTAATTCTGACCAGGAATAATATGAATTTGTAGGCAAATGTATCTTTTGCTTGGAGTCTGAGTACTTATCTCCATTGCTTTAGCATGTTCTAGAAAATGCCTCCATCGAACTACATGCTATAAAAATGCATGCCATTCTCCTTCCTGAAAAAGTATATTGTCTCAGTTGAATGTTATTTTATTGGTACGTGATCCTCCTTGCTTGCTTGTTGCCTGCATCTGTCTCTTACTCTATTGGATTTGAAAGGTAAGGATCAGATTCATGGAGATACCCTAAAAAGAGGATAATTAAGTGTGTTTTAAGAGATGATGGAGAGGAGAACGTAAGAGGGAGAAGTGAGCAAGTGTTTATGATATGTTTGTTGCAAAAGGGTTGTGGACTCTTACCTTGACAGAGCATAAACATGGAAGATCCTTTCATTGTTCTGAAATGCAAAATAAGGGTCTACAAGCCTGTATAAGACCTTGCTCCAGGGAGCACAAATGCCTGCAGTCTGACACTTTGGAAGTACTTGCTGTACTAGCATAGACTCCTGTGTTGTTTCTGCAAGGGCTGAGGCAGGGTGTGCGAAAGCACTTTACAGCTAAATCTACAGTCTTTCCTATCTTCATGGTAAACTGGCCTTAAAAAACACTTTTGAGACCATCACAAACTGATTCAAGAGACCCCAAAATGTCACAGCTATTTTCTGATTCCATTAAAAACAAAATGCAAATGAATGGAAAATACTCTTAACCTAGAAACTTATTAATGAAGCCTAGTTACATGATTAAAGTTGTACGTTTTTCATTATGACTCCTAGTTGCACTTTTGAATATTATAACTCAATATTTCTTTTTTGCCAAAAACACTGCTCTCAAAAATGCTGTTTGATGCTCTCAAATTTCAATAGCATTGGTGAACATGAGACTACAAAATCCAGCAGTTTTTACTGAACAATCACTTGGTGAACTAGCTGTTTCTGAAGGTGATATGGGCAGAAATGCTCATGAGGAAGAGGGACAGCAGTTCCATCAGTTCATTTGGAGTGCCATCAGCCAGTGTTGTCTGTTGCCTTAAATGAAATCTTGATCCTTCAGAAAGATCTAAGGAAAAAGTTGCCTTTAGGCGATTTGAGGCTGTGCTCTCCACATCACTAACAGGGAATCCTGTGTGTTGCAGCATAACAAGGCAAAGGCAGGTAGGTAGCTTTTTTTGAGCTTGAGCTGGACTGGCCTGTAAGGGATGGTTTATGGCTTGCCCATAAGTTTCTCCAGTAACTTTGTTGAGCAGTAGTTTGAAAGGGCAGCTGGGATGTAATATAAGTGGACTTGCAGGGATTTAAAATGTTTAAAATATTTTTTAAAACAGCTAATTATAGCTCTCTTGATATTTAAAATAGTAGAGAAACTCAAAGAAGCCCCTGAGTTGTTTAGATTTCCTTTCTTAATGCCAGTCTGTTTAAGCCTTTGTAATCCCCTTTTTTTTGCTTTGTATAGCAAGGTGTGCTAAAAGAGCAAATGCGTACAGAAGTACTGCATAGAACCTTCTACTACTTGCTGCCCAGCTTCCTAAAATATCAATACATACAATTTGATTTTTAAATATGAGAGTTGCCTATTTCTTGCCATCTGTCTTTTCAGTTTATGTAAAAGTATTGACCATTACAAGTTAAAATAAATTAATCTTTATAGGTACCAGCTGTCAAGGGTCTTTATTGTTGTCATCTTCAGTAATAGCAAGGCCATACTGGTAGCAGTTGCATGTCTGATGAAGTCAGTTGGCAATGTTTTCCAGCATGGCAGTATCATGGGTGTATTGGTACTATCATGCTATATGGCAGCATTGGCATAAAGGTTTTTTTCTGGGGTTAAAGGGAAGGTTAATTAGGAGAAGAATCAAGTGTGGGACCGTGTGAGAAGAAAAGCAGTTAAGAATACTAGGGCAGATAGCCTCAGTGGTTACTTGGGTGGGTTTTTTAAAATGGAGCCATTAAGAAGAAAAATGCCAAGTCTTTGATTTTGCAGGACTCAGCAATGTTTTCTAGGGATCAGGTATTTACATCAAATCTCTTTCTTAGTTTGAAATGTTCAAGAGGTTTAATACTGCCATGTAGAGTACTACATTCACTGCATCTAGTATATTAAAACTAGTTCTTACTGGTTCTTCTAGCTATAGCTAAAATAGGTAAAGGTCCAGCATGCTGATTTTTTTTTTTTTTTTGCATAAAGTCCGTGTGGATTTGTTACTAGTATATGGTAAGTTTTATTTCTAGCAAGGCTTTGCCCAATCTAACAGCAGCCTGGAGCATATTTGATTAGCTCTGCTTGGTTTTTGACCTGGAGATGAGTGTTGCACTTCCCTCTTTTCCCCTGATGCATCAAGCACTTTATTTAATTTTACTCTGTGTCAGTAAAAAGCTGATATGTGAAGACAACGGAAGCACCCCAGACATCATCCTTCGCAAGGACAATCCCTTCATGACACATTATCAAGGAAAGGATTCTGGTTCAGAAGATGAAGCAACCTGCAGAGTTCCTGACTTAGAAAAGGATGACTTTGCCACCCGGAGAGCCAGATTGAATCAACCCAAACACACAGTTCCATTTAACTCCTTTTTAGTTGGATCCTATACAAATAAGGATAAAGGTAAACTGGAAGATGTCAAAAAGCCATTGCAGATGGAAAAAAAGGAACATGCAAGGTGTGCATTTATGATCTTATTCTTTCAATTATAATGCTTAGTTTCACCATGGAGTATTGCTGTGTAGGCCTAAAGCAGTCTTGGCCACAAAGGAACTTACAGGATAAAGTAAATGCAAATGCTTTATCATAAAGTGGGCCAAACTGTAATTTTTTGTTAGAGTATAAGGACTAGAAGTTTAAATTGACTTTGAGCGTAAATAAGATAAAGGCAGGACACTTTTGTTATCTAAGCTCATGAGACAGCTCATGAATCTGAGTAGTAGCGGATAAACTTAGAAAATAATGTTTTGCATCTCAGCTCTTTTTCTGAGCACATTCAGTACATGTTTTTGGATGTGTTTGTTTTGTCTCATGCCCTTTAATACCCTGCATTAAACACGGACCAGATGAGTCTTTTAGTTCAGCCACTGAATATATAAGCCTGCTGTACTGCACCAGATTATGTTGCACATGGTCTTAATGTGTCTTACACAGCACTATTTAGGATAATGGCCTGGATTACAAGGTTTCAGCCTAGAAAATGTCTTCTTTCTTCAGTTCACTGATACAGACCTTGAAGAAGCTACTGAACACAAATATCTGCTAGGTGTAGATCTTTTTTGGGAAGCAAGCGTGTTTGTTTTATCTTTGCAAACAGAAGTGAGTCTAGATGAAACCCCTCTGTACACATTACAGTGAACCTTGACTGTAACAACTGATACTTCAGAAAAGTTCTCTCAATATTTAGTAGCTCTTTTCAGTAATGTCAAATGTGCCTTTTGGTTGCTGGTAATTTGATTATGTTAGCATTTTCTAGTGACTAGTTTGGCAGGGCATCTGAAGAGCACCTAACCAAATTTTAATAGTCCTGTGCTATTGACGTGACTCTAAGATCAAAGAAATTGCATAGAAAATTTGAGAACAAAATTTGGAATTCACTGTGTGAATGATATGTAAATGGGGTATTTGTAACTATTTAAGAGAAAGCTTATTGCAGAAAATAGCGTAAAGATTTTTCTAGCTTGAGCTAGGACTAGAAGTTCACATAAAGAAGTGGTCTCAATAGTGTGTGAGTGGGGTAGCATAGATGAGAGGTTTAAACTTCAAATTATTCATTTCATGTTTACTTCATAAAATTAATGTAAAACAAATATTATAAATTCAGTTTTATCTTCTTGTATTCTGAACCTCTTCTTTTGATACTGATTTATAATTGCTCCCTCAAAATATCTTTTCTTGCTGAACTGTAATGTGCATTAAATTAGAAGAAGATGGGTGCACATGACATCAGTAAGGGAAATAGTGACAAGCAAAGAGAACCCCCTTGTGCAAAATGAGAAGATTGAGTCAGAGGAGGAACAGCAGATGAAAGAGCCTGATACTGAGAGCAATGATTTGGCTAAACGAAAATCTCAAAGCACCCTTCCTCAGCTACAGGATGAGATATTTGTGAATGCCTCTATAACAAAAGCAGATCTGGAGACCTGGAAAAGATTGAAACTGTCAAGGGAGCCCAGGTATGATTTCTGCTTGTGGACAGGATTGGCACCCTGGGAAGCATGTTTGGTTTGTCACAATCTGCTGTATGTGCTTGTGTTTTTAAATTTGAAGCATGCCTTGGCAGCAACCAGTCCTTACCTAGCTGGGTTTTCAGGAGGAATCAAAAAATCCATCCAGGGATGCTATAGAGCACTATAATAGTTCCATAGTCACTTTGCTGGTGGATGCTCTTAATACAATATCAGAAAGGTCACTGCTGTCTTGTGGCTCAGTCTGCTTTGGAACTGCTTGAAGTTGAAGAGCACAAAGGTCCAAGTAGCCCCACTAATAGAGTAGCACTGCACTGCTAACCAAGGGACTTGGGGCATTGTACCTCGGAGATATTACTTTAGAATCAGCATCTCTTTGTATACTGTTTGTGAGATCTGAGTTTATACATCAGCATACCATTGTATGCCAGTGCTGGGTAAATACAACCAGCACTGTTTCTCACTGCAGCAGGGCTTTCAGGAACCTCACTGCATGGTCTATGTATGCTCTTGTAGTGAACAAACCTTCCACAAAGGATGCCAGTATAAAGCAGTTATTCTAAGCTATTTCCCTATGGAGATGGATTATAATGTGGGAAAGTGATGTGTGACTTCAGTAGGAAAGGATAACAACTCCTAGCCTTCCTGTTTAGGTGCATGACATTTTCCAATTAAAGGCTGCCATCTGCCCTGGCATTCTTCTTGCGATGTGGCTACTGTATGTAATTTTATCTCTAATGCAATCAAAACTCAATCATTCTTTCATCCGTAAGTTAGTAGTAGTCTCCCTGTTTCTTTTGAGGTGATTTATTAAAATCAAGATTTAGTCCCGTTACTGTAGGATAATTGAACTGCCTTTGCCAGTGCTCTCATGCCACTGTAAGTCCTCCATGCCAGAGTGGGTTCTGGTGCCATGCAGTAACATCTAGTGCATGGCCTGGCTCCATGTGAGCAGATAAGGGAACTCTGGCGTTGTTAGAATGAAGAACTGGCTTTGGAATGGGCTGTATGCTGTGTTCCTTGCCCTTAGGAAGATGTTCCATGGATGTGCTCCCAGAGTTTCCCCCATAGGTCTGCAGTATCTTTGGATTTTATCTGTAATTTGGGCCTCAGTATGCCACCACTGTACCTGAGTTCTTGAATTTTAAAATAAAACCCCTTCAAAACCTTGGAAGCATTTAATTTGCTGTAATCTGAGAGTCTCACGTTGGGGGCATTCTTTTATTCCTCCTTATGACCAGTGAAGAAGATTTCAAATGTCCCAGCAACACTCTGTCAGCAACTGATACCACGGTGAAAGCAGTAGCTCGTGATGATTTTGCTGTCCGCAAAGCCAAAGCAAACAAAAAGGCTGGTAGCCCTAAGCAGAAGTTTGTGCATTTTGGGCCAGTAACTGAGATTGATCAACAGAAATGGGACAAGCTCGTTATTGGCAGATCTTCATCCAAAACTGGAACAGAAGAGGAAAGCAAGAAAGACTATGTGGAGAGTCACTCTCGTGTTGAAAGCTCTCCTTCAACTCCTATTGTCAGTCCTGGGTTTGCTGAACATAGCAATGAGCCAGAGAATGAGTCCAGGTATTTGGTGTGGCTTAGGACGTGCTGCTGATCTGGAAATGAAACCTGTTCTTGCCAGATGCTGATCTGCATGGGAGTGAACTGCAGCACAGACATAGGAGCTGTTCATGTGCACGGCCTTGTTCAGAAGTCATCTGATGCCTTCACAGTACCTTAACATGTTTGCGCAAAACAACACTTTGCCAAGCTCTTCCGAGCACTTGTTCAAAATTTCTGATGAGCAGTGAAATCACTGGTACCTCAGAGCCTGAGCTATTGTTCATGCTTTTTCTGCTTCTTGAATTTCAGCAACGTTGCTGGAATTCTGCCTGCTTTCAGCACATTAGGAATTTGTTGTTCAGCTTGCTGGCCTTACTGATCTTCAAAAAAAGCCTTTTTTCAAACCAACGGATTAACTTTCTTTGGGAAGAGAGTGTATTGCTGTTCTGTGTTTCTGGCATTTATCTGGAGAAGAATTACAGCTCTGGATTATTAACACATTAACAGATCTTATATTTCTTAGACTTTAATTATTTCATCTATGGCTGTAGCAATAATTTTTAATGAATGCTTTTAGCAAGCAATTCATTCAGTTAATTTTGTGTGTTTATTAAAATATTTGCAAGCTGAGTTGGAGGACTCCTCTTCTTACCTTTCATTTGACCTGAGAATATTTTTTCTCTTCTCATCCCTTTCATTCTGTTCACTAGTGAGGTAGTCAAGTCAGGTACAGATGACTCTTGCAGGAGAATTCCATTACCTGACATCATCTCTGAGAAACAAACCCCATGCAGTTTGAGCAAACAGCAAGAAAGCACCGAGGAAGAATGCGGCAGGCACTTACCAGATATTGAGAGAGATGATATGTTGGTTAGAAGGATGGGAACTTTTCAGAGGCGTACCACTAGCTCCATTCCCACATGTTGTCATCCCCTGTCAGTAGCTCCTCATCTGCTGCGGCAGCAGCAAGAGGAGACAGTAGCTCGTGAGAAGGATTTGAAGACTTCACAGGAAGGAGAAAGGTCAGAGAACAGAAGCAGATCCCTCTGAGCTTCATGCCTGGTTTGTGCGTGCTGTTAGCTTGGAGCAGTCAGCAATGTTGTTCCCTTCTTCACATGGCCTCTAAAGATGTGTTGTACTCCTTCATCATGGCATGTGTTCTGTTTCATGAAACTACTTACAGGAATGTATCCTATGAACAGAAAACAGTCTGTTTTCTTTCATAATATTTAAGTACTTCAGTTGTAAATTGCTGTTCAGCATGAAAACAGTCGTTTCATCTTTTGGGGGGATTTGTTTTGTGATCCATGGTACTTTGTCTAGAATTTTCTGCCAGCTTCTAAGTGAATAATTTGTCTCATAGATTTTTGTGCAATTCCCAACTTTTAACAGATTACCTACATAAGTGTGGGGTTCACCATAGTTTCTCCTTGTTCTCACTCCCTGTGCTGTAGCAAGAGATGCTTAGTTTGCCTAGTTGTTCATCACTCTCAACTTTGAGTAACAGCACCTCACATTGCCTGAGCAGCCACTTGCTGTACAAGTGAGCATGATCATGGAACAGTGTCACTTGTCTCTCTGAGCAGTACTGTCACACGAGAAGAGAGCCAAGAACAGCTTGAAATTCCACAGCTGCAGAGCAATGGAACAGAAAACAATATGAAATTTCCAGACCCACAAAGAGATGACATGTTGGCCAGAAGAACTGGAGCTTTTCTACAACAGCCTGGGCCCAATGTTAAGCAGTTCCTTCCCATGTCATTTTCAAAGCATCAGAATAAGCAGGGTACAACTACAGAACTTGAGAAGAAAACCACAAGGTAAGAAAGTTGTGCTTTTCTCTGTCCCATGTAGCTGGACCTGTGGGTCTGTTTTTGTGATCTCTTGATCTGGAAGATTTGCTGGTGGCCCAGCAGCAGTTTCTTCCATGCTTGTCCTCAGTTCTGTGCCAATTCTTTCTGCTCAGAAGAAGGCAATACAGAGTTTCTGGCCCTTTTAGTGGAGCCCCATAGAGACTTAGAGCAGAGCTCTACCAGATGCAAAATTCTAGCAGCATGTGGAAGCAGATATACATAGAAATTACTTTTGTACTGTTTTTGCAGAGGTTTCTGCGTAAATATGAGGTAATCATTACAAATATTTCCAGCTAGAAATAGAGATGCTAGTTGTAGTAGGTTAGATACTTGTCAATGGCTTAACTGGCACCAGTGATTTCCAAACAGGAAATCTAGAGATCTCAAATCCCTTCTGACAATGCTCAGTGTTTTTCTAAGCACATTTGTCCAGATGTATGAGGCTGTGTGGGGAAGCTGGCAGTTGAAGCCTTTGAACCAAATTATCATGGGATGTTTGAGCCACATGCAAGAAACAGCAGAAAGTTCCTTACTTACCAACCTCTTCAAAGTACCTGAGGAGAAGGATATGCATGTTCCTCTACATACGTGGGTGAAAAACCAGCATTGGCTCAGTCAGGAGAAAAAAACCTCTCATCTACCATAGAATTTAGCAGTGGTTTGGTGTTGAAAAGACATTAAATCCAATAGCTTATTTAAAATTTGGACTTAATACTTTAATCTTCTGTGGTGTCCCAGACAATTTATTTTCTGACTTAGAGGAATGGTATAAGTATTTGACTCTATTAAAATTATGTTTTCTGCACCTGCCTCACTTAGCTTGTCATCTGTCAGCTCTTTGGGTTTGTAGGGGTGGTTTTTTTTTGTTAACTTACAGTTATACTTTTCATTAGTATATGTGATTTTTCAAATGTTGCTTAATGCATCCCTTTGCACTGCTGCCTTTGGCTCTCTCAGGCCTGAAAAATGTACAAAAGTCTACATTAATAGCTCTGGAAAACCTGCAATACAGCCGTCGCAAGAACAGCAACAAGGGCAAGAAAAAGGCAGTCTCCCTCCTACAGGACAAGATGAGATTATTTGTACAGCCCAAGTGGGTGAAGATGGCCATAACGAAGTCCACCTTGGTCAAATGTCTAAGGTTCAGGAGGTTCCTGAGGAAAACAAAATGGAAACACTGTCATCCAAGGATGAGCATCTGCAAACGTGAGCTTTCTTGTGTGAATCACGCAGCTTGTACGCCCCTGTGTGCACACTGCAGAATTCAGATTGTGCATTGCCTGGTGTGTTTTCAGTCCAAACTAAAACACTGTATGACAGTAATACCTGCTTTAGAAACAGAATAGTTGTGTAATGCATTTTCTTCTGAATTTTTTCAAATGTTTAATTGAAAGCTAAGTGAAAGGAATATTTGATTATAGTATATATGTTGAATTGCAAGAAATCTTTATGAATAGGAGAGGCTAAAATGGTCTCTGCTCATTGAGAGATGTTTATCCTATTTCTCTATGATTAGAAATGTTGTAGTGTTGACTTTTGCACTTGATACTCTTTTATGATAAATCCCAGATACAAATATGTGGTTTGCATAGCTCTAAGCAAGACCCTCACTTTAGTGAATGACACTGGCTTCTGTATTACCAGTAACATTTTTCAGCTCCACCTGCCTCCTCTGAGGGGAAAAAAAATCAATTAAACAACCAAAAATAAAAACCAACAAACACCAAAAAACTCAAAACCAAATGAAAAAAGTCAAAACCACAAAAAGAAAAAGGAAATCCTGTGACTCACTTTCTGACTATAATATTTGTATCTTTCATGGTTCAGTAATGATGAATCTGAACACTGCTCTGGAATGTAATTGTTATGTTTGGTCTCCATTTATCGCATGTGTGGCACTTAGACAATGTATTAACATTTACCTTATTTTCAATAACTATTTTCTACACACATTTTAGGTATACTTCAGGAGATTTTTGTAATGGAGGGCATTACTATGGGTTTAGGGAGGGGTGGGTGCTGTTCTTAATTATTTTGTATTCCAGATGATCAGGTAAGTCTTGGTTGCTGAATACATAATCCCTGAACAGTATGGTTCTATTTGGCTCAGATTTACCAGTACATGTGACAGTTGCACAAATTGTGTGGGTCCAGTTGCAAATACTACTTAATGTATTTATCCAAAATCTAATTTTATATTTGATCTTGTAGATTCGGCCCCAGAACTGCTGTGTCTGATGACGCAGAGTAAGTTGTCCTGTGTTCACAAGATTCTGTTTTAAACAACTTACACTGCATGCTTTCCCATCTTTCTACTAATTTAAAATGCAGTTGATGCCTCATTATTATTTTGCAGTGTTTCAGCAAATAAATTTTTCAGAAAGTACTGAAAAATGGAATTGCAATATGGCTTACATTGCAGTTAAAAATAATTTTTATATAAAAGCCCATAAAAACTAAGCATACTACTAATGTCCAGCTGTTGCCTAAAGTATTGTTTCCTCTTTTTTAATTTTATTTTTTCTTGTTTTTTTTCTGAATTTTCATGCTTCTAATCAGCTACAGGTAAAGAGAGTTGAGTTGAATCTGGGTGTTGAAAAAAAATTAAGTATAACCAGGCGGGGGAGGAAAAAAAGAAATCCCAAAGCAAAATAAAATCCATTGTGATCTTCAGACTAATTACCAGAAAAATACATAATTAGCTGGTCCTTTATTCCCTTTTAAAAACTTTATATTGAATACCTCAGAGGTTAGGTTTAGTATAGTAATATACTAAACTTCATTTTTTAAGTGCTTCGTCATGATGCTTTACTTTTGGCAGGAGGAGTAAAACTGACATTTATTACACTCAAAAATTGTAATTGTGTGTGCATGCATGCAAACTGTAGTGCAGAATAGTATACAATGTAATTTAGAAAGCTCTGTGAAAGTATTAGCATTTTTTTAGAAAGTGCTGGCATTTAGAACACAGAAATGGCTGAGAACTACCCAAGTAATAATAATAATAAACGAATAAACCAGCATCATAATGTCTTTAATATCCTTCTTCTGTTCGCAGAAATGCACATGACCTTCTTTGTCTCCCAGATTAAATCCCAAAATAGAAACAGCGTGAAGAGTTGTGGGGGTTTTATCATTATTATATACAGAGACTCGTATGTAATTTTCCACCCTTTTCTCTAATGATAAAGCTTAGAATCATGACCTGAATATTTTTTACAAGTTTTGTAATAGGTTTATGCTGAGCAAAGCCTGTGGTCTCTGACCACAGAGTAAATATGATCATTTTCAAGCAGCAGAAATCTGTCCAATCAAATGAAGGGATGAGATAAAAAGAGCAGAGTAACATAGAAGTGCTATACTTAACAATGGGGACTTTTCTGCCATTTCAGAAAGCCTCCTTGTATGATTGATTTTTTTCATTTTGCATGTCTGTATTAAATGCAAACATGAGAGAAGGTACGCAGAGATGCCTTCAAAGAGGCATTGCAGTGGGGTTGGTGGTATAATGTGTGAGTAGCAAAAATTAATGAATCGTATTGCTTATTTCAAATTGATTCTGATTTTGTTTTAAAAGGCCAAACAATAAATGGTCAAACCTCATTGTCATCCTTTCCAGATGTGTCACAGTTTACAGAGCAACTATTCCTAAGCTGTTTTTTAAGTTCTTATAAATGTAAGATTGTGTTTTTCCCTCTGAAGATGAAGTACTTGGGAAGAATCTAGTAAAACTCGGCTCTTGAGTAGAAAAAATAAGTTGAACTGACATTTAAAATAGTTCCAAAATGTTTGGCAAGTCTCTGTTAAAACTGAAACTTGAATTCAGTCTTAAACTAGATGCTCTGTATTCCAGCAGCGAAACTAGGAACTCCTTGATTACACTGACAAAGTTCCCTTTGCTGGTTAGGAGGACATGAGCTATTGTCATCAGCCCTCATCTGTCTCAGAGTCCAGAAGAGGCAATACTTAGTGTGTTGCTTCTGATCAGGCCTGTTCCCATCGCCTGAAGAGTGAGAATTCTGGTGGTACCATAAAAGTTCAGTGTGAATTTAGGCTTATAGTGAGCTCAGATTTTTGAGTATTTGTTTATTAGAGTCTGATTCTTTAGCCAGTCTGTCCCTTTTTGTGTTTTGTTGGAGTTTCTTAAGTCTTACTATGACTGTAAAATGGTAATGCAACTCCATAATAAATGCCTTACCTAAGAATTTTCAAATTTTCTCATAAGAAGGTTTTTACCTTATTTCTCACTTTTAAATTAACTAGTCTAAATACTGAAGTCCTTGAGAATTTTTTTTATCCAACACTTGTTCAGACCTGTTAAAAAAAAAAAAAAAAGGAATTGCTGCATGATATCACTGACAAGAAGAACAGTAATTTGTGAGAGTAAAGCCCAAAGTTCCCAACACCCCAAAGATCTAGCTCTCCCAAGTATACTGCTGGTCCGCACAGTGTTTTTTTGCAGATCATTGTTCGAATGGCAGGTCTGGTACATTGGTCAGCAGAACGGCCTCTTGCTTCCAGACAGAGCTGTGCTAATGGCAAAAAACATGAGTTCAGTGCAGTTTTATCTTCCCTGTCTACTTGTATGCTGTGTGCCTGCTGCTCCAGCACATGGTTGAAGGAAGGAGTAAATCTCATTCTGTTCATGCATGTGTTGTTGATGGTCTGGAGCTATTTGTAGTTTATACAAGAAAGAAATAGGATGAAATTATGTGGGACTCATAGTGAAAGTCTCTTCTGACAGAAGCTCAGAGCTTTGGCCTCTTTGATTCTTTTCTAAGGATGAACTTGTCAGGCAGAGAAGTTGATGTGACATTTCAGTTGGCCTTGTCCATGTACTCAGGAAGGTAGATTGTTCTCCATAATGGTTACTACATGTTGGTCAGAGCACAGCACAGTGCTTTGAGATGTGACTTCTTCAGGTTGCTCTTGTGGAAAGATGTTGTTGTGGAATAACATGTTGCTGCAGAGTGGATATTTGAACCAACCTGATTGCTTATCCATGGCAATGAAGACCCAGCAGCAGGAGGTGACAGCTGGAGTAGGAAGTGCATCTGGGCCTGTAGTGTATATTTTGACTCCTGGCCAAGGCCAAAGTCTTTTCCAGAGTGCCTTTTTTATTGAATTGTTAATAGCCATAAAACCTTTTGCTGTCTCTGTGCACCCTATGAGACCTGAATTAATTCAGGCAATATATACTGGCCTTTCATTAGGACATCCAGGGACTCCTGCTAGTAAATACTATTATTCGTCCATCCCAAATGGCAGAGGGTGAGTTCTCATGCACACTACTAGCACCAGTTGCCATTGTTTAAGGTCTTATGTTTTCTTCTACTGCATGTAAATGAAAAATTCTCTGACACGAGGAAAAGGTACAAGAGAGGAGCTGCACAACTAGTTTGACCCAGTAGGCAAAAGGTGGCAAACACTGAAGTCTTTTCTTAGCATGAGTTTCAAAAGCTCTTAAACTGGAAAAAACCAGTATATATTTGTGATTTTATTGTAAATATGCATCTCCCAACCTACTGCATCAAATATGACTACCTCCAAAATATGACTGATATTTAAACATTTTTACTTTATGATATGCCTTTAAAAACAACAAAGCTGGTCATCTCTTTAGATTCTCTTATTTAGGAGTGCTCCAGTCCAGTCCTGAACAATGCAATCCTTAAACTACCCACAGGAAAACCCAAAATAGTGTACACCTCAGCACTCTGTTTAAAGGGTGAAGCATAGTAATACATTAACTTCACTGTTCATGCTTAAAGGCAATAGGATGTTTCTTCTGTGCATTTCTCAGTAAATACCTCCTAAACAGGATGGGATCTGTGCATGGCCTTTTCATCCACTGTCCAGACCTTTCAAGTTTTCCCTTGATAGTGACATTCTCATCTTTGCTTGCCTGAAGACAAGTGTAGGCTCAGTAAATATATGCACGACTTTCCATGTCTATTCTCTTTGATAACTGTGAACACAGTTGCCTACAATTTTATCTTCATTGGGTGCTTCTCCTGCTAGTTGGCTCATTGGCTCACCTAAAGCTACAGATGATCATTTGAGAACTGCTGTGAAATCACTTCATAAGGAACTGCATGGCTTTCTTTTAATTTTTTTTGCTTTGAATGGCACAACTGAGGTCATGTTTTACTAATAGTAAGTAGTAGAGGGGGAGTAGTAAGCACATTATCTTTGTGTAAGGATCTTTATATAACATGAAAGGATGTATAATATCAAACCATGACTGTTTTTTTCCCTTTAATTCTCCAAAGGTCAGGGACAGAAATAGAAAGCAACTGTTTTGTGCTGGACATCAGCTTTTCTTTGTTAGCTTAGCTGTACTAATGAGTTGGTGCTGATAGCACTGGATTTCTTTCAGGCAGGGAGAGGAGGAAGTACCATGCGCTTTGAACTGCATGTACTTCGCTGAGCAGGCGCTCTCTGATTTTGTAGCAGTAGCATGTAGCCAGCCATGCTACCCCTGATATACTTCTCAAGCCTCTCTTGTTTTATATAGAAATGGAAACTTCTGTCTGTGGTATTAATTGGAGGGGTATTGAAAATTGACTGTGCACAAATCTTCAAGTAAAATGTTCTTAATGATAGAATGATTTTAATAAAAGCTATTGACGGAAGTGGAAGGTTACTAACGCTTCTTAGTGAGAGACGAAGATGCAGTTAACTAACAAAATCCAGAGAAAGATGAGGAGCATAATGTCTGAAGTACTGTGTGGGAGCCACAGGCATGCTAACAGGTCCTTCTACTAGGGGACCGCTGCTTTTGGGAGCTTTGTAACAGTGCAGGTGTCTGATTCTGCTGTAGCACCCTCATGTGGCTTGAGCTCTTAAAATCTGAGGGAATATAAGCATTTAACGCTACACTTTTTGTAATTTTCCTCTTGTTTTAGGAGTATGAGCATGTTTGACATGAGATGCGAAGAAGAAGCTGTGACTCAGCCTCACAGCAAAGCTCGACATGAGAAACTGCAGAACATACACAACCAGCTGAAAGAGGATGAGACCAGGTGGCAAGATGTGAGTATACAACATTGCAATGCTGGCAGGTGCTGAGGCCAGCTAGCTGGGCAAAAACAGGACAACCTGCTAAATCTACAGTTGCTGTCTAGTGCTTAAAATAACCAGCAGTGCTTTTTTGCTAAAAGCATGGAAGTTCATAATTTGATGTAAATTACAGTATACAATGTCTTCTGGTGCCTCTGCCTGTGCACCAGCTATTTTTCTTCTTTAAAAAACCCATAATTAAACTTTGATTAGGTAAAAATGAAAGCAGAGCAACTTCTAACTGCTGCCTTCTCTAACTTTTCAAATTAGTAAATATCTAAAGTGACAAAATACAAGACTAGGTAGGACAGTGAATAAATAGATTGAACTTGTCTTGAATTAATTTGCATAGATACAGAAAATGCTAATGTTCTGCGTCTTGTCCAAGCAAACAAATTACTCTTCAAGTTAGCTACACCCTGCTTGGCTCCTTTCCAAACCCTATTTCCTTGATGCATTTATTTAAGCTGTTCAGCATTTGGCATTGTCTGCAGCAAATTAGCAAGGACAGATAAGCATGATATGCAGGTAAGTTAGTATCAGGAGTTTTAATTTCAATTCTGTTCACTCCTAAAGACTGATTTTACATGAGGAATTTCAGACCTTTTTTAATTAAAAAAACCCACAACAAAACAGATCGCTTCAAGTACAGTATTTTCCTGTTATAAGGACAGCTACTGTGAAACATATCAGAGAGGTTTTGGGAAGAAAATTCAAGGAAAATTAACAAAAAAGTATGTACAGCTAAGATGTAACTTTTTGTAGTGGAACAATGAAAGACATCAGCTGAAAGGTGTCTGTGTGTGGGAAGCCATAATTTCCCAGCAGACATAAGAATGGATCCAAAGGCATTCAAGAAGTTTGAGAACGCTTTGCTCTTGAATTGAAAATCCTCTGAGGTAAAGGGCCTAAGTATTCCAGTTCCTCAGCACCTTCGACACTGAACTAAAAGTTCTGAAGAGGTACTGAAAATGCCTTTATTAGAATGTCCTTGGCACATTGAGGGCTTTATGGAGACAACAGCTCTTTCATGGTCTGATATTTTTATGTGCCTGTGCTGTAAATTTGCCAACAATTAACAGTTTCATGGCTTTTTTTAATTATTGTTATTCTAAAGCATCAGAAGTGGAAAAGATAAACATGTCTGGTTTTTAATTACAAAAAGAGGAGGAGGGCTTATGTTACGAAATTTCCTAATGAAAAACTAATTTCCAAACAATAGGCAATAGTGGGAGTAACTGAATAAAGAAATGTTTTGGTACTTCAATGACAACAATTAGTAACTGAGGAAAATGAAAGGCCTATGTTACGTGAAGGGGATTATACACTGATATATGTAGGTCATGTGAAGAAATACTTTAATAGCATTCCCCTAAGTGTAACATCAATAATTTGCTGTTTTAAGCTAAATTAAAAGTGACAAGGTTTGTTCCTGGTTTTAATAAAATAAGTTATGCTTGCAGTACCTTCTGCTGTTTACCAATCAGAATGCAATTAAAATATTTGGAAAACCATGTAATTAATGAAATAGCATGCGAATTGTTTATGTGTACTGAATATCTGAGTTTTATTAAAACCAGAATTTATTAGAGTGTGTGAAATATAATCTGTATACTCATCTCCTGATGTTGTAAAGTTAATGACAATGTGCCCTTACAGTTTCCTACGAAGTTATTTTTCTTTGCAGAAGTTCTGAGGCAGTTATTTTTTGCATGTAAAACTTTGCTCTTTTAGTCATTGGCTGCAAAGAAATTCTATGGCTTAGTAGACTTGTTTACTGTAATACTTGTACTGTGAAAAAGGTCTTGCTCCTACACCCTCTAGGATTTGTGTATTCATAGCTGAAGCAGGATACAAGACATAGGGGGGCATAACAGGTATTTGCTGTGACTCTCTGGTGTAGTGTCACACTAGTTTTTCATAAAAGACAAAGAACTGAAATCAGTCGATCTGCACAGTTTCAGGCAGGCAGATTCCAAAGAGCATAAGACTGGTACTTCAACAAGGACGTCTCTATATAGCTGAATACAAACCAGGGTTTTTTTGCTCTGTCATCTCTTCAGTCTCTAACCTGTCTTGCTTACATCTGGGTCCAAGATACTGCAGGGTGCCCATGAGGAAGAATTTAAGTTTGGATGCTGCACTGGATTTTTCTATCAAAAAACCCCAACATCATGAGTCAACCATGCTTGCATGTAATTGATTGATAGCAAGGGCAACATATGGAACTATCAACTCTCCAAGGCAGACTATCAGTGCAGTTGTAGCTCATGGTGAAACAACATCCGTTCTTCAATGAAACCCTGTCTCCCATTTATCTAATTATTAAAATTCTTCAGCAAACATAATGTTTTTACTAAATGTTCCTGGTGAATTGGCTTTTATGCCTAAGGTTGCACAAGTGAAAATGAGTGTCCTGACTTGTCCTTTTAGGCCAAATTTTCTGCCACAAAGAAAGTAAACTACGGAAGCTATGAAATCCTTACTGGATCCTGCTGTTAGGAGAAAAAACAATCAGGCAACATCTTCATTTTATGGTATAGTCTCATTTTCTCATTAAATTAAACATCAATGCCACAGGTGGTGGGAGCCTAGCCCACAGCAAGGAAAAGCATTGCAAAATGGCTAATTGGGTTCATTGTTGTCTGGGACCAGTTTTTAGCTATTTGTGGCTATGCATTCAGGTGCCTTCCTTCTCTTGCAGGACCTGGCTCGGTGGAAGAGTCGTCGAAGGAGTGCTTCCCAGGATTTGATAAAAAAAGAAGCTGAGAGAAAAAAAATGGAAAGATTATTATCTGGAGAAGGAACGAATGAGCGCAGAAAAAGCATCAAAACCTACCGAGAAATTGTGGAAGAAAAGTACGTTGTTTTACTGAAGTTTAGTGGCATGTCTCAGAATGCCGTTTGCTACACAGGTGATGGGTAGCTTTGGGCAGCTGGGCCTGAGGGAAGGAGGGAAGGGTATTGGTGGAGCAGAGGAAATAGGTGTGATTTCCAGTGTTAATTGTGTTGTCTCTCTTGCAGAGAGAGAAGAGAGCGGGAGCTTCATGAAGCATACAAGAATGCAAAGACACAGGAGGAGGCTGAGAGCATCCTCCAGCAGTACATTGAGAGATTCACTATCAGTGAAGCTGTTCTTGAGCGTTTGCAGATGCCAAAAATTCTGGAAAGAAGCCATTCAGTGGAACCAAATTCCCCACTGAAAGACCCAAATCCTCTGAGATATTTAAGGCAACAGTCACTTCCTGCTCCAAAATTCACTGCCACCATTGAAGCAACCATTGTTCCAACCACTGAACTAGAGCCCAGTGGTTCAACAGGACGCACATCTCCCAGCAAAAGCATCTCCAAGGCTGTGCCTATGCTGACACCCAAGCCTTACTCACAACCCAAAAACACACAGGAAGTTTTAAAGAATTTTAAGGTAGGATACATCACACTCCCCAGAGTCAATCAGGAGACAGAGATCCTGATTAAATCATCTGAACATACATATGTTTAATGCAATTAAGTAGAAAATGGTTGCAGCATTCTGATGTTGTGAAACTTGGCTTTGTGCTCTGTGCTCCCCAGTTCAGCGGCCTTTTCTTGATTTCCAGTCTTCTTAGAAACATGACATGTTCAGACTGAAATATTTGCACTGGTCATTTTCCCTCAGGCTTAATTTGGTTGGGGAAAGGGAGACTTTAATAAAAAAACAAGCCATTTTCTCAGAGGTTGTAAAAAAGTATATTGTCATGGTTTTTAATTTTTTTTTTTTAAATTAAGGGACAGGGAGTGTGGAGGCCCTGACTTCTGAAGCAAGACCTGAACTAGCTTTTGTGTCAGGAGTCTGATTTTTGCCATACCCAAACAAGTCAGTCCCATTCAGCCAATTTATAAGCCTTGGGAACACTGAAGTGTGCATGTATTCAGTGCAAAATGTCCCTACTCCTTCAGTCAGGAACCAGCTTCCCAAAGATACTCTCTGTCTTAAACATGCTTCTCACCAGGTATGAATGGGGAGAGCTGCTTCACTGGTGTAAGGAGAGGATTTAGATTGTCCGTGCAGGTTTAGTGAAACAGATTGATCCTGGGGCAGCAGAGTGAGTGGAGATGGATGATGAGAGAAGGGGAGTGACTGCACTGGATTGCACGAACTGTGCCAAAATATGGGAATAAAAGAAGTGAGAACTTGGATGAAAACAGAGCTGCTGGGAATAAGGAGCTAGCTGTGAGATTTGTGGGAGAAGAGGATAGGAGAAGAAACTGAAACCAGGATATGAAATGTGAGGAGTGTATCTTTGGACTGGGTAGTTGTGAAGAACAGAAGTAAGATACTAAACCAATGATGGAAAAAGCAAAGAACTGGGATGTGTTAGAGAGAACGTGCCAGCATAAGTCCAGTTTGAAAACATCTGCTGCTCACAGTGCCTGTACCAAAATTGGAGCTTCCCCAAGTCTCACTGGGTAGCCATGTTGTGAGCAGCATGAAGTATGGGTACTTGTTTCTGCCATTGATGTTACTTTGATAGTGGCATTCACTATCAAAGGGACCCTGAAGTCCTGCTGATGTTCCAGAAGCATTGCGACCTGTATATTCAGGTTGTTTACTTTTAAAAAAATGTCTGCTTTTTATAGATAGTTGGAAAACACATTGTATGTATAATTTATTGAAATCTACTCCAGCTCTGGTGAAAACCACACCTCACACCCTGCCCCCACCATGTTTCCTAGTTGAAATGTGAAACTGGTAATTCCTGTTTCTCGTATACCTCAGTTGGTATGCCCCTAGAGTTTACCTTTTAGACGCCAGTGAATCTTGGATCTTTGGGGTTTTTTTGATCCCTGACACTTTTTTTTCACAGAGGACCAAGAAAAGAGTGTATACCACTGTCATGTTATTGCATATATAGTTCACATAAGCGGGGAGAAACTAATCCATGGATGCTTCTACCCCCCACCAGCCACCACTAAAAATCTATCTGGAACTTGCTCACATGATGTGGAAGAATGTGATTTGTCTCAGTAGGAATTATTCCCTAGCACATGTAGCTGTAGCATTATTTTCCCTTGAAACACCAGTCTGTCAATGATTCTTGGATCTGGTGACAATGTGTTGACTTCCTCCAGATCAGAAGGAAAGGAGTATCTTTGTTTTACTCTGCAGCCAGTGTGTCTGTCCTCATCATTTGGTTTTCTTCCTTAAATAGAGAAATGTCTTAGTCTAAACAGTGACACTGAAATGAATGGTGCATCCTGCCAGTGTTTTCCTGGCTTTTTTATTTCTGAGATCTTTCATAACCTGCCTCTTTAGCAGATAATCCAGCACACAGTCCCTCCAGAAGACTTGGGGCTCAGGGTCCACTCACTCTTGTGTTTGGAAATAAGCACTAAGAGAGGTACTGTGTTAAGTAAATGATGGCAGTGAGGAAAGGGAGGGAACCTTTTCATCTGAAAAACAGTCTGAAGGGGCAAAGCAGCTTGCGGAAGTGATTGTGCAAGGTGCTGCTGCCTTCACCTCCCTGCACATCAGGAAGAGCTGAAGATGCCCATCAATGTGGAGGTGGCCTCAGTTAATCATGCTCATAGAGAACAGACCTCTGGATGCCCATGTACAAGAGGGCAACAGGAGGAGTTTGCCCTCAGATCTCGGATGCTCAGCAGGGTCAGCCCCAGTTAGTACTGGGTGCTGAAGACAGTCCCGAGGACTTCCCTGTCACCGTCCAAGCTCGCTTGGCTGTGGCAAATGGACCTTGGGAGTTAAAGGATGGGGCCAATTCTGCACACGCTGTGCCTCACCTAAAAAATCCACTGTGCAGGCTGGAAGGGCACACCCACGTGGGGAGAGCCCTGCCCAAATCTGCGTTCGCAAAGTCTGGCCATACATATATACATTTCTGGTACTGATGAGATATACTAAGTTGGAGTGCCACTCCTGAGGATCCAAGCTATTTACTCAGGAAGGAAGGAAGGAAGGAAGGAAGGATGGAAGTCTTTATGTGCCATCTCCATTCAGGAATTACAAACTACTGAAGTCATGAGAAGAAACTGTATTAGTGCAGAGGAAGAAGCCAAAGTATATATTGTATTTTCTTCCTTGCTTAAGCATTCCTTAGTGGGAATATATGGCCACCAAGGAGCTAACTTGACCCTCAGAAAAAAGTAGTTAAACTTTTTCTGTGCTCTCCTTTTTAAGGTGATTACCTAAAGTCAATTAATTTTATAATCTCATGGAGAGGGTGGAATGCCCAGTTTTATTCGTTCATTCCTTGATTCTCTGTTATGAACAATAAAGAAACAAGTGGATGAATTCTGCTGCTCCTGACCCTTCCAAGTTCACATGACGGTGCTTCCAAAAGCCTGGTCCACAAATACTGTGGTGAAGTCATTGGGGTACTTAAGCAGTTCATCCGCATAATTGGACTTGGAGTATCTGTTTGCCTCTTGCATAAGTCAATGCAAAACCCAGCAATTTTTCTCTATATTTAACATAAAACTTTGATTTTTTTTAAAAAAAAAAAAAGTCCTTTGATCTGTGGTGCACACAAAGAGTATCTGTATGTTACTGGGAGAATGGAATGTGGGAAACCAGGAAATCCAGAAAAATTATTACCGTGTGCCTGTATTTTGTTTATGACCCCCCGCCTCCAGGGTTAAAAGATCTTCTGTTTTGGACCATTGAATGAAATGTATGCTTGGCTCCATCTTTCATTGATAATGTGTTAATGATTGCAATATCATGTTGAAGTCCTAATTTCCTAAGTTCCTTTGAATGTTAATTGCCTCATCACATTTATTTAACTGTATTCTGCAGGTAGATGGAAAAGTCAGCATGAATGGAAAAAATGTCAACGGCACAGAAGAAAAGGATAAAGAGTGTACAACAGTAACATTTACTCCTTCGCCAAGCAGATCTCTGAAATTTGACGGAGTAGCCAGAGGGGACAGGCCTCCAGTAGAGTTGAAGAAGGACCCCCCAAGTGTTGAGCTCAGTTTACAGAGGCCTGCCACTCAGAGTGTGCACAAAGAGCCAACAGTAAGACCAACACGAACAAACCAGCCTTACTTTCTTTGCCAATTTTCTGTCTCATGATGTATTTAATCACTAACTAATGATACCCAAATGCTTATGTTTGCCTTATTTCAAGAGGGTGTGCCTGGACCAGGAAAAAAACCAAAACAACAAAACACAAAATCCTTTGTAAATTAAAAGCTTCTTTCTTTTGTATGTGGGTAGAGAAATAGGAGGGTAAGTTCTTTTTGCAGCTAGTATTTCTGCTTTTTTCTTTTTCCTGGATGCCACACAGCTGATAAACATGCTTTAAATGTGCTGGGCCAGGGAGAAATTGATTCAGTGTCCCAGCCATTGTGCAGGTTTATTCACTGCTTCTCCTAATGTAAGCAACGTAATTGGACTGTGTGAACCAATATAATTAGTCTCAGTTTTCAATTTTCAAAGAAGAGAACGTAGATGTGCTGGCAGTTTTGAACACTTGGTTTTCATTCCCCTCAGAAATATTAGAAAAGGGGATACGCTATTGAAATGCTCAGAGAGGCGAACAGGCTTCTTAACTGCCTTGTCAGAGAAACAAATTAATTTTACCTTTTCATCTTTCTCTCCTCCTCTTCCCCAAAGAAAAAGGCAGGAGTAAAACTAGCAGGCATCTAGATGCTACAAAACTGTAATAAAAGTAGATAGTAAAAACAAAACAAGAAATAAGGACAGGATTGCAAATAAATCATGTAAAAGGGTTGCAAACAAGTGACAGGAGAGGGAATTCTCACCATCTTTTTCTGTAACAACAAAGAGAATTGAAGATGTAGTGAGAGTTGGAGTATGATAATTTTTTTCTTTCATCTCAAATTTCATCCAAGCATTGGCCAGATGGATAGCAGGGAGCAGACAGGGATCTGTCCTGGGGCGTGATGGTTCATTCATGAGAAAGGGTTTGTGTCTTGCTCCCCTGCTTAATGCCAGTCTCTAACAATGGACAACGAAACCATGGAGCCTGCAGCAATCATGGAAACTGAGGTGTGCTGTGAGCACAGACTTGATCCTGTCAAAGGGAACTGGTAGAGAGTCAAAAGCAAATGATTTGTAGGGAAGGCAGAGTTGGGGCTGCCCCCGTCAGAACAGTCTGGCTGTAAGAGAAAAGCTACGTAAGCATTGCATCTGATATGGAAGAACAGATAATGGGAGTGTTTGGAGAATAGAGAGTAACTTCAGCCTGCTAAAGATTAGAAGCACAATAACAATCAGAAAAATAGCCAAATAAAAGTGCTAATGTCTCCTTTTTTTAGGATTCCCAGGCCTAGTTAGAGTTATGGGGAAATTCAGCAACAGAAGCCAACAACTGTTACTTCTTGAGTGTGCTCGTATCTGTTTGATGTCCTCTCATCCTTCCCCTTCTACAGCTTTGAGGATGATACGGGCAGCAGAACACAGATTTTCCTGTGTCTCATTTCTGCTTCCAGTTCTTAGCCCTTGTGGTGATATTGGCAAAGGAGGCAGAAGAGTTTGACTCCACAGATTCCTTGTGTCTCATGACATTTGCAGAATAGCTCCTGGTTTGTAAGCTTGAGTGCAGTTAGTGATGAAGGGAGAATGAATGTGCACCCAAATGGTGCTATTGACAAAGTGTCTCTGCTCTAACTATAGATTTATATCAGTAGCTTCACAATTCCATCAATAATGTGAGTGGGTAGTGCAAGTCGTTATTATTACTCCTGGCTCTTCAGCTTCAAGCAAAGGTACATGTGTTAAACATGTCAAGGACAGAGCAAGGATTGCAGACAATTTTTTGAGGTGGATCTTCCACAGGAAAACAAGTGGAATACACTAAGTGTGCTGAGGGAAAGAAGGAGACCTACCTGTGACTGGAAGGAAATTTCCCAGCCTAAAATAAGATGTCAGGTTCTATTCCTTCTGGACGTTTACTTCTCTTTACCCATATGCTTCTTTTTAATTTTCCAGGTCTCCATGCCTCAGACTAAGGCCCAACTTTGGCTGTTGGGCATACAGGACGGCCCTAGTTTGTGAATGAAAAGGGCTTAGATGCCAGGTTACAGAGATGAAATATGGTACTGATGCTTGGCTTCTTCACTCTGTGTTGCTGGGACACAGAGCAGCACTGCTATAAGCAGTTTGATAGGGATGTGTTGGGTCTGGGGCCTTACCTCCTTGAATTGGGCAGCTACACTGGACTCCCTTCACTCTGCCTTCTCCCTGTACCTATTTTACTTTGGTCTTTGGACAACTAACACAACAATGTCAGCCTCATCTGCAGAGCCTGAAATACTAAACTCCTCTCTGAAGGTATAAGCCCTCCTAGGAAGGCTGCGAGTCCAAATTAGGAAAGGTAAAGATTCTTGTGGGTTTGTGCCACTCCCCATAAAATAGGGCCTCTGGCTAGATAGGATGCTGCATCTAGCTGTCACTGTCAGCCCTCCAGAAGGGAGAAAGAGCATGGGTTTTGTCCCCAGCAATGGGCCTTCCAAACTACACATTTTTACAAGTAATAAAGCATTCTGAAAGCCTCCACTGTATCCCCTTCCACAAGGAGAAAATGGGGCTATAGGTTTTGTCTGATGCTTAACCCTTCTGAATTTTTGGAAGAGGAGGAGAAGACAACGGAAACAGGCATAGAAAAGCAGCTGAGATGAAGAGCTGTCTGGAGTGGAAGAAATTACTGAAGTTCTTTTGCCTTGAGAAAACTTCTACAAATGAAGCATGTTTTCAAAGCCATTTCTAAACTTGCTTTCACTATGTTTGTTTGTATACTTTATTGATACAGTTCTTGTTAGCTATGCCCTTTCCAGGCTTTGAATAAGATTGACAGGCAGTAGTTCCTCTGTTAAGGGATGCTGGTTCAGGGGTTTGAGTTGTCCCCCTCTAGTTGCTCATAGATCTGGTTTAGTTTTGTGTTTTATCCATTCATTTTCTGCCGCAAGTCTATTTCGTGAAACATATATTTCTTTTCATATATACTTTTCATATATACCTTTTCTTTGGCCTTCATGTTCTCCCCTTCTGATGCTCATCCTGTTCCTTACTTGCCTCTTCCTCCTCCTGCATCTCTCTTAGGGCTGCTTCCCTAGTGTTTCAGTTAATTTGTCAAATGGACTAATTCTTGCCTTCTCTCCCCCTGGCAGTCTTCCCTTTGAAGCTCTGTAGTCCTAGTTTAAATCTGTCTGGCTGCCCTCAGGCATTGTCTGCTGTGCAGCAGTACTTCCTGGCCTTCTTTTGGCCTGAGTTTTAGTCAAGTTGCACCACCTAAAACACTAATACTGTTGAGGCTTTGAGGGAGCTAGGGAAGTGTAGGGATCATTTCTTATGGGAGAGACCTCAGTGTTGCTTGTCTTTTTGACAAGAGAAGAACCCCATCTATACATGAATGAAATAACGTTTAACAGTCAGAGACTGACTGAGAAACATATGTACATCCTGCCTAAATCTGCTATGAAATGAGATGCAAAAAATTGCAGCAGGTGGGTAGGACAGTAAAGAAAATACTATCATGAAAGTATACTTGTATCTGTAGTGTATAGGTAGAGTATTAGATAGAGTATAGGTAGTTTATTGGGAATTTTACAAGAGGCTTACCTTTACTTAAATAGCTTATGAAATTTTGCTTAAGATTTAAGGCTAGAAAGGATAAACTTGGCCTACAAACAGGATGAAAATACCCCATTGCTATTTGTGGAGTGATGTGATGCTAAGAAGGGTGGTATGTAAAGCACACCTCTCTTAGTGCAGTTTGGAATACTGGGGCAAGGGCCCAAAGACTTGTCGATCAGTCAATGGCAATGACAGCAGTAACATTAAAATCATCTCCTAATCCTAGTCATACCTGTCAGCCACTTAGTTCGTGTTTACTTTCCATTGTACAGAATAGTGGTTCACATAAACGCTGAGAAGTTCTATCATCTAGCTCTTTAAATCAGAGGTTGACAAAGTAAATGTTTGTTTTTAGTGTAGGGAATTTAATTTGTCACTAAGTAACATCACTTTATTTTAACCAATCTTTTTATGAGCATTCAGAAATTACTGGCTTGTTATAGCTCTAATTATAACTTTGATCAACCAAAAAATAAATGTAGGCAGCAACTTAAAAAAGATCAGAGTGAGCTGATGATGGTGAGGAGATAACTTTCTTTAATTTTTCTCTAGCTAGCTTAAACTTGTCCATTTCTACTCACTGCATGCTTGGCACAAAATAAACTTGGTTTCTATAACTAAGTAACACTCTCCTTCATCTTCAAAAATCCACTGATTGAACTGAGATTAAAGTACAAGCTTTCTTGTGGTTGAGGATTGTTGGCCAAGCTACGGGAGAGCAAGGCTGAAATCCTGATTTATATATATCCAGTAAGACAAGTCTTTGTTCTTTGGTTCATTACCAGAAACACTCGTAGAGTAAGTATGCCTGTTCCATATTGACAGCTTTGCCCTGAACCACACATGAAAAGATGTGTGGAGGGCTGGACTACCTGAAGGAAAAAAGGTTTAGGATGAGAAGTGAGAGCAGCAAAGCTTCAAAGCAGCTAGGAGGGAACTCTGCTCAGCATTTGCTTATGAATATAGCATGCCTGTCTTCTGTCTGCCAGCCAGCCACACACTTTTCAGTGTCTGTGAGTGTCAGGAGCTTATTTTACATCCCTGTCAAGCAGTAATAACTGTAATGATTATCAGGAATACTTTATTTCTTGCAATATTTTCAAGACTTCTCTGTCAGTTACTGATTGACCTGGCCTGAGTATAGCATTGTATAGCTGGCACATGACTTAAACTGTTGAAAGAGTGTTCTGACTGTAGTATTGTACTGGCACAGCATGGAATTTGGCTGTGGCAGCCCTAAGTCATGCCACCATTACTACTCACATCAACTGAAAACACTAATTTTGATGAGGAGCTCATCGTATGAAAATTTTAAAGTCAATGATATGTGTAGAATTTGAATCTCAGAAGTTTGAAAGATGTGTCAGGCAATTTTTACATGCGGATATTGATGCCACAACTCATTTCAGTACTGAATGATTTTACAGAATTTAAACTGTAGTTCTCACTGGATTCTTCCTGATATCTCTGCATTCTCACTGTTTCCAGACAGCTTGTTTTGTCATATTTTCATAGAAAATACAGTAATAATATTTCACGTGATTTTGTGTGCAAGCAGTGTTAACTGAGCTATGTTTCAATTTAATTTGCAATAAGGGCTAATAAAGTTCTACTGTAACTTCATTGGAGTTTGTATTCTTGTAGAAGTTGTGATATTCTGTATTTTAGGTTTTCCTAGTTTACTGTATTTTTAGGGTTTTATAAGGGTGTGTGGGTCTGTCACAACAGTAGGCAATATGGCTACTTCTGGCTTGTATAATCTTAATTAAAGAAATACTTGGACTGATATCCTTGTTTATGTCATAAAAATCTTATCTGTCACAAGCTGAACTAATTTATTTTCATGCCTAATAGGTGTGTTGTAACACTACATGTGCAGCTGTGCTTATGTCTTTGTTTAGCAGAACCCACATGTTGCTTTGGCTTCTGTTACTGATGTGCTTATAGCCACAACTGCAATCACAATATTTAATTTTCCATCATGGACTAAGGCTTCTGAATTGTAAATGGGGAAGCTACCAGAAAACTCCTGGGTAGCTAGATGCTCAGGGTACTAAAAACACCAATCCAAGTAGGCAGCATTCTTCACTTTTCAGGAGTTAATAGGACAGAATTTTCACACCAGCCTCAGTCAGTGGGCAGAGATAATCACAGCCCCTGTGCACCGAAGTTTTTCCTGCTTCCCTCAAAGGCTTCATTGCCTGTGGTGGTGGACAAGCAGGTGTTGTGTGACCTTCCTTCATAGGCACCTGCAGCAGAGCCAACATGTGGAATGGCTCTGCCGCCCTGCAGAATGAGACCTTTGCCCACACAAATGCAAAGGTCTCATTCAACATCTCTGAAACACCTCAGAAACATCACTCACCAGGTTATTCCATTTTTCAATGTCAAAATATGGTCCCAGTAGGTATAATAAAATGCTTGTATGCCTTTTTTTTTCATGTTCAGTGATAACATCATCATTTGATTACAAAATATTTATGAAATATGAAGGATAGTAGTCTGGTAGAAAAGATATTTTTTCAGCTGTATCAGCACAAGAATTTTCTTAAGTGTATCATATATCTGGGGATAAATACCAGATAACATTACATTAACTTGATACTTTAAATAGAATTTGATTTAGTGGAAATGAGAGAGTTCCCCAGTGAAGTTCACTTAATTTTTTGATAAATTACTTACTAATCAGTTTTATATTTTTAGCTGTATGTCACTAGCATTTAATTGCTCAGCAGAGAGAGGAGAAAGAGTCAAGTCTCGTGAGCAGGAACAGAACTTCTGTAGTATGCCATTGGAAAAAATCGGTTTTCCTGCAGCAAGTAGTAGCTTTTTCTTTTTTCTATAAATAACATTTATGTCTGTACCTGGTTCAACTTCCTGGATATAGGTTATGAGTAGATTTAGTTATTGCACTTGTGCAGGATAGCTACGTGACAGCACCATGCATCATACATCATCTCAGCATTCACTGAGCATTTTAGCCTCTCTGAGACACCAGTGTGGCTGTGCCCTTTCCCCAGCTCCAGCTGACATCAGCAGTTGACCTTCCTGTGTTTTATGTAACACTAACACTTTTTGTCTTGGCCTGGGGTTATTACAGTTTATAGCTTTAAAGCCTCTGAGGTTGAAATTAAAGTTGAATTTATTTATTTATTTGAATTTTTCAATTTGGACTGTTGCTTTTTGAGAGCGGAGGGTGAACGCCATGGTTTTACCAATAATAATAATAATAATAATAATAATAATAATAATAATAATAATAATAATAATAATAATAATAATAATA